>CM056050.1:319803045-321003045 GCA_029574335.1 Rana kukunoris | reverse complement strand
CTCCATTGCCGAAATGATGAGCGAGACCTCCTGTGCATTAAAATTCAGGTTCCTCCTCTCTCTGGGGGTAGCGGGAGCAGCCATCACCAAACAAAAGTATCTTCCCTGGGGTGGGGGGAAGCGGAAATACTTTTGCGCCGGAATGGCGTTTCCGCCAGCGCTTTTAAGCGCCCAGCGGAACGCATTGCGCTGATGTTTCCCAGGAAGTGGTGCCGACGGAAGTTGTGAGCATGCGCACAAGGGGGGCGAGTGGAGCCGCACTCACTGCGCATGCTCCGTGGATGATGCGCTGAACGTAAGCCTCTGCGCTGGGCTCCGCCCATCATTTACATATGATCACACCCACTTCCACTTGCGTCGGGTTACGCCAGCGCATTACCGTTACTCTGGCGCAAGTTTACGCGCAACTGCTATGTGAATTACAGGACTTGCGCTGAAAGGGTCTTCAGAGTAACGTAAATGAGAAGCGTTACTCCAGAGGAAAGATACTCTCATCTACCTGAATCTGGCCCACAGTATATATACAGTATATATATATATATATATATATATATATAATAAATATACAGTATATAGAGATCATTATATTAATGTAAATATAAGAATGCTACAAATATTACACAATACAACAATTGATTTTTATTTATCCGAAACATTTGTTATTCATTTGAAACTTTTCGTTCGTGTTTATGAAACTGCGTTCTTGAACACTGCTTCCGGGTCATAAACTAGTTCTGGTCATGCGTACTAATGTGTGAGAGATTAAAGGAAAATGACCGTCACACCAACCTATAGAATATAGTTCCTTGTCAAACGATACAACATAATTTGTCCATTTTTTCAATCAATCTTTTCGTTCATAATATCAATATCGGGTATTACTTGCTGGGCATCAACGATAAGAATATCGGCCGATTGGCCGATCGTTCGAAAACGAAAATTTTCGGCCGATATTCTTATCGTGTATTCCTGACATTATTGCTTCTCTTATGTTACTTATGTTACTTTATTTTTTATTTTTTTACAGGAAACACCATTACTTTACCGTTTGTTTTTGCAGGTTCATACCCAATACAGTTGATACAACAGTAGCGCTAGCCCTACAAGGGGTGCTGGCTTTTTGGGTCCTTCCTCACATGCACAGCAAGGAATTTTTCAGCACTCACTCAGACTTCAAGAACCAATCCAGGATGTTTTGTCTTGTTTTAAGTTTATTAGGAGATAGGCATAGAAAGGCATTGGATGCCCAAAACTATAACTTGAATGCAAACAGAGGACTTGATACTGTCTTTGGCTGCCCAGTCAGTATGATGTCCTCCTGTAGGATTAATAGATCAGCTCAACTGGTGAAAGAAAAAGGTTTCAAACACTGGATGCAGATGCTACTTCCATAGGAAATGCCAATGCACTCGGCTGCTTCTTAAATCCTCAACTAAGAGGTACAGGGTAGCTTTACAGGCTTTATTTGGCATTAAGCTGTCCCTTTGCACTGAAAAAGCAAGGTAATGCTGCTTCTCCTCTATCAGATCTCCTGCTGAACAAGTCCTGATCTTGGCTTCCAGGATGGCTTTAGATAGACCTAGCTGAGGCTGGAAAGGGATGTGAGTCTTCAGCTGCTTTTGATTGCTCTCTCTCTCTGGTCCTCCTGCTCTGTCTTCTGCCCAGCGGCAAAGCCCTCCAGCACAGGGGTCCCCTCCAGGCAGCTGGACCCTGGACATTAGCTCCCCTGCTGCCAGGCTCTAGAATATTTAACTCCCCAACTTCTGGGCTCTGCCCAACCAGGGATTGGAGGAGACTCCATAAATATTCAGGCCTACTCTCTGCTCCTCCACCCTTTATGTTCTAGAACCCTTCTGCAGGGGTGGACTGACAACTCATGGGGCCCCCGGGCAATAGAAGATCATGGGGTCCCCTGTGTCCCCCCACCCACACCTACACAAAGCCCTATCTACCTAAATCATGAGGCACACAGCAGGGCACAGTCACATCACAGGGCGCACAGCAGGGAACAACACAGTATATGGAACATACAGTAGGGTAAATCACAAGGCACACAGGAAAGCACATCATGGGGCAAAGAGCACATCAGGTGGTACACAGCAGGGCACAGGGCAAATAGTAGGGCTTATTATGCTGTACACAGCAGGGCACACAAATTTTTGAGCACAGCATGGTGCATCACAGGGGGCACATGGAACATCAGTGGGTACACAGCAGGGCATGCAGCACATCACAGGGCATGTGACACATAGTAGGGCACACAGCAGAGCACAGGGCACATCAGGGCACAGAGCACATCACAGGGCATGGGGCACACAGTAGGTCACATCACAGGGCACACAGTAGGGAACATCATGGGTCACAGGGCACTTTAGGCGGTACACAGCAGAGCACATCACAGGGCATGTGGTTCACAGTAGGGCACATCAGGGAGTACACAGCACATCACAAGGCACTTAGGAGGTCACATCAGGTGGTACACAGCAGGGCATTGGGCACATAGCAGAGCAAAGGACACATCACAGGGCATGTGGCACACAGAATGCACATCTGGGGGGGTACACAGCAGGGCACAACACAGGACACCGGGAACGCAGTAGGGCAAATAGCAGGGCACAAACCAAAACACAGGGCACACAGCAGAGCACTGGGATCCTCCAGACACAGGACAGTGTCTCTCAGAACAGCTGTGGAAGAAGAAGGCACAGGGGGACACAGTGGGTGGTTGAAGGATAAGGGAGGAATGAGAGACTATCACCGAGGGAACTCCTGCGGTTCTATTGGGGCTGAGCCCCCTGCACCTGTACTGTTTGCGCGCCAACAGCTCCCGACCCCACAATGGCGGCCATCATGGTACCTCCAGACAGGGACATACCTAGAGCATTTGGCACCCAAGGCGGATTCTATATCTGGCACCCCCCAAACCCCACTGTGCCCCCTGCACTCCCCAATATCTCATTGTCACTATTTTGTACCCCCTCTATACAACTGGACCCCTTAACATTACACAGCTCCCTTCACAACTGGGCCCCTTTACATTACAAAGCCCCCGCACCTCTGGGCCCCATTTACATTACACAGCACCCTGCACCTCAGACCCCATTTACATTACACAGCACCCTGCACCTCTGGGCCCCTTTACAATATACAGCCCCCTGCACCCCTTTACATTACATAAACCCCCCAGCTTTGGACCCCCCCATGCTACACATTCAACTCCCCCCCAATGCTACACAGTCACCCCCCCCCAATGCTACACAGTCACCTCTCTCCCCCCATGCTACACAGTCACCTCTCTTCCCCCATGCTACACAGTCACCCCCCCCACCAATGCTACACAGTCACCTCCCCCCCATGCTACACAGTCACCCCCCCCAATGCTACACAGTCACCTCCCCCCATGCTACACAGTCACCTTTCTCCCCCATGCTACACAGTCACCCCCCCAATGCTACACAGTCACCTCCCCCCCATGCTACACAGTCACCTCTCTCCCTCCATGCTACACAGTCACCCCCCCAATGCTACACAGCCACCTCCCCCCATGCTACACAGTCACCTCTCTCCCCCCATGCTACACAGTTACCCCCCCCAATGCTACACAGTCACCTCCCCCCCATACTACACAGTCACCTCTCTCCCCCCAATGCTACACAGTCACCTCCCCCCCATGCTACACAGTCACCTCTCCCACATGCTACACAGTCACCTCTCCCCCATGCTACACAGTCACCTCTCTCCCCCCATGCTACACAGTCACCCCCCCAATGCTACACAGTCACCTCCCCCCCATGATACACAGTCACCTCTCTCCCCCCAATGCTACACAGTCACCTCCCCCCCATGCTACACACTCACCCCCCCCCAATGCTACACAGTCACCTCTCCCCCCATGCTACACAGTCACCCCCCCCCAATGCTACACAGTCACCTCCCCCCCAATGCTACACAGTCACCTCCCCCCCAATGCTACACAGTCACCTCCCCCCCATGCTACACAGTCACCTCTCCCCCATGCTACACAGTCACCCCCCCCCAATGCTACACAGTCACCTCCCCCCAATGCTACACAGTCACCCCCCCCCCAATGCTACACAGTCACCTCTCCCCCCCATGCTACACAGTCACCTCTCCCCCCCCCCCAATGCTGCACAGTCACCCCCCCCCCCAATGCTACACAGTCACCCCCCCATGCTACACAGTCACCTCTCCCCCCATGCTACACAGTCACCTCCCCCCAATGCTTCACAGTCACCCCCCCCAATGCTACACAGTCACCTCTCCCCCCCATGCTACACAGTCACCTCCCCCCCAATGCTACACAGTCACCTCCCCCCCCCAATGCTACACAGTCACCTCTCCCCCCCCAATGCTACACAGTCACCCCCCCCCCCATGCTACACAGTCACCCCCCCCCCCCCCATGCTACACAGTCACCTCTCCCCCCCATGCTACACAGTCACCTCTCCCCCCCATGCTACACAGTCACCTCCCCCCATGCTACACAGTCACCTCTCCCCCCCATGCTACACAGTCACCTCTCCCCCCCATGCTACACAGTCACCTCTCCCCCCCATGCTACACACTCACCCCCCCCAATGCTACACAGTCACCTCTCCCCCCCATGCTACACAGTCACCCCCCCCCCAATGCTACACAGTCACCCCCCCCAATGCTACACAGTCACCTCCCCCCCATGCTACACAGTCACCTCTCCCCCATGCTACACAGTCACCCCCCCCAATGCTACACAGTCACCTCCCCCCAATGCTACACAGTCACCCCCCCCAATGCTACACAGTCACCTCTCCCCCCATGCTACACAGTCACCTCCCCCCCCCCAATGCTGCACAGTCACCCCCCCAATGCTACACAGTCACCCCCCCCCCATGCTACACAGTCACCTCTCCCCCCATGCTACACAGTCACCTCCCCCCAATGCTACACAGTCACCCCCCCAATGCTACACAGTCACCTCTCCCCCCCATGCTACACAGTCACCTCCCCCCCAATGCTACACAGTCACCTCCCCCCCCCAATGCTACACAGTCACCTCCCCCCCCCCAAATGCTACACAGTCACCTCTCCCCCCCCCCCATGCTACACAGTCACCTCTCCCCCCCATGCTACACAGTCACCTCCCCCCCCCATGCTACACAGTCACCTCTCCCCCCGCCATGCTACACAGTCACCTCTCCCCCCCATGCTACACAGTCACCTCTCCCCCCATGCTACACAGTCACGCCCCCCCCAATGCCACACAGTCACCTCCCCCCATGCTACACAGTCACCTCTCCCCCCCATGCTACACAGTCACCTCTCCCCCCCATGCTACACAGTCACCTCTCGCCCCCCCCATGCTACACAGTCACCTCCCCCTCCAATGCTACACAGGCACCCCCCCTAATGCTACACAGTCACTTCCCCCCCATGCTACACAGTCACCTCTCCCCCCCATGCTACACAGTCACCTCTCCCCCCCCACATGCTACACAGTCACCCTCCCATGCTACACAGTCACCTCTCCCCCCCATGCTACACAGTCACCTCTCCCCCCAATGCTACACAGTCACCTCTCCCCCCCCATGCTACACAGTCACCTCTCCCCCCCATGCTACACAGTCACCTCCCCCTCCAATGCTACACAGGCACCCCCCCCTAATGTTACACAGTCACCTCCCCCCCCCCATGCTACACAGTCACCTCTCCCCCCCATGCTACACAGTCACCTCTCCCCCCCCCATGCTACACATTCACCTCTCCCCCCCATGCTACACAGTCACCTCTCCCCCCCCAATGCTACACAGTCACCTCCCCCCCCCAATGCTACACAGTCACCTCCCCCCCAATGCTACACAGTCACCTCTCCCCCCATGCTACACAGTCACCTCCCCCCCCCATGCTACACAGTCACCTCCCCCCCCATGCTACACAGTCACCTCTCCCCCCCCCATACTACACAGTCACCTCTCCCCCCCATGCTACACAGTCACCTCTCCCCCCCATGCTACACAGTCACCTCTCCTCCCCATGCTACACAGTCACCCCCCCCAAATTCTACACAGTCACCTCCCCCCCATGCTACACAGTCACCTCTCCCCCCCCCCATGCTACACAGTCACCTCTCCCCCCCATGCTACACAGTCACCCCCCCCCCCCATGCTACACAGTCACCTCCCCCTCCAATGCTACACAGGCACCCCCCCCCCTAATGCTACACAGTCACCTCCCCCCCATGCTACACAGTCACCTCTCCCCCCCATGCTACACAGTCACCTCTCCCCCCACATGCTACACAGTCACCCCCCCCCCCATGCTTCACAGTCACCTCTCCCCCCCCATGCTACACAGTCACCTCTCCCCCCCCCCATGCTACACAGTCACCTCTCCCCCCCCCCCAATGCTACACAGTCACCTCTCCCCCCTGCATATTGCATAATACCAATGCTAATGATTGGTTGCTAGGACCACCTAGCAACCAATCACCTGCTAGTTTACTCCAGAACTTCCCATCTTCTATTCAGGCTGCCCCGCTGTCTCTCTAACCTGCTGTACCAAAGAGAGAGAGACTGCGTGTTTTTCCTGCTCCTGTCTGGTGGCGTGTCACCCGGGCAGTTGTACAGTCTGCACCAAGCCCGAGTACCCTGTCACACAGCCATCACCTGAGCATTGCCCCTAGTGTGTGGCACCTGGAGGCGGACCGCCACCCCCCTCATAGGTACCCCACTGCCTGCAGCAAAAATAGCACTGAATACCTCTCACAGCACGCTGCTTCCTGCCGACCCCTTCTCTCCTCTCGTCCGTCCTAGGTGATGTTATCTACAAGCACCTTGGGTGAACGGGAGGGAAGGAGGAGCTGGCAAGGAGAAGCGCGCTGTGAGAGGTATTATCACAGCCGCGTCCTGCTGAATGATTCCCTGCGCGATGTATGTTTTACGGAATACGGATGCAGATGCTCTCACGGGCCCCCTAGCGGCACGGGCCCTCATGAATGGTCAGTCCGCCCCTGCCCTTCTGCAGTTCCAGAAGCCAGGGGGAGGTAACAAAGCCCTTGGAGCTCTGACCAGCACAACAGCAGTTAACCCCAGCTGCCTACAGAGGAGCTAAAACTATATTTCCCTACTCTGTACACCTGAGGGTGCTACACAACTCTACACTTTTAAGCCCCCTTTCACATGGGGGGATCCGTCCGAACAGAATCCCCCTGCTAAGCAGGGGGATCTTTCCGCTGATCGCCACTGAGAAGGTGGATGACAGGTCCTAGTCTACTCCACTATGCAGAGTGGACAAGGACAGAGTCTGCTCTACTCTATGGGATGGTTGGATAGAAACAGACTGCATGTCCATTTCTATATGATTGTTATCCAATCTAACCCACTGGTCGGATAGCGAACGTATCGCCATACATCTGTTTTCAGCGGATTTTGGTGGATCAGATGCTCGGCAGGTGGCAGTGGACATCCACCTCCCCATAGATGACAATGGGTTGCCTGATTGGGTCTGTCTGAAAATAAGACAGGTCCGATCATGTGAAAGGGGCCTAATTCTATGGTTATAGATAGCTGACACTGTGTTGGCTCTATCAAGGTGCAATATCTAAGGAATGCCCAATAAGAGGAAGAAAGAGGAACAACTGTAACCAAAGTAAAGGTTGAGCTTATAACTAAAGAAGCAAGCAAGACATACAGGACATAATACAAAAGCTAACAGCAATCCTTTGATTAGGTAATGAACAATTGCACTACTCAGCAATTTATTATTTAAAATAGAAAACTGCAGGGGATCTACCAAAAAGCTCAACTTTTTTTTAGCACCCATGCAGGACAAGGCTTACTGTAATTTTTTCTTTCTTTTACTTAACTCTACTTGAAAATATGACTAGAAAAAAGGAAAAGTCTAAAACAATTTATATGGGTAAATAGACAGCATATACGTTTAAGAAAATAGCAAAGCTGACAACCATGTGTTGCTACCACCAATTTGTCTGCTCCGAACCACCCTAGCCTTTTGTATTTGGCCTTTTGTGAATTGGGCACTTTTTCTTACAATATGTCCACAGTTGTCATCCTTCTTTCTTGCTGACATCTGTAAGGTCACCCATAAATGTTTGCAGTGCTTTTTAAATAAATGCTTTTTTTTTTAGATTGTGTGCAATCATCCTCCCCAAGATATACAGCCACACTTACTGTGCTTCAGTTTACCCATTTCTAGTTTACCAAGGAGCTGACTGGTAATACAGAAGGCCGATAGCTGCCTATAGAAAGTGGGGTAGTGAATTTGATTGCAAAACCCAAATATCCTAAGTCATCCCACATTTGCAAGCTGATCAATCTGTCCTTTCTGGGCCTGTCCATATAAACCTTTTGTTGTACAGTGGAACCTTGGATTACGAGCATACTCCATTCCAGGAGAATGCTTGTAATCCAAAGCACTCGCATATTAAAGCGAGTTTCCCCACAGAAGTCAATGAAATAATTTGTTCCACATTGACTTATGGCATGCAATACTGCATGTGGTCAGAGGTGAGGGAGCACAGAGAGACTTGGAAATACTCAGAGATGGTTCGGCTGCATTTGGAAACCCTCAGACACTTAGGAACGGAGTATTTCCAAACGGTTCCAATCGGCTCCGGCACCCCCGCACCTCTGGCCAAATGCGGTACTGCACACCGCAGAGGCTTGACCCCTGCTCGTTTTGCGAGACAACACTCACAATCCGAGTAAGGATTCAGAAAAAAAATGCTCGTATTGCCAAATGCTCGTTAACAACGTTACTCGCAATCCGAGGTTCCACTGTATTATCTTATTAATAAATTGGCCAGTCATTGTGTATGCAGCTATCATGTAGGGAAGTTGTATTAATGCCAGATAATAAATAAAGTGATTCTGGGTATGAAGGTTTGCGTTGGGTTCTTAAAACAAATCAAGATAATATCTGCAACAAAAATTTGATTTAAAGTAAAAGAGAAAAATCTGTGGAAATATTATGGGCCAGATTCAGGTAGATGGGCGCTTCTTTACTTTGGAGTATCGTTTCTCATTTACGTTACTCCGCCGACACTTTCGGCGCAAGTACTGTAATTCACATAGCACTTGCTCCTAAACTTGCGCCGGAGTAACGAAAATGCGCTGGCGTAACCCGACGCAAGTGGAAGTGGGTGTGATCATATGTAAATGATGGGCGGAGCCCAGCGCAGAGGCTTACGTTCAGCGCATCATCAACGGAGCATGCGCAGTAAGTGAGGCTTCACTCGGCCCCCTGTGCGCTCACAACTTCCGTCGGCACTACTTCACGGGAAACGCGTATAAAAGCGCCAGCGGAAGGGCCATTCCGGCACAAAAGTACTTCCGTTTCCCCCCACCCCAGGGAATTTACTTTTGCTCTGTTATGGCTGCTCCCGCTACCCCTAAAGAGAGGAGGAACCTCAATTTTAATGCCCAGGAGGTCTCTGTGGTCATCTCTGCTTTGGAGACTTACAATGATTTCCTGCATGGGAAGAAAAGTAGGAAGACCAGCAGGGAGAGGAAGCAGGCCATCCTGGACACCATTGCTGGCAGGGTGAATGTGTTGGGGTACTTCACCCGGACTGCTGGTGATATCCAGAAAAAGATAAATGAGCTGCGGCGCAAGGTCCGTGGCAAGGTGGCCACCATTCGGAGCCATGAGCGGGGCACTGGTGGTGGACCCCCATGTCCGGTCAGCCTGACCACAGAGGAGGAGGTGGTCGCCCGCTGCCTGGAGAGGGAGCAGTTGGAGGGGGTCCCTGGATATGATTCCATGGAGGAAGGCTCCAGGACAGGTAAGTGTTTTTTAACCCCTATTTGGTGTGTTGCATGTGGGGGGGAGGGTACATGTGCCAAGTGTGTGGGACCACCAACATGTGTCTGCTTTGTGTCATCCACAGATGACGGAGCTGGGACATCATCTGTCGGCGGCCAGTCCACCCCATCCCCCCAACGGCATCCAGTGCCCGTGCCCCTGGGTAGTGAAGAGACCGGGGTGGAGGAGGAGAGTGCCCACACCTCACCTGCAGAGGTCGTTGAGGAGGAGCAGGACATCATTTTATATTTGGACGAGTCGTCCTCTTCTGCAGGGCCCTCTCAGATCCCCTCCCCCATTATAGGAAGCCCCTCAAGGGCGACTCCATCCCCCCGGGGACAACCATCTACTGGCCCCAGGAAGGCCACCCGTAAGACCAGGGGGGTGTCTGATCTGGTCCAGGACCAGGTGGCGAGGAATAGTTGGGCACCTGGACAGAGTGGCTGACAGCCTGTGCTCCGTGGCCCAGATATCTTCTGCAGTGCAGGATGTGAGCTGCAACTGCGCTGCAGTGGTGACCAGCCTGGGGGAGGTGCAGGGTGAGATAAGGGACCTCACTGCAGCCGTCCAGGCAAACACTGCTGCCATCCAGGCAAACAGTGCTGCCATCCGGGACCAGGGGAGGCAGAGTCGGCGGGCCCAGCATTACCAAGTCACCCGGCAGCTCAGGATGCAGGCCCAGCAGCTCAGGGTGCAGGCCCAGACCAATTCGTACCTCGGCCGGATTGCCGTGGCCTTGGAAGGCATGCAGGCCACACCTGCCAGGAGTGGCCCACCCGGGGATCAGCCACCTCCAGATGCCCCCCCACCCACTCCATCCAGGCAGCTGAGGAGCCAGAGAGAGGCCACCAGAAGGAGCCCCCGGCATCCCAGATGATTTTTTTTTATTTTTTTTTGTATGCTCAGGTTATGAGATTTTGATATATTTTTTTTGGAATGCTCAGGATATGAGTTTTTTTGATTTTTATTTTGGAATGCTCTGGATTTGAGATTTTTATTTTGTGATTATACTCTGGATATGAGATTTTTATTTTTTGATACTGCACACGTTGCAGTGTGAATGGTGTGTGAATGTGAGGGGGTGGCACTCCTGCCAGTAAGGGGTGTCACCCTCGGCCGTGGTGGTGAAGTTAACCCCACGGCTGTATGAATGACGTGTGAAAGGTGTATGAATGGACAGCGACATCATTGGGGCCTTGACGCTGGCGTTGCTGCTCCCAAGTCCTACATGCTGGACTTGGGCTAATCCAATGTGATGTGCATGTGGTGTGTGTGATCTAGGGACATCAGTGGTGTGCATGCATGCATTGTCTGTGTGATTAATGTTTTGGTTTAGTGTCCAAAGATGCCTACGGCGAGGACCCTCCTGACTGCTCTTCCATCAGCAGACTGGTTCTCCTCTGGCAGGGGGGGATGGTCTGGTTGGGGGGTCAGGTCATCACGCATGTCAATCTGCAGGCCTTTTCTCATGGCAAAGTTGTGTAGAATGCAACATGCACCGATGATCTGACACACAAAGGTAGGGGAATACAATAAGGCCCCCCCGGACTTATCCAGGCAGCGGAAACGGGACTTCAGGAGCCCAAATGTTTGCTCCACCACTGCACGGGTTTTGATGTGTGCTTCATTGTATTTTCTCTCTCCTCTGGTTTGGGGGTTTTCGGAAAGGAGTCATTAGATGGGGTCCCAGTGCATATGCAGAGTCACCTGTAAGGGAAAAGACAGGAGGATGTTAGTCATGCATGTGCCACTTGTGAGGTGTGCATCATGGGAGGGGATAGTCATGCATGACTCCCATGTCACTCACCAATCAGCCAGCTGTCCCCATACATGTTCTGCTCGAATTCTGCTGGGATGAGGTCTGACGGTATATGAAGCTGTCATGCAAAAAGAAAACCACAATGCTGGCGCACACAGGAACTACTATGATTTTAAATTGTCCTCAGTGCAGAGTCCTATAAGCTATAAAAAGCTTTGTAATGAGTCACAGTTCTTTGATGAAAGGCAGCCTTGCGTGGGGAGCCGAAGCAATGCTCCAAAGACATGTAAAAAACAAACAAAAAGACAGGCGCCAATAAATAAACTGCTGGACTTTAATGAAAAAGTAACATAAGAGCACTCACATAAAGGTTGAAGTACACAGGCATAAGATGAAGGTCTTCAGGGGCGTGGCTTGGCGCGCGATGAAGACGGACGCACACTGAAGGAGCTCCGCTGACATAGGCAGCCGTACACAGCTCTCCACTCGACCACCGGCACCCCGATGCCCGGGAAGAAGCTTCATAGCACCCCTCACTATCGCACACGCCGCGGTGCGACACCCCACTCGGCGAGGGATATCACAGAGCTTTTTAAAAGCAAAACTCAGGCTCAGTCCAGCAGCCTGACATCCAAGATGGCGCCGTCGCACCACGAGGAAGAATTTAGTGAGGACTCGCAGTCGGCCACAGAGGACTCAGGAAGGGGTAAGAAGAGATCGGATCTCCCCCTGACTTTTGCTGACATGTCAGTGATTGCTGCGGACATAAAATCCACCTTTTCAGCAGCGATCACTGACCTAAAATCAAACCTACTGGTGGTCAATGACAAAATGGCCACTGCTGAGACTGCAGGAAAACAGAGGGACAAAGCCATACATAGGCTTGAAAAGACCTCGCTTGCTCAGGCCCTGCACTTAATAGAGATGAATAGACATATAGAAGATTTGGACAACAGAGGACGCAGGTGTAACGTACGTGTACGGGGGATCCCTGAATCAGTGGGCCACGACCAGATAATACCGGCATTACAGAGGGTCTTCAACAGTTTATTGGAAAGACAAGAGGACACAGCAATAGATTTTGTACGGGCGCACAGGGCCCTTAGGCCGCGAGGGCCAGACAATGCTCCACCAAGAGACATAATTTGTTGCTTTCAAAGCTTCACCCTGAAAGATGAAATTATGCGGAAGGCTAGGAGAAATGATCATATAGCCTTTAATGGGGAAAATATAATGCTGTTCCAGGATCTCTCACAAATAACTCTGAAAAACAGGCGTGCGTTGCGCCCCCTGCTGGAGAAGCTACGGGATAAAGACATTCGCTACTCATGGCGTTTCCCATTTGCTCTGGCAGTCTCCCTGAATGGCCAACAGCAAATCCTCCACACACCGGCCGACCTACCAGATTTCTGCTCTGCATTAGATCTGGAACCGACGGACCCTCCTGAATGGTACGCTGAATTTCTGCATCCTGTCCTACCTCCGGTCCACCCCAGGTCACCGCAATCCACGCCTGAGAAGCGGCAGACCAAACGACAGAAGCAGAATCGGGCAGGCAGCTCCAAGAATGAGACCCCGAGACGCCTAGCTGCCTCTGATCTGGAATATGAAGATGATTGATCCTGTCGAGGCCCTCCCTGACTTTTCTCTCTTGTGTTTCAAGCCTCCTGCCTTTTCTGATTTCTTCATTTTTGCTTATTATTTATTTATTTATTTTTTGCCAGATGACGCATGCTGATTTATGGGGTAAAGGGTTAGTGTTCTACCTGCACAGCCTGTGGGGACTTAGACTGCTGAACCCCCCTCCCCTCCATCATCATCCTTGGAGAACGAGTATGCTCCTCCTACCAAGCGGCCTGCTTTACTGACCCAAAGTAGCACCCATCCCCCTGCTCCCGGTCCGCATGCTTTGCCCGCTCTGAGGACTCGTTCTTCTCTGTCAGCCGCATACCGGAGGCAGGACGATGATGTCGCGGAACGACAATGAACCACTTGCAAAGCTACCTTGGCCCTCCCACACCCAAACCCCCTATCCAGAAGTCGCAAGAGGATGAACTGGAGACTTCTTGTCCACGAACAGCCCTGTGATAACCGAGATGTCCCCCTCGTGCAGCATCTTTTCCGCATCCAGTTTACAGATGTTTCCTCCCCGAAAAAGTGTCTTTCATTGGGCTCATGTGGCTGTTTTTCCCTTTCCCTTTTGTTTATTATTATTAGTATTGTTATTTCCTTTTCATTCAAGCTCCTCTTTTTTATGAAGAGCCTCTACATAGTTCTCGTTATATGGCTTACGATAGGTGTCTGCCTATAAGGTATCCTCTCTTTTATTTATTTTATTTTCATTATATATATTTATTTTTATTTTTATTTTTTCAAATACCCAGGTCGGGTGTGAACTAAGCTCAGTCTGAGGGCCAGATAGTTTATTGCTGATCAGGATGTGTAAATCTCCTTGCTGTTTTGTGTAGGCCCCAGACCCATAACTTTTCTCTTTAGTTTTTACATGTGCGGCTGCCAGTGCTGCGGTCATTTACCTTTTTTGTTTGAATTTTTTCCTGCCACTTGCAATCCCTGTTGGATTGTATCTCAAGAGGAATTCTACCGTCTCCTCAAGTGCCTCACTATAACCCCACAGAGTGTCCCCGTGCTCCTGTTTTTAAGGACACTGGTGACACTAGACACATAAGAGTTACGCACTCCTGGGTGGGGTGTTCCACTCAGGGGTCGTTCCCTCATTTTATTTTGCTCCCTGCCATATAGGCACAGCTCCCTACTTCTCTCTCTCTCTCACTGTGTTATCCTCTCTATCTCTTCTTTTTTGCCCTCTCCGAACCCACCTTTCCCCCCCTTACTCTTCCTCTCCTCAACCCCGACCGGTGGCCCTAGGGAGGGGGGGGGGTGATTTAGACACTGCTGGACACTTTACATTATATCTGCATTAATCTGATTTTGTTTCTGATTACCAACACAGCTGACCTCCTGAACCGTCTCCTCCTGTACCGCTCCAATGGCTTTCTCTTCGCTGGGAAGGGCGCCGACAGTGATCTCACACAACATTAGGGGTCTGAATATCCCAGAACGCCGCTCCACCCTCCTACGTGAGTTGAAAAAAGGTAGGCCCCATTTCGTGTTTATTCAGGAAACGCACTTCAAGACACATCATGCACCCAAATTGACTGACTCATACTTTACAAGGGCATTCCATGCCACCAATAGTGACTCCAAGTCAAAAGGAGTGTCAATATTGGTGAGTAAGAACGCACCTTTTCACCTGACGGAACAGAAATGTGATCCCGGGGGTAGGTTCTTATTTCTAAAGAGGACATATGGGTCCACTCCAGTGACGCTAGCCAACGTATATTTCCCCAATAGAGAACACACCGCATTCTGTAACCGGATGACCAAGGAACTCCAGGGATTCTCCTCGGGCTGTCTCATACTGGGCGGTGATTTTAACCTCCCGCTCAACCCATTGATGGATACCTCAAATGAGAAATCCTGTATTACTTACAAAATACTTAAAAGAATTAAATCCGTTCTTCAGGGGCTGCAACTGGTAGACACCTGGCGTTTTCTCAATCCTGAGGGCCGTGACTTTACCCATTATTCGATTCCCCATGCTAGATATGCCAGATTGGACTATCTTTTCATCTCCCAGAGGAATTTATCCTCAGTAGAGACAGCACACATAGGGATCCAATCGATCTCCGATCATGCCCCGGTGTCCCTGGGCCTGAATTTGATGTCCATGCCTCCTAAACAGCCCACATGGAGACTTAATGCCTCCCTCCTAACGGACCCAGATCTTCTCGCCTTCCTCATTGGCTCTTTGAGGGAATTTTTCATGCACAATTCCATTCCAGGAGCAGACCCGCTTATGGTTTGGGAAGCTCACAAATGCACACTGAGAGGAGAACTGATTAGAATGGGCTCTAAGCGTAAGAAAGACAGAGAGAAGGAGATCTCTAGGCTGTCGGCTCTGATCCGCTCCTTGGAATCTCAACATAAACACTCGCTTACGGTAGAATCGGCGGGGGAGCTGCTGGAAGCCAGGAAGGAGTTACAGCATCTGTTTGACTCAAAGTCGAGGCGAATGCTGTTCTTCAAAAAAAAAATATACTATGAGTCGGGCAATAAATCAGGCAAACTTTTGGCCAGGGCTCTGAGGGAACACACCTTCGCCAATGACATCGCGGGCATTAGACGAGGGGATGGGAAAATTGACAAGACTACAGAGGCCATTGCTTCCCGTTTTCAGGAATTTTACTCTAAACTTTACGACTTACCCCCCCAACACAGGCCCAAGGACATAGTAGGAGACAGGGCTCGTATTATTCAAGATTATCTGACTAATAGTAAACTGCCCACACTAGCGACCGCTGATGTGTCACTGTTAGAAGCACCGATAACCTGAGATGAGATTACCCAAGCTATTAAATTACTGAAGAATGGGAAAAGCCCAGGTCCAGACGGCTATACGGCCATATACTATAAGACCTTTACCGATGTCCTGACTAAACCGTTGGCTGCTGCCTTGAACTCCATGTCTGCGCCCAAAGATATCCCATCCACATTTCTGTCGGCTCAGGTTGCCATACTCCCCAAGCCTGGCAAGGACCCCATGGAATGTGCCAGCTACAGGCCCATCTCCCTCCTAAACATTGATACCAAATTATTCGCAAAAATCCTCGCGCTGCGCCTGAACCCATTCCTGTCGAATTTGATAGGGCTGGAGCAGGTGGGATTCGTTCCGGGGAGGGAGGCGAAGGACAACGTAACCAAAGCCCTGCTCCTTATACAGGCAGCACGGGATGAAAACATTGAAGGCCTTCTCCTGTCCACCGACGCGGAGAAGGCCTTTGATAGGGTGGCATGGGACTTCCTGAGGGCGACATGCGAACACATAGGTCTTGGTCCGTGTATGCTTGCATGGATCTTTGCCCTGTATCGTAACCCTACGGTGAAAATTAAAATAAACGGGACTCTATCAGATACAGTACACATCCGCAATGGCACCAGACAGGGCTGTCCCCTCTCCCCGCTACTGTTCATTCTGGCCCTTGAACCCTTCATTAGGACTGTAAATCTAAACGGTGCGATTAGGGGATTTGGGGTTCGGGGGAGGGAGTTCAAGGTGGCGGCCTATGCGGACGACCTCCTATTCTTTTTAGCCGACCCCGCAACCAGTATACCCAATCTCCTAGGGGAGTTTACTCGTTTTGGTTTGGACGTGCATCCATTGTAAAAATGGTGGTCTTGCCTAGGTTCCTGTATTTTTTCAGGACCCTACCCATAAAAATCCCAGCCCGCTTCTTCTACTTAATGAACTCTACCATCTCAAGGTTCATCTGGAATCATCGTAAACCCAGAATCAAACTGTCATGGTTGTTCAGGCCCAGAGACGCAGGCGGGATTGGGCTACCAAACTTTAAACATTATTATTACGCATCTTATATGGCCAGGGTAATTGATTGGCACTGCCACAGGCGTTCAAAGGCTTGGGTGTCTTTGGAGGAATCCCTATTTCCGCGCCCGCTGAGGTTCTCCCTGTGGTCACCCAAGCCTAAATTCAACGCAGCCTCTAAAATACAACTGATCACACGAACCACACTAGATACCCTACACGACATAGCTAGGGGGGGCAAGATTACCACACCCACAGGCCCTTTGACACCCTTGGTGGGAAATGCTGATTTCCCTCCGGGGGAGGACAGCGATTTGTTCCAACCAGAACATAGTGATACCCCCTTACTCGCGAAAGACTGTTTTTCAGGAGATAAAATTAAAGACCTTTTGGCACTGCAGGACGGAAATGGGCTCCCACGACTGAAGTGGTGGTCTTATTTCCAACTAAGAGACTACCTTGCTACACATAAAAACTCACAGGTCTTCCGCAGACCATTGACTGATTTGGAGACGACATGCCTAGATGGAAAACCCCTAGATAAAGCTACATCGGCCTCGTACGGCTGGCTACAACTGGCTGAATGTGGTGGAGCGGACGATTACAGGAGGAGATGGTCGGAGGAGCTGGGGAGGACACTCACGGACAAACAATGGAGGTATGCGTGCATTCTGGCACATAAAGGTTCCATAAGTACACTTGTCCAGGAAACAGGCTACAAGCTGCTGACACACTGGTATAACACTCCTGACAAACTCCACAAATGGAACCCTCAAACCCCCCCGACGTGTTGGAGGTGCCAGAAGGCGAGAGGCACCCTTCTCCACATTTGGTGGGAGTGCCCACTGATTCGGCCCTTCTGGGACAAGGTCACACACCTGATCAAAAAGATCACAGGAACTAAGTTGTCCTTGGACGCAGCTTGTTGCCTGTTACATGTCAACCACCTTGCCTTACAGGTATACAAACATTCACTAACCAAACACCTGATTAACGCAGCCAGGTCGTTGGTTCCTATTTATTGGAAATCAACTGCAGTGCCCACGGTGATTGACTGGCTCAAGAGAATTAGAAACGTATGGGAAATGGAAGACACTATGGCGCAGGAACATAGCAGAGTCGAGGCCTTCCAAACTACTTGGAGACCTTGGATCGCTTTCCGATACTCACAGGAATATGACGATATTACGCAAAACCCTTAACTAAGGACAGTTCACCCCATAGGTGACCCAATCCTTCAGTGTTCCTCCCACACGCATCCCTAACTGGGGGGCAGGTGTTGGTGTGGGGGCATTTAACCCCCCTCCCTCTGTATCGGTGTCTTTTCTGGGGTGCCCCACTGTTCCTATTCATTCACTTCTCCCCCTGTCTTTTCACCTCCCTTTTAATCTTCTTCATACATGGTCTCATGTGCAACGTATACTGATGAACCGTTACAATCTTAGGCCGATTAACTGTTGTTATCCCTTTAAAACTCCGAAGGTGAACTAGGCCAGAGGCTCAGAAAGGATCTACATCACCTGTAATAAGACCCTCTAGGGCAAGCATAAGTTGATTAAGTCTAATCTTTAAGTTGATGATCTGCCTGTAATGTGTCTACCCTGTAAGTCTTTTGGCTCATGCACATACGGTATCACATTGTTTATTGATACATCTATACTTGCATATGACATACTATGTAACCTGTTTCTGGATTTCTCCTTTTTCTTTTCAATAAAAGTTGAATGTTAAAAAAAAGATGAAGGTCTTCATGAATCGTCCAGACCAGCCGAGGATTGGTAGGGTCCCAGGAAAATCTTCATGCTGATGTCTGCTGTGCAGAGAGGACAAACAGCGCTGATTTCCAGGAACGTGCAGGTGTTGTGTGCAATCAATGGCCCCCACAGTGCGTGGGAATCTGGCAATGCTGTAGAAATCTGTCATTGCCTTCAGCCGCAGCTCCTCAGTGGTGGGTCTGATGAAGTGGTGGGACATGCGTCTGAGGATTGCAGGGACAACCTGGTGTACACATCTGCTCATGATGGACTGTGACATCCCAGCCACCACTCCACTTGTACGCTGGAATGATCCACTGGCAAGGAAATGAAGTGTTGCCAGTACCTTCACCAGTGGCTGCACTGCTTGTGAGCGGTGTGTCTTGCTGGTGATGTCACCCTGCAGGTTTGTGGTTAGTTCAAGTATTGCATCAGGGCTGAATCTGAAGAGGCGATACACCTCCTCATCCCCCATGCCAAAGAGGCTCATGCGCGTGCGGTATATCCTTTCACGTGCCCGCCTACTCCGTTCCGGGGGACCCAGTACTAGTGCTAGGACCGCGACTGCCCCTGGCATGTTGGCACACAGAGGTGTTGTCCTTGCAAGTGTGGTTGTTCAGCTTGCTAGTTTCGTCGGTAACGCTGCTGCTGTAGCTGCTCTCCTGCTGACCTGAGGCCGTCTGGAGTAAAGATAAAGCAGCTATTTGTAGAAATAACTTTGCGCCGGACGGACGAGATACGCGCGGCGAATGTAGCCAGCGTATGGTGCTAATCCGTTCGCGAATCGGGAAATCTCCCTAATTTGCATATTTGCAGGGGAAATCAATAGGCGCGACTGATGCGCCAATCGAAATTATGCGCTGACGAGACTCTGGCGTCGGAAAGTTAAGCCGATCGGAAATGGCCCGTTTTCTGTCGCATCTAGTTTGGTGGGTACGGCCACATAGAAACGACGGCGCATATTCACAGTTACGCGGCGCATATCGAAATACTCCAGCGCAACTCTACCTGAATCTGGCCCTATGGGTTGTAATTTATAAAGCGTAGGTTAACTGGATCCTGTCTAAATTGTCCCTAGTATGTGTATATATGAATGTGAGTTAGAGACTTTAGAGCGTAAGCTCCTTGAAGGTGGGGACTTATGTGAATGTACAATGTATATATGTAAAGCGCTGCCTTTTTATATATATATATATATATATATATATATATATATATATATATATATATACATGTCTAAAATAATAATAAAAAATTCTAGTCAGTCCAGTGAGCTGAAGTAATTTTTTGAGATGTATTGAGTTTTTTGTTAATTCATTTAATAGGTGGTTGAGCTAAATCTGTTTTTTATTCTCAGATATTGCAGCCTAAAGATTTATTGCTGTTCAGGGGCTCTGGGCTTCAGCAAAATGGCAGCCTCCAGAGAGAAATAAGAGAAATACCGGAGGCAATGTACAGACTAATTTTGGTACCATAGTTATTAATGTGGAATGTATGTTTCTTGCTAAAGAACGTTATTTTTATCAAGTTGTTATGGGTACATTTCCATTTTAACTTGCGTCTTTCTTTCATTTATTTGAATCTTGACATTTCGATTGATATAATGGTAAGAATTTCTCTCGTAATGAGAAGAGATCCTTATGTTTATACTTAAGGGATCCTTATGTTTATGCTTTGCTTGTGTGAATGTCAGTTGCATTCACACCTTCATCTAATGTCTTTCTATTAACATGTCATACTTTACACATCGGTTCACAACACGACACTGTGAACATACACTGTGTGATAGCAAAAATACTTAGTATATGTGTGATTTATCTGATATATATAAGGACGGTATGTTGGATAAGATGTTCAGTCATGGTGAGAGGATTTTAATCAGATCGGTGTAATGCTGTAGGGAATTTCAATCAAGTACTTATAGCTACTGTAGCTACTGTGTATGGCTCCATGACACAAGTTTTCTGTTCACAGTTAGTAAGGTTGTTACTTTTCCATACCAAAGGAAGCAGAATAGAATACAACGCTGAACACAGTCTTGCAGATATTTTACCAAAAGTAGTAAGACATATAGTAAGACATCTGCCAATCCTCAAACCCACCAGGGCCCCCCATACTGTAAATAGGAACTTAGAAAACAAACAAAAGCGTTACGCTTGAAAGTAGCACCTTTCCTTTCCTCAATGAGAGAAGGCAAGCATCAGCTCCCACACACTTTTTTTTTTTTCAAGTTGGCTGGAAATGTATATGTATTATTAACATTTTGAAACATATATTATAGCCCCTCAGGGAAAGTCTACATGACCTGAAGTCTGCCCAGTCACCACATCAGTCTGACAAATTAATGGCCTTTATTTAATGGTAATTTTCCTGAAACAGGTTCCACTCTGTTCTTTAGCATGTTTCTCCATATAGAGCAGGGGTCTACAAACTATGGCCCTCCAGCTGTTGAGGAACTACATGTCCCATGAGACATTGTAAAACTCATGACATTCACAGACATGACTAGGTATGATGGAAATTGTAGTTGTTGAACAACTGGAGGGCTGTAGTTTGGAGACCCCTGTGAATAGGATATGTTAATAAACATCAGCCCTTTGACAGCAACGAGCTGTAAAAGGGCAGAAAGAAAAATGATTTAATCTTGTAGAGGACACTGCAGCATGCATATGACATGTCTTTGTTTTATACAAGTATTGCCTAATACAGATATAGGGCCAGATTCAGTAACAGTTACGCCGGCGTATCAGTCATACGCCGGCATAACTCAGAATCTGCACCGGCATATCTTGTTTTCTGTATTCAGAAAACAAGATACGCCGGGTTGCAGCTAAGATACGAGCGGCATAATTGTATTACGCCGTCGTATCTTAACTGCAATTTTAAAATGGCCGCTAGGGGCGTTCCCCCTGATTTATGCAGAGAATATGTAAATCAGCGAGATACGCCAATACCCGAACGTACGCCCGCCCGACGCAGTGACTTTGCGCCGTTTCCGTAAGGGGTTTCCTGGCATTAAGATAAAGCACCATAAAGCAGGCGCATCCTATGTTAAGTATAGACGTCGTGACCGCGTCGAATTTGAAAATTTTTACGTAGTTTGCGTAACTCGTCCGTGAATGGGGATTGACGTCATTGACGTTCACGTCGAAAACACCGTCATAATTTGGAGCATGCGCACTGGGATACATTGAAGGCCGGCGCATACGCAGTATGTTTGGTGCGGGATCGCGCCTATTTTAAAATAGTACACGACCCCTACCCGCCGAATTTGAATTACGCCAGCCCATTTACGCTACTCTGCCACAACTTTAGGAGCAAGTGCTTTGTGAATACAGCACTTGTGCGTAAAGTTGCGGCGGCGTTACGTAAATGAGAAACGTTACGCCGGCCAAAAGAACCGCTCACCATCCTGAATCTGGCCCAATGTATTTAAAAAAAAATAAAGCTGACTAAACAAACACGTGAAGATTATTTAGTTGGAAAAATAATCATAAACACATATATAACACCCTCGATAGCAGGGGGAAGTGACGAAACGTGTCAGGGTAGAATTGCACGCCTACTGGATGTGACCTCAGATGCCAGACCGGAAGTGATGTCAGATGCACAGGATGCAACTGGTGTGTCTGGCAAGAAAGATTATTTATTAGCTTTACTAATCCAAGCACTTCTTCATTTGATATTGTTTACTAATGGGCATTTGAAAGCTTTTTTTGTGAGTGGCTTTATACTTGATTTTAATAAAAATCGTTTTTAATCATACAGGATTACGCTATGTGGGCTATATTTTCTGAGTCCTAGTACATCAGTGGTAAATATGGGGAGCGGATGGAGCAATCTTAAAGGAGCAGTACAGCGTGGAAGAAGACCCTTTCAAATGTTGTCTTGCTCAACAGTAAAATGAGAGGCAATTATTTCTGGTGAGTACAGTATCTTATGTGAGTGGTACACACTGTTTACACCTTGGTGGAGGATTAAAGAATTTGCCACAAATATTTAAATAAGAGCGCCAATTTTATGAAGATATCATGGATGGATGGGATGCATGTATAAATTGGTGGACTATATAAGGACACTAATGCTATTCACCTATATTTATTTTGGTTGATTTATGCTCTTTGCATAAATTATCGAATAAATTATATTGTGGATTGTGCTTCCAGAAAGTATATATATTTTTGTTATTCTCTTGTTTAAGGTTTTTTTGTTGTTGATAATTTACGGTGGCAGTATTGTGCCAACTTTTTGCACTTTATTATTATTATTTTTATTAGTCAGTTTGAATTTCTCCAAAGCACAGGGTAATGAGAGGTTGTAGTCATAAAGTTAAAGGGGTTGTAAACCGTCCTGTTTTTTCACTTTAATGCATCATATGCATTAAGGTGAAAAAACATCTGACACCACCCAGCCCTCCAGCCCCCTGGTTTACTTACCTGAGCCCTCGAAATTCCCGCGTTGGGAATGCGCTGGATCTTGGCCCGGTCTTCTCAACTCTTCATTGGATAGATTGATAGCAATCCAGCCATTGGCTCACGCTGCTGTCAATCAATTTCAATGACATGGGCATCGGGGGACGGGGCCGAGTCCGGTATTTGTGCCTATGAACGCAAATGCTGGACTCGCGGGAGTGCACCCGCAAGATAACATCCTTGGGGAAGCGCTTCCCAGAGGGGGTTAGCTGATGAAGGGAGAAGCCGAGACAGCCACCGAGGGACCCCAGAAAACGTGGATCTGGGCCATTCTGTGCAAAATGAGCTACACAGTGGAGGAAAGTATGACATGTTTGTTATTTAAAAAAAAAAATATGAACCTTTAGTATCACTTTAACCAACAAATATTTACACTGCTAAATTTGGAATGGGAATCTAGGCTTTAGTAAGATAAGAACGAGCTACAGAGGATGGTGAAAATGTAATCAATACAAATCATCCCCAGGTAGCTTTTTATCTCTCAGGAAATGTAGTGGTTAAATCTCAAACCCATAAGGCCGCGTACACACGATCAAATCTATCTGCTGAAAACGGTCTGACAGACCGTCTCAGCAGACAGATTCGATCGTGTGTACGGGCGAGCCGACGGATTTGGCCAGCCGACAGATTTTAAAGCCTGTTTTAAAATCTGTCTGCTGGGAACCTGTCGGGCCGATATGTCTGCTGGTTAGTACGCTAACCAGCAGACATATCTGCCCGCACATGCGTCAAATGGATATGACGCATGTGCGGAAGAGTTTTACTTCCTGGTGTGGTGACGTGGTGGCGTCAACGTCACCGACACATCACCGCGCTGTCTGCTGGCGGGGATTTTGGTTTGATCGTGTGTACAGCGATCAAACCAAAACAGCCAGCAGACAAATATGATCAAATCGGTCTGTCAGACCGATTTGAACAGATTCATTTGCTCGTGTGTACAGGGCCTAAAGGTGCCACTCTCTTGTAGCTATATATCTAGTAAAAAAATGATATATTGTTTTGGAAGGGTTAGGGACCAATGTAAGGTTTCATTTGTTGTTTGAGTAGATTTCTGCTCACTTCCTGTCTTGATGGTAAATATCTTGTTTTAGTAACAGAGACATTAATAAATGTGATGTCTTTTCTGCCCTATGCAAAACGAATATAAAAAAAAAAATGCTGGGGTTTTCCTCTAACAATGTGTTTATCCCACATTTTGGAGAATTCAAACAAGCTTCATGATGCAGTCATAGCTTCATAACACCATGACATTTGGGTGGAGCAGGGAGTTCTGACAAATATATCTTGTCGTTGGACTCTCCAAAAGATTCAAGAAGCAAATATTTGACTCAACCATGGAAAAATAGTACATCTGTGTAGCATTTAAAGTTGGTGTTTGAATTTCCACTTTAAATGCTAAACTGAGTGTTGGATATAATATCTTTTTGAGATTCAAGAAAATGCAGACTGTCACTTAGAGCTCCAAAAAAAAAGGGTTACACACCTCCCTTCCTTGAAGCATTATACCTGCTATGAAAGAAGAGGTCTTATCTTCACTATGCATGAATCTAACTTCAATAGTTTTTATACACATTTATATCAGTAAAGCCCTTTGGTAGCATAACTCACTTCTCTGTATTCCTTACACTTCTAAGGCATCCTGTGAAAAGGAACTATGCCCAGAACTGACCTCCAAACACACCTTATACCAGTATTCAGCAAATGTTGTAGCCAAGCCTGGTTGTGTCAGTCCTGCCAGCTGGATTTTTCCTTGAATTTTGTTTGATTTTAACATCAATTATGCTTGGCTCTCTTGCACAGATCACACCACAGGGGTCTTTGCCAGTCAAAATGTTACATGCTTCACCTGGTACCATCCTTCAAAAAAGCTATGAGTTGGTTGGCTTCGTGGCAGAAATTGCACTGGGTACAATGTTATAATCTAACACTGCTTAAGAAAAAGCACTAGAGGACTGGCTGGTCTTGACACTTTGATTTTTAAAACCTAGTCTCTTTTCTAAATTTCAGCCAGCAGAACTCCACTTTATTGTAAAATGCAAGCATTTTTTGCCAAATGCAGAACTAGAATTTGTGCATAAATATATTTACCTATGGTTAAAATTTCAGGGTTAAGCTTATATATGCTAATGCCAGAACTGTGAACTCCCCACACGGCTCAGACAAATATACAGGGCCAGATTACTACCTCCTGTCCCTCGAAAACTTCCTTGTACCACCCAGTCAGCTGGCCAGCCTTAGAATCACACTAACTAGATTGAACCCCAGTGACTGTAAACAATCACCTTGTAAAACAAACCCATCCAGTTTGAAATAGAAATGAAAGGCAAAATATGTATGTATTGATATAAAAAAATCGTTATAAATACCCCTGGGTTCAGCAGCATACTGAGCTTCTCAGTGAATGGTTTTGCCTGCCAGGACAAGTCTGATCATTGGAAGAGAGCAGGCTGAGTTCCCAGCACAACTAGAGAACTGACCACGCTGAGCTCTCATTTATAGTGTGGTTAGTTTTGATATAGGAAAGCAGAGGGACTGGGAGATTACTAGGGATTTCACACAAAGGAAGCCATACAAAAAGAACGGGATTGTTTATCATACAAGAACATGGTACAGCAGGCACATGTCAATGAAATGTTGGGTTTACATATTCTTTAAAGCTGCACAAGACACACTGACATTGTGAGCAGGAAGTCTGCAAGAGAGAGTTTGACCACCTTGTGTCATTATACTTATACTCAACTAGAAGAATAAAGAAAATGGGTCACCATACACTACTGGCTATTCACTTCCAAGTGTGCCTACCTAGAATGGGTGAACTGTAAGCATAAAATACACTATTCCACCTACAAAAATGAAAAAACTGCACAGGGCAGCAAACTGATAAGCCAGGTAGATACAGAAAACATGGTAGTCTAGAGGTTTTAACAGCACACTAGAATATGCTTTTGACAGCAGCGTGAGGTGTGAGCAGTTGTTTTTCAGACCTTTCTCCCCAAATCATGTGGATTATGCAAGCCCTGCAAATACACAGAAAATGTATTTTTATTGCTGCTATATAAATTTTGAGAAATAATTGCCACATATTTCAACAGATATTTTGCCTGTGCATTTTGGAAGTAGTGGAAGTAGTAGTGCCCCACTGCTCTGAAAAAAATGCAGGATCACTCAAACACCTTGTGCTATGAAAAACAAATCCTCTGAACGTTGCTTGTTGAGAAGTGCCATTCAGATATTCAGTCTAACATTATTGCTACTTTGTAATTACTCATTCCTAAAGAACTAAAGGGTGACCATTGATTTACATATAATGTTAGTTAAAGCAGAACTTCACACAAAAGAGGTTGCGATTTTCTTCCTCCCACCCCACTTCTGCCATATTTGGAATTTAATTTTTTATGGGGTAAGGTACTTTGTTTTGAGAGGTACCCGTTCCCACTCTTGCACCGACTGTCAGGGGTGTCAAACTTAATTTCATTGTGGGCCACATGAGCATAATGATTGCCCTCAAAAGGGCTGGTTGTATTTCTAAGATTAGATGTCCAGCGCATCCCCTCCCCTTTATATTATATGTCAAGAGCCACCAGACCATCAGAAGTTGAGTCCCCCACTCTCCCTTACATCAGTGCACCCCCCTTTCCTTATGCTGCTACTGGGAAGGAGCTGGATGCATTGCTTGAAAGCAGAAAGTAAGGGTCTGGAGTAGGACCAGAGGAGGGCTGGAGCTCTCCTGTAGCTGCAGGAGAGGTGCGAGGGCCACATGAAATGGCCTGGAGGGCCGGATTTAGCCCGCGGGCCTTGTGTTTGACACCTGTGGCCTAAGTGATCAGAGCAGAAGTGTCAGGAAAGCAAAATGTGCTGAGGCCTAGTAATTGGCAAATAAAGATTTCCTGTTAGCCAGACCCATGCTCATGTACATGCGTGCACACTTTTGCACACCGGCACACACGCCACACCCACCTAGTGGGCTATTTAAAAATTACTGCTGCGCTAGGAATTTTCCTTAAGGTCTACAGCATTCTGCTATCTGTTGCTGTGCTTGAACTCCTGTTGCTATCCTGATCTGTCTGACCTTGCTTGAACTCTGCCTGAACCGACCCCTCTGCTTGCACTTGACTATGTCTCTGCCTGATCCTTCTGCCTATCTGCTTACTGTTGCCAACTCCAGCCTGAGCCTGACCACTCTCCTGCCTGCTGCTCTGTTCCTGACATGCCTGCTAGTGTCTGACCCGGCTTGCCTGACCCTGCTCTGTGTCCAGCCTGTGGCTGCCATCCTCTCTCCTGCAGCCTGAGAAGTGCCGGCTGTATGTGACCTGCCAGTCTGCCAAGTGCCTGCTGTCTGTGACCTGACCTTCTACCAAGTGCCAGCTGTCTGTGACCTGACAGCTTGCCAAGTGCCTAACAGCACACAGGCAATACAACACGTTAGAACACTGCATCTAGCACAATCTACTGCCTAACAAATAGGAATAGCTGATCTAGCTAAGCTATACAGTGTATAAATATATGTACAACTCCTGGGATGTATATATATCCTCTACACACCGTAAATTTATCTAAACTGACTAGCCTGCCTGCTCTATCTATCTATCTGGTAGAAAAGACACTGTGGGCCAGATTCAGAGAGAATTAGATTATCGTAGCGTGTCAGAAATACACTACGCCGCCGTTTTTTACCTGGCTCTACGTGGAATCCAGGTAGATTTTGTCCAGTAAACGACGGCGGCTTAGTGTATTTCTCCCGTCGCAATCCATCTACACGACTAGGGGGCGTGAAGCATTTAAAATAGGCGCGTTCCCGCAGCGATGGAACTGCGCATGCTCCGTTCGCAAATTTCCCGCCGTGCATTGCGCGAAATCACGTCATTCGTTGTTTGAGTAGCGTCGTTTACGGACATTTCTATTCCCGAACAACTTACGTAAAAAAAAATTAAATTTGACGCGGGAACGACGGCCATACTTAACATGGGCTACGCACCGTTAGACCAGCAAAAAGCTGGTCTAACAGTACGTAAAAAAAAAAAGACGTAAGCGATTGCGAAGACCGCTCGTATCTTCGTGGATCGCCGTAAAAACTCATTTGCATATCCCGACGCATCAAAACGACGCAAACTCCTCCCAGCGGCCGCAAAAATATCGCAGTGTAGATCCGAAGGCTTACGAAGACGTAAGCCTCTCGGATCGAAGCCCGAAGCCGCCGTATCATGGTTTGAGGATTCAAACTAGTGATACGGCGCGCGAAATTTGAAATTACTCCTGTCTAACACCAGTTAGACAGGCGTAATTGCTCTATGAATTTGGGCCTGTCTCTCTATCTCTCTCTATAGTACTTCTCTAATTAACAACGCCGCAACACAGTACACGCGGCCGCCTTGCAGGCAGCCTTTTATAGTGTGGGTGTGTGCTAAAGCCCTGAGCCATAATTCGCTAAAGCCACCCAGGCTTTGGCCAATTATGGCTCTTCGTTTTTTGCGCACTGTGATTGGCCAATCATCAGCGCGCAATGCCGCATTAAATTATGGGCCGTTGCGCGTCACTCGAATTTGGCTCGAACAACCCGTTTTGTTCGAATTTCAACAAACGTACGAACAGACAATGTTCGAGTCTAACATACATTCGACTCGAACATAAAGCTCATCCCTAATGACCAGACATTGATGGAGTGAAATTTGACAGGTCCCTCAAGAACCGGCTTAATATTGATCCATCTATGTCCAGCTTTAATGCACTACTGGACAAATCCCAGAAAGCTAAGGAGCCTAAAAACTAACATTTAAAAGGGTATTTACTATACCTGTGGATGAAAGATTATATTACCTGGCTCCTTTAAGCTGTTTGCAAGAATCAGAGGGTGTATTGAATGGCTACTAAATTGTTGAATAGTTTGCCCACATCAACTTAATGGAAGGATAGATTTTCAAGACAATTAGGCATGAAGACATCCAAGCCTTCCTTTACAGATGACAATATTTTCTTGATTGAATTCATAATTAGGAAAGAAAAAAAAAGTACTGATATTGTGATTCCGGTCACATTGTAAACAAGCTCAATATCTCATCATCAAGGCTCTGAAGCAAGTTGTTCCAAATTGTGAATAATTCTTTCAGGTCATAGCAGAACAAATGCTTTGACAAGTTCTGTGCTTATTATGGAAAATAATGGAACTGTGTGTGTGTGTATATATATGTATATATATATATACTGTATATGTACCTATAGGGAATGTCTAACACATTGTAGTGATTCAATGTAGTATGCTGTGCTTACAAAGTAAATTTAATGTTCCAAATGCTGGTCTGTATATGGTCTTTGATAACAGTTTTTTGGACATCCTTGCTATATAAATGTTTTTATCTTGAGTTGTTGAAACATACCTTGAAGCTTATACTTTCAATTGAGATGTGCAATTCACAATAGACCTCAGGGGCAGAAATAAATATTTTGCAGTATGTAAATAAGAGCTTGTCTTGTAACCAGTGACATCAGGGCCAGCTCCAGCGCCTTACCCTTGACCTCGCCCCCTGACTCTTCCCCCTAAGAAGCAAGAAGCAGCGGAAGCAGTGTACCCCATGTCTCCAGAGCATGGACTCCCGCAACTTCCTCTGTGCTCTAACGTGAGGCCCAGAGGACAGGCTGACTGGGGGCAAAGAGAAAAGGCTGGAGGCGCAAGCTGCTGCGGAAAGTTCTGTAGTTTTTAGATGTGTAACTAGGAGTTAGGCTTTATTGTTACTACAGCTGCTAAATGTGACAGCTTCCAACACAGGCTGGCAGTTAACATTTGTTTGCGAATGCATACCTACTTTTTATTGTGAATAAATGGTGATCAGGATAAACCCTCCCTCTTGATTTCCCATCGCTGGGTAGAAGAAAGCTATAAACAATAGCGGCCGCTTTAAATATAGTGAATAATGTGAATAAATATAATGACCACTAAAACAAAATCAGTGTCAAAAATACTAAAGCAGCGCATAAATAGTGAATGTGTATAAACACCTCTCAAGTAAATCCCATGATTAAGTCCCTTGTGACGAAACATGACAGGGCGTGGTTACATAGTGAGCATCTGAACCGACGTGAGACGTTTAGACATGTGATGCACTAAGCTGAACCAGGAAACAGAGATTCCATACAGGGCGTTTGAGTGGTGAGAACACATCAGGCTGATCTTGGGTCCGCCGTGACCATTGTTTCACCGGTTGAGGAAATTGGGGACGCTTTTTGCTGAGATTTGCTGTTTGTTTTAAAGATTTTCTTGTGAGTGCAATGTTTGAAGATTTGTGCATATTACACTATTGTGCACCTTTTTTTTTTCATTATTTATATGTGGAGCAATCTGGATATCACTGTTTGGAACAAATTTTCTGTCAAACCTACCTGAGAGGTTTTGTTTATGCCTTTATGCCGAAGCACGTGAGTGTGTTAGGCATATCGTTCTGGTGAGTGTTTGATTTGATGGGTGAAAGATTCACGGAACACTTTTGGTGTGGTGGAAGACTTGAAGGAACATACATCATTTATGAACTTTTTGTTTATCACTTGTGTTTATTACTATTTTCACGGGTTCTACACTTTATTTATCCTTGATAGTATTCACATAAATTTTTGAAGCTATCTCTGATTTATTTATTTATTTACCTATTTACTTGAGAGGTGCTTAGTATTTTTGACACTAATTTTGTTTTAGTGGTCATTATATTTATTATGCCCCTGGAAGAAGTAATATTTTACTAAACGGATTTAGGGCGGAGCGGCGCGCTGTCGTCAACCAAGAGCTCCAAACGTTCCCCCAGTGGACAGATGTCTGGGAATTTGTGTACCGGCCGCTACATCAGATTTGAGGCATTTTTTTACTGCATGTTTGTAAGTGCAATACAACTTTTAATAAATCTTTTTTACTCATTTAATGCGCTATGTGGAGCTGCTATTGTTTTTTGCATGGTGGGCATTGATGTTGGTGAAGTTTAATCTCTTGTGGATGAGACCCAATGTTAAGGACTGTATCTGTCTGAACTGGGAGTGACTACCTAATATATGCTGTTCATGATCCCCTGTCATAAGGGATCATGGCATTCTGGTAAGGAGCCAATCTATAGTTTGGTGGAGGATACATCTTTTCTTTGGACATGTTTTCAACTGATTTTGGAACTTGGCACAGAGCACGGGTGTTTGGCATTTCACGTGTTAAACATTTATGGACTTTATTGCTACAATTCTTACTTTATTCATATAGTTATAAATTCTTTATTTGGTTAATATTCATTGATTTAATGATATTATATAAATTCTTTTTGATGTTGATTATCAATATCATCACTGTTTCACTGTTATTGAGGGGCTTAAGAGTGCTTTATAGTGCCCTCTAGTGTGTACCAACCTCTCTTGTTTTTTGGTATATTACTGATTTATATATACCATCATCTCTCACATAGCTTATGATTTATACCATCATATATCACATAGTTTTGTGTATTTTGTGATTCAAACATTTGTTTCACACGGTTTAGAAGTAGCGCGATTTATATATTTTTCTCAATATTTTTTCACAATACTTACTCTTTACTCTTATTTGGTATGGATTGGGGGGCACTTAATTAACTTTGTTAAACCAGATTAAAAGGACCTGGTGTGAATTTTTTTTTTTTTTTTTGTGGGGGGGGGGGGGGGGGTACTGATTTATTTCTGGGGGTTAAAATCCAAGAATAAGGTTCTGATATGAATTTGGGGTTGCCTGTACATTTTTTTTGCTTTATTATGCATGCACTACAGAAAAACTGACAATTTTAAATAAACATTTGCAGGCAATTTACTCTTATTTCTCTGATGGCTTCTTTTTTCTCAAATATGGCTTGTGGAACCCATCCAAAGTTCCCCCAAAATACATCCCAGACTTTTAGGAACATTGTATTTGTGTAGGGACCTCCCAGACTTTCTCTGACATGACTGTCTCACTGCTTTCCCCAGAAATGTAACCAGAGCACAAGCTTATTGTAATGTTATTTTATTATTCCCTCATTGCCCCCTAACTAGATTTCAGAACAATCCAGCATTTTAATGCAGACCTGGAAGACTTTCCTTTCACACAATAACCTTTAAATTCTTAATTCTGAAATTTTCTGCCACTTCCAAATAAAACAATTTACACAATTGTTTCTACTGAGCTACACTTCACCCCTCACTATAACCCTCTTTGAAAGACAATGTTTTAAATATCTACACTTTCCTGGTATGATAACTCAAATTTACATATCGCTTACACAGGTTAAAATTGATTATAAATTGCCATATGTCACTAAATAGGAAGACCTAGCTTTTGAGTTCTCAAAAGAAGAATGGTGACAAATACGGTACTCAATTGAACATTGTTTCATTAATTTATTTCCTATAGAATCTAATTATATATTACTGATGAGATGGCACCATGTCCCCTCTAGAGCTGTTAATTAAGTTAATGGTATTGTCTAAATAAACACTGTCATGATCCTTGGAATTAATAAGTATTTCTACTTTGATTCTATTACACAGAGGCGGGGTCCTCCGCCCTGTCTTAAGGCTAACCCCCTCCAGACGGCTCTGTGGTTTGGAAGGAAGGCATTGTTCTGTGTTTGACCGTTTGTTTATGTACTTTAATTATCTCCTGGGGCTTCTGTGTCATTACACATATCAGTCCTCCTATTCAAATTATCGGATCAATCCCTGCTGATCCTGTCTCATGTCCTCATTTGCACCTAAGTGTGGACTAGAGTGTACTTAACAATTGACCAATAGGAAAGTGGTTGATTGGGTGGGGTGTTCAAACTATATGTATAACTATGTATAAAAGTGGGTGTGGGCATCCAATAAAGGTGAGATTCCTGTTTGAACTTACATACAGCCTACCTGGTGTTTGTACATAACAACTGAGCTATAACAACTGGATTCGAATGGCACATAGATGTAGTTCGAATCCCAGAGCATCGAACGACCGAACTATGAGACGGGACCCTTCGGGGTAAGACCGTGCTATATTAAGATACCTCTCAACTCAACTCAACACTGAGCAACCCTGACAGTTCATTCATAATAATTAAAAGACCCTTCAGGTCTGGTATGGATTTTAAGGGGAACCCCATGCCAAAATAAAACAAATGGCATGGCGGCCCCCCTAAATCCATACCAGACCTTATCCGAGCATGCAACCTGGCAGGCCACAGGAAAAGGGGGGTGGGAGAGTACCCCTTCTCCTGAACTGTACCAGGCCACATGCCCTCAACATGGGGAGGGTGTTTTGGGGTCCCCACAATTCTTTCCCGGTGGTTGTGGGGGTCTGTGGGTGGGGGACTTATCGGAATCTGGAAGCCACCTTTAACACCCCACTATGTGAATGGGTATCGGATACCAGATACATTGTTCCATTCGAAAAAAAAATCTAAATGGTAAAAATGACAGTAGACAGTTTGGGACGAGTCCTTTTAAAAAAAGTGTCCTGCGATGACGACCTGAGAAAATAAATAAAAATGGGAGGCATCCCATGACTGCAGGCTTTTTGCAATGACAGCTGTTATATAACTGAGGATGGGGCCACCTGGTGATGTAAACAAGTTACCCTGCCCATTCTGACATCATGTGACATAAGCCCCCTATCTGCAGACCCCCACAACCACTGGGTTGTTGGGAAGAGTCCCTTGTCCCCTTCAACATGAGGACAAGGTGTTTTGGGGAACCCCAAAACACCCTCCACATGTTGAGGGCATGTGGCCTGGCACAGTTGGGGGCGCTCTCTTGCCCCCCTTTTTCTATGGCCTGCCAGGTTGTGTGCTCAGATAAGGGTCTGGTATGGATTTTAGGGGGCCCCCACACCATTTTTTTTTCATTTTGGTGCAGGGTTCCCCTTAAAATCCATACCAGACCTCAGGGGTCTGATATGGATGTTGGTGCCATTTGAAAAAAGAAATGGCGCAGGGTTCTCCTTAGTATCCAAAGAGCCTGGTAATGGACTGGGGGGGAACCCATGCCGTTTTTTTTTCAATGATTTTTATGCATGTTGCAGGGATACATTACATTATAGGCCGAATAGTTTTAACATATATTTTTTTCTTTACAAATGTAATTTTGCTAATCTCATTCTTAAAATTAGCCTTGTAAGCAGCCTTACATAGTGTGGTGTGTGGGCTCAGCCCCCTGAGCCATGATTGGCCAAAGGCACCCTGCCATTGACCAATCATGGCTCTTACAGCAGAGCGCACTGTGATTGGCCAAGGCATGCAGGTCTGGTGCAAGCTTTGGCCAATCAGCAGCTGTCAATGCACTGCAATCTCGCAGTGTATGGACGATCTCGCCATTCTTTATGGAGTGTTCTACAGGTGCTCAAATTTTCCGCGAACGCCCCATAATGTTCAATATTCGGGGGAACGGGTGAACACCCGATGTTCAAGTTACATTCGACTCAAACATCAGGCTCATCCCTACTCATAATGCTTAGGCGATTTTTAAATCGATTTTTGAGGAACTGGTTGGTGATTTTGGACAAATAAAAGAGGAAATAGATGAAAATTGAACAGTGTATGACTAGAATATTTATTAGCAGTGATAACATGTTTATATTCTAAATAAAAGTCTCAGTTGTCAGTTATCAGTATTGTTGTCAGAGGCCAACACCACTGCATTCTGTTTACACTTTTTGCTTGAAGAAGCCATTTTGACTTCACACTGACCTATTTCAATAACAAGCAGTCAAGTGGGAAAAGTGAGTACTCTGTACTGTCTGGATGCTGCTTGAATTCCTGATCTATCTGTGACACCGTAAGATGTGTCAAAGGGGAAATGAAACCAAGCTCCTTGTAAAGAGAGCAAGACACACATATTTTTTTGGAACAGAAATTTTGTGAAACATAACAGTGTTTGTGGATCGATAAGACAGACACACTGTTTCAGGAGACAAATCCTCCTTTCATCAGCTGCTTCTGTTTGTCTATTGATTCTACAAAAAAATACAGAATGTGTCTGAAATTCAGCACCTAAGACGATGTTGTGGGCAGTTTGTCCTTGTGTTGAGGAAATGTGTGTGGGGCGAACGGTACAAAGCATTTCCTAATCCTCTACCCTCCACAATATATCACATAGAATTTTCCTTGGAACTGTGTCAGCGCCAGATTCAATACTGCATTGCAAGATTTAAGTAAAAGAAATACTCTACTAGAAGTCGTGAACATGCAATGAATTTTGCGGGGACACTTGGTTACAGGCTGTGCATGCTGTCTATAACTTGAAAAATGTATAAACGGACTCCTGTGTATTTTAAATTGCCATGCAATAAGTTAAGGGGTTTCAAAGAAGTTGTGGGATGTTGTTTAGACCATACACCACATTTGTAACACTATGCACTTCCATACCTCTGAACACCAGATGAAGCAGTCTGCCAAACACATTGGTAACTAATCAACATCCTACTCTGCTACAATGAATAATTTTTCAAACTGACATGTACTGTAGATGGTGACAGATTTCCATGAATGGTAATGGACATAAAAACAATTCAGTAGAAGGGGCTGTACATCTGAGGTTTTCATTTATTGTGTTTTGGGTGAGGAGATACACTGTTAAGTGGCATCTTTTAAAATATATTTTATTCATGTGACTCAATAAATATGATTTATTTTTTTAAAGAAAATGAATGTGCAGAGCTGCTCATTTAAGATGGCAACTTTAAAGTCCCCAATTTATTTTGTTTTATTCTATTTGCATAAAGCTAATCAAGTTTTCAAATCTGTTTCAGAGACATCATTACACATTGCATATATTCACATTCCAAAAAAAGCTATTATAATACATCGAAAAGCATATAGTAAGGCTGCTTGTGCTTTGTAATATGACAGTTCTAATATGTTTTCTTTTTACAAGTGCTGCCAGGTGCAGAAAAGAACATCCGCACAGGAAGTTTTCATTAGACTTGGGGGGGTTAGGCTTGATCAAACTGCAGCATGCAGTACTTTTTTTTTAACACACTTTCCCTATTGTGTGCACAGTACTGTTATCACACAACCTGTGTGAACCAGTCCTAATACATACAGGTTCACTGAATCAGCATAACAGTGATTTCTTTATTACATTTGTCTAATTTGTGTTCAAGGGTATGAGGTGACAAAATGCAAAGAACTGAATTATATGAAAAAAAAAATCAATCCTCAGGATTTCATTTTTAGTTTACCACTGGACTAACTTCGTGACAGAGTAATAGAACTGAATCTTACCTGTACCCAAGGAAAAATATATATATGCTGACTTGTACATAGCTATGTTCAATCCGTTTTGGAAAGAGGTTGCTATTATCCTTATAATCATAACCAAACAATCAACAATTCCTCTTTCGTTAGGACTTTTACATGGCAACCAAACATATACTATCAGATAGTTTTGTCTAAAAAGTATAAAAAAAATTGAATCACAGTATAAAAGATACATTACACAAGGCTCAGGCGTGTTTAAAACCATAAATTGAGGACATTCTGCATGATAGCACAATTCCTTAAACAGTGGTGATACCCAATACCATATAATACTGCACAACACATAGGTTTCATAAACACTTTAAATAAAGAGAGGGGCATCCAACACATTTAAAAAATATCTTCATCGGGGATATACAGTATATCGCCACCCTGCAATGTAGAAAAAACTACCAATAAATTGAGTTTACATACATTTTTTTCTCAACCAAGCAACATGATTGCAGATATACAGTACTTACATACAGCTAGAATGTGCTAATATAGTATAGTAGAAAAATGAAGAAGGGGGGGAGGGGTGGTGTCTGTGCTGTGAGTGGTGGGGAAAATGAGATACAGAGATCTCACAGGGATGAGTGGCTGGGCAAGTGAGCGTGTGTGAAAGTGGGTGAGAACAAAGTCAGAGCAAAACAATAACAAACTTAGGTAATTATACCAGTGCAAGGCATATATCATATAAATCACAATACAACGATGGATGGTGAAAATACGAAAGTGACAGGCATACTCAAAAAGCCAAAGGAAGGTCCATGTGGCGGAAAAAACCCCCCAAAAGGATGTGATATACACAAAGTGCTATTAAAACTGCAAATGATAGGTGTTTAAGCTAGAGAGGACATCCCACAGAGAACGCCTCTGGATAAAGGTATGTATAAAAAATTAATATACACAAACAAAGTCTCTCAAAGTGCTTCCCAAATATCAAGAAAAAAGATCCAGAAGTAAGATGTGGTGCCAGGAAAGAAGTTTGCAGTGAACACCTCTGGTGGTCCCTAGCTCCTCACCTCACGGCTATTGCACGGATAGCCAAAAAGCCCAACTCCGGGGGGGTACACTTCAATGGGGGAATAACAGCAGCACTCCTCAGCAGTAAAGCATGAAAAAGACATGGAACGAATCTTGGTACAGTGTGAAGGGAACATCTACTCATACATCATGAATCACACATGCATCCACTCACATGGAGGTAATGGATGGTGGGCCTATCTCCAACGAACTGCGAGTTCGCCCTTGTTCCTGGGTATGCACCTGGCTGCTCCTCTTCTATGAGTGGGCTGGATTGGCACTCAGAGCAAATCAGAAGAAGCCTCAGACAGCGTGCATGCCAGGAGAGAAAAAGACCATAGCACAGCCCCGCAAAATTGAACACATTTATTAAAAAAAAACTAAATTAGGAAGTCACGTGGTGTGACGAGACGCGCAGGTTTCGAGGAGCATTAGAGTCCACACGCCTGACGCAGTAAGACCCACCTGCCATCCGTCTGGTATCTAAGTGTCCAGCATCACTTTTAAATGTGAGTGAATTATTATTTTTTTTTTTATAAATGTGTTCAATTTTGCGGGGCTGTGCTATGGTCTTTTTCTCTCCTGGCATGCACGCTGTCTGAGGCTTCTTCTGAAATCGCTCTGAGTGCCAATCCAGCCCACCCATAGAAGAGGAGCAGCCAGGTGCATACCCAGGAACAAGGGCGAACTCGCAGTTTGTTGGAGATAGGCCCACCATCCATTACCTCCATGTGAGTGGATGCATGTGTGATTCATGATGTATGAGTAGATGTTCCCTTCACACTGTACCAAGATCCGTTACGTGTCTTTTTCATGCTTTACTGCTGAGGAGGGCTGCTGTTTTTTCCCCCTTTGAAGTGTACCCCCCCCGGAGTTGGGCTTTTTGGCTATCCGTGCAATAGCCGTGAGGTGAGGAGCTAGGGACCACCAAAGGTGTTCACTGCAAACTTCTTTCCTGGCACCACATCTTACTTCTGGATCTTTTTTCTGGATATTTGGGAAGCACTTTGAGAGACTTTGTTTGTGTATATTAATTTTTTATATATACCTTTATCCAGAAGCGTTCTCTGTGGGATGTCCTCTCTGGCTTAAACACCTATTATTTGCAGTTTTAATAGCACTTTGTGTATATCACATCCTTTTGGAGTTTTTTTTCCGCCACATGGACCTTCCTTTGGCTTTTTGAGTATGCCTGTCACTTTCGTATTTTCACCATCCATTGTTGTATTGTGATTTATATGATATATGCCTTGCACTGGTATAATTACCTAAGTTTGCTATTGTTTTGCTCTGACTTTGTTCTCACCCGCTTTCACACACGCTCACTTGCCCAGCCACTCATCCCTGTCAGATCTCTGTTTCTAATTTTCCCCACAACTCACAGCACAGACACCACCCCCCCCCCTTCTTCATTTTGCATTTATCTCTCTGCTAAGGACAGATTGTTAGGTGTTTGCAGCAGTGCCCCCATCCCACCCCTCTCGGTAGCGCAGGAGCCCTCTTTACATCATAGTATAGAAAAACCTTGCGCTAAATATAGGTAAGACTGCTGCACTTTTACTTGAATATGAGGAGGTGAAGATACGGTGCTAAAAATATAAAATATATGCGCTCTCTCATGCTATTGTAGTACACTTGTAGTGCAAAGTGGATTTGCTAAATCAACCCCAATGTTTGTGTCCAAGAGAACCTTCAATGCAAAAGGAGCTAGGTGTACCCCTTGCACCTACAATCTGGCCCACAAAGTTCCTTCTGACTGTGTTACTTTTAAGCTGCAGAGGTTTTATTATCTGAAATCTTTTCTGGTGCACGGAAGGTGGTGAAATACTTCAGAAAGGATGATTTAAATGATAACATTGTAAGTGCACAACATTCATTAACTTAAACTGTCAGACAAAAATAAAACAATGGTATGTTAGTTTTTTTCACACTGTCAGTTTCTGTACAGAGAACACATCTAAGTGTCCCCATGTTTATTAACACCTTAAACCTGATTTCTTGACAATGGTCAAAGAACAAAAATGTGTCCATGCCACCCCCTTAACTAATGTATACTCTTTATTTGAAAAAGATCTATTTAAATGCCCCAAAGTATTTTTTGAATCTGCAGTTACATGACAGGGCTGCATCAGAAGTCTTTTTTCTTCAGGTTTTTTGTGTATTAGGGTCCTTCTTCAATTGTCCATGTCTCTCCATAGGGACATAGACATCCCCTATTGGCTGTAAGATGAGTCCACTTACAGGGTCCTGAAGAATTTAAAACACGAGAGGCAGCAAGAAGAACAGTCCGCAACAACAGCAGATCACTGGTCTCCTCCCCTGAAGGAACCATGCAAGGTCACTAAACAGGAGACTGGTGTTAAAAAATTGAGTGTCATGTAGTTATTTTTTTTATTCTGATATTCTAAATGTACAGGTACAGGGTGGGTGGTAGGGTTTAGGATTGATTCTGTCTGAGAATAGGCTGTTCCTTAAGCACGTTGGAGGATTAGACCGATGCTATAGCACACAAGCAGTGTTCAGAGCCTCCAATGGTCTGACACTGCTCCAACCAATAAAGCATATGATACCCAAACCCAAGCAGTGCTTTCGATTGGAGCAGTGTGCACAACCACTTAACAAGTAACTAATCTTTATTATATCCAACTCTTACTTAAATTGTAATGCCGCGTACACACGGTCGTTTTTTGCGATGAAAAAAAACGACGTTTTTTGTGAAGTAAAAAACGACGTTTTTGAAACGTCACTTTCAAAGACGATGTTGCATACACACCATCGTTTTTTTCACAAAAAACGAGGTTACATTCACCACACTTTTCCATTGAAGCTCGCTTCATAACTAGCTTCTGGGCATGCGCGGGTTGAAAAACGTCGTTTTAAACGACGTTTTTGCTACACACGGTGACTTTTTGTGAAACAAAAAACGACGTTTTGAAAAACGACACAAAAAATTCAAGCATGTTGGAATTTTTTTTTGGTCGTTTTTTTTAAGACAAAAAACGACGTTTTGCCCACACACGATCAATTTAAATGACGTTTTAAAAAACGACGTTTTTTTTCATCGCAAAAAACGACCGTGTGTACGCGGCATAACTCTTAAACTAATAATGTATTTTTTTTAACCTTTTTTGATTAAACTTAGGCTTAAACCTCTTCCTGTCCAGCGACGTACGTGTACAATGCTGGACTTTCAGTGGGTATACCAGGATTATGCTAACCGGAAGACCTGGGATGACAAACAGATGCATCTTCCGGTTTCAGCTTTGATCGGCTGTTCCTAATAGTAACCTAAAAGCAATGACATGACATCATGTCCAGTTTACTCGGAAACAAACACCATTTTTTTCTTTAATTGAGTGCATGCAAAAACACTGATGTTGGTGTTTTGAATGCTTTTAAGTGCAGAGGAGGGATTTGGGGTCTTATATACCTCAGATCTCTCCATTAAGAGTACCTGTCACATGTCTATTGCTGTCACCAAGATGTTTACATTCCTGGTGACAGCAATAAAAGTGATCAAAAACAATTGAAGCAATAGTGTAATAAAAAAATTAAAAACGAATCATAAATAAAATTAAAAAGTAAATTACCCTCATGTCCTCCCATGCTCTAACGCAAAGGCAAAAGTGTGATTTCTCTCACGCATGCAAACATCGCTCCATACATGTGAGATATCATCATGAAAGTCCGATCCTGGGCAGTAATTCAAGCTCCACATCTCCTTTGTACATCTAAAGTGATAACCTGTAAAGGCTTTAACCACTTGTCTACTGTGCACCTACACCCCCTTCCTGCCCAGACAAAATTTTAGAGACTACAGGTCAGCTGACTGGTGAGAAATGTGAAGTGGCAAAGGCTGGAGGAGACCCTGTCTCCTGATTTCAGCATAGGTGTCACTGCTACGAGACACCACAAAGCCGAAGAGACAGTGAGTAACACTACCTGTGATTATAGTTGCTATTATAAGTCCCCACTACAGTTCTTAGATCAGCAGATGACCTTAAACAAGAAAACCTAAGTTGGCTGATCAGATCTCCCCCCCAGCATTGCCACTCATCCGAACCCTCCCCAGCACTGCCACTCATCCCACCCCCCACCAGCACTGTCACTCATCCCAACTCTCCCCAGCATTGCCACTCATTCTTACCCCCCAGCATTGCCACTCATTCTTACCCCCCAGCACTTCCACTCATCCCAACTCCCCCCAGCACTGCCACTTATCCCAACTCCCTGCCAGCACAGCCACTCATCCCCCCCACCAAGGAATAAATGAAGGAATAAAAATAGAGAATACATAGAAGGGAGAGAAAAAGAGAGGGTGGAACAAAGAAAAGGGAGAATAAGAATAAGAAAAATAACAAAAAAGATGGCTAGAGAGAGGGATGGGGGAAAAAACAAGAAATTGGGATAGCGAGAGATAAAAGGGAAAGAAAGAGAACAAAGAAGGAGTGATACATCCTAAAATCTACCAGAAGGGGTTTGAATACTAAAAAAGTGAAAGGGACTCAGGGAGCGCTAAATGTCCGTGGGTTAGGGGCTCAAATTACATGTCTTGCCTTGGGTGCTGACAACCCACGCAACAAAAATTATTTTGCTGTTAGGGGTCCCCACAACTTGGGAAATTTTATTAAGGGGTCACGGCACTAGTGAGGTTGAGAACCACTGCTTTAAAGCATCACCTATGGATAATAAAATGTACATAGTTTGACGCCGTTACATGGGCATGTGCAATTTTAAAGCATGACATGTTTAGTTTCTATTCACTTGGCGTGATATCATTTTTATATTCGATAAAAAATTGGGTTATGTATTGTGTTTCTTTTGCATTAAAATCCGAAAAAGTGTATTTAAAAAAAAAAAAAATGCATTTGGAAAACCGTTGCGCAATTATAGTGTGACAAACAATTTCAAAACTCACCAATTTAGTCTCTTGGGTCACTGCTATGTATATATATATATATATATACATAGTGTTTGGGGGTTCTACGTAATTTTCTAGCAAAAAATACTGATTGTTACATGTGAACGAAAAGTGGCAGATAAGGCCTGGACTGGAGATGGTTAACTAAACCCTATTTTTTTTTATTTTGTCCTGTAAGTGGAGCAGCTATCCTATCCTCACTCAGTGGCAAAGGATGCTTTTATTTATTTTTTAAAAGTTAGAAAGGAAAATATATATTGAGCATACTTAGAGTAAAGAGAAACAATCCCTTCTTCATGCAACCAAACTGCGTTAATATTAGCTGCATGCATAATGTGTTAGAATGAAGCTTGTGACACCATAGAATAATAGCATTAATATTTGGTTATTAAGATATGTTGATGCATACCTAAAACCTATGTGTCGTTTTTACTACATATGCATAATGTGTTTGTGATAAAACTGTATGTGAACATGAATGATATTGTTAATCTTCCCTTTATAGCTTTTGTTCTTAGTAAATGAATTGTTCTCATTAGCTGTGCTTAGAAAATCCTGGCACAACTGGGATATAATGACAATAAATTGCCCTTAACCTAGAGAAAATAAAAGAACGGCTATTTCTTGAAATAAGGAAATTTAAATTTAAGGTTCACCTTTTAAATCAATCTGTATATTTCATTAAAATAAACATTATATAATAATTTTGCATCCATGCTGAGGCATATATTGCATACATACATATACTGTATGCATAAAAAGATGACTGCTTAGGAATTCAGTGTAAATGGTGCTTATTCCCACATACATAATCAGCTTGTTGTCCTTATGTGTTCAGTTATTGTTTCGTCTTAGAACATTACCCAATTCTATCTTAAATCCTTTAAAATAAAAATAAAAATTCTGGTGGAAGGACTGCACAAGGCACATAGGGAGCTGACAGTAAATAGCAAGGGATTAAAAGATGATGAAAAAATGAACACAAAAAATCTTTTGTGAAATTTGTTTTTGGGGGTTCAGCTGTAGCTCAGCACAGTTGAGTACTGTCTGTGATACTTTTTTAACTTACACTGGCAGGGTATACCCACTTCTTCTAAGGTCTAATAAGTGCTGATATACAAGGCATGAGCAAAATTTTAAGAACAGCTATATCTAAAAAAAAGAAAAAAAACGCACTCTCAATCCCAATGAATGGGGATTTGTTGGATGGACAATCCCGTGAACACAATTCAATTACATTTTTAAATAATACAATTTTAACAAATTTACTTTATCACTGTTAATGTAAAAATGCATGTATAATCAACACTTCTCATGGTTGGACTCTTAACCACTTCCATACAGGGCATTTTCACCCCCTTCCTGCCCAGACCAATTTTTGGTTTTCAGCACTGTTGTAATTTGAATGAATTGCACGGTCATGCAACACTGTACCCAAATTAAATCTTTATGTTTTTCCCCCCACAAATAGAGCTTTCGTTTGGTGGTATTTGATCATCTCTGCAGTTTTTCTTTTTTGCGCTATAAACAAAAGAAGAGCAACAATTTCGAAAAAACACAATGGGCCAGATTCTCGTAGATGCGCGCCTAATTATGCAGGCGTTGCGCATCTCAGATGCGGAGTGGCAAGTACCGTATTCCCTAAGTAAATGCGTTCCAAGATGCGCCTGCGTCGCGTAAAATCATCGGCGTAATCCGGCGCAACTCCAAAGTAGGAGCGAAGTGGGCGTGTTGCATTGTAATGAAGCGTGACCCCATGCAAATGCAGGCCGGGACGAACGGAGCATGCGACGTGACGTGGATGACCCGCGCCGTGACGTGGTTGACCCGCGCCGTGACGTGGATGCCTTCTGCGCATGCGCAAAGCCTCCCTATGATTCGCCGGCGCAGGGTATATAATGCGCCCACACATGCGCCCGTGCAGCGCAAACGTCTCCCATTTTCTTGATAGTGACGGCCAAAGTTTGTGCAGGACAAAATGACAACTGCTGTTAAGGAGAGGAGGAAGAAAAATTTCTCCCCAGAGGAGAGGGCCATTGTTGTGAGGGCAATGGAGAAATATGACTCGCGGCTCCATGGTGCTGACAGTGCTCGGACCAGCAAGTCCCGGAGGGATCAGATCTTAATGAAGGTCGCGTGCCAAGTGAATGCCCTCTCTCATGAGGTCCGGACACCGCAGGACATTCAAAAGAAAATGAATGACCTGCGGCGTCTCGTGAAGGGCAAGCTGGCTTCCATAGCTTGGCATGCCAGGGGCACTGGAGGGGGCCCACCCTGCACTGTCCGCCTGACTGAGGAGGAGAAGGTGGTTGCCCGCTGCCTGCAGACGGAGCAGGTTGAGGGAGTTGGGGGCTAAGCCAGCCCTGAGGACAGGTAAGTGTGTTTTATATTCTATCTGTTGTGTAGCATGTATGGGGGTGGAAGGGAACATGTGCCAAGTGTGTGGGTCCACCAACATGGGCATCTTTTGTGTCATCCACAGATGTGCAGGAGGGAGCGGGGCCATCTGTTGATGCCAGGGCCCGTCAGGATCCATCCCCCGAACATCCAGACCCTCTGGCTGCCCCCCTGGAACAGGACTTGGAGGGAAGTGGGCACACCTCAACGGAGGAGGTGGTTGCGGAGGATGTCGTAGTCCAGGACCAGGACCTGTATGTTGTTTTGGAGGAGGATGATGGGTTGCCCGGACCAGCCCAGGCTATCCCCCCATCTTTAGCCAACCCCTCATTGTCCCCCCCAACCTCTCCAGTCCCTCTGTTTCCCCCCCCCCTCATCTCCGGCCCCTCAACATCCTCCCCTTATGCCCGGTCCCCTGCCACTCCCCGGAAGGCAACGTGCAAGACCAGGGGTGTTCATAAGGTCCTGCCGGAACAGCTGGCCAGACAGCAGGACCAGCAAAATCGGCACCTGTCAGAGGTCGTGGAGGAGATGAGGCGCCTGGCCGACAGCCTGGCATCCTCGGGACACATTACAGATGCCATCCAAGACCTTGCTGTCAACAGCGCAGCAACGCTGACCAGCCTGGGGGAGCTGCAGGCGAACACCTCCGACCTTGTGGGGGAGGTTCATGCCCTGCGCCTTGCAGTCGAGGAGCAGACTGCTGTCCAGAAACGCATAGCGGTTGCCCTGGAGGGCATGCAGGCAGCCAGGGAGGGACGTGGGGATGCTCCTCCTCCACCTGCTACCCCCCCCACCTGTGGCTGCCCCCAGGCAAGTGAGGGGCAGGAGCCGTGGCACCAGGCGGAGCCCCCACCAGGCCCATTAATTTTTTGATTTCTTATTATTTTGCTCTGGGTAAGAGCTTTTTTTTATATATATATATTATGCTCTGGGTAAGAGCTTTTTTTTATATATATTATGCTCTGGGTAAGACCTTTTTTTTGTTATATTATGCTCTGGGTAAGAGCTTTTTTTTTGTTATATTATGCTCTGGGTAAGAGCTTTTTTTTTGTTATATTATGCTCTAGGTAAGAGCGTTTTTGTTTTTTTTGGATACTGCACACGGTGCAGTGTGAATGGTGTGTGAATGTGAGGGGGTGGCACTCCTGCCAGTAAGGGGTGTCACCCTCGGCCGTTGGGGAGAGGTTATCCCCACGGCTGTGTGAATGGTATATGAATGGACAGAAACATCATTGGGGCCTTGACGTGGCGTTGCTGCTCCCAAGTCCGACATGCTGGACTTGGGCTAATCCAATGTGATGTGGATGTGGGGTGTGTGTGCTAGGGACCACAGTGGTGTACACGCGTGCATTGTCTGTGTGCCATGCTGTATGTGTGTGTTTAACGGTCAAAGATACGTAACACGAGGACCCTCCTGACTGCTCTTCCATCAGATGACGGGGTCTCCTCTGGCAGGGGGGGGCTGTGTGGTTGGGGGGTCAGGTCATCATGTAGGGCAATCTGCAGGCCCTTTATCATGGCAAAGTTGTGCAGAATGCAACATGCACCAATGATCTGACCCACAAAGTTGGGGGAATACAATAGGGTCCCCCCAGACTTATCCAGGCATCGGAAACGGGACTTCAGGAGGCCAAATGTGCGCTCCACCACTGCACGGGTTTTGATGTGTGCTTCATTGTATCTTCTCTCTCCTCTGGTTTGGGGGTTCCGGAAAGGAGTCATGAGATGGGGTCCCAGTACATATGCAGAGTCACCTGTAAGGGAAAAGACAGGCTGATGTTAGTCATGCATGTGCCCCTTGTGATGTCAGCATCATGGGGTGGGACAGTCATGCCTGCCACACATGTCACTCACCAACCAGCCAGCTGTCCCCATACATGTCCTGCTCAAAATCTTCTGGGATGTTGCTTTGACGGTAGATGTAGCTGTCATGGCTGGATCCGAGGTCTTTGGCACGGACGTGCCATATGAGGTATTTGGCATCGGCTATCACCTGTACGTTGATGGAGTGCCAGTGCTTCCGATTGCAGTAAATGTGCTCTGTGGCACTGGGGGGCTGGAGTGCCACATGTGTGCAATCAATGGCCCCGATGGTGCGTGGGAATTCGTCAATTCTGTAGAAATCTGTCATTGCCTTTTGCCGCAGGTGCTCAGTGGTGGGTCTGATCATATGGTGGGACATGCGTCTGAGGATTGCGGGGACAACCTGGTGGAGACATCTGCTTATGCTGGTTTGTGACATCCCAGCCACTACTCCACTTGTACGCTGGAATGATCCACTGGCCAGGAAATGGAGTGTTGCCAGGACCTTCACCAGTGGCTGCAGTGCATGTGAGCGGCGTGTCTGGCTGGTGATGTCATCCTGCAGGGCTGTGGTTAGTTCCAGGATGGCAGCAGGGCTGAATCTGAAGATGCACCTCCTCATCCCCATGCCAAAGAGGCTCATGCGCGCTCGGTAGATCCTCTCACGTGCCCCCCTCCTCCTACTCCTCCTTCTATGCTCCTCTTCCTCTGCATACATTAGTAGTGATAAGACCATGGCTGCCCCTGGCATGTTGGCATACGAATGTGTTGTCCAGTAAGTGTGATTGCTCAGCTCGTCCGTTATGGTGCTGCTGTAGTTGCTCTCCAGCTGACTTGCACACGGTCTTGAGCAAAGTTACCCGTGCTTTTATGAGGGGTATGTTTACTCAAGGCTTTTGTGTTACGCGCACCACGAGTAGCCAATGCCGAACGCGCGTTGTTTCGGGAATCTGCGCATCTCCCTCATTTGCAAATTTGCATGCTAATTCAATGGGAACTGAATATTTTCGATGCGTAACTATGCACCTATGCCGCGCTAGCTTAAAGCATTTTCGCCGCCCAGACAAAATTTTTTTTCTCGCATATGTGGTTCTGTGTTTACCGCGCATCGATACGCAGGCACACATTTACAATTACGCCGCGCAAATCCATTTACGCAGGCGTAGCGCCGCTGAGAATCTGGCCCAATATTTTTTACTTTTTGATTTAATAAATATAATTTTTTATTTTTTTTAAACAATTTTTTTCCTTAGTTTAGACCAGGGATCTCCAAACTACGGCCCTCCAGCTGCTGTGGAACTACACTTCCCATGAGGCTTTGTAAAACTCTGACATTCGTAGACATGACTAGGCATGATGGGAATTGTAGTTCCTGAACACCTGGAGGGCCATAGTTTGGAGACTCCTGGTTTAGACCAATACATATGCTTCTACATATTTTTGGTAAAAAAAAAAATCGCACTAAGCGTATATTGATTGGTTTGCGCAAAAGTTATAGCGTCTACAAAATAGGGGATAGATTTATGGCATTTTTATTTATTATATTTTTTACTAGTAATGGCGGCGATCTGCGATTTTTATTGTGACCGTGACATTGCGGTGGACATATCGGACACTTTTGACACATTTTTGGGACCATTCACATTTATACAGCGGTTAGTGCTATAAAACTGCACTGATTACTGTGTAAATGTGACTGCCAGGGAGGGGGTTAACACTAGGGGGCACTGAAGGGGTTAATATGTTCCCTGGGAGTGATTCTAACTGTAGGGGGAGGGGGACTCACAAGGGGAGGAGACTGATCTGTGTTCCTCTGTACTGGGAACACACATCGGTCTCCTCACCTCTGACAGGAGATTTACACACACAGATCCACACTCCTGCCGTGATTGCTGGCAATCGAGGGTGCCGCCGGACATCACGGCCACCGGGCACACTCACCGGGCCGTGAGCTTTGCCGCGGGAGCACGCGCCCCCTAGTGGCCGCGATGCAAAGGCCGTCATATGAGGTACACTCTGAGGGACAGACAGTTCCTGCTGACGTCATATTACTATGGCTCGGTAGGGAACTGGTTAATAATGATATTGGTGTATCTTTTTTAGAGGTCCATGTACTTGTAAAGGTATACAGTAAATATTATTTTTATATCATTTTTTTTGCTATGGTTTAGTTATCACACCTAAATATCCCTTTTGGACTGTATAATACCTGTAATAACCCATACTGTACTCAACTGCATTGTTGCACCTGCACTAATATGGCTACAATCACCTTAACCTGTATCCCAACTCTCAGCACCTTGAACTTACATTTTCCCACACTTAAAACCAACTTTTTGTTCTTAACAGTTTTGTCCTGTCCAGCAGGTTGAATGATAAAAAAAGAAAAGACTCAACTTCTCCTTGCTGAGCTATGGTGTTCTGACAGCAAGGAGACTTCCCCACTGTAAGAAAACACTAATCAGCACTTCTGGCTATGGCTGCTGGTAGATCAACTTCTTTACAACCTTCCTGCCCATACATGGAAATTTGGCTGGTCCCTGTTGAACTGGCCAAATTTTCATCCATGTATGGGCAAGTAAGTTGTACAGAAGTCAACTTTTGTACAACCACCCTGTCATATTTTCACCACTCACTGGCTTGCTTACCGGTTTGGGGCATTCGCGTGGTTAGAACACACCATGAGTTTGGCAGCTGATCTCACCCTATGATCGGCTGTGTCCCATCACACAAAAACACAGAACTACTGTATATGTACTGTGAACAACGATCTGGCTGTTTCTTCTCCTTGCAAGCCATAGTAAAGTAAAAGGAGCACACATTGCACATTGTTAGGTACACAGTTAACTCCTAGATCAGGGGGTGTCAAACTCAATTTCATAGTGGGCCGCATCAGCATTATGATTGTCCTCAAAAGGGCCGGTCGTACCCTCAAGATTAGATGTCCTGCGCATCTCCTCCCCTTTACATTAAATGTCAAGAGCCACTCCACCATCAGAAGTTGAGTCCCCCACTCTCCCTTATATCACAGTGCACCCCCCTTTCCTTATGCTGCTGGGAAGAAGCTGAATGCACTGCTTGAAAGCAGAAAGTAAGGATCTGGAGGAGGACCAGACGAGGGCTGGAGCTCTCCTGCAGAAGCAGAAGAGGTGCGAGGGCCACATGAAATGGTCTGGAGGGCCAGATTCGGCCCGCAGGCCTTGTTTTTGACACCTGTGCCCTAGATGTTAGCCTCTTCCCAGCCAGTGTTACTAGTACAGTGTCAGTGTACAGTATCATTACTGATCACTTTATTAGTGTCACTAGCAACGCCGGTGTCAATTAGTGACCTTCCCAGATAGTGTCTGTTAGCGCTAGATTTCCTGCCACACTATCAGGGTCAAACTATATGTCCCTTATCACCGCCATTACAGTATAGCCTCTATAGCTGCGTAAATTTCAGAATATATACCATAGTTTTTTTGATGCTATAGCTTTCGCACAAACCAATTAATATACACCTATTGAGATTTTTTTTTTTTTTTTTTCAACAAAGACATGTAGGACAGCCCTCAAAATTTCCACTCGCCTACTAGCATTTGGCGAGTGGATTTAAGCTGGGGGCGAGTGATGACAGGGATGCATGACCAATCTCCCTCCAATCTGTGCCTACACCTAGAGTCTCAATGAGATTACCGGCCGAAGAGGAAAGGTGCATGCTCGGGAAAAGTAGTCTGGTGAGCCGGGCACAGGCAGAGCAGTACACAGGTACTCTCCTTACAATTCTCATTAAGCCATGGGACCTAACAGTATGACCTCTCTGAGCCTGCCCCCCTCCTCCCAACCAATGTAGCTGAAGAGCAGAGAGCAGGAAGCAGGAAGTAATGAGTGAGGTGGAGGATTGCGAAAATTACCACTCCGGTGCAGCACTCACTGAAAGTTGCCCTGAAATGAGAGCTTCCAGTTTTCTTTTCCTTGTGCTCTATGTAAGTGTCCAACAGTACAGCCTGAGCACTGCGAACAGACTGGTCTCAATGTGTGCTGTGCGGTGTCAGTGTGCGCTGTGCTATGGTGTCAATAGCTGTGCAGTTGTGTGGATCTCAGCACTGGATTGTACTCTCTACCTCTGTGCTGCAGCTCCTCTCCTCACTTCCAGCCTGAATAAAAGGGGGAAGTGGGGACATGCAAGCGTGGAGCCACACACACAGGCTCCTGATGATGAGATGAATAGGAGAGGGGGAGAGAGAGAGAGAGAGAGAGGATGGATGGATGGGAGTTGCAGAGGAGACAGCAAGAGAATGGGAAAGAGACCCAGTTCTAGTGCCCTGTCCCTCTGGTCTGCCCCCAGTGCCCTGTTCCATTTTGTTAAAGTTGTTGTTGGTAATATTTAATTGTGTAACTTGATTCTGCATAAAACATTTAACAGTGTCATTCCATGAGATAATCTACGTGTTTACGGGTGCAATTAGGCGCAGGGCAGTGTATGAATTAGGTAGGGCAACTGGTGGCGAGTAACACTTGAGGCCTGGCTAGTAGCTCAGGACTTGAAATTTTGAGCCCTGATGTAGGAGAATACATTCTAGCCTAAATATATGAGGAAAGTAGAATATTTGTTTTTTCAAAAAAGAGTGGTGATTAAATACCACAAAAATAAAGCACACAAAACACATTTTTGCTTCTATGTAATTAGATGATGGAATTCAGCAGAACAATTAATTGCAATTGCAAAGTGAAATTCCCCTTGCAATGTGAGCAGTCGATTTGTCTTCAGTAAATCAAACTATAAAACTATCAAACTATATTTGAATCTTGAAGACAAAGACAAATGGATAGCCACACTCCAAAACCTGATGGGTGGTCAGGTTTTGGAGTGCGGCTATCCATTTTTCTTTGTCTTCATTTTGCTTAGTGCACCGCCAGCACCCTCGGTATCCTGCACCACCTGTAACCATTTAGTGATCCCACCTGGAGCGGTGACTCCTTTCTCTCTATATTTGAATCTTCTAAAGTTGTCTCTATAACTGAGGCGGCGTACACACGACCGAGGTTCTCGCTAGAAATCAGCGAGAACCTCGCTGGGAGTTGCATTCCAGTGAGAACCTCGGCCGTGCGTACGCTCCTGCCTCGCCCCGCCCGTCGGGAATCCCGTCGAGCGAATAGAAAAGCAGGCTCTCTATTTGCTCGACGGCCCATTGGGATGAATGGCTGGTTGCCATTCCCGACGGGCGGGCCGCCGATTTCGACGGCCGGCCGAGAACCTCGATGGGCGGAACGATGTGTTCCGCCCGTCGAGGTTCTCGTACGTGTGTACGCCGCCTCACAATTTCACTCTCTTACTCTGATGCCGCGTACACACGATCATTTTTCGGCATGTAAAAAACAACGTTTTTTCAGCCTCTAGAAAAAAAAAAAGGCCCAGATTCAGAGAGCCATTACGCCTGTCTAACTGGTGTTAGACTGGAGTAATTTCAAATTACGCACGTTTTCTAGCTAGTCGAAAACCTCAAACCATGAATAGACCGCTGCGGGCTTCAATTCGACTGGATTACGTGTTCATACGCCTTCGGATCTACGCTGCAATAAAATTGTGGCCACTGGGTGGACTTCCCGTCGTTTTCCGCGTCGGGGTATGCAAATGAGATTTTGCCGGCGATCCCCAAAATTACGATCTTCAATCGCAATCTCTTACGGCACCTTTAGTCATCTTTTATTTGCGTAACACTATACCAGCTTTTTGCTGCTCTAATATTAGACAGCCCATGTTAAGTATGGCCGTCGTTCCCGCATCGAATTTCTACGTTTTCCGACGTCTTTTATTATTTTTAACGTAAAATGTCCGGGAATTGGAATGTTCGTAAACGACGCTACTCAAACAACGAATGATGTAACGAGGTGATTTTGCGCAATGCACGGCGGGAAATTTCTGAACGTAGCATGCGCAGTTCGATCGCCGCGGGGACGCGCTTAATTTAAATGCTTCACGCCCCCTAATCGCGTATTTCGATTACGCGGCGAGAAATAGACTACGCCGCCGTAGCGTACGGGCAAAAATCTACCAGGATTCGATGTAGAGCCTGGTAAAATACGGCAGCATAGAGTATTTCGATTGCGCAGCGCAATATTAAGTGTATGAATCTGGCCCAAAGTTTTTTCCAACTTCATCATTAAAACAATATTGCCATCACACGGTCGTTAAAAAAAAATCCCTAGCAAAGCGCGGTGACGTACAACACGTACAACGGCACTAAAAAGGGGAAGTTCCATTCGGATAATGGCACCTTTGGGGCTGCTTTAGCTGATTTTGTGTTAGAAAAAGACGATTCACGCTTTTCTGTCTGTTACAGCGTGATGAATGTGCTTACTCCATTATGAATGGTAGTTTTACCAGAACGAGCGCTCCCATATAATAACTTGCTTCTGAGCATGCGTGGGTTTTTAACGTCGTTTTAGCCCACACGCGATCATTTTTTACAACCCGAAAAACGACATTGTTTAAAATGTCGTTAAAAAATGCAGCATGTTCAATTTTTCTTTTTTGGAGTTTTTCAGAACCCAAAAAATAATGTGAAGCCCACACACGATCATTTTAAATTAAATGTAATGATTTTAAATGATCGTGTATACGCAGCATTAGCCTTTTTCTGTATGGATACTTTCTTGATGCTTGTCTGTGTGTTTTATGTAGCAGCAACAACTAAGTGAGAAGTGACATGAATGTCAGAGATCTAGCAGTAAAAAAACAAGAAGAAAAGCGCCTCTGAGTATAATGTTTTAATATTTAAAGTTTAAAAATATCCAGCACTTAATACATCATAATACAAATTGTGTAGTTTGGGGAGCTGGTGTAGTCCTTGCTGACAATCAGTAAAGCCAGGAACGGGAGATGTATGCATCTACGCCAGACTTCTGCAGCCGCTCGGAGCCGGGGAGAGCCAACTGTATCCGCTGTGGTGAGGCGCTGCTGAGCTGAGATCACGTGTGCTGGCATGTGACGTCAGGTGGACGGGAGCCGAGGGGGAGCGTTTCAGAGCAAAACAGTATACTCAGAGGCACTTTTCTTCTTGTTTTTCTTTTGCATTCTGAGCTGGCTTCGCTTTTGGAGAGCTGCCTCGTGCACCTGTATACCATCCACACTGGCTTTATATGGCCAACAGCATTAGCACTCTGCTTGGACTATATCTTAATTGGACTTTTTCACTTATGGACTATTAGACCATACACGTATTTCTTGTAGTCTGTCATTTTACTGTTATTTTTATTGTTATTTAATACTCTTCCCTTATAATTGATTGTTAGTGCAGACACCCTGAGCGCTGTAATCCCTTGCTATTTAGAGATCTAGCAGTGAGCATTAAGCAATTAGCAAATGCAAGTTTTCCAATGAATGAAACAAACTTTACTATGGCAGTAAATGGACTATTGGACTACAATTCCCAATAAGAGATGGGTATAAAGAGAGAGAGAGAGATGTATTTTCACAGGCTGAATCCCGGGAGATTTCCTCTTTACTGCCAGGAGACTGAGATGTGCATATCGCTGCTCCTGTGTGCTCATCAACGTGCTGCAAGTCTGCATTTGTGTGCTGAGGATTGCAGTCGCTCTAGGCAGATCCAGAAGTGAGCTAACATCTGAATAGCGGAGGTCCTGTTGCTCTATTGTTGGTACTGGTGAGACAGAGGACACTACTGCCATTACCATGTTGCTGCTAACAGAGACTGGGTACACAGGGACTTGCCATCTAACTAGCAGCATTATTTACTGCATGCAGACTTTACTGGGACTGTACTCATGTGCACCACGTAAATAAAGACTTGACCCCAAACTCTAGCCGGCTGAAGAACTAGGACTAATGACTGCTCACTCAGATAGCCGCTTTCCATGAAATTTGCCTGTTGTCCAATGTCCATAGTAAGAGGTGCCTCTTTAGGGAGTCATAAATGTCATTACTGCCATTCCTATAGAGTGCACTCTAATGTGGATATAGCCTACTGTTTACAAAGGAGTTATCATGATATCGATTATCATTGCTGAATTTGCTGTTACTGTTTTCTATTGGGTATGAGTGGATAATTAAAGAAACAGCCCTCCGACTTAATTATCACCCACTGCGCTTGGTTGAGAAACCTATCAAACTAGCTGCTGCTATAAGAATATAAATGTGAAAACAATATATATGTACTACACCATCAAAATAAAGCAGGTGATCTGTAATATATAAAAGCAGAGCTTGAGTAGTGAAAATGTGATTCCTACTAACTAAATGATGTGACTAAATGTGACACATAACATATATCATATAACATAAATCACCTAATACAGTGAGAAATGAACATACAAAACAGAAATATTTAGCAAAGAGCGAAAAAAAGTTCAAATCCTGTGTCAGTGAAAAGGTGAAGAAGAGTTCATAGATGGATTGTTAGTATCAATCTTCTCAATCTTCCACCACACCGCCTGTGCTCAGTGAATCCTTCACCCTTCCAAAATGCGCACTCACCACAATTAAATGCCCAGCACAAAAGCAAAACTCCGAATCTCTCCAATAATCAATATCAATATCTAATTTCAGTGATAAGTTCCAACGTGTTCACATAAAGAAAAAATAGCACTATAGTGTAATATTGTAAAACCAGTTTTAATCACACCACTAAAAAATCTTCATAAAATGCACTCACAAACGTAATCTTTCACCAAACTTTGAAAAACAAGTGACAGCATAGGTTTCCAAGTTTCCAAAAACAACAAGCCCGTGGTCACGGCGGACCCTCGATCGTTCCCAGTGTACTCACAGCACCCTGGACGCTGCTCGATGTAAAGATGGTAATGGAGTAAGGCCTCTTACACACTATCAGTTTTCCTTCAGGTTTTTCTCTTCAGGTTTACCAAAACCATGTAGTGCAAGGGCCTGCCTGATTGCATACAAATTGAGACTCTTGAGGTTAGACCTCATATTAGATGGATTTGGTAAACCGGAAGAGAAAAACCTGAAGAAAAACTGATAGTGTGTAAGAGACCTTAGCCAGCTAGAAGTGTATCGCACGTCTGTATAGTTCACACAGGATCAATAATTATAATGACCACGTCCCCGACATGTTTCGTCATACCCACTTAGTCATGGGATTGGTCACAAACTCTAAAAGTCGCCCTTTTATTTCGTTCCTCCATCGAAAAAGACGCGTCTGCCGGAAACTGCGACGAAAGTGACGTGATCACGCAGCGTGCTCCCGCTAACGCGATCGACGTCTCTTCCCGGACCTCCTACAGGTCTATGTGTATTCGATGTTCCATTGAATGTGAAACTCCGCCCGGCCTACCCAATTCGTCATCACGTCGGAAGTGACATTTCGATGTAGGCTAAACACAGCACAAACAACCAACCCTGCTATTGGTCGAATGTCCCCGTGACCACAGAGCTCATTTTAAACAATAACACATATTCCTCATTAACTAAATTTACAATATAATGAAACTATTAACGTTCCATTGGTTGAATGCTTAAAATATGAGCATATAAGTATAAAAGTATATAAATATATACATATCAACATAGATGATTTACACGATTGCAAAGTCAAATTAAAACAGTATAATGAATGGTTATACGGTATCTAAAAATTAAAATTCAAAAATTAAAAAGATGTGCCTAAAAAACATCATTAGGTTAATGCTTCAATTACACATATAATGCTTGTCTGGTTCATATTCTCCAGCACCTATGCAGTAAACCAGATCTATGGGTGTCTCAACTCTCATGTTTCTGATAGTAGTGTTATATATAACTAACCCATACATCAACACCTAGATGTCCCCAAGGATTCCGTGCAATGCTATGTGTCATAACTGGTTTGACACCAATATTACTATTGAATGTATACACAGTTCCCCAATATTACAGAATATCGTACCATATCCAAAATGAATAAGGACAAATAAACCAAAATATTCTGGACTACCAATAAATGTCATCATGAGTAAATGCAAGAATAGCTCAAGCATTGTTAATGAAGCAGTTCAAATCTTTTTTTTTCGCTCTTTGCTAAATATTTCTGTATTGTATGTTAATTTTTCACTGTATTAGGTGATTTATGTTATATGATATATGTTATGTGTCACATTTAGTCACATCATTTAGTTAGTAGGAATCACATTTTTCACTACTCAAGCGCTGCTTTTAAATATTACAGGTCACCTGCTTTATTTTGATGGTGTAGTACATATATATTATTTTCATACTGTTTTCTATTACTTACTGTTGATTTTGTAGATTACCAGGTCTACTGTAATTTAGCTGTATAGAACTCCATTCTATGCTGCTATAGCCTAATGAAAATATTGTCCAGTGAACTGTGATTGACCTAATCCTTTACTTACTAATTTATGTGCATACTGCTATTTACTGTAACCTATGACAATATATTGTGTTAATTTACCACCAATCTGTCTGATGTTTGCTTTTAATATTGAACCTTAGTTGTGTGCTAAGTATCTATATGTGTGCTTTGAGTAGCAGTGCAGTATCCATTTGCTTAACCTCTTCCCGCCCATGATATAGCCAAAAGAAGGCTACAGTGCAGGCTTATTTTGCAGGATGGGTGTATATAGATGTCCTCCTGGGATTGCGCTTCCCGCATGCTCCCTGCGGTGCGCAAGTGGCGCACTTTGTGATCGCAGAGTCTGAAGGACTCAGCTGTTAATAGATCAGGGTAAAGGGCCAATCACAGCGGCCCTTTACCACATGATCAGCTGTGTGCAATGACAGCTAATCACTAATGTCAACACAAACTGGTAATCAGCTTTTCTTTCCTCACATTGACACTGATAATCAGGGCACTAATTATCAGTGTCCTGATTATCAGTGCAGTCCCAACAGTGCCTACCAGTGCAGCCTACCAGTGCCCACCACTGCCACCTCATCAGTGCCCACCAGTGCCACCTATTAGTGTTCATGAGTGCCACTTATCAGTGCCTATCAGTTCTGCCTCATCAGTGCCCAACAGTGTCGTCTCATCAGTGCCGATCAGTGCTGCCTACCAGTGCCCACCACTGCCACCTCATCAGTGCCCACCAGTGCCACCTATTAGTGTTCATGAGTGCCACTTATCAGTGCTTATCAGTGCCATCCATCAGTGCTGCCTCATCAGTGCCCACCTGTGTCGTCTCATCAGTGCCCATCAGTGCAGCCTACCAGTGCCCATCAAGGCAGTCTATTAGTGCCCATCAGGACAGCCTCATCATCGCACATTAATAAAGGAGAAAAATTACCTGTTTTCAAAATGTTATAACAAAATTTGAAATCGCAATTTTTTTTTTATTATTATTGAAAAACCCAGTGGTGATTAAATACCACCAAAAGTCTGGGCAGGAAGGGGATGAAAGTGCCCAATAGGCAAGTGGTAACCTGGTGTATCAGTGGGGCTGAGGTGGCTCTCAGAGTCGAGGCAGAAGAACAGAGAACCCAATCTACCTAACAGCTCCTGCGGGTAGCACTACAAATGATTATACCAGGTAAATAGGTGCGGGAACAGCCGATTTCCTTTTTTATAGGCGTTTGTAAAGTCCAATTATTATTTTTTTAGTGTCACTAGACCAGGGGTATGCAACCTTAAAGAGGTGGAGATCTACCTGAATAACATGGGAAAAGCTAAAGATCACCTGACACATGGCAATTATGGGTTTAAATCAGTTGGTGAGGAGGCAACATATCGCCTCCTTACCACCTGTCAAACACACTCGGATCACTTTTCAGAGGCACAGCAGTGCCTGCTGCACTTGTGAATGAAACCTTAGTTGCATTCGGCAGCTGCACCCTTATGGCTCATTCACACATACAGTTGGGGTGGGGTTGGTTATTGTATCCCTACCTCCTTTGGTTTATACATGCCACAGCAGGAATAAGCCCCCTGTTGCTTTTGGTGGGTGCTACCGCCTGTCAATCGCAACCCATTCAGGTAAATAGGGCCACTCTGCAAGCACCCCACAACTGTTTGTTTCTGCGGTATCCAAGGGGTTAAAGCAGGTGGTGAAAAAGCAACACAACACTGCTAATATGCCCAGCGTATTGCTTCACAATGACCTAAAGATCTCTTCTTTCCTGCTGCCGGCACCACTCTGAAGACTGCCAGCTTGGATAAGAGGTAGAGTGAAGTTGGTATCATTCCGCATGAGACAGGAGCCAGCACTACAGAGGAGGCATCGGCTTATGTGGCTCTAGCTCCGTACTTTAGCTCCAACTTTACAAGTAGTCCTTCTGCATTGCACTCTGTTTGATGCTCTGGGATGGCGTGTCAGCAAACCCAGACCAAGATCTACCAGTTACTTGTCCGAGATCTACTGGTAGACCCCTATCTACAGGTTGCAGACACCCCACTTTAGACTATAGATTTCAGATTAAGTACAGTTATCAGTTTGTCAAACCACCTGTGTCTGACACTGTTTGCCATTGCTTGAAATTATATTGCTGGATATTATTGAAATACACAGTTTTTGTTTCTGTGAGGCTTGAGGCTGTACATCTCCAAAACTTTTACACCTAAGATGTGCAAATCAGGCTATATCCTCTGTCTTTCCAATTCAGTCTTCATCCAAAATACCAAAGGCTATGCTTTTCAAAGGCCAGTTCAGACTTTTGAAAACACCATCAGGCAAATTATAATATCTGTTTTCCACTTGTGAATACCACATCCAGTACATCCTAAAGTCTCCTGCTGGGGACACGTCTGCTAGTGTCATGCAGACAAGGACTCCTAGTCAGCGCATCAAAGCTGTTGTCAGCTGCTCTTTGGGTAGTCATCACTGTAAGAGCTTATTACAACGTCAGTGCTTCTTAAAATGTTAACAGATCGTTTACATTGCAGCTGCACCCAATAACAGCTAAATACAATGTAACTTTGTATATAGGAGAAGAAAACCCCAAACCCCAAACTAGAATTGTAAATATCTCTTTTTTATATATATATAATAACTTTCCCTATTTAACCCCTGATAAACTTCTGTTTATTTCTAACTAGCCATAATAAACTCCTTTCTCTCCCTGCTCATAAGAAAGAAAAAAATGTCCTTTTTTTTAAATTTATCTGTTTTTTTATCTGTTTTTGTTAATTTTTATTAATATATTTGTGAATAACTTTTTAGCACCAGAAACATAATTTTAATATATGGCAACATGGGACAAATGGCAGATTAAAGTAATACCTACAGCATATCTATAGGAAGGAACATTAGTTGTTTTCAAAATTCCATCATTCAAGCTTTTTTTTTTTTTTAAATAGTATTTTTCTATTATTAACTTCTATTTGCTTGCCATTAAATACGTAGACAATAAAAAAAGGCACTATTATAAAAAACAAACCAACACAAACCATGTGTGTCAGTTCCTAAAGGCATTGTACACTTTAAGATACTTTTAACTTTTTAACTAGGTAATAGTGTACTTATATTTCCTGTGTTGTTTATTTTCCCTACCTTGTAATGATGAGCTCACATGTTCCCCTGAGTGGACCAGTCTCAGCTGACATGTTCGATCGTGTGTACGCGGCCTTAGGGTTGCAAAGGTTGTCTTGCCACCGAGCCCCGGTGTTCTGCCACTGTGGGGTTCCCCAGCTGTCCTGTCCCTGCTATTGACAGCGCTGGTCTGGCATCTGTTTCCTTGGCAGCAGTGGCAGTCTATTAAGACCTAGTGCTGGTAACATTATGGGTGCAGGCAGGTAAAGGCTGGCACTATTGGTTATAGGGAGCCGAGCCCCTAGCTGGTCACCTAGCAGCAGTAATGCTGTATAACCTTCTCTGTTGACATGCTGATTGGGATGTGATCCAGGTGATGCTCCCAGTCAGATCTAATAAACACAGTATTTATTAGCATCAAGAGTACAACCACATATATACAATCAACCGTATGTTCCGCAGCCATGTGGGCTCTATGCCTGAAAAGTGTGGGCTTTGGTCAATAAAATCACTGATATTTAACACTAGGATTGAAGGTGAAGGGTGGGGCATGAAATGTCCCCGCCCCCACCACCTATGGGACTGTGTCATACCAGAAAATAAAATTAAAGTTTAATTAATTAAAAAAAAAAAAAAAAAAAAATACTTACCTATGATTGGTTGAGCTTTTGTTGACAGTTGCCCCAAACAACGGTCCTCTAACCCAATAAAAAGATAGAGGATGCGTCAGCAGTGGGCAGAAGATTGGAGAAGATTTGGAGAAGCACATCTGCACTTACCTGTCATGGAGCAGTTGCTTCGCCAGATGAGGGACCAGGCCGCAGCTGAGGATGGTGATGGCTCTCTCTTCCTGGCTCTTCTCCCCTGTTTTTTCCTTCTCCCTCTTCTGCTGGTCGTGGACCTGTTTTTTTCCGGTCCTGCGGTGCCATGTCCTTCTTCCTCCCTTTCTCTCCCTGTTATCCCCCCTGATATACTTTCTCCCCCTTGGACCTTTGGTGTCCTATAGTGGACTCTCCTCCGGTGCAGTGAGTGGCGGTTCCTCTGTCTCCTGCCGTCAGATGTTGTCATCTCCGCCTGTGTAATCGGCTTCAGGCCCTTCCTTCATCTGCGATGTCGTTCGGCCTTCTACTTCGGCTGGAATCGCTGGCGCGTGCACAGTACATCAAGGCAGATCAACACAGAGGCAGCTTAAGTGTCCTCTCAGGTTCGAATCTCCGCCTGGTCAGGTCTCTAGGGGAAAGAAGACAAGTTATTTCATTTAAATTTTATTGATAATTGTAATAATGATTTACTTAGGGTTTCTAATTGTTCTGCCTCTTTTTTTTTAACCCCTTCTAGTGCTGTTACTTCAGCTGGAATGCCTCAGATTAATTTTGTAAGTCCATCACAGCCAGCCAATCCTGTTGTCATGGCGACTGGTAGTAAACAGATTTCTGGGAGGAAGCGTCTTTGTAAATCTATAGGTATTGCAATACCTTCTAATGTTTTGATGCATGGGTTTTCTGATCATCAATTAAATGCTTCCAGTTTTATTGATACAGCTCCTTCTTTGTTGACGGTTCCCGTTACCATGGCGCCTGATCATGACCATGCATCTCCTGATTTTGTCGTTTCTCCAAATCCGCTGCCTGCGAATGCCTCGACTGAGTTGGTTTCAGCTCCTGCTGGTGAGTTTAATAATTCTTCTCCAGTCAGGGAATTACTTTATTTTTATTTATTTTATTTTTTTTATTTATGTCCATGTTTGCTAATTCTTTTAATTCTGTTAATCAACCACAGTCAACTCCTGCTTCTGTGTGGCTGGATCCTTTGTCTGAGGCTCATATTAGCCCTGTCTCTACCTCAGTTGCCACTGCAACGGTTATTCCTGCTGCTCATGATGTTTTGATTCCTCCTTTGGTCCCAGAATCTTGCTTAAGGGAAGTTTTGATGTGCGATTTGTGTCCTCTGGGGTTTCATTTATCTAGTGCAGTGAAAAAATTTTTTTGGAAAAGAGACTAAGTTTAAATTCTGACTTTGCTTCCGTCCAACCACGAGCTTAAGGTGGTTAAGAAGGATGGTGATCGTAAAGATGATAAAAAACGAAAATTGCCGCCACGCTCTTTTAACAACTGGCTGTAGCATTTTGCATTTATGCTAGCGTGCTGGGTGAACAGCGCCCTGATTTGTGTTCTGGCTTATTCCAACATATCAAAATTATTTTGGAAGCATACAATTTTTTTTTTTTTTTTTTTTTACGTTTTTCATGGTTTTATTATGACGAAGCATTTCGACAGAAGTTGTCTGTGCACAAATCTTTGAAGTGGGGTTCAAAAGATATAGGTCTGTGGCTCAATCTTTTATTAACTCAGAAGCCGTTGGTTAAAGTTAATGTTTCCAATGCCAGTGATATGTATAGGAGAGGTGTGTGTATTTTAATTTCAATGATGGCATGTGTAAGCGGCCTAACAGCTGTAAATACAAACATGAGTGTAGTCATTGTGCTGGTTCTCACCCTGCTTCTCGAAGGAGCTTTTTTCTAAACATGCTACCTTGGCTTCACATGTATCCAGAATGTCAGAGGGCAATCGTCCTGCGTGTTGGTTTCTTGTTTGGTTTTCGATAACCTTTTTCTGGAATCGGTTGTCGTGTCTTTCCTATTTGCATTCTGTTTCTTCTAATTTGTCTGTTGTTCGTGAGAAATTGAATAAAGAATTGCGAGCTGGTAGAATTGAAGGTCATTTTTCTACTCCTCCTTTTGTTAATTTTTGGGTTTCTCCGCTTGGTATTATTCCTAAGAAAGATCCAAACTCTTTTAGATTGATACACCATCTCTTATTCCTGTTTAGATTTTCTTTGAACGATGATATTGACCCCTCGTTGTGTTCTGTTCAATATTTTTCTTTTTATGACACTTTGTTAAAAATTAGGAGTGTTGGTGCCTCTGCTTTACTTGCTAAAGCTGATATTCAATCCTCGTTTCGGTTACTTCCTATTCATCCATCCGCTTTTAACTCTTTGGGTTTCTGTTTTCAAAATTAATATTACTTTGATAAGGGTCTCCTGATGGGATGTTCGCTTTCTTGTTGTTATTTTGAACTCTTTTTAACGTTTATTGAATGGGTTGTTGGTTTTCGTGCTGGTTCTAATAACTCATTGCATTGCATCTGGATGATTTTCTGTTTTTGGTGAAGCTGGTACATCTGATTGTTTATATTTATTTACTGAATTTCGGATTGTCTGTCGGGAGTTTGGTGTTCCGTTGGCCGATAAAAAATCTGTTTACCCTACGTCTTGTTTTGACTTTCTGTGTGTTCAGATAGATACGGTTTCAATGGAATTCCATCTTCCTGATGAAAAGATTGTTAAAATTAGGATTTTATTGGACTTCGTTCTTTCCAAACATAAGGTTAGGTTGAAAGTGTTGCAATCTCTTCTTGGTTTATTGGCTTTTGTGTCCAGGGTTTTGCCAATGGGTCGTGTCTTCTCTAAGAGATTGTATCGGGTCAGTTCTGGAATTTCTTCTCCTTTCCATTCTGTGAGATTTACATCTTGAATTAAAGAAGACCTTAAAGTTTGGCGTACATTTTTGGCTACGTTTAATGGTAATTGTTTGTGGTATACTCCTTTTTGTTCGGCCTCTGCTCTTCATCTGCATACAGATGCTGCTGGATCGTGTGGATATGGTGCTTATTGGGATGGTCATTGGTCTGCTGATTCGTGGCCTGAATCTTGAAAGGATGAGGGTTTGACTTCTAATATTGTTTTGTTGGATAGTTTTTCCTGTTTTAGTGGCCTTTGGAATTGTGGGGTGTTAATTTTAGGAATCGTCATATTTTACTTTATTCGGATAATAGAGGTGTAGTTTTTGCTCTTGATTGCTTATCGTCTACATGTCTTCCTGTTCTTGCTGTACTTAGATTGTTGGTGTTTAAATGTTTAGACCTTAATATTTGGCTTAAAGCAAAATACATTCCTGGAAAAGATAATCTTATTGCTGATGCATTGCCCCGCTCTCGGATTCAAGAATTTTGACGATTGGTGCCGGATGCGGATCCTATTGGCCTATTATGCCCTCCACACTTATGGGACCTTCGGTGAATCCTGTTTTTGCTGCCATTAGGTGTTCTTTGGCACCCTCCAAGTGGGCGTTGTATACAGCTTTGTGGAAATTGTGGTGTTCTTTCTTGCTTTATTTGGGATGTGATCAACCCCCGTTTTCGGAAGGTTTGGTTCTGTCCTTTCTAAATTTTCGAATGTCTCGTGGTTATTCACATTCTCATTGTTAAAACTTTTTCCGTGTTTCCTTCTTTATGCATCTGCAGGGTATCAGGTCCTGTATGTCCTTTTTCTCGGTCAAGCATGCCTTGCGGGGTTATAGAAGGAAAGATTTGGTCGCTGATGATAGATTACCGATTTCTGTTGACCTTTTGGGTCGTCTTTGTGACGTTTCTAAGGATGTCTGTTTTTCTCCGTATGAATCCCTCTTACTTTCTTTGTCATTTTGTTTATGTTTTTTTGGAGCCTTTCGGAATTGTTGCCACGTAAGGTTTCTGATGACTCTGGTCTCTTCTTTCGGGAGGTTTTTGTTAGATCTGATTCTATTCAAATTCTGCTTCATAAGAGTTAGAATGATCGTATGGATCATGGTCGGTGGATTACTTTGCGGGCTAATCCTGGCGCTCGCTATTGCGTTTTCTCTTTACTTAGACGTTTTTTGGGAGTGAGACCTGTTTTTCATAGGCAATTTTTGATTCATGTCACGGGTGCTCCGGTGACTATTTATCAGTTCCAGGCCGTTCTACGTAGATGCCTCAAAGCATTACAGTTGGGACACCTGCGGTTTTCATCTCACTCTTTTCGTATCGATGCAGCCACTACGGCAGCTATGTTTGGTCTTAATGAATCTGTGAAATTGGTGGTTGGCGATCGAATTGTTATAGATCGTATGTTAGACCTAATTTTCAATTTTGATTTTAGACGCCTGATATAACGTCTGGATAATAGGACACTCTTATATTTTCTGGGCTCAGAAGAGAGCTGAATGGAGAGTCTATGGCGATAACTTAGGTTTACCTCATCGGAATTTTACTTTTATTGGTATGGGCTATGCTGTATGCTTTGGAGCAATTTACGTTCTGTGCTATCTCATTTACATGTTTGTTGGCCCATACCATAGATCATCATTTCCACTTATATGGTAATGATCTTGGAATACGCAAGACGTTATAGTTGATTTCTCAAATTAAGCTTGATATGTTATGTTTACATGCTGTTTTCCTAATACTATTTTGGTCTTTTCTGAAATTATTCCTCAACTAGATTGGTTGCTCTGCCCTGTGAGCGTAAGTATTAAGAAAGAATTCACAGGAGATTTAATAGGTCATTGGATAAATTCATGCCTTTGGTTCATGGTATGTCTTTTAGACATGTGAACTTAGAAGGTGGTTTGCCTGGTTTTTATAGACCAGACAATGTGCATTTATCTGACATTGCTCTTGACATCTTCAATTTAGATTTACAAACCTGTGTTGAATTGGCTGTCGCCTTGGTGGGGTGCCAGGCTCCTTAAAATTGGGCCTGGCGTGTGGATGGTATATTTCATGATTGTTTTAGCTTGAGCTTAAATGGCTAAGCTAATTTTATTATTATAAGATATATATATGGTTATATGTTAATAAAATTGATTTAATATACTTAAATTGATTATTTAATTTTGATTTAAGAATTGTTTGATATAATCAATTTATTTACACCTATAAATAAAGGCCACGGCCATTTCATACCACAGGTATATTTTGTAGTATTATTTATTTATCTATTAAAATATTATATTAGTTCTTAAAAGGTTATGACTACAGTCCCATGAAGGTGAAGGGTGGGGCATGAAATGTCCCCGCCCCCACCACCTATGGGACTGTGTCATACCAGAAAATAAAATTAAAGTTTAATTAATTAAAAAAAAAAAAAAAAAAAAAATACTTACCTATGATTGGTTGAGCTTTTGTTGACAGTTGCCCCAAACAACGGTCCTCTAACCCAATAAAAAGATAGAGGATGCGTCAGCAGTGGGCAGAAGATTGGAGAAGATTTGGAGAAGCACATCCCACCCTCCCTCCCTGTCGTGGCCTTTTTTATGAGGTTTTAATCCCTTCTTGTAAGGGGATGGTATATTTCATGATTGTTTTAGCTTGAGCTTAAATGGCTAAGCTAATTTTATTATTATAAGATATATATATGGTTATATGTTAATAAAATTGATTTAATATACTTAAATTGATTATTTAATTTTGATTTAAGAATTGTTTGATATAATCAATTTATTTACACCTATAAATAAAGGCCACGGCCATTTCATACCACAGGTATATTTTGTAGTATTATTTATTTATCTATTAAAATATTATATTAGTTCTTAAAAGGTTATGACTACAGTCCCATTGACTAGGAGCATCACCTGGATTGCCTCCCAATCAACGTGTCAGAGAAGGCTCCACTGCTGCTAAGCAACCTGCAGGGAGCTCAACTGTCTACAACCAATATGAAATCCCACATGCCCGATCCCGCCAGGAAGCCGACACTCAACAGTGCTAATCACAGGCAGTGAGACATTTCCTGATCTGTGCAAAACTGCGGACCGGGAAATCTCTCACTGCCTGTGGTTAGCTCTGTGCAGTGTGGGCATCCTGACAGGCTCTGGCATGTGGAATTTTGAACATGCCCAGCCCATCTCTAACAACAAATTGTGATGGTCTTCCTGTACATCAGCCCCATAAAGTAACCAGCACTGGGTTCCAATGTGCTGCCGCCGCTGCCATGGAGACAGAGACCAGCGCTGTGAATAGCCGGGACAGGACAGCAACTCTGGTTGTTCAAGCACTAGTCCACCCTGGGAGGATTCCCCCATCCACCTTTAATGTGTAGATGGGGAAATTGGATAATTTCTTTTTTTTTTTCATTCAACCTAATAGTTGAATGAAAAAAATTGATCAATGTATGGGCTGCCTAAGAGCTAAGACCAGCCATAGACAGTTTAAATCTCAGCTGGTTCAGCAGGAATTGGCTGAGATTTGAACCATTAATGAGCAGATTCTCTTATGATTATCAATAGTGGTTGCTGTATAGCCACTAGTGATATCACTGTTTGTCGGGAGAATACAATTGCTACTGTGTTGATGTGGGAATCATGAAACTTTCTTTCCTGCAATCTGGGGATGTAGGAAAGAAATTTGCACTGTATATTACCTGCCTAACTGAAAGTGAAAGTAAATTGTGACTGTCTTGAAAGAACAGGAGAGGGGGGAGACAGATGGGGGAGAGAAGGGATGGAGATAATGCAGTTCAGTGATTACAGTGTACTGCAGTCTGCAGTGCACACACTTACCCACGGTCCAGGCTAGAATCTCAGGCATCATTCACACACATAATCAACATTCAATTAAGGACTTGATTTAAATCTGTTTTGTGAAATAACAAACTACCTTTATTGTCTACATTGCTATAATTTTCTCACACTTATACTGAGTCCTAAACAGACTTTGTATCTTAATATTCACCTTTGTATTTTTTCCTAGTTAGGTCACTCATAATAATAATTTTTATTTACTTATTTGTTATTTTTCTCACAGCGCAACTTCACATTTTTTGTATTTACTATTGTGTGTGTATAACACTCAGCTGTTGCAGCTCCTTTGTTGTTTATTTAGATATTTAGCGCGGTAATTTTTCCTTTTTCATCATTCACACACTGCCAGGAATGCTGCTGATTTTCATATTTCCCGTCCACACATCCCCTCTCTTCAGATACAGCACACCGGGATAGTGTGGGCAGGACTGAAAGGAGGCAGAGCTGTATTCCTCCCTGCTCGTATGTGAGGAGAGTGAGGGGGGGAGGTGGCTGGACTCGCTGGGCTGTAAAAGAGTGTCATAGACTGCAGTCACCACTCTCGGAATTTACAGGCTGGTTTTCCTCTCCTCCTGTCCTAAGGACGGGAGAAATCAGTCTGTTTTTTCAGTAACTGAGATAAAGGCTTGATCCCCCCCACGGTGCTCATGAAATACTTTCTGCAACTTGCTCTTTTCTGTGCCAATGAGGATGCAGGGGAAGGAGAAGATCGGGCGGCTGTGGTTGTGTGAGCGCTCGATGCGCTATCCAGTGTCAGGGAGCAGAGGGATGGGGGAGGAATGCCCTGCAGAGCTGACTGGGGACACTCTCCCTCTCAGGAGAGACTGTTATTCCAGCGGCGGCCCGAGCAAAATACCAAAAATGCAAAAAAAAAATGTTTTGGTGGGGCACAGCATAATGTTGGGTCGCCATTGCTAGACTGAGCAAAAAAGGGATAGTGTGAAGTTTAGTTTCTGCACAGTAAGTGTAAGTTCTCAGATTACAGACAGAAGTCATGCATGAACCTGTGCAGTGCCATGGCAAATGCCTCATGTTTTAACACAGACAGAATCCTGACACAAGAGTGTAAAAACTAACTCAACTACATTCCCAATCGGCGGACTTGAGCTTGTCCTGGTAGGGATGCTCTCCAAGCTGTCCCCAGTTGCACTGATGAGCCTGGTCTCCCTGGTTAATGGGCTCTGTCGGAGCGCAAATTTGCAATAGCGCCTCACACGCACCTGCGCAGTGTGGATAAGCTGTCCCTGTGATGTCAGATGCCGCGTCTCCGGTGTGATCCACATTCACAGGGTTGGGGAGCTCATAGCGGCCACCAGTGGGACTATTTGTGTGAGCTGTATTGACTCTCCAACAATGAAGATGTGGCGGGCGGTGTGCTGGCTAGGTGAGTGATGGTGGCTGCGAGCGGTGTGTATGGATTACTTTCCTTATACAATTCCCCTCCTTCGGATCTAACTGTATTGTGCCTCCCCTTCTCCCCCTTTCTCCTTCTCTCCACAGAATGTTGCCACATAGTGTGGTGCTGACTGATTAGTCCACTCACCCTTTTGACAAACATAAGGCATCAGCTACCTCTGAATGTACCTGTTCTCAGATTACCTCTGCACCAGCCATGTGATCATCCTGCCTTTGGTTACTGTAACATTTAGCTTGTTGCAGAGCCTGGTGAGCGCCAATCCAATACATGGTTATCCTGATGGTGTAAGGGATTGCACTATTCCTCCTTACTGGCTGCACCCCCTTACCCCACGAATCTTCCCCCCTCCTAGTAGTTGTTGTTTTTTTGTGGTATATTGTTATTAATACTTGTGTATGTTTTATATGTATTAAACAATATCTTTTTACTATACTACATTGTCATTGTATCAGTACCGAGATAGTCCAGCATGTCCTTCCTTTAGGTGGTTACATTTGGTTGGGCAGCATTAGCAACTGCCTCCATATTACCACCGTGTTTAGTTCTCCTATAGACAATAATAGCTCTACCCCCCAAATCCATGTCTGACCTTTACTTCAGCGTTCAACCTCGCAAAAGAAAGAGAAGGGAAGCAAAGATGCCCAGGTGCAGTTTTTTACCTCCACTGCAGGTGGTCCATAAACACAGTGGCTCTGCAGCTGGAGAGTATGTCAGGTGGATCTTCGTTGCTTTAAGGTTTTCTGGGTCACTGGGGAAGCTATCCAATTGGATACTATTGGCCCATGTGACTCTGGCAGCCATCTTGGCTCAGACAGATATTTTTAAAGTCCCTGGCCCCTGGGATTGGCATGCTTTTTGCGAGTGAGTAGTTCAGGGAAAGGGACCCCATCTGTTAAGGACAGTACTAGCGGTACACCCTTTGCAGTGGCATGTTGCATTCTTTAAGCTTTTACACAAACAATGACTTCTGACACCGAAATGTGAAGATTTACTCTACTACAGGCTGTGCATACAGGGTAACAAATGACACCAAGAAGCTATATGTTCATTGCACATATTATGTAGCTGAAAAACATGCAGGTGCAGGTAGGAAAGTATATAGTGAATTTAAAGCGGAGTTCCGCCTGGGAAAAAAATAAATAAAAGTCAGCAGCTACAAATACTGCAGCTGCTGACTTTTAATAAAGGACACTTACCTGTCCAGGGAACCTGCAATGTCCTCACCCGAAGCAGACCCATCCCTCGGCTCTGGGTGCAGGCGTAGACATCCTTACTAAGGGAAACAAGAAGTGAAGCCTTTCACAAAGTGTGCCAATCTATGCCTGGAAGTGGGAGCAGACACCTAAGGTATCTTTGACAGGTATCTGCTCCCCCTCCCCCTGAAAGGTGCCAAATGTAGCACCGAAGGAGGGGGCTCCGATCAGCGGAAGTTCCATTTCTGGGTGGAACTCTGCTTTAATTAATGAAAAGTTATTAAAATAACTTAACTGTCCAAAGCTGAAATGTGAAAATTACTCTGGATCTTAAAGAGACACTGTCACTTTAACCACCTAGCAAGGTATTCACATCCATCTGTACTCCCTTGTCACCTCCCCACTCTGTCAAAGCCATTGCTCTGTTGCTGTAATAGAGCATGACTTCCAGGTATGGGGTAGCATTTTACCACCTCCATGCCATGTTCTTGGAATTGCAAAATCAATCGTTATGCTCAAATAATATCAGATTGGTGGGTGGTGAGTTGCAGAATTAGTACAGCAGTAGGTTCTGGATCTGGAAGGGAAATCCCTTTCTCCCAACTCTGATAATTTCCTAACCATCTTGACTTTAATTATGCTTTAATAGATTGTCTATGTTTGAGCAGCCGTTTGTGTTCACACGTGCTTCTTGCTGATCAATGAGGAATTTCTAGGTGTACATCACTGCACAGAGCAGCTCCATATTACCTGTAATTAGCAAGGCCCGGGGGGAGAGACGTGAAGTGCTGAAGCTATTAAATACATCTTGTCCCTGGGGAGTCTGTCATCCAGATGAAAGCCTCTTGAAATTTGCATCCACCTGCAAATACAGTATTTTATTTCCAATTGCTACAACAAATTTCAGGTATTGCTACAAAATACTTTCCTGCAAAAGATGTAGAAAAAATGTCCTGGTATAAATTATCATTTCATGCAAAAAAAGCATTTGTCTTCAATAGCATACCATATTTATCTGCCTTAAATCAGATTCCTCCACAAAAAAAAAAGATCCTCAGGCAAAAATGTTCATGATCACTAAGCATCCATATGCAGTCCATATAAAAATCAACCTTCCATACCTCTGGTTTAACCACTTGACGACCACCCACCGCAGTTATACTACGGCAAGGTGGCTTGGCTGAGAAAATCCCCGTAGGCCTACGTCAGCTTGTGCACTCGCTTTTCTGGGTGCGCACGTAATGCCGGAGGCACGCCACTCACTCTCATTGGCCAGCGGGGGAGCCGATCAGCCGGCCACCCTTGGTCGTTACCTGCAGTGACAGAATAGGGATCTGTCTGAGTAAACAAGGCAGATTTCTGTTCTGACAGGGGAGATCACACAGATCCTGTCTTTAGAACACACAGTGAGGGAACACAATTAACCCCTTGATCACCTCTGATATTAACCTCTTCCCTGCCAGTGCCATTAGTACAATGACAGTGCATATTTTTTTGCATTGATTACTGTAATAATGTCACTGGTTCCCCAAAAAATGTAAAAAAAATGTCAGTTAGGTGTTCGATCTGTCTGCTGCAATGTCACAATCATGCTAAAAATCATTGATCATCGCCATTAATAGTAAAAAAAAAAAAAAATCCAAAAATCTATTTTGTAGACGCAATAACTTTTGCGCAAACCAATCAATACTGTATGTGCTTATTGGGATTTTTTACCAAAAATATGTAGCAGAATACTTATTTTTTGGTTTATAGTGCAAAAAATAAAAACCACAGAGGTGATCAAATTCCTCCAAAAGAAAGCTCTATTTTTGGGGAAAAAAATACTCGCATTTTGGGCACAATTGTCAGTTAAAGTGACGCAGTGCTGTATCGCAAAAATGGCCTGGTCATTAAGGGGATAAATCCTTCTGGGGTTGAAGTGGTCACTTACTGGCTTCCTATAGCTTGTGATCTTTAGTTAAATCCCACAGCAGCATTGTTACCCTATAGTCTGAGAAATCTTAAGCCCTGTACACACAATTGGTCAAACCGATGAGAACGGTCTGATAGATTTTTCCATCAGTTAACCGATGAAGCTGACTGATGGTCAGTCGTGCCTACACACCATCGTTTAAAAAAAACGATCATGTCAGAATGCGGTGACGTAAAACACAACGACGTGCTGAAAAAAATTAAGTTCAATGCTTCCAAGCATGCGTCGACTTAATTCTGAGCATGCGTGGATTTTTAACCGATGGTCGTGCCTACAAACGATCGTTTTTTTTTGTTTTGTTTTTTTCGGTTAGGTATCCACCGGTTAAATTTAAAACACGTTTTTTTTGTTTTTTTTTTAACCGATGGATAAATAACCAATGGGCCCACACACGATCGATTTGGTCTGATGAAAACGGTCCATCAGACAGTTCTCATCGGTTTGACCGATCGTGTGTACGCGGCCTTAGATGGACATGTCGTTTTAGATAGGGTTTATTTAAAAAAAAAATCATAAACTTTCACACAGCCACATCAAAGAATAACTATATTTTGTTTAATATAATTGTTTCCTATGATTGAAAGTACCATCTAAAGCCAAAATGCAGTATATTTGCAGAAATACCTTAATCCGTGCTAAAAATCATAGGAGACAATCATATTAAATAAAATATGGCTATTTTTTGTTTTGTGTGATCAGATATTTGTATAGATAGTTTAGTTAATAATTTTTAAGCAGTTGGTTGTTTTCTTTTGGAAAAAAGGTTTTAGGCATAAATAAACCTAATGATATCATCCCCACTAAACTGCTGAAGGAATGTGCCGATATCCTGGCGCCTCCCATCACGCAGCTTATAAACCAGTCATTTAAGGAAGGCATAGTGCCCTCCCTACTAAAAGAGGGCACAATCCAGCCCATCTTGAAAAAACCCACCCTGGACCCCAAGGACCCAACTCACCGCCATCCCATAACAATGCTAAACGTTTTCTCCAAGGTAATGGAGAAAGTAGTGGTACAACAGCTGCAACAGCATCTAGATACCCATAATCTACTTGATCCATACCAATCGGGCTGTCCGGGACGGAAACAGCATTGCTCAAAATATGGGACGACACTCTTGAGGCGGCAGACGAAGGAGAATCTTGTCTCCTGGTTCTGCTGGACCTAAGCGCAGCCTTTGACACGGTAGACCACAAACTTTTACTGACTCGGCTGGCTGAGGTAGCTAGAGTCACAGAAGGTGATTTACCATGGTTTTCCTCCTTTTTGGAAAACCGATCACAAACAGTAAAATTGGGACCTTTCACTTCTGAAAAACGCACGGTGTCATGCAGAGTCCCCCAAGGATCCCCTCTGTCACCGGTGCTCTTTAACATCTATCTTCGCCCTCTGTTGGAAATCATCAGTAGTCAACAACTACTTTATCACTCATACGCAGACGACACGCAACTGTATTTTCACATCTGCAATAAAAAGGATCATCATCTCAGTTTTGAGAATTGTCTCTCTTTGATAGAAAACTGGATGACAAAGAGTTATCTCAAACTCAACAATTCCAAAACAGAACTTCTTCTGTTTCAGGCCAGTCGCAAGAGTCAACTGGCAACAACCTGGACACCTCCGCCCATTCTGGGCCAGATCATCACCCCTAGCTCCAAAGTCAAAAGTCTCGGGGTCATCTTTGACACCTACATGACAATGGACGCACAAATAGGGTCAGTAGTCAGCGGATCTCACCATCTGCTGCGCCTACTACGCAGACTTATTCCATTTATTCCCAAAGAAGACATAGTGGTCGTGGTGGGAACAATTGTGAACTCAAGACTGGACTATGCAAATGCCCTTTACCTCGGACTCCCTAAGTACCAAATCACTCGGTTGCAAGTTGTTCAAAATACGGCCGCCAGACTTGTGACTGGGAAAAAACCCTTGGAATCAATCTCACCTTCACTGGGATCCCTTCACTGGTTGCCAGTAAAAGACAGTATTGCTTTTAAAGCACTCTGTCTGACACATAAGTGCATCCATGGGAAGGCTTCGCAATATCTTTGCAAAAAAATAGAAGCCCACAATCCCAATCGCATTCTGCGATCCACCGACCAAAATTTGGTCAAGGTACCCAAAGCCAGATACAAGTCCAAAGGAGAAAGAAGGTTTGCTTTCCAAGGTCCCAGACTATGGAATGCTTTACCAACCAGCATTCAGTTGGAGGAAAACCACCTGACCTTCAGAAGACGGATTAAAACTCTGCTCTTTTGATGTCAAGAGAGACAGGAACAACGAGCGCCCAGAAGCGATTTAGTTTGCATGTGTCGCGCTATATATACATTTTTCATTCATTCATTCATTCATTCATTCTAAACCCCAAAAACAAAAATGTAATATATTGTAGCTTACCAATAATTGGATGTGATGGTTGCATTAATTTCCTTTTTTTTCAAATGCTATTCTTTTATTTTCATGTGGTCATCAGCCAGTAACACACCTCCCATCATAAGGTGGCCACATTCACTCCTTCCCTGTATACCTGTATATGGAGGAGAGGTGTTTTAAGATCCCCTGCCAGTACGATATTGCTTGTCCTAACTCTTGTAACTGCCATTTTTGCTGGACAGGTTAGCCTGTTAAAAGAAATGGAAAATCAATGGATCAAAAGCTACCGTAATTAAAATATTATAATATGGCAAAAAATAAAATTCTATATTTATGCTAGTGAAATAAATTGTATCATAAACTGTTTTGCATTTGATTTTACTCATAGTTTAGGGCAAAAATGTCATGAACTCCAAGGCAATTTCCAATATTCATAAGCATGAAGAGGAAACACCTTTTGGCTATACCACCGCTATAGTTAGGCACAAAGCAGTGTATCCTGACCAAGAGGGTTTTATCAAATTCTAGGATGTTGTGCATTATAATTGATCATCCCCATTTCAATGCAATTAGCTACTCTGCTATTTATAGAACAGATATGCTTTAAGAAGCTGGTGAAACTTAAATGTATAGCCATCCAACATATAGCATGCATTTATATTTTTCTGTTGTCATACTACATTACTTTCTGTTATGCTACACAACATTACCTCTAGCTGCTCTTAATTCAGAGTTAAAGTGGAAGTCCAAGCAAACTGCTAAATACACAGTTGAAATTCATAAATATTAACTGTTTCATACCAAAAAAAAAGGGCCATTCGTTTTTTTTCTTTACATATCATTGAAAACAATCAATGACATACTCACCCAATTTCTAGGTGTGTACTTCACTACCAAATCAGCATATAATATAAAAAGGAGAATAGTAGTAGATATCAAAGTACTCTGCTGTCAATTATTCAACACTTTATTTTATCCAAAAATATTGTAGGCCATACAAAACCTGCTGTGAATACAAATTGTGTGAATTACCACCCCCGAAACAAACACAACTGTAATATTTAAAAAATATAAAAAACACATGTCTATGAATTAAAGAACCAACCCTTTCCAATTTCGGTCTTCCTTAGCCAGTTGCATACCTTTGGCGTCTCACACACATCCGTAAAACCCCTCCTTTGTACAGGGCACCTTCTGTACATCCTGCAGTTTCTTATCTAACTCTCCTCCCCCTGCACAGCCCCATGAGGTATCTGTAGAAAGATGAGCTTCTGACCAAATGACTGTCAGGCTGTACTCCCAGCCCAGCTAAAAAAACTGATTGCGGTTGGATGGATTTGCTCTCATGCCTAGCATGCTCAATTTGCAATAGGAAAGTAGGGGGACTGTCAGGAACTACACACAAAGAAATTGCATGATATTTTGACCATCCGATTCCCCTGTAGTTCCCACACATGCACTGAGATTTTTACCCCTAAACGCTTTCACAGAGCAGTGCGTTTTCACTGTGGGTGGTTGCAGGTGCGAGGATCCTGCAGCACACAGCCACACACTTAAGTATGAACCAAGCATTAAGAATAGGTGCACTTTCAGTTAAAGGTTTTTGTCCCTTTTCCTAAACCTAAATAAACCTAACCCTCCTCCCTCCTTCCCCTCTACAGATACAGTTGTATCCCACGGTCATGTTATTTGTTTATATCCAGGGGTAAAGGGCTCCCTCTCCTGGTCACTCCTGTCAACACTCTATAAAAAAGTGGAGAAGGCGCTTCTAAGTACAGTTTTAGGATCGTTTAATAAGCCAACAAGTTAAAATACACTTACAAGATGAAGATAGAAACAGGCTCATCTGACAATCACATGAAGGTCTAGGTTCCTGTCCCTAATACTGCACTTATACAGTGGGTGACCGCGATATTGTGTCAATCTCGCTCCCTTTCTCGGCGAGATTGACCAGCTGCGAGCCCCATCGCAGGAGCCAGTGCCGAGCTGGCTTGCCGCGATGGAGACAAAGCCGTCATAGAAGCGACGGGGATCCGACGTGGATTCCCGCCAATTCTACACGTGGGCGGCGTTTGTTATGAATCCTAAAGGGGAAGTCCCCGCCGGATTTTAAAATAAAATCCAGCATGGGTTCCCCCCTCAGGAGCATACCGGGCCCTTAGGTCTGTTATGGGTTGTAAGGAGACCCCCTCCTATGCCAAAAAAATGGCGTGGGGGTGCCCCCACAATCCATACCAGACCCGTATCCAAAGCATGCCAGCCGGCCGGTTGGGAGGGGAGCAGGGGCGAGCGAGCGCCCCCCCTCCTGAGCCGTACCGGGCAGCATGCCCTCAACATGGGGGTTGTCAGGTGCTCTGCGTACTGCGGCCCCCCCACCCCAGAGCACCCTGTCCCCATGTTGATGAGGACAGGGCCCCTTCCCGACAACCCTGGCCGTTGGTTGTCGGAGTATGCGGGTGGGAGGCTTATCGGAATCTGGGAGCCCCCTTTAATAAGGGGGCCCCCAGATACCGGCCCCCCACCCTAAGTGAATGAGTATGGGGTACATCGTACCCCTACCCATTCACCTGCAAGAAAAGTGTAAACACGAATAAACCACACAGAGTATTGAAATATTTTATTAGTTGGCCGCCGGGGGGGTGTGTATGGTCGCTTTTATAACAGCGCCCCCCCTCGGTGGGCTTCTTCCGACATCTTCGGCGGGGGGGTGGATCTTCTCCGATCTCCGGGGGTCTTCTCCGCTCTCCGGGGGTCTTCTCCGCTCTCCGGGGGTCTTCTCCCGCTCTCCGGGGGTCTCCTCCGATCTCGGGGGGTCTTCTCTGCACTCCAGGGGTCTTCTCCGCTCTCCGGGAGGTCTTTTCCGCTCTCCGGGGTCTTCTCCCGCTCTTGATTCGGCGCTCTCCGGTGCCTTCTTTCTGTTCAGGACTGGCCGCCGCTTCTGTCACGTCGTCTTCTTCTTCTTCTCTTCTCTTCTCCAGATGTTGACGCGACGCTTCCTCCCGCTGTTATGCCAGGCGCGCGCCTCCCAGTGACTTATATATGCCTATCTTGTGACGTCGCAGTCCCATCATGCTCCGGTAGGTACCACGTGGTACCTACCCACGTGCTACCTACCCACGTGGTACCTACCGGATACTGATGGGACTGCGATGTCACAAGATAGGCCTATATAAGTCACTGGGAGCCACGCGCCCGGCATAACAGCGGGAGGAAGCGTCGCGTCAACATCTGGAGAAGAGAAGAGAAGAAGAAGAAGACGACGTGACAGAAGCGGCGGCCAGTCCTGAACAGAAAGAAGGCACCGGAGAGCGCCGAATCAAGAGCGGAGAGCGGGAGAAGACCCCGGAGAGCGGAGAAGACCCCCCAGAGAGCGGAGAAGACCCCTGGAGAGCGGAGAAGACCCCCGGAGAGTGGGAGAAGACCCCGGAGAGCAGAGAAGACCCCCAGAGAGCGGAGAAGACCCCCCAGAGAGTGGAGAAGACCCCCCGGAGAGCGGAGAGGACCCCCAGAGAGCAGAGAAGACCCCCGGAGAGCGGGAGAAGACCCTGGAGAGCGGGGAAGACCCCCGAAGAGCGGAGAAGACCCCTGGAGATCAGAGAACACCCACCCCCCCGCCAAAGATGTCAGAAGAAGCCCGCCGAGGGGGGGCGCTGTTATAAAAGCGACCATACACACCCCCCCTGGCGGCCAACTAATAAAATATTTCAATACCCTGTGTGGTTTATTTGTGTTTACACTTTTCTTGCAGGTGAATGGGTAGGGGTACGATGTACCCCATACTCATTCACTTAGGGTGGGGGGCCGGTATCTGGGGGCCCCCTTATTAAAGGGGGCTCCCAGATTCCGATAAGCCTCCCACCCGCATACCCCGACAACCAACGGCCAGGGTTGTCAGGAAGGGGCCCTGTCCTCATCAACATGGGGACAGGGTGCTTTGGGGTGGGGGGCCTCAGTGCGCCCCCCTACCCCAGAGCACCTGACCCCCCCATGTTGAGGGCATGCTGCCCGGTATGGCTCAGGAGGGGGGGGGGGCGCTCGCTCGCCCCCACTCCCCTCCTGACCGGCCGGCTGGCGTGCTTTGGATACGGGTCTGGTATGGATTGTGGGGGGACCTCCACGTCGTTTTTTTAGCATAGGGGAGGTCTCCTTACACCCCATAACAGACCTAAGGGCCCGGTATGCCCCTGAGGGGGGAACCCATGCCTGATTTTTTTTTTAAATATGGCGGGGACTTCCCCTTCAGGATTCATAACAAACGCCGCCCACATGTACAATTGGCGGGAATCCACGTCAGATCCCTGTCGCTTCTATGACGCGCTCGCTGGAATGTGCTTTTACTATTCCAGCGAGTGCGAGATGTCGGCACCCTCTCGCCGAGAGTCAGCGCGATGCTGTCGCGCTAAAAACACATTCTCGGCGGCAGGCACTGTACGTGCCTTCTCCACTTCTTCTTCATCTTTGCCAGCCAGAGTTGCTTCTACTCTTCAGAAGAACTGCTTCAGTGTCAGTATATCTTGCCTGTATCTTCCAGGATGCCATTACATTTTCTATATTGAGGCCTTAGGCCCCGTACACACGGCCGAGGTTCTCGCTGAAAATCAGCGAGAACCTCGCTGGAATGCACATTCCAGCGAGGACCTCGGCCGTGTGTACGGTCTCAGCGAGCTTCCCGTCGGGAAGCCCGTCGAGCCGAAATAGAGAGCACGCTCTCTATTTCCTCGACGGCCCGCCTGGAAGAATGGCTGGTTGCCATTCCCGACGGGCGGGTCGCCGAATTCGACGGCCGGAACGATGTGTTCTGCCCGTCGAGGTTCTCTGCCGTGTGTACGGCACCTTAGATCTCCTGGACAGAAGCGTCCTATGTTCTGTGTACTGTCAACACGCTAAGCAGTTAAAAATGCAAGGGCACTCTGATCAGTAGTGAAAAACAAAGACAATATTATAGTTTCTACCTGAAGTTCATCAGGTTCGCTGCCAAGTAAAAAAAAAAAAAGTTGCAATCATAGTCTGTCATCTTCCTCTGTAAAATGTTTTAATACACAGGCACTTTAATCAGATGTCTAAAATGATGACACAGTCTGTTACTTACAGTTCCATTAATAGAAATTACCCTGAGAACATCTACAACAGCTGTCTTTTTCAAAAACTGCTGTTTACTTTACTAACAGCAGCAACTCTCTCTGACCCTTTTTACCAGTTCACAGCAAACATCTAGTTGCTCCTAAATGCTGGCATTTTTCTATGAGAGAAGGGCGTGTTGTTGCACTTAATTTGTGCTTATTACTGAAGCACAGAAAATGGTCTATCCAGGGTTACAAGGGATGCTAGGGATAGAAAAAAAAAACCGCAAGAAAAAATAAAATAAAAAAATTATATACACAGCAAAATGTCATGAAAAATGCTGGTGCAAACAATAATAATATACAAGAATCAAGCAAAGTGACCCATTCCGCTGCAAATTCTGATTTGGATTAGTTCATTCATCCATTTTACTTATTACATAGCCTGTTAAGAGCAATAGATGGGTTAACAACGTTTGGTTAGAAGAAGGTAATTTTCTGTAAAACATCCACTTTGAGAATTATTTGCTGCAAGCTCTGCATATGTCCGTGTACACATGTCTTTTCACTCGGTGGGTGACAATATATAAGAATGTTAGCTCTCCACAGAGAGCAGGTTTAACTCCAGCAGATGCAGGAAGCGAAGCATACAGTGGAAAATTGTGCACAAACATTGGCCCCAGAAAATAAGCAATAGTAGCCTAATAACAGCATAACAACCCATAATAACTACTTCCATTCTTAGAACATTCTAATCTTCATATTGCTTGATGAATTGGTACATACATTGTAGTAGTGATGTCATTGTATAACAATACAGGATGTTTTCTTTATTTCACAGTTTGCAGTTTCCCAGTGGAGGAATTTACAGACAGACATCCCTTGATCTTCATAACTATTCCTACTTTTTTGCTTCCTTATACGGTAGTAGTTTGATTTTATAACACCAAGACCCAATGCTTACCATCAAGGCATTACCTTAGTATTTGCCTACTATTTTCATTTTATAACACCAAGACCCAATGCTTACCATCAAGGCATTACCTTAGTATCTGCCTACTATTTTGATTTTTATAACACCAAGACCCAATGCTTACCATCAAGGCATTAAATTAGTATTTGCCTACTATTTTCATTTTATAACACCAAGACCAAATGCTTACCATCAAGGCATTACCTTAGTATTTGTCTAATATTTTGACTTTTATAACACCAAGACCCAATGCTTACCATCAAGGCATCACCTTAGTATCTGCCTACTATTTTGATTGTATAAAACGAAGACCCAATGCTTACCATCAAGGCATTACCTTAGTATTTGCCTACTATTTAGATTTTATAACACCAAGACCCAATGCTTACCATCAAGGCATCACCTTAGTATTTGCCTACTATTTTGTTTTTTTTTTTAACACCAAGACCCAATGCTTACCATCAAGGCATTACCTTAGTATTTGCCTACAAGTTTGACTTGTATAACACCAAGACCCAATGCTTACCATCAAGGCATTATCTTAGTATCTGCCTACTATTTTGATTGTATAACAACAAGACCCAATGCTTACCATCAAGGCATTACCTTAGTAATTGCCTACTATTTTGATTTTTATAACACCAAACCCAATGCTTACCATCAAGGCATTACCTTAGTATTTGGCTACTATTTTGATTTTATAACACCAAGACCCAATGCTTACCATCAAGGCATTACCTTAGTATCTGCCTACTATTTTGATTTTATAACACCAAGACCCAATGCTTACCATCAAGGCATTACCTTAGTATTTGCCTACTATTTTGATTTTATAACACCAAGACCCAATGCTTACCATCAAGGCATCACCTTAGTATTTGCCTACTATTTATTTATTTTTTTAACACCAAGACCCAATGCTTACTATCAAGGCATTACCTTAGTATTTGCCTACAATTTTGACTTGTATAACACCAAGACCCAATGCTTACCATCAAAGCATTACCTTAGTATTTGCCTACTATTTTGATTTTTATAACACCAAACCCAATGCTTACCATCAAGGCATTACCTTAGTATTTGCCTACTATTTTGACTTTATAACACCAAGACCCAATGCTTACCATCAAGGCATTACCTTAGTGTTTGCCTACTATTTTCATTTTATAACACCAAGACCCAATGCTTACCATCAAGGCATTACCTTAGTATTTGGCTACTATTTTGATTTTATAACACCAAGACCCAATGCTTACCATCAAGGCATTACCTTAGTATCTGCCTACTATTTTGATTTTATAACACCAAGACCCATTGCTTACCATCAAGGCATCACCTTAGAATTTGCCTACTATTTTGTTTTTTTTAACACCAAGACCCAATGCTTACCATCAAGGCATTACCTTAGTATTTGCCTACTATTTTGATTTTATAACACCAAGACCCAATGCTTACCATCAAGGCATTACCTTAGTATTTGCCTACTATTTTCATTTTATAACACCAAGACCCAATGCTTACCATGAAGGCATTACCTTAGTATTTGTCTACTATTTTGACTTTTATAACACCAAGACCCAATGCTTACCATCAAGGCATCACTTTAGTATTTGCCTACTATTTTGATTTTGTTTAACACCAAGACCACATGCTTACCATCAAGGTATTTCCTTAGTATTTGGCTACTATTTTGATTTTATAACACCAAGACCCAATGCTTACCATCAAGGCATTACCTTAGTATCTGCCTACTATTTTGATTTTATAACACCAAGACCCAATGCTTACCATCAAGGCATTACCTTATTATCTGCCTACTATTTTGATTTTATAACACCAAGACCCAATGCTTACCATCAAGGTATTACCTTAGTATTTGCTTACTAAAAGGGGTTATGATTGTATACAAAACCTAAGTGCAGGCAGGAAAAAAAAAATAAGCAAAATAAGGTACATAACTTAAAGTCGGTAGAATGTGTCTCTTTTGCTGATGTCTCGTTCGTTGAAAGAAATCCTCCTCCATTCATGCCCCCCTCCCTACCTCCGCTCCCATAATCTTCCAGTGCAGTGGGGGTTAATAGAACTAAGGGAGATGTCACATACTTTCATCAAGAATACCAGACAAAGCCCATCCTTTCCGCCCAGCTTCTCTATTCATAGAAGAAATACTAGAACTTCTATGAATGGAAAATGATCTACAAATGGAGGGAAGGGACATTTTATTAATCTTCCCATCCTCCATTCATAGATTATATTTCATTAATTGAAGCTGTAGTACACCAATTATAAACAGAGGAGCTGGGCGGAAAGGGAAGTCATAGTCTGGCACTGTTGATAACTCCCACAGTTTTATCAACTTGTGCCACGCTGGAAGATTACAGCATTGGTTGGGGGGCATGAACAGAGGAGTATTCACCTGGTGATCTGGCCAGCAACACACCACCTGTATCAGTGAGACACAACCCTGGATGAATAAGTACAGGAGGCACAGTAGACGGTGGTTTTGCCAGTCTGGGGGGGAGGTTAGTGTTAAATGTATTAGCAGATTTTAATACACTAACATATTGAAGCCATACGCTAGCTCACACTTTATAATCAGTTACAACAAACATTTTGTTTTTTCTTTTTGGGATAAAGGTTGTGCATAAATAAATAAAAGCTGATAATTTTATTCACCTCTGCCAGTGTTAAATGGTTTGTCTCATCCATGTAAATTGATACTTTCCTGGAGAGCTTGTGCTTTTGAAAAATAGTAGATGTTGCTGGATGGCACATGCTTTAAGGAAGACTGCCTTTTATTAAACTGTCAGGAAGCCTGTTCTGCCTTGGTAGGAGTGGGAAAAAGGCTGCATCTTAAATACAACAGTCAGTGAGAGGAAGACTGCCCTTACAGTAGTGTCAGTGATTACCAACTTTAGGGGGCGAGAGGCGGTGCTCCATTGTCCTGCAGTGGTACTCACATAAGACTTTATGCTGTGTGGACTATGTTGACTGTCTTTAAAGACACCTATAAAGTTATCTATTTCGATTTGTAACCGAAAAATGACATATATGTATATTGAATATAATTCCTAGTTTACGAATATATGTTTTTTAATAGTACTGCCCCTTTTTAAATATTTCTATTGGGCAATCAGTATTTACAATACTTTATATATAGATAACAGCAATGCTTTCCTTTTTTGCATGGATGGTCTGCAGCAGTAAACCACTTGTTCTTTTGCTAAGAATAGTTCTCAGTACCTGATCTTTTAATAGAATGGGTAATTAACTGAATATAGTTAGAGAGTAATTGTACCTTGCAATTTACTAAACAGGTGCAAAGTTAGAAGCAATCATGTAAACCAGGCTCGGGATGGCAAAAAAATGCATACACTGCAGAATCTCAGTTTTTTTCACTCTCTCTCTTCTCATGGAGTATTTTCTGAGCCGGTGCCAAGAAGCGTTCATCAAACTTCACAAATCCAGTTTCCTATTACTTCATCCCAGTGACACTGGTCCATATAGTAAACTTGGATCCCAGGTAGCTCAACTCCGTACATAACCCATACAGTCCTTATTCTCCATTAGGGGTCACTCCACCTTCTGTGATATACTTGTTGGGTCCCTAGGATACAGTGAATCAGAATCAAGACTGGGGTATCGATTGCTAGGAAAGAAGCCTAAGCACACAAGCTCCTTCACTACTGCGACCTTCCGTCACCTATGCCAAGTCACATTCTCCTCCTGACTGGCTGGTTACTTTGTGCATGCAGACATGTAGTCATTAGCAACTGCAATATAGCCTGCTCTGATTAGCTCCACTGCATATTACACATATATACTGCATATTCTCTTGTAGTGTCCTGTCCCCTGGTGTGAGCCATGTATGATACACCTTTAACCCACTGTCCTTAATAGTGTTGAGCAGAATATGCCATATTCGATTTCACGATATATCTCGAATATATAGTCGAATATTCGAGATATATTCGCTAAATGCGAATATTCGCGATATTTTTTGGAAATGAAATGATTGCGAAATTTCGCTATTGCGAATGCGAATGCGAAATTTCGAGAAATGCGAAAGGAGCACTCTGATTGGCTCAGAATATTCGTGATATTTCACAATACAAAATAATTGCGAAATTTCGAGAAATGCGGAATGGAGCACTCTGATTGGCTCAGAATATTTGTGATATATTACAATACAAAATAATTGCGAATATTCGGCAAATGCGGAAGGAGCACTCTGATTGGCTCAGAATATTCGTGATATTTTATAATACAAAATAATTGCGAAATTTCGAGAAATGCGGAATGGAGCACTCTGATTGGCTCAGAATATTCGTGATATTTCACAATACAAAATAATTGCGAAATTTCGAGAAATGCGGAATGGAGCACTCTGATTGGCTCAGAATATTCGTGATATATTACAATACAAAATAATTGCGAATATTCGGCAATATAAAACGATCGCTTCAGCTATTCGGACCAAGGTCTCTAATCATAACAGCAATGCTTTTAGACGTCGAAGGAGATCACTAGGATGTGATCTGTTTTAAAAATGAAACTGAAATAATCGCTCTGAGGCGGAAGATAGGGCGGAGAAAATAATCGCGCGATATCGCTATTGCCGAATAATCGCATTGCGATTTTTCGGCAATATAAAATGATCGCTGCAGCTACTCGGCCCAAGGTCTCTAATCATACCAGCAATGCTTTTAGACGTCGATGGGGATCTCTAGGATGTGATCTGTTCTAAAAAAAAAATTGAAAAAATACGAATATTCGAAATAGCGAATATTCACCGCGAAATTCGGAATATATCGCGAATACTCGAATATTCGTGAGCAACACTAGTCCTTAAGTGACAACAGACTAGGCAAAGGTTTGTAACAAATAAGTTCTTTACTAAAGTTGTTCAAATAACAAGAATGTTACAGTCAGCTTCTTTACATTGATTCCTAATACAATGTGCTTTTGAGTGCCCCTGTCTATTGAGGTTGTTTTGCTTTGTAGACAGTAGAAAGTTCTTAAAGTTCTTAAAGTCCCTAGATCAGTTGCACAATCCATATCCTGGAACCCTGACTGAATTTCCACCAATGGGGTAACAATAAAGCAGTATTAAACTCTAAAGAAACCATTTAATTATAATGCAGATTACCGGAGATGGCTGTATTAGTTTCCTTTTTTTAACTACTTAACGCCCGCCCACTGTATATATACGTCCTTTTTTTAAAGATGGATATCTCGGTAACGGCAGCAGCTGCTGCCACAACCGAGATATTCATCTTTACAGTGGGCGGGCCTGTCTACGATAACGGCGGTCTCCGTGGCGGATTCGCTGTGAGATCGCCGTTATCGGTGGCGGGAGAGGGGGCCCTCCTCCCGCCGCTCTCCCGCGCCCTCCGCCGCTTACCGTTGCCGTCGGTAGTGGCGGCAGCTGTACGGAGATGCGACTGAGGGAAAAATGTCCCTCATCCGTCCCCATAGCTCTGCTGGGCGGAAGTGACGTCAAAACGTCAGTCCCGCCCAGCGTCTTAAAGAGACAATTTCTTTGTTTACTTTTTTTCTTATTCTTTTTTTTTTCTTTTTCATTTAAGCCTAAATATGAGATCTGAGGTCTTTTTGACCCCAGATCTAATATTTAAGAGGACCTGTCATGCTTTTTTCTATTACAAGGGATGTTTACATTCCTTGTAATAGGAATAAAAGTGATTTTTTTTTTTTAGTGTTAAAAATGATAAAATAAATAAAAATAAATCCGAAACCAAAAAAAAACATTTTTTGAAAGTGCCCCGTCCCGACGAGCTCGCGCGCAGAAGCGAACGCATACCCGAGTAGCGCCCGCATATGAAAACGGCGTTCAAACTACACAAGTGAGGTATCGTCGCGATCGTTAGAGCGAGAGCAATAATTTTAGCCCTGGACCTCCTCTGTATCTCAAAAAAATGCAACCTATAGAATTTTTTTAACGTCACCTATTGATATTTTAAGGGTAAAAGTTTGATGCCATGCCACGAGCGAGCGCAATTTTGAAGCGTGACATGTTGGGTATCATTTTACTCGGCGTAGCATTATCTTTCACAATATGTAAAAAAATTGGGCCAAAAAAGTGAATTTTTTCCAAAAAAAGTGCGCTTGTAAGACCGCCGCGCAAATACGGTGAAACAAAAAGTATTGCAATGACTGCTATTTTATTCTCTAGGGTGTTAGAAAAAAATATATATAATCTTTGGGGGTTTTAAGTAATTTTCTAGCAAAAAAAAATGTTTTAGACTCGTAAACATGAAATCTGAAAAACAGGCTCGGGGTTTAAGTGGTTAAGCTTTCTTTCTTCTATTTTCATCTTGTGAACCAGCACAAGCTTTCAAAAGCTCAAGCTCTCTGTATGCATCGGTTTTAGTAAATCTCTCCCTGTGTGCTAAGTTTTTTTTTCTTTTTTGTCCCATGCTTTAATGTGTATTCTGTTTCTATGACATCTGATCTAGCCATCTGATTTGGTGGGTGGTGTCACTAGGCAGTGAGCTTAAAGCCTCATACAGACCACTAGTTCTTTTTTTTTTTTTCCCACCAGAACACTCTGATCAGCCATTGGCCGGCGTCTTTCGGACCAGCTGCCATACACACAGGCTCAATGTTAGTTGGTTTATATTGGACCGACTGATTCCCGTCGTCATTTGGCCTATGTATACAAGGCTTCAGAAGTATAAATCCATCCCTTGTCAAGTGGTATCATTGCTACACTACACTGACAGCTAAAGATTTTTTTTATTTTGTGTGTTCTAGATTGTCTTGATTTAGATGTACGGGGATCAGGGGTAAGATAAACATTAAGGGCCAGATTCTCTAAGAATTCCGGCGGCGTAGCGTAAGCCAGTTACACTACGCCGCCGCATCGTACTGGAGCAAGTGCTTTATTCTCTAAGCACTTGCTCCGTAGGTTTCGCTCACGTCGCGTAAATCGCGCAGCGTAAACCCGCGCAATTCAAATGGGGCGGCTTGTATTTAAATTAAGCGCGCCCCCGCGTCGAACGAACTGCGCATGCGCCGGCCGGGGAAAAAGCCCAGTGCGCATGCTCCAAAGGACGTCACATTTTCTCAATGTAAACGACGTAATCGCAGCGTACGCCAGCCCCATTGAGAATCGACGTACGCAAACGACGTAAACGACGCACAACACGACGCGGTCCCGAGGCCATACTTAACATGGCATCCGACGGGACACGACGGCATCCGACGGGACCTCGTAAGGTTACTCCACATAGAAGCTGGGGTAACCTTACGCGAACGAAAACGACGTACGCGACGACGGGGCGGCGTAAAAGCGATCGAGAATCGGCGTACTACTTCATTTGCATATGCAAATGAAAAAAACAACGTAAAGGCCACCTAGTGGCCGGAGTTGTCATTACACCTACGATCCGAAAGTGTAATTGGATTACACTTGTCGGATGTAGAAGCGTATCTATGCAAAAGTGATGCACAGCATCACACGCATAGATACGACTAAAAAAAAAAGGCGATACGACGGGGTATCTGAGATACTCCGTCGTAACGCCTCTGAGAATCTGGCCCTAAATGATTTAGTCATCTGTAGTAATTACAGTATATGAAAACAAACCACCTGAATTTATATTTTATGTATTGTGTAACTTCTGTATCTATAATTGCAGTATACGTCTCCAAGGGCAGCACCTTTATGACAGATGTCATCAAACTGTATTTTGTACGTTTTAATAACTTATTTGTGCATTAATGGTCTTTTGAAAAAATAGCACAAATATATATCTGAAACATGTTGTAATGATTTCAAATATTTGCAGAAGAATATGAAAATAACTCAGAATATGCTTGGGCTGGTTCACATTATCCTTGACTGAAGAATCAGGAATAAAGATGACACCCAGTGAGATAGCAAAATCTTTGGCAAATGTGATGATAACCTCCACCAGTATAAGAAGTGCCTCCTTACCAGATGAGATGGACCATATGGTCAAAGACAGCTTGTTCTCGTCATAAGGGAGATGGTGCAGTAGAGTCCAATGCAGCAGTGAATGGTAAGTCCAATTCGGAATAAAAAATAAAAACACGTTCTAAGTGTAGACTGTATTTATTCCAGGGAAAGGTAAAAAGCAGCACTTCACCATACTACAGTCATTCTGATTATGTCCACAGACAATCAGCCAGAAAACAACTGGCCAGGGGGCGATAGGCAATGTAAATTGAAATTAATAAAAACTCAGAGCAACAGCCGCGAGCGGCAGCAGAAAGGACACGGGTGACGTCACAGGAAAAACTCCTCCCCGTACGCACGTTACGTCTAAATTGGACTTTGTCTGTGGTGGGTGCTGACGAAGTCCAATCTGGACGTAACGTGCATATGGGGGAGGAGTTTTCCTGTGACGTCACCCGCGACGTCACCCGCGTCCTTTCTGCTGCCGCTTTCAGTGCAATTTCAAAGTGGATTTGCCTTTCATAAATAACCCCCTATGACCCTACTAAACACAGATATGGAAACATTGGGCCAGATTCACAGAGCGATTACGCCGGCGTTACAGGAGATGCGCGGCGTAAGTCTAAATTTGCGCATGCGTTTCGATGCGCCGCATCCCCAAAACGAGATACGCAAGAAATCTACTTTTTTTGACCGGCGTAATTTCGATAGACAGGCGCATCGATCCACGCAAAACTGCGCTAGACACACCATTGATTTGCTATTCAAATATGCTAATGAGGGAGTTACGGGGATCCACAAAAGAACGTTGTTGCAGGGCAGGCTACGCGCTGTGCGCAACAGCTGCACGTCCTGTCTAAAATTAGACCATATAAAAGGTGGTATAAAATTAGACAATCCGTCTACATGTCAGAGAAAGCAACACTGTTAGTGAGGAGCTGAGCAGTCACACTTGTTGCACAACAATCTGTATGCCAACAAGCCAGGGACATCCTTGCTCATAGCTATACTACTGACTTTAGAGGAGCAAAGAAGGGGGAGGGCAAGGAGGAGGGCACGGAGGAGGGCACGGGAGAGGATATACCGCACCCGCATAGACCTCTTTGGCATGAGTGATTCTGAGGTGTATCGCATCTTCAGATTCACCCCTCATGCCATCCTGGAATTAACCACAACCTTGCAGGAGGACATCACCAGCCCAACACACCGCTCACATGCAGTGCAGCCACTGGTCAAGGTCATGGCAACACTCCATTTCCTTGCCAGTGGCTCTTTTCAAAGAACAAGTGGAGTGGTGGCTGGCATGTCACAATCCTCCATGAGCAGATGTGTGCACCAGGTTGTCCCTGCAATCCTCAGACGCATGGCCAACCAAATCATCAAACCCACCACTGAGGACCTTCGGCTGAAGGCAATGACAGATTTCTACAGAATTGCCAGATTCCCACGCACCGTGGAGGCCATTGATTGCACACATGTGGCACTCCAGCCCCCCCATGAGACAGAGCACATATACCGCAATCGGAAGCATTGGCATTCCATCAACGTACAGGTGATAGTCGATGCCCAAGTCCTCATATGGCACGTCTGTGCCAACTGCCAAACACCCCGGATCCAGCCATGACAGCTACATATACAATCAGAGCCCCATCCGAATGGAATTCAAACAGAACGTGTATGGGGACACCTGGCTGGTTGGTGAGTGACATGGGTGGCAGGCATGACTGCCCCCCCCCCCATGATGCACACATCACAAGGGGCACATGCATGACTAACATTCTCCTGTCTTTTCCCTTACAGGTGACTCTGCATATGCACTGGGACCCCATCTCATGACTCCTATCCGGAACCCCCAAACACCAGGAGAGGAAAGATACAATGAAGCCCACGCCCAAACACATGCAGTGGTGGAGCGCACCTTTGGCCTCCTGAAGTCACGTTTCTGATGCCTGGATAAGTCTGGGGGTACCCTGTTGTATTCCCCAAAATTCGTGTGCCAGATCATCGGTGCATGTTGCCTGCTGCACAACTTCGCAGTGAGAAAGGGCCTGCAGATTGACCTACGTGATGACCTGACCCCTGAACCAGACAATCCCCCCCTAACCGAGGTTACCTCTTCTTCTGAGGGAAGAGCAGCCAGGAGACAGCTCACATTAGGCATCTTTGCACGTTAAACACACACATTAATCATGGCACAATGAGAATGCATGCATGCACACCACTGTGGTCCCTAACACAGACACATCACATCCTCATCAAATTGGATTAGCACAAGCCCACCATGCTGGACTTGTGAGCAGCAACGCCACGCCACGGCTCCAATTATGTCACTGTACATTCATACACCATTCACAAGGACCTGGGGATCACTTCTCCCTGGTCCTGGGGAACCCTTCTCCACCAAAACTGAAGGTGACACCCTTTTTCGGCAGGAATATCACCCCCACATTCCAAAAACATTCACAACACAAAAAAAAATAAAAAAAAATTGTCCAGCAAAAAATAAATAAAAAATTCCAGCAAAAAAAAGAAGGCAAAAAAAAAACCTGAAAAAAAAGGGGGAAAACAAATTAATGCCGCTGGCGTGAGCCACGCCTGGGGCGCCCACAGCCACGGCCCCGGCTCCTCAGGGGAGACTCATGGGGAGGGGGGGGTAATCCGGGGAAGGAGGAGCAGCCCCTGTTCTCTGCCCACCTGGCGGCCTGCCCTCCAAGGCCACGGCAATTCTGTTCAGGCCAGCACTTAGTGTTGCCGTGTTGGCCTGGATAGCCTGGGTGATGACCCTCACATCCTGCCCAACATCTGCTGTTGTAGTCTGCAGTACAATTAGGCAGTTTGTAAGAGTCCGGGAGTGGCAGTCCAGGTCTCCAAGCGTATCCTTTATGGAGGACAGGCTCTTCTCCATCCACACCAAAGTCTGGCTGACCTGTCCCAGATGGCAGGTCTGAAGGGCCTGGTCCCTTCTCAGATTGGCGGGCAGAACCTTGGCCACCCCCCTGGTCTTCTGGGACGACTTCCTGCCTCCAACTGAGGCTTGTGGCCGGGGAAAAGGGGAGCCCCTTGGGAGGGGAGCCCTGTTGGGGGAGGAGTGGGAGGGGCTAGCCCTTATGGAGGGCTGGCTGCTGCCAGCCGGAGAGGAAGACTCCTCCAAAAACAACAATCCACTGGCTGACATGACATCCTCCTCCTCCTTAAACTCCTCCTCCTCAACCTCCTCCTCTTCAACCTCCTCCGAGGACTCCGGCCTTGTCGGGGGGTCCTCATCAGGCTTCTGTCCTGGGGATGGTGCGGTCAGCCCAGATGGCCCAGCACCCTCCTGCACATCTGTGGATGACACAAAACATTCACAGGTTGGAGGATCCACACACTTGCCACATATTCCCCCCCCCCCATTTGCTACACACCCGATAGGGCAAAAAAACCTTACCTGGCATCACGGCTTCATGACTGGAGTCATAGCCAGGTAGGCCCTCCACCTGTTGTCTATGAAAGGTCTGGGCCACCGCACGCTCCTCCGCTGTCAGCCTAACAGGGCATGGTGGGCCCCCTCCTGTGCCCCTGGCATGGGCTGCCATTTTGGCCAGCTTCTTTCGGACCAAACGCCGGAGATCATTGATTTTCTTTTCGATCCCCTCGCGTGTCCGGGTCCCCCTGAATTCACCTGGTCAGTAATGTGCAGCAAAATCTCCCTCCTCCTGGCCGGGGTGGTTTTGGCACTCTCCGGGCCATGGAGGAAACTCCCATATTGGGTAATGGCCCGGGCAATTATTTGTTTCTCCCCCAAAGTACAATTCAACTTCCTCTTCCTCTCAGTCATACTCATACAACAACTCTTTCCCAAACAATCAACAAAAATCACTCACAAAAACAAGCAGGAAAAATCAAGCCACAAAACAAACAAACCAAAATCTATCAACCAAAAGTCTCACAAGCAGTCACCAAAAAACACTTTCAAATATATTCTACAAAACACTAGATCAAACAGTCAACAAATATAACAAAGACAAGTCACAACGCAACAAACAACAGAACAAAAGCACCTTGCTGTATAGGGAGGGATACAAAGGGATGTACTTTTGCAAAGGAAGTGCGTTTGTGTCTGTCTATTTATGCTGTCTGCGTAGTTCACAAAGTTGCCCGGGTCCACTTCCAATTTCACTGATTGCGCCGTTCCCGAGTTGTGAGCATGCGCACAGAGGTGCTGACCATGGTCTGCTTCATGCGCGCATTCATTTGCATGGGGTCACGGCTCATTTCAATGTAACACGCCCACGTCCTTCCCAATTTGAATTACTCTGCCTTACGCCTCTGAAATTACACTGCACCGGCGCTAATTTCTGCGCAAATCAAATGAGAATATGGTGATTGCGCCGCTACATTGCGGCAGTCTAACATAAAGGAGGTGCGCTATGCCAGTCAAAAAATGCGCCGATGTACGTGAATCTGGCCCATTATGTTTTGGGGCTGATTGAGGGGTCAACGGATGGGGCCATGTATTGTATTGTAAAATCTTGGTTGAGAATCTTCTTTCCTCAGCAAGGAGACCGAAGATGGGTCGTGGATGGGTCTTCCAGCATGACAATGACTCAAAACATACCACCAAGGCAACACAGGAATGGCTCAAGAAAAAGCACATTAAGGTCATGGAGTGGCCTGGCCAGTCTTCAGACTTCAATCCTATAGAAAAAGTATGGAGGGAGTTAAAACTTTGAGTTGCTAAGTGACAGCCAAAAGTCCTTAAGGATTTAGAGAAGATCTGTAAAGAAGAGCGGACCAAAATCCCTCCTGTGATGTGTGCAAACCTGGTCATCAACTACAACAAATGTCTTACCTCTGTGATTGCCAACAAGAATTTCTCCACCAAGTACTTAGTCGTGTTTTGCTTGGGGATCAAATACTTATTTTACTCACTGAACTACAACTCAATTTTTATTTGATATTCTGTCTCATTTAAAATACACATATGATTAAAATTACAGTATTTATTGGCGTATAACACTCACTTTTTTACAATGAAAAAATAGAGTGTAAACTGTGCCTGCGTGTTATACGCATGGGGCTGTGAAAAGTTTAGGGTGCGTGGTATACGCCGATAAATACGGTATAGACCATTCATTTCTGTAAGGCCTCGTACACACGATCAAATCTGTATGCTGGAAACGGTCTGCTCCCAGCAGACAGATTTGATCGTGTGTACGGCCGAGCCGACGGATTTGGCCACCCGACAGATTTCAAAGCATGCTTTGAAATCTATCGGGTGGGAATCCGTCCGCCCGACATGTCTGCTGGTTAGTACACTTACCAGCAGACATGTCGTCCCGCACCGCCGCCGAATGGATTCGGCGCATGCGCGGAAGTGTTTTACTTCCTGGTGCGGTGACGTGGCGGTGACGTGGCGGCGTCAACGTCACCGCCACGTCACCGACACGTCAGCACGTCGTCTGCTGGCGGGGATTTTGGTTTGCTCGTGTGTACACGCGAGCAAACCAAAATCCTATCAGACAGATTTGTTCAGATCGGTCGGTCCGACCGATTTGAACAAATAGATTGCCTCGTGTGTACGAGGCCTAGGAGTTACATTATCATCCTGGCCCAGCCAATCATGACAGGTAAAAATGGAAGCACCGAAGGCAGAGCATTATGGAAGATTGCGACCTTTACATTGTTGCTGGAGAAGGGAATTCTGCCATAATGTGCAAATATGCTAGACTTGCTTGCATATTATGGAAAAACCTCAGAGGTTGAGGATGGGGGCACAACATTTGGTAGCAGTTTAGTAATGCTCAATTTGTAGTAAAATAAAATAAATTGGCTTTATTGTTTGGAAAGAGTACCTAGAACACAAGACTGGCTGAACACGCTGACTAATTCTTTGGCTACTTAAACAGTTGATGTATATTGTTAAAATGTTTTTAAACTGTAGGTTTAGTTGTTTGCCTGGTGCCCAGCTTAAAGTTGATGTAAACCCTGCTGAAGTACTATGAGGGGGAGTTCAATAAAGAACTTACAACACTGTTCTGCTTTTCTTTTTTTGCTGTGTGCCCCCTTTAAAATACCCTGTGCAAGATTTATAAAATCCCTGCCACCAGTTTTGGTAGCTTTACCAACACCTGTGGAAGATTCAGGCAGATCCTAATAGCACTATTTTTACAAAGAGACACTATGGCTGCACTAAATAATAAAAAAAAAAAATGCCTCTAGTTTGTAGATAATGAAACTGGAGGTAATTAAGATCAAATCTTAATTGACGCGCAAGGTCAGGCAGAGTGTCCATCTCTGTACATTGTGTAGCAGAGCGACATGTTTGACAACACTACCTCCTCCCCTCCCCACCTTTCACTGCTTGTTAAGGAAGATGTTTGCTTCACAGTCCACAGGCACTTAATTTATGGTTATACTGTGTATTCTTGTGCTTTCCTTGTAAAGCGCTTTGAGAAGCTACCTTTAACCACTTGCCTACTGTGCACCTATACCCCCTTCCTGCCCAGACAAAATTTAAGCTTCCGGCACTGCATTGCTTTAACTGACAATTGCGCGGTCGTGCAACGTGGCTTCCAAACAAAATTTATGTCCTTTTTTTCCCCACAAATAGAGCTTTCTTTTGGAGGTATTTGATCGCCCGTGCGGTTTTTATTTTTTGAGCTATAAACAAAAAAAGAGCGACAATTTTGAAAAAATACACAATATTTTTTGCTTTTTCCTATAATAAATATCCAATTTTAAAAAATAAAATACTTTTTTTTATCTCAGTTTAGGCCGATACGTATTCTTCTACATATATTTGGTAAAAAAAAAAAAAATCGCAATAACCGTATAGTGACTGGTTTGCGCAAAAGTTATATTGCCTACAAAATAGGGGACATAATTATGATTTTCTTTAAAAAAAAATAATATTAGGAATGGCGGCGATCTGCGTTTTTTGGGGGGGATTGCGACATTATAGCGGACACATCGGACACTTTTGACACATTTTTGGGACCATTCACATTTATACAGTGAACAATGCTATACATATGCATTGATTACTGTATAAATGTGACTGTCAGGGAAGGGGTTAACCACTAGGGGGCAGGGAAGGGGTTAAATGTGTGTCCTAGTCAGTGTTCTAACTGTAGGGGGAGGGGGGTGACTGGGGGAGGTGACCAATTGTGTCCCTATGTACAAGGGACACAGATCGGTCTCCTCTCTCCCTGACAGGGATGTGGAGCTCTGTGTTTACACGTCCCCGCTCAGTTACTCGGCAATCACGGGTGCCCGGCGGCACGCGTATGGTGTTGTCAGTAACCCGACGGGTGCGAGCGCCACCTATCAGCTTAAAATGACACGACGTCATATGACGTGATGTCAGAACAATGGAGTATCTCGTCCGCCGTCATTTGACGGCGGGCGGGTATTAAGTGGTTAAAGGCGCTATATTAAATAAAGTTTATTATTATTATTATTAATATTATAATTATTGGGAACTCTGATGGGTTAGTTTTCCATCCGGACTGCTCTCTCTTGACAGCAGACAGTGGGTGGATTCTATAGCCAGTAGCAGGTTGTCTATTGGCTAATGAATCTGCCCCCCACCTGTTGCGAATTACAAGTGGAGCAAACCAGATGGGGAACTAGTGTCTGTAAATCCCTATCAGGCTCCACCGACCCAACCACAAAACTCCTTGACCACTGTACTGTCTTTGTGACAGCCGCAGAAGGAAGCTCAGCTGCACTGCAAATGGTGCTTCCCTAAAATTAATTTCCAATTAATGTATATATACGTGATCTGGCTCTTCCGGGTAGCGAGTGCGAATGCGCATCACTGTCATCTATGTATAATCAGCTGTCATCTGTGTATAATCACAGTGGGAGCCAATCAGCGGGTACAGCGGGTGTTTGCCCACACCCCTCGATCATCTTGCAGGGACACAGAACAGCTGCCTGCCTATCTAAACAAGGCAGATAACCATTCTGACAGGAGGGTAGAGATGGATTCTGTTTATCCATGTCTTCCCCAAGTTAAAGCATCTCCCACACTGTAGGAAACACAGGGTAGGCATACAGTTCACCCTTTGATCGCCCCTGATGTTAACCCCTTCCCAGCCAGTGTCATCAGTACAGTGACAATGCATATTTTTTAGCACTGATGACTGTATTAGTGTCACTGCTGCCTAAAAAGTGTTAAAAGTGTCAGTGTCCAAATGACTTTTTTCAGTTGTTTTATTGCATATGTTTCATAGCAGAAAGTAAAAAAAATTGTTTGTTTGTTTTTTCATACTTGTCAGTCTTTTTTTGTTCATAGCGCAAAAAAAAACAAAAAAACACAGAGGTTATCAAATATCACCAAAAAAAAGCTCTATTTGTGGAGAAAAAAAGGACATTCTGTATATACTCGTGTTTAAGCCAACCCGAATATAAGCCGAGGCACCTAATTTTACCACAAAAAAAATAGGAAAACGTATTGACTCGAGTATAAGCCTAGGGTGTCCATCTGCATGCCTCACTGTGCCTCACTTTGCATGCCTCACTGTGCCTCACTGTGTCCATGTATATGCCTCACTGTGTCCAAGCCTCACTGTGCCCATGCCTCACTGTGTCCATGACTAGACTGACGTTTAACATGGGAGTCTATGGCAGGGGTGCCCAGCTTTGAAAAATCAGTGCTCCCCAGCCATAGGTCCCCCTTGTACACTTGTAGAGATGAAATAAGTCTACATGTGTGCCAAGTTCCGGGTCCAGGAAACCTACGACCGGCCAGTACCAGGTCCCCAAAGTCACCGGTGAAATAACTGTTTAACATAAGAGTCTATGAAAAAGTTGCCCGGGTTTGAAAAATCTGTGCTCCGTAGGTCACCCGGACAACACACTTTGCACACTTGTAAAGAAAGAAAGGGGCTACATGTGTGCCAAGTTTGGGGTCCAGGGGGCCTACGGCCGGCCAGTACCGGGTCCCCAAATTCCAGGTGCAAAAAGGTGACTCGTATAAGCCGAGGGGGGCATTTTCAGCACCACGGCTTAAACTCGAGTATATACGGTACATTTTATTTGGGTACAGTGTTGCATGACCATGCAATTTTCAGTAGTGCAGTGCCGTATTGAAAAAATGCCCTGACCATGAAGGGGGGTAAATATTTCAGAGCACAAGTGGTTATTGGAAAGCTGCAGAGAAAAAAAATGTAAATGAAATTACATTAACATGTTAAAGATTCTAGGTTAGTGAGGGGGTTTATATATATATATATATATATATATATATATATATATATATATATATATATATATATATATATTATTCTAGTGGAGGTATGAAAAATGTTTTGCTCACACATAATCACATTATCATACAGTCTTGATAGTTTATTACTTTAATCGGTTAACAGAAATAATATTTCTGCTGTGCACGCCTGAACGGTGAATAACAGGGAAATTATTATTCACTGTCTGTGCTGCTCTGTGTAATACGTGTATTTTCTTCACCTCTGCTCTTGTACATTATTTGCTGTGTGTCTCAGCTACCGGATGCAGAAAATCTTTCTCTTGTTAAAAAAAGGAAAACATATCCAGCCTATTCTTTAAGTTTATTGTTTGCAGTATAATTACTCCTCTCGGGTGGTCAGACAAGTCCCTTATTTGGCCAGTTCCCCTCCTGCACAGCCAATACATCTGATTGCAGCTGAACAATACCAACCCTACAGTGTCTTATTGCTCATAAAATACACGATCATTTCCATTCCATTGCCAATTACATGTACAAACTCACACTGTTTCAAACAGCAGTAAATAGACACGATCTTGCTTTGAAACCAAAGTAGAGGTAGGATGCTTGGGGTGGGTTACCAAGAGAAACCATTAATAGTTATTTACAACGTGTCCTGTGTGTCATCTTGGATAATAAGGATGTTTTGATTTCTTTCTTTTACCTGGGGAGTGATTGTCCACAGGCCTGCCAGTTCTCCTTGGCAAAGAACAGATTGTTCACGTGGAGTGTCCTAAATCTGAGTCAACTTAGTGTTGTGCAGGCTATAGAAATGGACCAGACGGATATATTTTCTTTTTTCTGTAGCAGTATGTTATTTGCTCCAAATAGACAGAAGCCAAGAAGAAAGTGTTTAGCAACTAGAGCCGCTTGTAATTGTTCTATGGTGATACATCTTGTAATCTGCTTGCTTCATTTATGTCACTAGAGTAGGTTAAAGTGGCTTTTGGAACCATCGTGGGAAAGCAGGCTCCTTTGTTAATATAACATTTCTATAGCAAAAGCAAATAGGGAGTTCCAGTTTTTAAAGAGAGAACTCCAGGCAACACAACATGGATGGTATTAGTAGGGCAGTGGACGTTGTCAGTAGAGCAGTGGACTTGTCAGTAAGGCAGAGGTTGGTGTCAGTAGAGCAGTAGGCTTGTCAGTAGGGCAGAGGTTGGTGTCAGTAGGGAAGTTGACTTGTCAGTAGTGCAGAGGTTGGTGTCATTAGAGCAGTGGATTTGTCAGTAGGGCAGGGGTTGGTGTCAGTAAAACAGTGGACTTGTCAGTTGGGCAGAGGTTGGTGTCAGTAGAGCAGTGGACTTATCAGTAGGGCAAAGGTTGGTGTCAGTAGGGCAGAGGACTTGTCAGTAGGGCAGATGTTGGTGTTGGTAGGGCAGTGGACAGTTACAGCAATTATTTATTTATTTATTTTTAAACAGGGTGATTAGGGTGTGCCCAGGCACACCTCCTGCGCACATCTATGATTTACAGTATAAATATGGCATTGTATTGAGTCAGATTTTGTTTTGAAAATGTTAGGATAAACAAATTTGTTTTGTTCTGTTCATTTAAATAGTTAACACTAAACTTCAGGAATTCAGCCACTTTGTAAAATGTGCTAGCTTACTGTGAGTTAGGTTCAACAAAGTACATGCCATCTTGTGGACTTATCTCTTTTATTTATAATTGACAGTTGTATTAAGCAATTGCAGTATGGCTACCACTAAACTCTGGTGTATTTTGTAAATAGGTTCATATAGTACAAAGCGATCTGTGATTGGACAGGAGAAGAGCAGAGGTAGGCAAAAAATTGCAAATGACTTTGCAGTTGCTGAATAGTGTTGCTCACGAATATTCGCATTGCGAATATTCGCTACGAATATTGCATATTCGAGTATTCGCGAATAACTCGAATATTGCGGCGAATATTCGTATTTCTTTCTCGTACATCACGGGACACAGAGCGGCATATTCATTACTATATGGGTTATATGGAGTACCTTCAGGTGTGGACACTGGCAATCTCAAACAAACAGGAAGTCCCTCCCTATATAACCCCCTCCCCTAGAGGGAGTCCCTCAGTTTTTTCGCCAGTGTCTTAGGTGTTGGTCACGGAATAGCTTTGCTCCACATCCTTGGGATTAAGGGCGGGCTAACCGGATCTGTCCAAGGAGCCTCAGTGCCAAAGTGGACAGTACCCGGGCCCCAAACCGTGGGGTTTTGCCTATAATGCTCCTCTTTGGAGGGCTGGACCCTGGGCCCAGGACTTGGAGTTTGTAAAAACCATAAGTTCCTGTTTGCCAGGGTGCTATATAGGTCCAGGACAGTGGGTACCTTCATAGGACCCCAGGGCCTGAAGGTCTACTACGCTACCCACGGAGATGGGAGAAGATTGGACCGTTTTGCAAAACGTCCTGCTGCATGGAGCAGGTAAGTGGGGAGCCTGCGGGACTTGGTTCGACAGCAGGCTCTCCAGGGGGATCTTAAGGGGGGTAGCCTGAGTATGCTCTGCATTGGCACCATGGTCACTATGTCTGATAGACAGGATGCCCTGAAATGTTTCCCCCCATAACTTGATCCCCCTACCTATCTATGTATGTTTGCTAGCTACCTGCTGCTCGCTGGTTGAAGATCTTTTAAAAAAAAAAAAAAAAAAAAAAAGATCTGTCTCTAGGCTAAAGGGACTCCTTAGGGGCCTGTGTTAGCCTTACCTTGCCGGGATTCAAATCTGCCGCCTGATGCGTCCTCCAACCTGCATTCCTGGGCTCCAGAGTGCGTCTCCTCCTGGGCTCTCCTCCCCCGACAGTCGCGCGCGCGCGCGTGCACGCGCGCATGCATATAGAAAATTTTCGCGCCGTTCGGGAGGGGGGGGAGGGGCGGGAGTGTGACTGCAGTGTAGAGTGGGCGTGCCTTTAATTGCTGTTATACACAGCAGGCGCGTTCTTAGCTCAGTTCAGAGCTCAGCTGGAGAGAGAGAGGACGTAGAGCTGGCAGCACAGTGACGCCCGGTGGCGAGAAGGGGTACTACATACTGGAGTCAGCTCCAATACTTTTTGTTAAGCCAAAATCCCCTTGGCAACAGGTTGAATGCTGGCAAACATGTTGGGGGTGGGGCTGTATGTGGTGAATAACATATAAAAGAAAACATACTGAGCCCCACCGGTTTTGGGGCATTAGTGATCCAATTGTCCCCTAAACCTTATTTTTTTGTACTCCTGGCTATAACAGTCTGTTGTTGTAAGCGGAGTCCTTCGCTTTTGTATTATGGCTTCCAAGGGTTCAGGATAAAAAAAAAAAAAAAATAAATAAATAAATAAAGAGAAAAGGCAAAGACAAAGGGGTTCCTCCTCTGGTTCTGATAATATGCCAATACTTTCCCCACAGGTTATTCCTATAGGGGGTCACCCTGGATAAGCCATTAAGGGGGTCTGGTGCTGAGGCTGGCCCAGGTCGGCCCAACCCTGTGTTATCACAGAGGAGATGCTAGCCGTCACCCTAGGGGGGCTAGAGAAAAGAGGTTAACAGCTATGATCGCTGGCTCTTTTTCTGGCAAGAAGCGGACTAGATCCCCATCGCCAAAAGGGACAGAACCTAGAGGATCTACCACTGTAGAATCGTTTTCAGCCTCCCAGGCGGAGAGTCTGTGGGTCCAGTCTTTGACAGACATGGCCCGCTTGGCATTCAATTTGCCATTTCCAGAGCCTCAGGTTCCTGCGGTATCCTCTTTGGGTTCTTTTAAAAACGCCTTTAAGCAACGCAGCGTTTCTGGCCCATCCTCTGTTAGAGGAATTGGTTTTTCCAGGATTGGGACGACCGGACAGAATTTTTTCTGCCGCCTAAAGCTGACGAGAGGGTAGTCTTTATGCACGTCTGCCAGGAAATATTTGTGCTTGCAGGCACTCTTTCCCCTGACCAAGTGCTCTTTAAAAAGGGGGCCCGGATGGCTCAGTTGGTAGAGCATCGGACTTTTAATCTGAGGGTCCAGGGTTCAGGTCCCGGTTCGGGCACTGCTTTTCAACTACCCGTGAGGTCCTTGAGGCCGCATCTCCCGGAAAGCGCCCGATCTCGTCTGATCTCGGAGGCTAAGCAGGGTCGGGCCTGGTTAGTGCCTGGATGGGAGACCACCTGGAAGGTTTTCTGTTATTTACCCTATGGAAAAAACATTTTTCTAAGAAAGGGGGCGCTCCCAACTGTGGACGCAGCCATCTCATGGGTGAATAAATCATTAACTGGCCTAAGGGGAAACATACAAATGTTTAAGGTCCCGGTCAATAAACGTTTAGAGACACTTTTTCCAGCATCCTTGGCTACAGCCAGCAGGGGCTGCAATTGGAGTTTTGTCAGGCGTTAAAGAACCAGACAAAACAGATGCTTAAGACATCCCTGCCCAATAGGCAGAGGAGTTATTGGATATTCCCAGAGCTCTGTGCTTTGCGGTAGAGGTTATAAAAAGACTCCATCCAGCAGGCGTCTCGTTGTCACTATTTTTAGTGCATATGAGAAGGCTCTTATGGTTGAAGAACTGGGCGGCCGAGCCCATGTAAAAGACTGCTGGCAGGTTTGCCCTTCCATGGAAAGATCTGGATAAATACATTCAGACTGTTTCAAGTGGCAAAAGTACCCTTTTACCAGTCAAAAGAAGTTCCGGGGTCCTGCGTTTAAAAGGCAGTTCCCCCCCTGTTCCGGGGCCCTCAAATTCCAGGCAGTACGGACCTCCTGCGCGATCAAACTTTTAAAATGGATCGCAAGGACAGGCCTCTGGGGATCGATCCCCGACAGAGGGGGTCCGATCATCTGTGGCCGCAGGCTACAGATTAGAGTTTCTAAAATTTCCTCCACAAGGAAGGCCTCAATGCGGGCGGCGTTGGTTCATCTGCTTACCAGGGCATAATGGTAGAGGTACCAGCCCAAGAACAGGGGCTAGGTTTCTATTCCAATCTGTTTGTCATACCAAGGCCCATCGGCGATGTCAAACCAATTTTGGACCTAAAAGGTTTAAATGCTTACCTAAAGGTTCGCTCTTTCCGGACAGAATCCGTTCGGTCAGCAGCCGCCACACTCCAGAAGGATCTGGCTTCTATAGACATAAAGGATGGTTACCTTCATGTACCAAGTCTTTCAGCCACATCAAATATTTTTGTTTTTACGCTTCGCAGTGATACAGCGTCACTTCCAATTCGTGGCGCCCCCCTTCGGGCTGGCTACGGCCCTCGGGTATTCACGAAGGTCCTTGCTCCAATTCTAGTCAGTCTAAAGGATCCAAGGGATCTCGGTCCTAGCATACCTGGACGACCTCTTAATCATAGATCACTCGCTTCCTTGGTGGAATGCGTAGTAGCCCTCATGGTTCAGTACCTCGAGAGGTTCGGCTGAGTCCTAAACTGGGGAAAGATCAGCATTTCAACCTACAAAGCAGTTGGAATATCTCGGCATGAGATTAGACACAGAACAGAAGATGGGTGTTCCTGCCCCTGGTAAAGGTCGAGGCTATCAAAAGATTAATTCAGTTGGTTCTAAGCAAAAGAGAACCAACTATTCGCCTATGTATGCGATTACTAGGCAAACTAATGGCCATGTTCGAGGCGATACCACACGCTTCCACACTCGTGTCCTACAGACAGCAATTCTAGCAGCTTGGTTCTGCCCAGTGGTCTGGAAGGCTGGAGATCGGTCTTGAACGGGTTCACTCGCCAAGTAACTTGGGCAGAGGCGGAGAGGCAGCTGCCCATCAAGGTCTGGGAGATCAGAGCGGCTCGGCTAGCCCTCCTGGCATAGACATCCAGATTACAGGGGTCCTCGGTGAGAAGTCATTCAGACAATGCCACAGCGGTGGCATATATGTGAACCACCAAGGGGGAACCAAGAGTCAAGCCACTCAGAGTGAGAGGAACTTGGTTTTTCGGGGGGCAGAGGTTTATGTACCCTGCATATCGGCGACATTCATTCCCGAGGTGGACAACCTGCAGGCGTACTTCCTAAGTCGCCGAACCCTGTCGCCGGGGGAGTGGTCTCTGCATCCACAAGTTTTTTTTTTTCAGACAATCTGCCAGAAGTGGGGAGTGCCAGACGTGGAGGTCATGGCATAAGGATTCAACAAGAAGCTAAACAGGTTCATGTCTCGAACGAGGGACCCTATGGCCTGCGGAACCGATGTGTTGGTTTGCCCTTGGCATCAATCATAGCTTCTATATGCATTTCCCCCGCTGCAGTTACTACCCCGCCTGTGGCGCAGGATCATAGCACAGGCCGGTTATCCTGGTAGCCCCAGCTTGGTACCGGAGGGCATGGTACTCACTAGTCCTGAAATTGGCAGCGGAAGGCCCTTGGACTCTTCCTCTATGGCCAGACCTACTCTCACAAGGCCCGATCCTCCACCCTGCATTACGGCGTCTAAAATTGACGGCCTGGCGGCTGAATCCCTGATTCTCAGGGGTAGAGGTCTGTCTAGGCAGGTAATCCCTACCCTCATTAAGGCTAGAAAGCCGGCCTCCAGGGTAATTTTGTTACAGGGTTTGGAGGGCCTACGTAGGCTGGTGTGAGGCTAAGAGATGGGTTTCCCGCAAGTATACCATTGATAGAGTATTACGTTTTCTCCAGCTAGGAGTGGATAAAGGCCGGGCATTAAGCACGATCTAGGGACAGATTTCAGCCTTATCAGTGTGGTTTCAGAGGCCGCTGGCCGCCCACTCGCTGGTTAAGATCTTCGTACAGGGAGTCTTACGTGTTAATCCTCCGGTCAAATCACCACTTTGTCCATGGGACTTAAATCTTGTTCTGTCATCTCTACAGAAACAACCCCTTGAGCCGTTGGCTGAGGTACCTTTGGTTTTACTGACTAGAAAGTCGGTATTTCTGATCACCATAGTTTCGGCCAGGAGAGTATCGGAATTGGCAGCCTTATCTTGTAAGGAACCATATCTCATTTTGCATAAGGATAGGGCGGGGTTCCGTCCTCATCCTTCCTTTCTACCAAAGGTTATATCCAGTTTCCACCTGAACCAGGATGTGGTACTTCCATCCTTCTTCCAAAACCCACCTCTAGAAAGGAGGGGTTGCTGCATACGTTGGATATTGTCAGGGCCATAAAGGCCTATCTTAAAGCTACAGAGAAGGTTCGGAAAACAGATGTGGTGTTCGTTTTACCGGAAGGGCCCAAGATGGGTCAGGCAGCTGCTTGATCCACCATCGCAAGATGGATTAAACAATTAATTGTTCGGGCCTGCGGTTTGAAGAGGTTGCCTCCTCCTTTGTCGGTAAAGGCCCATTCTACCAGGGCCATGGGCACCTCCTGGGCAGCACATCATCAGATCTCTATGGCTCGAATATGCAAGGCAGCAACGTGGTCATCAGTCCACACGTTTACAAAATTTTATCAATTGGACGTAAGAAGGAATGCGGATACAGCCTTTGGGCAGTCAGTACTACAGGCCGCGATTCAAGCTCCTCAGGATCTGAGGGGGCTCCCTTGATTTGATTTGAGATTTACATTTCTCGTTTAAGTTGGATTTACTAGTATTTGAGTATACCTCTAAATTAAATCCTTCTTTGGAAGATGTCTCCCTCCCCTCATTAAAGCATTGCTTTCGGACATCCCATATAGTAATGAATATGCCGCTCTGTGTCCCGTGATGTACGAGAAAGAAAAAGGGATTTTTAAATACAGCTTACCTGTAAAATCCTTTTCTTGGAGTACATCACGGGACACAGAGCTCCCACCCCTCTTTTTGGGAACATTTTGGGAGGCATACTGCTTGCTACAAAACTGAGGGACTCCCTCTAGGGGAGGGGGTTATATAGGGAGGGACTTCCTGTTTGTTTGAGATTGCCAGTGTCCACACCTGAAGGTACTCCATATAACCCATATAGTAATGAATATGCCGCTCTGTGTCCCGTGATGTACTCCAAGAAAAGGATTTTACAGGTAAGCTGTATTTAAAAATCCCTTTTTTTTCAAATTTATTTGTAAAACAGATCACATCCTAGTGATCTCCATCGACGTCTAAAAGCATTGCTGGTATGATTAGAGAGAGACCCTGGGCCGAGTAGCTGATGCGATTCTTTTATGTTGCCGAAAATTCGCAATGCGAATTTTCGGCAACATAAAAGAATCGCATCAGCTACTCGGCCCTTCTTTTGCATCAGAGCCAATCAGAATAACTCGAATATTCGGCAAAAGTAATATTGAGCGATATTCCTTTTGCCGAATATTCGAGTTATTCTGATTGGCTCTGATGCAAAAGAAGGGCGGAGAAGATAATCGCACAATATTCCTTTTGTCGAATATTCAAGTTATTCTGATTGGCTCTGATGCGCCCTTCTTTTGCATCAGAGCCAATCAGAATAACTCGAATATTCGGCAAACGGAATATTGCGCGATTATCTTCTCCGCCCTTCTTTTGCATCAGAGCCAATCAGAATAACTCGAATATTCGGCAAAAGGAATATTGCGCGATATTCCTTTTGCCGAATATTCGAGTTATTCTGATTGGCTCTGATGCAAAAGAAGGGCGGAGAAGATAATCGCGCAATAGGAATATTGCGCGATTATCTTCTCCGCCCTTCTTTTGCCCCCTTATTCTCCTTTCTTTTAAGTAGAGTTAGTGTAGAGTTAGTGTTTAGTGCATATTAGTAATACAGGAAATGATCTCCGTTTATGAGAATTTCGCAATCATTTTCGCATTAGCGAAATTTCGCATTAGCGAAATTTAGCAAAAAATTTTTTGGATAAAATATCACGAATATTCGATATTAGCGAATATTCGCGAATATTCTTCTATATATTCGCGCAATATCACAAAATCGAATATGGCGTATTCCGCTCAACACTATTGCTGAAGCTTGGACCAGAAGAGTGGACTTTAAGACTTGAAGTTCGAATCAGAATATAGCCAGTGATCCAGTTCCACTGATAGGTGTACTCAAATGCATGGCGATGTTTGACAGGTTAAACACATATGGCCAGTAGATACGCCGTCGTAACTCAGAATCTGCGCCGTCGTATCTTTAAGCGTATTCTCAAAGTGAGATACGCTTAAATGTTGCTAAGATACGACCGGCATAAGTCTCCTATGCCGTCGTATCTTAGCTGCCTATTTACGTTGGCCGCTAGGGGCGTGTACGCTGATTTACGCCTAGAATATCCGGCCGTCGCAGTAAAGATACGCCGTTTACGTAAGGCGTTTTCAGGCGTAAAGATAAAGCTGCAACAAGATGACGCAGCCAATGTTAGGTATGGACGTCGAGACCATGTCGAATTGTTCAAATTTTACGTTGTTTGCCTAACTCGTTCGTGAATGGGGCTGGACGTAAATTACGTTCACGTCGAAACCAATGAGTCTTAGCGGCGTAATTTGGAGCATGCGCACTGGGATACGTCCACGGACTGCACATAAGCCGTTAGTAAGAAACGTCATTTATGTGGGGTCACACTTAATTTTAATAAAACACGCCCACATCAAACACATTTGAATTTGGTGGGCTTACGCCGGCCCATTTATGCTACGCTGCCGTAACTTAGCTTGGTGAATACAGCACTTGCCTCTCTAATTTATGGCGGAGTAGCGTATCTGATATACGCTACGCCCACACAAAATTACGCCGCTCTACGTGAATCTAGCCAATAATCTCCAGGAATTCAATCGCTGACTTACATTACTTTGGGTTAAGTCCAACAGGGTGAATGCACCCCATTGACTTTTCTCTTTTATTTACAATTCATAGTTTTACTGAGTGTTGGGAGTACAAGTATAGCTCTCTTGGAATTATAGCAATAGCGGTAGTCCCAGCACTCAGTAAAAATGTGCACTTCATTGCACTTAATCTATAGTAATCCAGCACATATTAAAAAGTGGTTGAATTTCTGGAGTTCAGCTGTAAGACTGGGAGCTGGAAGCAGAATTTAGCAGGTTATCCAGTTCCACTGATAGGTGTACTCATATACATAATGTAAGTTATGGGGTATTAGAAAACCATACATATTAAATGATTAATTATTTAATGCAAACTAAAGACCATGGACCAGATTCACGTACAGTGGCGCATATATTGACCGGAGTAGCGCACCTCCTTTACGTTAGACCAGCGCAATGTAGAGGCGCAATTACCGTATCCTCATAGTATTTGCGCAGAAATTTGTGCCGGTGCAACGTAATTTCCGAGGCGTAAGGTGGTGTAACTCAAATTGGGAAGGACGTGGGCGTGTTCCATTTAAATGAGCCGTGACCCAATGCAAATGAAGGGCCAGCCGGATTGCGCATGCGCACATGAAGCAGACCATGGTCAGCACCTCTCTGCGCATGCTCACAACTAGGCATGGCGCAATCAGTGAAATTGGAACTAGGCCCGGTCAACTTAGTGAGCTACGCAGAGAGCTTAAATAGACAGAGACAAACGCCCTTCATTTGCAAAAGTACATCCATTTGTATCCCTTCCTATACAGCAAGGTGTTTTTGTTCCGTTGTCTGTTCGCGTTTGTCGGTTTGTGACTTGTGTTTGATATATTTGTTGACTGTTTTGTATAGTGTTTTGGATAGTGGTTTTCTGAGTGTTGTTTGGTGACTGTTTTTGATACTTTTTGGGTGACTGTTTTTGATACTTTTTGGGTGACTGTTTTTTGGTGACTGATTTTTGTTGATTGTTTTGGTTCCAGTTTGTGAGAACATGAGTTAAAGGAAGCGAAAGTTGAATTTTTCTTTGCGGGAGAGGGCAATTCTTGCCAGGGCCATTACACAATATGGCCGTTTCCTGCACGGCCCGGAGAGTGCCAACATCACCCCGGCCAGGAAGGCTGAGATATTGCAGACCATCAATGATGAGGTAAACTCGATGGGGGGGGGAACCCGGACACGCCCGGGGATTGTCAAGAAGATTAATGACCTCCGGCGTGTGGTCCGTGGGAAGCTGGGCAAGATTGCAGCCCATGCCATGCCCTGTTAGGCTGACTGAGGAGGAGCGTGCGGTGGCCCAAACCTTCAACAGGCAGCAAGTGGAGGGGCTGCCTTGCTTTGAGTCCAGTCAGGAGGCCGTGAGGACAGGTACGTTTTTTTTTTCTATCTGGTGTGTAGGGGGGAAGGGAATATGTGGCAAGTGTGTGGATCCTCCAACCTGTGAATGTTTTGTGTCATCCACAGATGTGCAGGAGGGTGCTGGCTCACCTGGCCTGACCGCACCATCCCCGGGACAACAGCCTGATGAAGACCCCCAGACAAGGCTGGAGTCCTCTGAGGAGGTTGAGGAGGAAAAGTTTGAGTTGGAGGAGGAGGGCATGTCAGGGAATGGCTTGTTTATTTTGGAGGCGTCTTCCCCTTTGGCTGGCAGCAGCCAGGCCTCCATCAGGGGTAGCCCCTCCCACTCCTCCCCCAACAGGGCTCCCCTCCCAAGGGGCTCCCCTTCTCCTGGAGGCAGGAAGGCAACCCACAAAACTAGGGGGTTGGCCGAGGTTCTGCCTGCCAACCTGAGAAGGGACCAGGCCCTTCAGACCCGCCATCTGGGACAGGTCAGCCAGACTTTGGGGCGGATGGAGGAGAGCCTGTCCTCCATAAAGGATACACTTGGGGACATGGCCTGCAACTCCCTGGCCCTGATCAATTGCCTAAATGAACAGCAGGCTACCACAGCAGGTGTTGGTCAGGATGTGCGGGCCCTCGGTCAGGATGTGAGGGCCCTCACCCCGGCTATCCAGGCCAATACGGCAACCCTCAATGATGGCCTGAGTCGCATTGCCGTGGCCTTGGAGGGCAGGCCGCCAGGTGGGCAGAGACCAGGGGATGCTCCTCCTTCCCCGGATTACCCACCCCCCAATGAGTCGGCCCTGAGGAGTCGTGGGTCACGCCAGCGGCGGTATTTTTTTTTCTTTTCTGATTTTTTCATTTTTGCTGGTAATTTTTTTTGGGTGCTGGGCAATTTTTTTTTTTGGGTTGTGAATTATTTTTGAATGTGGGGGTGACATTCCTGCCAGAAAAAGTGTGTCACCCTCATTTGTGGTGGAGAAGGGTTCCCCAGGACCAGGGAGAAGTGATCCCCAGGTCCGTGTGAATGGTGTATGAATGTACAGTGACATAATTGGAGCCGTGGCATGGCGTTGCTGCTCACAAGTCCTGCATGGTGGGCTTGTGCTAATCCAATTTGATGAGGATGTGGGGTGTGTGTGCTAGGGACCACAGTGGTGTGCATGCGTGCATTCTCATTGTGCCATGATTAATGTGTGTGTTTAACGTGCAAAGATGCCTAATGTGAGCTGTCTCCTGGCTGCTCTGCCCTCAGAAGACGGGGTAGCCTCGGTTAGGGGGGGATTGTCTGGTTCGGGGGTCAGGTCATCACGTATGTCAATCTCCAGGCCCTTTCTCTCTACAGAAACAACCCCTTGAGCCGTTGGCTGAGGTACCTTTGGTTTTACTGACTAGAAAGTCGGTATTTCTGATCACCATAGTTTCGGCCAGGAGAGTATCGGAATTGGCAGCCTTATCTTGTAAGGAACCATATCTCATTTTGCATAAGGATAGGGCGGGGTTCCGTCCTCATCCTTCCTTTCTACCAAAGGTTATATCCAGTTTCCACCTGAACCAGGATGTGGTACTTCCATCCTTCTTCCAAAACCCACCTCTAGAAAGGAGGGGTTGCTGCATACGTTGGATATTGTCAGGGCCATAAAGGCCTATCTTAAAGCTACAGAGAAGGTTCGGAAAACAGATGTGGTGTTCGTTTTACCGGAAGGGCCCAAGATGGGTCAGGCAGCTGCTTGATCCACCATCGCAAGATGGATTAAACAATTAATTGTTCGGGCCTGCGGTTTGAAGAGGTTGCCTCCTCCTTTGTCGGTAAAGGCCCATTCTACCAGGGCCATGGGCACCTCCTGGGCAGCACATCATCAGATCTCTATGGCTCGAATATGCAAGGCAGCAACGTGGTCATCAGTCCACACGTTTACAAAATTTTATCAATTGGACGTAAGAAGGAATGCGGATACAGCCTTTGGGCAGTCAGTACTACAGGCCGCGATTCAAGCTCCTCAGGATCTGAGGGGGCTCCCTTGATTTGATTTGAGATTTACATTTCTCGTTTAAGTTGGATTTACTAGTATTTGAGTATACCTCTAAATTAAATCCTTCTTTGGAAGATGTCTCCCTCCCCTCATTAAAGCATTGCTTTCGGACATCCCATATAGTAATGAATATGCCGCTCTGTGTCCCGTGATGTACGAGAAAGAAAAAGGGATTTTTAAATACAGCTTACCTGTAAAATCCTTTTCTTGGAGTACATCACGGGACACAGAGCTCCCACCCCTCTTTTTGGGAACATTTTGGGAGGCATACTGCTTGCTACAAAACTGAGGGACTCCCTCTAGGGGAGGGGGTTATATAGGGAGGGACTTCCTGTTTGTTTGAGATTGCCAGTGTCCACACCTGAAGGTACTCCATATAACCCATATAGTAATGAATATGCCGCTCTGTGTCCCGTGATGTACTCCAAGAAAAGGATTTTACAGGTAAGCTGTATTTAAAAATCCCTTTTTTTTCAAATTTATTTGTAAAACAGATCACATCCTAGTGATCTCCATCGACGTCTAAAAGCATTGCTGGTATGATTAGAGAGAGACCCTGGGCCGAGTAGCTGATGCGATTCTTTTATGTTGCCGAAAATTCGCAATGCGAATTTTCGGCAACATAAAAGAATCGCATCAGCTACTCGGCCCTTCTTTTGCATCAGAGCCAATCAGAATAACTCGAATATTCGGCAAAAGTAATATTGAGCGATATTCCTTTTGCCGAATATTCGAGTTATTCTGATTGGCTCTGATGCAAAAGAAGGGCGGAGAAGATAATCGCACAATATTCCTTTTGTCGAATATTCAAGTTATTCTGATTGGCTCTGATGCGCCCTTCTTTTGCATCAGAGCCAATCAGAATAACTCGAATATTCGGCAAACGGAATATTGCGCGATTATCTTCTCCGCCCTTCTTTTGCATCAGAGCCAATCAGAATAACTCGAATATTCGGCAAAAGGAATATTGCGCGATATTCCTTTTGCCGAATATTCGAGTTATTCTGATTGGCTCTGATGCAAAAGAAGGGCGGAGAAGATAATCGCGCAATAGGAATATTGCGCGATTATCTTCTCCGCCCTTCTTTTGCCCCCTTATTCTCCTTTCTTTTAAGTAGAGTTAGTGTAGAGTTAGTGTTTAGTGCATATTAGTAATACAGGAAATGATCTCCGTTTATGAGAATTTCGCAATCATTTTCGCATTAGCGAAATTTCGCATTAGCGAAATTTAGCAAAAATTTTTTTGGATAAAATATCACGAATATTCGATATTAGCGAATATTCGCGAATATTCTTCTATATATTCGCGCAATATCACAAAATCGAATATGGCGTATTCCGCTCAACACTATTGCTGAAGCTTGGACCAGAAGAGTGGACTTTAAGACTTGAAGTTCGAATCAGAATATAGCCAGTGATCCAGTTCCACTGATAGGTGTACTCAAATGCATGGCGATGTTTGACAGGTTAAACACATATGGCCAGTAGATACGCCGTCGTAACTCAGAATCTGCGCCGTCGTATCTTTAAGCGTATTCTCAAAGTGAGATACGCTTAAATGTTGCTAAGATACGACCGGCATAAGTCTCCTATGCCGTCGTATCTTAGCTGCCTATTTACGTTGGCCGCTAGGGGCGTGTACGCTGATTTACGCCTAGAATATCCGGCCGTCGCAGTAAAGATACGCCGTTTACGTAAGGCGTTTTCAGGCGTAAAGATAAAGCTGCAACAAGATGACGCAGCCAATGTTAGGTATGGACGTCGAGACCATGTCGAATTGTTCAAATTTTACGTTGTTTGCGTAACTCGTTCGTGAATGGGGCTGGACGTAAATTACGTTCACGTCGAAACCAATGAGTCTTAGCGGCGTAATTTGGAGCATGCGCACTGGGATACGTCCACGGACTGCACATAAGCCGTTAGTAAGAAACGTCATTTATGTGGGGTCACACTTAATTTTAATAAAACACGCCCACATCAAACACATTTGAATTTGGTGGGCTTACGCCGGCCCATTTATGCTACGCTGCCGTAACTTAGCTTGGTGAATACAGCACTTGCCTCTCTAATTTATGGCGGAGTAGCGTATCTGATATACGCTACGCCCACACAAAATTACGCCGCTCTACGTGAATCTAGCCAATAATCTCCAGGAATTCAATCGCTGACTTACATTACTTTGGGTTAAGTCCAACAGGGTGAATGCACCCCATTGACTTTTCTCTTTTATTTACAATTCATAGTTTTACTGAGTGTTGGGAGTACAAGTATAGCTCTCTTGGAATTATAGCAATAGCGGTAGTCCCAGCACTCAGTAAAAATGTGCACTTCATTGCACTTAATCTATAGTAATCCAGCACATATTAAAAAGTGGTTGAATTTCTGGAGTTCAGCTGTAAGACTGGGAGCTGGAAGCAGAATTTAGCAGGTTATCCAGTTCCACTGATAGGTGTACTCATATACATAATGTAAGTTATGGGGTATTAGAAAACCATACATATTAAATGATTAATTATTTAATGCAAACTAAAGACCATGGACCAGATTCACGTACAGTGGCGCATATATTGACCGGAGTAGCGCACCTCCTTTACGTTAGACCAGCGCAATGTAGAGGCGCAATTACCGTATCCTCATAGTATTTGCGCAGAAATTTGTGCCGGTGCAACGTAATTTCCGAGGCGTAAGGTGGTGTAACTCAAATTGGGAAGGACGTGGGCGTGTTCCATTTAAATGAGCCGTGACCCAATGCAAATGAAGGGCCAGCCGGATTGCGCATGCGCACATGAAGCAGACCATGGTCAGCACCTCTCTGCGCATGCTCACAACTAGGCATGGCGCAATCAGTGAAATTGGAACTAGGCCCGGTCAACTTAGTGAGCTACGCAGAGAGCTTAAATAGACAGAGACAAACGCCCTTCATTTGCAAAAGTACATCCATTTGTATCCCTTCCTATACAGCAAGGTGTTTTTGTTCCGTTGTCTGTTCGCGTTTGTCGGTTTGTGACTTGTGTTTGATATATTTGTTGACTGTTTTGTATAGTGTTTTGGATAGTGGTTTTCTGAGTGTTGTTTGGTGACTGTTTTTGATACTTTTTGGGTGACTGTTTTTGATACTTTTTGGGTGACTGTTTTTTGGTGACTGATTTTTGTTGATTGTTTTGGTTCCAGTTTGTGAGAACATGAGTTAAAGGAAGCGAAAGTTGAATTTTTCTTTGCGGGAGAGGGCAATTCTTGCCAGGGCCATTACACAATATGGCCGTTTCCTGCACGGCCCGGAGAGTGCCAACATCACCCCGGCCAGGAAGGCTGAGATATTGCAGACCATCAATGATGAGGTAAACTCGATGGGGGGGGGAACCCGGACACGCCCGGGGATTGTCAAGAAGATTAATGACCTCCGGCGTGTGGTCCGTGGGAAGCTGGGCAAGATTGCAGCCCATGCCATGCCCTGTTAGGCTGACTGAGGAGGAGCGTGCGGTGGCCCAAACCTTCAACAGGCAGCAAGTGGAGGGGCTGCCTTGCTTTGAGTCCAGTCAGGAGGCCGTGAGGACAGGTACGTTTTTTTTTCTATCTGGTGTGTAGGGGGGAAGGGAATATGTGGCAAGTGTGTGGATCCTCCAACCTGTGAATGTTTTGTGTCATCCACAGATGTGCAGGAGGGTGCTGGCTCACCTGGCCTGACCGCACCATCCCCGGGACAACAGCCTGATGAAGACCCCCAGACAAGGCTGGAGTCCTCTGAGGAGGTTGAGGAGGAAAAGTTTGAGTTGGAGGAGGAGGGCATGTCAGGGAATGGCTTGTTTATTTTGGAGGCGTCTTCCCCTTTGGCTGGCAGCAGCCAGGCCTCCATCAGGGGTAGCCCCTCCCACTCCTCCCCCAACAGGGCTCCCCTCCCAAGGGGCTCCCCTTCTCCTGGAGGCAGGAAGGCAACCCACAAAACTAGGGGGTTGGCCGAGGTTCTGCCTGCCAACCTGAGAAGGGACCAGGCCCTTCAGACCCGCCATCTGGGACAGGTCAGCCAGACTTTGGGGCGGATGGAGGGGAGCCTGTCCTCCATAAAGGATACACTTGGGGACATGGCCTGCAACTCCCTGGCCCTGATCAATTGCCTAAATGAACAGCAGGCTACCACAGCAGGTGTTGGTCAGGATGTGCGGGCCCTCGGTCAGGATGTGAGGGCCCTCACCCCGGCTATCCAGGCCAATACGGCAACCCTCAATGATGGCCTGAGTCGCATTGCCGTGGCCTTGGAGGGCAGGCCGCCAGGTGGGCAGAGACCAGGGGATGCTCCTCCTTCCCCGGATTACCCACCCCCCAATGAGTCGGCCCTGAGGAGTCGTGGGTCACGCCAGCGGCGGTATTTTTTTTCTTTTCTGATTTTTTCATTTTTGCTGGTAATTTTTTTTGGGTGCTGGGCAATTTTTTTTTTTGGGTTGTGAATTATTTTTGAATGTGGGGGTGACATTCCTGCCAGAAAAAGTGTGTCACCCTCATTTGTGGTGGAGAAGGGTTCCCCAGGACCAGGGAGAAGTGATCCCCAGGTCCGTGTGAATGGTGTATGAATGTACAGTGACATAATTGGAGCCGTGGCATGGCGTTGCTGCTCACAAGTCCTGCATGGTGGGCTTGTGCTAATCCAATTTGATGAGGATGTGGGGTGTGTGTGCTAGGGACCACAGTGGTGTGCATGCGTGCATTCTCATTGTGCCATGATTAATGTGTGTGTTTAACGTGCAAAGATGCCTAATGTGAGCTGTCTCCTGGCTGCTCTGCCCTCAGAAGACGGGGTAGCCTCGGTTAGGGGGGGATTGTCTGGTTCGGGGGTCAGGTCATCACGTATGTCAATCTCCAGGCCCTTTCTCACTGCAAAGTTTTGCAGCATGCAACATGCACCGATGATCTGACATACAAAGTTTGAGGAATACAACAGGGTACCCCCAGACTTATCCAGGCATTGGAAAAGTGACTTCAGGAGGCCAAAGGTGCACTCCACGACTGCACGGGTTTTGGCGTGTGCTTCATTGTATCTTTCCTCTCCTGGGGTTTGGGTGTTCGGGATAGGAGTCATGAGATGGGGTCCCAGTGCATATGCAGAGACACCTGGAAGGAAAAAGACAGGAGGATGTTAGTAGTGCATGTGCCCCTTGTGATGTGTGCATCATGGGGGGGAACAGTCATGCCTGACTCCCATGTCACTCACCAACCAGCCAGCTGTCCCCATACACGTTCTGTTTGAATTCCATTGGGATGGGGCTCTGATTGTATATGTAGCTGTCATGGCTGGATCCGGGGTGTTTGGCACGGACGTGCCATATGAGGCATTTGGCATCAACTATCACCTGTACGTTGATGGAATGCCAATGCTTCCGATTGCGGTATATGTGCTCTGTCTCACGGGGGGGCTGGAGTACCACATGTGTGCAATCAATGGCCCCCACGATGCGTGGGAATCTGTAAATTCTGTAGAAATCTGTCATTGCCTTCTGCCGCAGGTCCTATCTGGGTGGGTTTGATGATTTGGTTGGCCATGCGTCTGAGAATTGCAGGGATAACCTGGTGCACACATCTGCTCATGGAGGATTGTGACATCCCAGCCACCACTCCACTTGTTCTTTGAAAAGAGCCACTGGCAAGGAAATGGAGTGTTGCCAGGACCTTGACCAGTGGCTGCACTGCATGTGAGCGGTGTGTTGGGCTGGTGATGTCCTCCTGCAGGGTTGTGGTTAATTCCAGGATGGCAGCAGGGGTGAATCTGAAGATGCGAGACACCTCAGAATCACTCATGCCAAAGAGGTCTATGCGTGTGCCGTATATCCTCTCCCGTGCCCTCCTCCTTCTGTGCTCATCTAAAGTCAGTAGTATAGCTATGAGCAAGGATGCCCCTGGCATGTTGGCATACAGATTGTTGTCCTGCAAGTGTGGCTGCTCAGCTCATCCCTAACGGTGTTGCTTTAGCTGACATGTAGACGGATTGTCTAATTTAAAGCAAGCTTTTATATTGCCTAATTTTAGACAGGACGTGCAGCTTACTTACTTTTGTGGATCGCCGTAACTCCCTCATTTGCATATTTGCCTAGCAAATCAATGGCGTGTCTAGCGCATTTTTTGCGCACACGATGCACTGGTCTAACGAAATTACGTTGGTCGAAAAAGTCTAGATTTCTGGCGTATAACGTTTTAAGGATAAGGCGCATATTTCCAATTATGCAGGCTCATCTCCTGATACTCCAGCATAAGTGCTTTGTGAATCTGGCCCCATGTTTCCAGGCTTGTATGACACCATATTTGTATTTCTGCAGGCAAAGCAACATCCTTTGTATTCTAAGTATGGCAAATGCAGAATCTCTAGCACTTTGTGATATGGTTTCACAGTTAATCATCACATGATGAAAGGAAAGCATATTTTGAATTACAATAGCATACATCTTCATTTTTTTTGGTACATAGCTAATGACTGCCTCTTTCATTGATTTAGATAAATAAATGACTGGTTTCCTTTTCTTGCTACAAACACAGTACAGAGTTCTTGTTTGGAGGTGTCAACTTCAATTGTTACTTTTTTGGAGGAAATCTCATTGTATGCTTTTATTTCAGCATTAGAAATAAACTGTTTTATTTTGTCAAATACTTTATTGTATTTAAATTCCCACTGAAAGCCTGAGTTTTTGTTTAAAAGCTCTGCATAATGTGATAAACACAGCAACAATTGTGGAGTGAATTTCGTAATCATCAGTTTTTGAAAACTTTTTGGTGGTCCTGTGTCAGATATTTTTTTCTTGTGTTGAATTGAACTCATTTTTCCTGAATCTTTCCTGAGTCATGTTCTTTAAAGTTACAAAATCTCAACTAAATTAAACTAAATTAGTTTAAAGATAGTCAAACTATTAAATAGATGGCTATTCGGTTCTCAGGCAATCTCAGGGGAGATCGCTCTACTCTGAGTGCCTGTTTATGAAACTCTGGAGCTTGCTTCTCATGTTGAGATGAGGAGCGATCTACAAACAGCAGGAACTCCTAAAAAGAGCTCCTCTCACTGTAATCTTTTTTTTGTTTTCAAAAAAGTTTTATTTGGAAGACATGTAATAAAACAGTTCAGTACAATGCATTGGGATAGAAATAACAGAGAGAGTGTAAAATAATGGCCAAACATAAGAGAGGGTTGGGAGCATGGATACAATGAGGGTATATAAAAAGATAGTGGGGATATACATAGCCAAGAATATGAAAGCAGTGGTTATATTTGAGGCAAGTAGGGGTGAGAGATACACTGTTGGTTAAGGATATAAGTGGGATCAAGCTATCGGCATTTCTTAGTATATTAGAAAGATAGTGGGTGCAGGGGAAGTTTAGGGTATCAGAGACCAAAAAATCCATTTACTAGTAAAGAGATGCATAGTGTCAAACAGAGTGTGGTGGATTCTTTCAGAGAGTCTAATAGATCCCATTCTGGAAATAACCTGGGGCCATGGTAGGTCCTGTGATTTCCAGTTGCAGGCAATCATCCATTGTATAGCACTGATTAGAGAATGGATCAGTCTGTTACATGGGGGTGGAACCTCGGGGACCGTGGCATACGGTGAGGGAGATTTTTTTGTTGAGAGTGCTTTCTAGTCTGTTTATAAGTGCAAGCCAAATAGGATCTAAGTGCTTGCAATCCCAAAAAATGTGGAAGTAGTTACCAACCTCTGGGCAACCTCTGAAGCAGCTCGGGGAGGTATTGGGATAGAAGGAGTGAATTTTAGCGGGGGTCATATACCACCTGGTAAATATTTTTAGGGGGGTTTCTCTGAAGGCCGCAGCACGGTTACTCTTACGGAGATTATCAGTCATATTGGCCCATTGGTCAAGAGTAAAAGTGGAGTTAAGTTCTGATTCCCAGCGCAACATTGGGGCTGATTTTTCTGGCTGGAGAGAGGTAATAAGGTTGTTATAGAAACAAGAGATTAGACCTTTGTCTCTGGGGCAGGTTATGCAGATATGTTCAAACAGTGTACTAGGAGGGGAAATTTGTGTGGAAAAGTATAGTGAGAAGAAGTCTCTGATTTGTATGTATTGGTGGAAACAGGAGGGTGGAAGGTTAAATTTGAGTTGCAGGGAAGTGAAGGTGAGAAATTTTGAGTTGAAAGTGAAGGATTTCAACGTGGTGAGATCTCTGGAAATCCAGACATCAAAAGGGGTCTTGTCTAGAAATGCGAGGGGGAATCTGGGGTCTCCGAGAAACGAAGCAAGGGGAGGGGATGGGGAGGAGAGATTGTGTTTAAGTTTAATTTTTTTCCAAATTTGCAGCATTTGGGCAATTATTGTGTTTTTCTTGGAGAGAGCATGGTGTGGTATTCTGTTTAACCACAAAATGCCCCTAATGTTCAGGGGCAATATCGAAGATGTCTCAAACCTGAGCCATGGCATGTCTGGGTCTGCGGAGAACCATTGAGCTAAATGTGCTAGTTTAGCAGCTAGGAAGTAGGACCATAGGTCTGGTAGACCGAGTCCACCATCACGTTGGGATCTATACATGAGAGAGTAGCTGCTTCTTGGTTTCTTACCATTCCAGATAAATTTGTTGATTTCCCCCTTTTGGGGACATTAATGGGTAATGCTCTGAAGAAGTACAAGATCTTAGGAAGGATGGTCATTTTAAAAGCGCATATTCTGCCCAGGTAAGAAATATGATAGGCAGACCATATCTTAAGCAATGCACTAATGTGCGAGAACAAGGGGAGGTAGTTGGTTTTGTATAGCAGATTATGCGAGACTGTGATGTAAACTCCAAGATACTTAAGTGACGTGGAGGACCAAATAAAGTTAAAGTTTTGCTTCATGAGGGAAATAAGATCAGGGGAGCAGTTAATGGGTAGAATGGAGCATTTATTTGTGCTAATTGATAGGCCAGAGAGTTTATGGAAGGTGTTAAGTTCTGATAAAAGATTAGGAATAGAGGTATGGGGGTCTGTCAAGAATAAGAGAGCGTCGTCTGCATATAGACTAAGCTTAAATTGGTGGGAGTCTTTGTGGTAGCCGTGTATGTTAACGTTTTGTCTGATGGCGTGTGCAAGGGGCTCTATGGCAAGAGCAAAAAGGAGGGGAGAAAGGGGACAGCCCTGTCTAGTACCCCTGCTAAGGGGGAAGAAGTCCGAGTTACTGCCAGGTATTCTGATTCTGGTCTTAGGAAGGTGGTAAAGGGCGTTAAAGCCATGAATAAATCTTTCTGAGATGCCAAATTTAGGGAGGAGATGGTTTAGATACGACTAGTTGACACTGTCGAATGCCTTGTGGATATCAAGGCTAAGTAGACATAAGGGGCGTGAGTGTAGGTTTGCGTCTTGTACTAAGTTAGTGACTAATCTAATATTATCAACAATCTGCCTGCCCGGTATAAAACCAGTTTGGTCAACGTGGATAAGGGAGGTGATCACCGAGGACAGTCTGTCTGCAAGTAATCTACCAAAGAGTTTTAGGTCGTTGTTAAGAACTGATATAGGGCGGTAGTTTTGCGGTACAGAATGGTCTTTTTGGGGTTTGGGTATCAGGGAAAGATTTGCCAGCAGCATTTCCTCAGGAAATTGACCGCCTAGTAGAATATAATTAAATAGCTTGGTGAGACTTGGTACTAGAAGGGGGGCAAATTTTTTGTAGTAAGCTGCTGTAAAGCCATCAGGACCGGGGGCGGTTGAAGTTTTAATAGATTTAATGATATCTAAGATCTCGGCCTCTGTGCATGGCTCATTCAGTGAGGAGATCTGAGAGTCATTTAATTTAGGGAGATGAAGGGAGTTGAGCCAATCTAAGGATGAGGGTTTGGGGTAAGTTTGAGGGCCAGATAGGAGATTTTTGTAGAAGGAGGTGAACACTTGAAGAACGTCTTGAGGGTGGGTGACCAAGTTGCCCCTTGCGTTCTTCAATTCGTAGACGTGGGGGGGTTTGGTATCATGATTTAATTTGCGTGCAAACATTGTAGAGGCCGAATTTCCTTGCAACAGGAACTTGGCTTTAGAGAACCTGAGTGATTTTTCTGTATCCTCTGATAGCAGTGTGTTTAAGGCTTGTCTTTTAGTGTGGATAAGGTCGGTCAGTGCCGGTGAGGGGGAGGAATGCAATTTATTGTATAGGTCGCTCAACTCTCTAGTAAGGCATTTTATGTCAGTAAGTTTAGCTTTGTGTTTTGCTGTGGCAATATTTATTATGTGTCCTCTCAGGACCGCTTTGTGGGCCGCCCAAATAGAAGTGGGAAGCACCTCTCCGGGGACATTATCATGAAAGTAGTTTTCGATATGGGATCTAATTTGTTGGAGGGTGGAGGGGTCGGAGAGAAGGGAGTCATTAAGGCGCCATTTGAATGTGGTGGATGCTAGCCCAATGTGGGAGGTTTCAAATTCTACCATGTTATGGTCAGACCAGGGGCAAGGATGGATTGTTGCTTTAGATGAGTTGGCCAGGAGTATGGGAGTGCAGAACACATAGTCCAGCCTAGCGAAACAGTCATGAGGATAGGAATAATGTGTGTAGGCCCTAATGCCAACATTATGCGCTCTCCATGTGTCAATCAATTGGGACTTGTTGATGTGGCGGTTTATGGTTTTGGTGAAGGCTTTAGAAGGCTTTAGAAGGCTTTAGATGAGAGGGTTGGTCTGCTTCTGTCTAGTGAAGGGTGAGCGGTTAGATTAAAGTCACCACCAACGATCATATGTGGGGAGTTATAGAGATCGAGGGTATCAAATTTTTTTGTAAAGAATGAGGTTTGGGCTTCGTTAGGAGCATATAAAGAAGATATTGTTACTTTGCGTCTATTGATACAACCTTTCATAATAATAAATCTACTGTCAGTGTCTTTAAAGACAGTTTGTAGTTCAAAAATCACTGTATTTCTAATGAAAATAGCTACACCACGTGATTTATTGGAAAAGGTGGTGTAATGGAATCCCATTGAGAACGTCTGTTGATGACGAAACGCGTCTGGGGGACACGCAGTGACGTCACCACGTAGAGGGAAGGTATCGCTCCAACGTCTGCCGGCCGGCTTTTTTATGCTTAATTTTACTGTTTATATGTGAGTACCCATTTGTTTTTACATTAAAACAATCTCCTACGGAATCACACTATGGTATGTTCTTTATTGTTCCCTTGGCCGAGCTGTAAGTCGTGCTCATTCTAACAGCCGCGAGATCGACCAGAAGAACAAACATTGGAGCCTCCAGACATCAATGCCGTGGCTGGGCTATAGCCATCCGCTCCTTAGAGCTTGCCTTTGGTAAGCCTCCACTGCTTAATTGGTGAAGGGATCACTTCAAGGCTCACACTCTCACGGTGGTGCGATTGATGATCAAATTGTATACCTGTCAGCTTATGAAGGGATCACTCTAGGCTCACGATTCACTACGGTGCTGTCTGATGGACTTTTAGGATTTGTGTTTAAACCGTCAATATTTTATTGCATGACCTTTTTGCCTATTTAAACAGTGTCATAGGTACATTTTAAAGTAATGGTTCTAGTATGTTGGTATAGTTTAGACCTGGGAAATTTTATTGCATGTAAATTTTTTTGCATGGTATTTGTCACAGTGTCTCAGGTATACCTTATAGTGGCGCAGCTTTGCTCTATTTAATTCATTCTCTCTGTGCCCTCACACGACAGCTGCAGCCTCAAAACATTTAACGTGTTTATATGTACCTTGTTTTTTCTAAATTAGCGCAGTTTTTTGTTTGTTATTGGTGTAATGGAATTGACTGAAAGTTTTATCAAAGTACTGGGGGTGGTTGGCTGTAGAAAAATGGGTTTCCTGCATTAGAACGATGTCCGCACCGAGTCTCTTATAATGTCTAAAAGCTTTCTTACGCTTATTAGGGGAATTAAAACCCTGCACATTGTGAGAAAAGACTCTAAGACCCATTACTTTGTAGGGGGGAGCGTTGAGTGAGAGGGGAGAATAGAGAGCCTGTAAAACACAAAAAGCTAACATGAGAACATCATTACAGTAGCAAGGCAACCCATTCAATAGTGTCATTTTAGGAGTACAGTATACAAAGTAAAAATGCATTGTGTGCGATATGAGATTCAGTAGGAACCGGACTGAACAAAGAGAGAAAAAAAAAAAAAAAGTCTTCCCAAAAAATTAACATTACAATTAACAATTAATTAGACAGTCAGAGTTGGTCATGCAGCATGGTCTTGAATAGGATGGTGAATCCATCTTCTCTGTTCCCTCTGATTGCGTCTGGAAGATGGAGTAGTCCAGATGGGGGAGGATCTCGGGGTCACAGGGAAGCGCTGCGGGGGCTCTTGATCCAACAGGCCTAGCTTAATCAGCAGATCCTTTCCTTCCAAAACATTGTACACAGTGTATGTGGAACCATTGTGCATAATTGACAGTTTGAAAGGGAAGCCCCATTTGTATTTGATTCTAGCTGATTGAAGGATGTTAGTGACCTCTTTCATCCTGCGTCTGCGATCTAGTGTTGCTGGGGAAATGTCAGGGTACATCTGCAGTTTAACCCCATCAAGCCTGATATTCGGGATATTCCTGGAAGCTCTCATAATCTCTTCCTTGGTGATAAAGTCTTTTAAACACATGATCACATCTCTGGGAGGTTTATCTGGGGTTGGTTTGGGGCGCAATGCCCTATGCATTCTGTCGCAGGCAAATGCAGATGATGGTTTCTCAGGAAGAAGATTATGGAATATTTTTGTGACTGCTTGGTTGAGATCTGTGATCGATTCTGGGATACCACGTATTCTAATATTATTGCGTCTGTTTCTATTGTCCAAATCTTCTATATGTGCCTGCATGAAAGAGAAACTGTCTGCCAGTGTTTCATAGTCCTTTCTCAAATCATTATGTGCAAGGGCTAGTTCATCATGTTTAGTTTCCAGGATGTCTGTGCGGCCTCCTATACTGGCAATTTCCTGGGACAGGGCACTGGTGGATTTATGCAGCTCCTGCTCTATTTTACCCACACGTTTTTCATAGATAGCAAACAGGCTTGCATCTAAATCAGCCTTGGAGAGAGGCTGAGTGTACTCACTGTTGGCTGGTTGTAGAACAGGAGCCTGTGGGGAGCTGCTGGAGGCCGCATGGTGGCCGGCGCCATTTTGGGACATCTTCCTCTCCAGGTCCAGAAGGAAGTTAGTGATCGAGTGTGTGGAGCGGCGTCCACGCCTCTTCTTGCACTAGTGTCCGCGGGGGTGATGGGTGAAATCTGGAGGTTTTTGGGTGCAGGATGGCCCCGGGATCAGTGCCTGGCTCTCACGGTCCGGCGGAGCTCAAGCTAGCTGCGTCCGACCAGCATCGCGCCGCGCATGCGCCCCTCCTCTCACTGTTATCTTACGTGATGTAGCAGGATTACAGTACGAGGAAGTGTAAAATACAATAGTTGAACACGAATCAGCACACATTATTCCCCAACATATTCCCCCTACTCAATCTACATTAACCTAATTATTAAAAAACATATTTTTTTATCAATATTTAAAGATCATACATGTGCCTATTTAAATGTGAATGGTGTATAGTGATGGACGAACATCTGACAGGACGGTTCGCGAACGCTAACCGCAAACTTTCGCAAATGTCTGGGAACTGCAAGTTTGCGGCAGGCCCCATTGAATTAAGTGGCAGGCGAATATTTAAAACCTGCAGGTCATATTTGCAGCCACAAAATACTTACTAGCTGTGCACAAATAGTCCCACAACATGGACACTGACCTACCAGAAGTATTAAGTGAAAAACTGGATACATAAGTAAGTCCTGGCCATTACAAGCCCCAAAAATTAGCCGACAGGCATTCACCTGACAGCAAACAACTTTGTATTCTGTGGCTGGAGGTACAATAAGCTATTCACCGGATACAGAAGTAAGTGTCGGCCATTACAGGCCCCAAAAATTAGCCCACAGGCGTTCACCTGACAGCAAACAACCTTGTATTCTGTGGCTGGTGGTACATTAGGCATTGTAACAGCACTGGTGAACGGAGTGAACCACAACTGCGGTTAGCAAGGAATTCAATGCGATTCTCTATGCAACAACTCAGTATTAGGCCCCAGGCGTCACTCCTCGCAACAGGAGTTTGGGGGATCAATACATCATCTCTGTGTCACATAAAGAAAGGCGTTAAGCTACTAAGCATGGACACATTACAACATGCGACCAAGACTTAGCGTTTAAAATGAGTTCAAGGTCAATATCCCAATACATGCAGGTGAGTATCAGTAAGGGACCCCAGGCGTCACTTCTAGCAACAGGAGTTTGGGGGGTTCTCTACATCATATCAACCTTAGCATGTAGAAATGTATTTAGGCCACTAGGGGAGATGCCTATGAAATAACATCAACCCCTAGCATAAAAAAGTTAGAGCGAACATGTTCAAAAATTAGGACATAGTTATGTCGATGTGCTGAAATGTCCTGAAATGTCTCAATTGGCTGTCCTGCACCACCTGATGGATGTGTCATAGGTCAAAGTTCTCCATGTAAAATTGCGGATCGCAGCGAACATCGCCAGATGTCCACCGGTACGGCGGACCGCGAACAAGCAAAGTTTGCTGCAAAGCAACCACCGGGTGAACTGCCAGGCCATCTCTAAAGTTGTATAGTAAATGAATGGAATCCACATATCTAATGCAGCTATACACCATTCATATAAATGAAAAAATAAATACATATATACAATATATATATATATATATATATATATATATATATAGTCATGGCTGAAATTGTTGGCACCCCAGAAATTTTTCCAGAAATCAAGTATTTCTCACAGAAAAGTATTGCAGTAACACGTGTTTTGCTATACACATGTGTATTCCCTTTGTGTGTATTGGAACAGAACAAAAAAAGGGAGGAAAAAAAGAAAATTGGACATAATGTCACAAAAATCCAAAAATGGTCTGATCAAAATTCTTGGCACCCTTTCAAAATTGTGGAAGAATAAGATTGTTTGAAGCATGTAATGCTCCTTTAAACTCACCTGGGGCAACAGATGTGGGCAATATAAAAATCACACCTGAAAGCAGATAAAAAGGAGAGAAGTTCACTTAGTCTTTGCATTGTGTGTCTGTGTGTGCCACACTAAGCATGGACAACAGAAAGAGGAGAAGAGAACTGTCTGAGGACTTAAGAACCAAAATTGTGGAAAAATATCAACAATCTCAAGGTTACAAGTCCATCTCCAGAGATCTAGATTTGCCTTTGTCCATAGTGCGCAACATTATGAAGAAGTTTGGAACCCATGGCACTGTAGCTAATCTGTCTGGGCATGGACAGAAGAGAAAAATTTATGAAAGGTTGCAAAGCAGGATTAAAAAAAAAGGAGGATAACGGACTGCGCAAAGATACAAATAATTAGCAGAGCAGCTGAACACTGAAGGGTCAATATAAATCCTTGATAAAGTGCATAGAAGAAAGCAGTGCAGTGCTATAGAACAAAAACAAAAACACAATAATAATAATCAAAATATTAAATCATCCAGTCCAAAACAAATGATCAATCGGAGTAGGTCAAGCTGACTCTTGTGCCTCACTGAGGTTTTCAGATGCAACAACTACAGAAAACAGGTGTCCTCAAATGGAAGTACATGCCGCTCACCTGAACAGATGGACCTGTGTGTGAATAGCAGGTCAAATGTGCTTTCCCTCACGAGAAGGGGGGTTAGGGGTTCAGCGGTGTCTCCTTGGAAGCTCTTGGTGATAGATGGTCATCCAGAATTCTCTCTCACAAAAAATGGTGTCATGAAAAGGTATAAAAGAAAAGTTATAAAAGAAAGGCACTCACAAATCAAGCACTAATTCCTAGTGCATAAAACGAGTGTACAGTCTTTTTATTGCTGTACACTCGTTTTATGCACTAGGAATTAGTGCTTGATTTGTAAATGCCTTTCTTTTATAATACATTTCCACTGCTATTTTGATTATACGGAGAGCACTTTGTGTCATCTTTATACCTTTTCATGACACCATTTTTCGTGAGAGAGAATTCTGGATGACCATCTACCACCAAGAGCTTCCAAGGAGACACCGCTGAACCCCTAACCCCCCTTCTCATGAGGGAAAGCGCATTTGAGCTGCTATTCACACACAGGTCCATCTGTTCAGGTGAGCGGCATGTACTTCCATTTGAGGACACCTGTTTTCTGTAGTTGTTGCATCTGAAAACCTCAGTGAGGCGCAAGAGTCAGCTTGACCTACTCCGATTGATCATTTGTTTTGGACATGATAATTAAATATTTTGATTATTATTATTGTGTTTTTGTTCTATAGCGCTGCACTGCTTTCTTCTATGCAAAGCAGGATTGTCCGGATGGTGGATAAGCAGCCCCAAACAAGTTCCAAAGAAATTCAAGTTGTCCTGCAGGCTCAGGAAGCATCAGTGTCAGCGTGAACCGTTGACATTTAAATTAAATGAAACGCTATGGCAGGAGACCCAGGAGGACCTCACTGCTGACACAGAGACATAAAAAAGCAACAGTTTGCCAAAATCCTTCTGGGAAAACGTCTTGTAGACAGATGAGACCAAGATATAGCTTTTTGGTAAAGCACACTATTCTACTGTTTACCGAAAACGGAATGAGGCCTACAAAGAAAAGAACACAGTACCTACAGTGAAATATGGTTGAGGTTCAATGATGTTTTGGAGGTTGTTTTGTTGTCTCTTGCACTGGGTGCCTTACAGTAGGTGACTGGGATATTGTGTCAATCTCGCTCCCTTTCTCGGCGAGATTGACCACCTACGAGCCCCATCGCGGGAGCCAGCGCCGAGCTGGCTTGCCGCACTGGAGACAAAGCCGTCATAGAAGCCACGGGAATCCGACGCGGATTCCCGCCAATTCTACACGTGGGCGGAGTTTGTTATGAATCCTGAAGGAGAAATCCCCGCCGGATTTAAAAAAAAATCCGGCATGGGTTCCCCCCTCAGGAACATAACGGGCCCTTAGGTCTGTTATGGGTTGTAAGGAGACCCCCCCCTACGCCGAAAAAACGGCGTGGGGGTCCCCCACAATCCATAATAGACCCGTATCCAAAGCACGCCGGCCGGCCGGTCAAGAAGGGAGTGGGGGCGAGCGAGCGCCCCCCCCTCCTGAGCCGTACCGGGCAGCATGCCCTCAACATGGGGGGGTTAGGTGCTCTGGGGCAGGGGGCGCACTGCGGCCCCCCACCCCAGAGCACCCTGTCCCCATGTTGATGAGGACAGGGCCCCTTCCCGACAACCCTGGCCGTTGGTTGTCGGGGTATGCGGGCGGGAGACTTATCGGAATCTGGAAGCCCCCTTTAATAAGGGGGCCCCCAGATACCGGCCCCCCACCCTAAGTGAATGAGTATGGGGTACATCGTACCCCTACCCATTCACCTGCAAATAAAAAGTGTAAACACAAATAAAACACACAGGGTATTGAAATATTTTATTAGTTGGCCGCCGGGGGGGGGTGTGTATGATCGCTTTTATAAAAGCGCCCCCCTCCGGCGGGCTTCTGTGGGTGCCGCCGTCTGGTTCTCTTCCGCCGCCGGGGGGCGCTTTGATAAAAGCGCCCACCACCCGGCGGGCTTCTTTCGACATCTTCGGCGGCGGGGGGGTCTTCTCCCACTCTCCGGGGTCTTCTCCCGCTCTCCGGGGGTCTTCTCCCACTCTCCGGGGTCTTCTCCCGCTCTCCGGGGGTCTTCTTCTTCTTCAGGACTCGCCGCCGCTATCTTCGTGTGTTAGCTCAATTACTAGCGGCGGCGGCCCCCTCTTCTGCGACGTCGGCGTCTTCTTCTTCTTCTGCTCTCCAGATGTTGACGCGACGCTTCCTTCCGCTGTTATGCCGGGCGCGTGGCTCGCAGCGAAATATATAGGCCTGTCTTGTGACGTCGCAGTCCCATCATGCTCCGGTAGGTACCACGTGCTACCTACCCACGTGATACCTACCGGAGCATGATGGGACTGTGACGTCACAAGACAGGCCTATATATTTCGCTGCGAGCCGCGCGCCCGGCATAACAGCGGAAGGATGCGTCGCGTCAACATCTGGACAGCAGAAGAAGAAGAAGAAGACGCGACGTCGCAGAAGAGGGGGCCCGCCGCCGCTAGTAATTGAGCTAACACACGAAGATAGCGGCGGCGAGTCCTGAAGAAGAAGAAGACCCCCGGAGAGCGGAGAAGACCCCCGGAGAGCGGGAGAAGACCCCGGAGAGTGGGAGAAGACCCCCGGAGAGTGGGAGAAGACCCCCCCGCCGCCAAAGACGTCAAAAGAAGCCCGCCGGGTGGTGGGCGCTTTTATCAAAGCGCCCCCCGGCGGCGGAAGAGAACCAGACGGCGGCACCCACAGAAGCCCGCCGGAGGGGGGCGCTTTTATAAAAGCGATCATACACACCCCCCCCCGGCGGCCAACTAATAAAATATTTCAATACCCTGTGTGTTTTATTTGTGTTTACACTTTGTATTTGCAGGTGAATGGGTAGGGGTACAATGTACCCCATACTCATTCACTTAGGGTGGGGGGCCGGTATCTGGGGGCCCCCTTATTAAAGGGGGCTTCCAGATTCCGATAAGCCTCCCGCCCGCATACCCCGACAACCAACGGCCAGGGTTGTCGGGAAGGGGCCCTGTCCTCATCAACATGGACAGGGTGCTCTGGGGTGGGGGGCCGCAGTGCGCCCCCTGCCCCAGAGCACCTGACCCCCCCATGTTGAGGGCATGCTGCCCGGTACGGCTCAGGAGGGGGGGGGGCGCTCGCTCGCCCCCACTCCCTTCTTGACCGGCCGGCCGGCGTGCTTTGGATACGGGTCTGTTATGGATTGTGGGGGGACCCCCACGCCGTTTTTTCGGCGTAGGGGGTCTCCTTACAACCCATAACCGACCTAAGGGCCCGTTATGCTCCTGAGGGGGGAACCCATGCCGGATTTTTCTTTAAAAATCCGGCGGGGATTTCTCCTTCAGGATTCATAACAAACTCCGCCCACGTGTAGAATTGGCGGGAATCCGCGTCGGATCCCCGTCGCTTCTATGACGCACTCGCTGGAATGTGCTTTTACTATTCCAGCGAGTGCGAGATATCGGCAGCCTGTCGCCGAGATTCAGCGCGATGCTGTCGTGCTATAAACACATTCTCGGCGGCAGGCACTGTAAATGTGTGCAAGGCATCATGAAATCAAAGGATTTTGGGTCGCACTGTAGAGCCCAGTGTCAGAAAGCTGGGTTTGCGCCGAGATCTTGGTTATTCCAGCAGGACAATGACCCCAAACATATGTCACAAACCACCCAGAAATGGATGGCAACAACATGCTGGAGAGTTCTAAAGCGGCCAGCAATGGGTCCAGATCTAAATCCCATTGAACACACCTGTGGAGAGATCTTAAAATTGCTGTTGGGAAAAGGTGCCTTTCCAATAAGAGAGACCTGGAGCAGTTGGCAAAGGAAGAGTGGTCCAAAATTCCGGGTGAGAGGTGTAAGAAGCTTATTGACGGTTATAGGAAGCGACTGATTCCAGTTATTTTTTCCAAAGGGTGTGCAACCAAATATTAAGTTAAGGGTGCCAAGAATTTTGACCAGCCATTTTTTTGTTTTGTTCCAATACACACAAAGGGAATAAACATGTGTATAGCAAAACATGTGTTATTGCAATACTTTTCTGTAAGGCCTCGTACACACGATCGGACATATCCGATGAAAACGGTCCGCGGACCATTTCCATCGGATATGTCCGATCTGGAGTTTGATCCGATGGCGTGTACACACCATCGGATCAAATTCCCCGCCGGCGGACGGCGCGGTGACGTGGCGGTGACGTTGACGCCGGCACGTCACCGCACCAGGAAGTAAAACACTTCCGCACATGCGCCGAATCCATTCGGCGGCGGCGGTGCGGCGGTGCGGGACGACATGTCTGCTGGTAAGTGTACTAACCAGCAGACATGTCGGGCGGACGGATTCCACCCGATAGATTTCAAAGCATGCTTTGAAATCTGTCGGGTGGACAAATCTGTCCGCTAGCCCATACACACGATCGGAGATGTCTGCTGAAACGGTCCATCGGACCGTTTTCAGCGGACATATCCCCTCGTGTGTACGAGGCCTCAGAAATACTTTATTTTCTGGAAAAAATTCTGGGGTGGCAACAATTTCGGCCATGACTGTAGATATATATATATATATAGATAGATAGATAGATAGATAGATAGATAGATAGATAGATAGATAGATAGATAGATAGATAGGTAGATAGATAGATAGATAGATAGATAGATAGATAGATAGATAGATAGATAGATAGATAGATAGATATAAAAATAAGCACACACACATATATATGCTATATATATAGATAGATAGATAGATAGATAGATAGATAGATAGATAGATAGATAGATAGATAGATAGATAGATAGATAGATAGATAGATAGATATACACGATAAATTCCTAACCTGATCATTCTGGGGTGTGTAATAGTGGGGAAGATGTGTTCTGACTGTATGGCTGCTTGTGTGTAAAGCATGGAAGTCAAAAGACTTCCTTCTTCCTTCACAATACTCAGCCAGCTTCGTGCTTCTCTCTCTGATTCTCCGCCACCAAGATGGTGAATCAGAAAGTGAGAATTCTGTCACAGATCGCCAGTGAGGTGCCGAGATCGCATCTTCATTAACTGGCTGTTTTAGTGACAGTCAGTTACAGATTCTCACTGTAGTGTGATAATCAGTGGAGAACATGTTCTCCGCTGATTACCTCAGTTTCATAAACTGGTAATGATCTGAGATCAGCTGTGATACTCGTGATCACCGCTGATCTCACTTTCATAAAAGGACAGCTTAGTGATCACATAACAAGGAATCACTCTGATTGTTTCAGACTGGGAGCACCTGCTGCTGAATCGTAGAAGGGAGAATGTTTATTAACCTGTCCTAAGCATGAGACGTCATGCTGGGGGTGAATGTTGATATACAGATTACAGAAAGGAGGAATAAAGTTTAGGTTTGCTTCAAAGTTGAGCTAAACCCTCCTATTCTATACAGGGAGTTGCCATGTCACCGCTGATTAATCTGCAGTTGCCAGAGGACACCAGCCATTTGATGGTTTGACAGTTTGAGAGCTAACATAAGCACAAGAGTAGGGCTTGTTTATTCTAGCAGCAAGGACTACCGTTCCTCTGAAACATGACCAGGTCTAGGGGGTGGAGGGGCAGTAAAAATATGGCTCCCCCTAACTACCACCACAACCGCTAGCATAAACATTACTTAACAGTTATCATTAATGACATGCATTGTATTTGTTTTCAGAAAGAGTCAAAGGATAAGTTCACTTTTTGGAACATGTTAAATGTTCCACCCTTATTGTTCTAGTAGCTATAGCCTCTGCCTCTCTCTCCCCCTCCTTATGACAGCAAACAGGGCACCTTCCCTCTATGCTGCTGTCATTATTTGAAAATAACGTGGCTCTGCAGAGCTCCGTCAACACACCAACATAATATTTTTTTATAGTTTCCTGTGAATTCACGAACTACAACTACCATCAGCCATTGCGGCTGACATCTTGTAGTTTTGAATGGACTGCAAGGTCGCTGATGAGTGGCCTCATGGTTCATTTGCAAGCCCTGCAGCTTGTAAATAGTCAGCCCAAATGGAGGTGCACGCTGAAAGCTGCAGGCAGTGGCAGTCCATCCATTAGGGGAGCAGGAGTGCCGCTCCCCCTAATCCATGTGCCCGGCCCCTAATCTACTTGCAGGGCACCCGAAGCATGGATTTCAGAGCAGAGCACTGTGCCCCGGGCCCAGCTAGTTGTGTGACAATAGTGAATTAATATTCGCTATTGTCTTCCTGATTCTCCTCCTGGTCAATCAGGAAGGGGATTCTGAGACCTGATTGGCCAGGGAGTCCTAGGACTTCTGGCGAGTCAGGTCTCAGGAATACCCACTTCCTATTTGTCCAGTAGGAGAAGCAATGGCCCTGGCTCTTCCCTGGAGCAAGGAGCAGCATCAATATCGGCCTCCTAAGGTAAGGCCACTGATTGCCGCTGTCCATCAGTCTCCCGCGGGGGGGGGGGGGGTCACTGATTGGCGTCGTCCTTCTTCCACAGGAACCACTGCATTTATTACTTTATCCAAAACAGTGAATTTATCCTTTAATTCATTGGGTTTAGTTCCACTTTAATATTTACAATAATATAAGAACAGTTATAGCTAGCCAAGTACATGTATGTCTAGCATGCACCGCTCCGTTACAGTACCACTGCTAGAAACTGAATATTTCTTGAATAGTTTAGACAGAAAATGACTGGCAGGTCTTCAGACTTGCTTTGAAGAAATGCATGGTATGATGATGACTACATACTCATGATTTTTTAGATTTAATGGATGCTCAATTTTGTGTTCAAATGCTTTTCACTTTCTTAGTGACATGTACACGAGTTCTAATTTATCTTGTTCAATTTATATGCAATATATGTTAAATTCAAGCTAACCTTGTGCAATGCAGTAATTTTGCAATTAGTCGTACAATTTGCTATAACAGCCAAAGATTATTATTGTTTTTACTATATTATGCCCTCATCTACTGATCTATGCAGGCACAAAAATGAAATTTCTAATATTGTTTTGTATTTATTGCAATTTTGTGTAATAAGAAAATGTAATACAATACGGAATTAATGGGCAGTTTCTTCTCCTCTGAAATGGTGCCACCCTGAACCTAAGTTTATATGACAATACCAAACATACAGATTCATCTCTGCTGTGATCAAAGAAAGGGCATTTGGTTCATAATTAAATCGTAGAATGACTGGGTTGGCCAATTGATTGGTACAGTTAGGCATAATCATAGTCCTGCAATTATAAAATTATCAATTTCTGTGATCTGATATTTGTGTAGTAGCATACTAATGAGTTAATTCTTCCAATCATTATGCTCCAATGAATGACAGCAAAGCACTATTTGACTGTTCTCAGAACACCATTGTGCCCTATTATATCAGGCAGGGATTATGCATGTTTATATTTCTTGTTTATCCAGGTGCTGTTTGATGAGCACATGAGTGCAAATAATGGCGTCTGTTAATTTTATTTATCAAGAAAAAGGAGATTTGACTTTAACCCACAATCACATTGTGCATATAACTTCATCATTGAGGGAACATGCTGTTATGTTAGCAATGAGAACAAAGTATACAAATGTAAATGGTGTATAGAAAAAGATGCAAGAAAGAGATGACATTTGTGTATTTAAATATAGTTAACTGCTAAATCACATCAGTTTGGCAGTTTGGCAGTAACTCATGTTTTCATCTAGCTTTTTTCATCTAGCTTTAGCTAAAGTGGTATTAGACCCCAAACGTATTTTTTCTCTTACCGCATCCTTAGTCCAGCACACCTCCCAGGTATCTGGTTTAAAAAAAATCTATATGATTTTCCTGTTGTGATGTAGTTCCAACTTTTTCATCAAAATTTCATGGCAGATGACACCTGAGCTTCACTTATGCCATGTACACACGATCGGTCCATCCGATGAGAACAGTCTGATGGACCATTTTCATCGATTAACCGATGAAGCTGACTGATGGTCCGTCAAGCCTACACACCATCGGTTAAAAAAACAATTGTGTCAGAACGCGGTGAGATAAAACACAACGACGTGCTGAAAAAAATGAAGTTCAATGCTTCCAAGCATGCGTAGACTTGATTCTGAGCATGCATGGATGCATGGATCGGTTAAATTTAAAACAAGTTGGCTTTTGGTTGGTTAAATAAGCGATGGCACCCACACATGATCGGTTTGGACCGATGAAAACGGTCCATCAGACTGTTCTCATCGGTTTAACCGATCGTATGTACACGGCTGTATTTCATTTGTACTTAGTAAAAACGAATGGGATCATAGATAGAACTCCTTAGCTCTAATAAATAAATACTCTTGACTCAAGAACCTGTGGTTTGAATAGGCAGTGGTCCTTTATTATAGGTATAATAATATACAAATCAATTTATTATCAATAACTTCAATAAAAGTAAATTATTAACTTAATTAAAATGTATTAAGCGATACTCATATCTTAATATTTAAATATTACATCACGATAACTATAGCTCAGCTATAGAAGCTCGAGCTACTGATTTAACTTCAAACATACATCATCTTTCAAAGAAAGGGACAATAACCACAAACAAAACATCCCCTTTCACAGAAAGGGATGAACCTTATTTTTAGGGCCATGACGGGAGGGGGGGAACTAGCTTTCTTTTGAATCTTCTCTCTGTCTGCCTGTCTAATGACGCATCCTCTTCTTTATATAGGTACCGCTCGTGCTCGTGTAAGGCCGCGTACACACGATCAGACCGGTCCGATGAAACTGGTCTGGACCAGTTTCATCGGACCAATTCGAAGGTGTGTACGGCCTATCAGACCGTTGTCGGTCGGACCAAAGTTTCAAAACTTGCTTTAACCACTTAAGGACCGCCTACTGCACATTTACGTCTGCAGAATGGCACGGCTGGGCACATCAACGTATATATACGTTGATTTTAGTACCCAGCCGTGGGTCACGGGCGCGCGCCCGCGGCGCGCTCCCGTGACCCGGTCCGAAGCTCCAGGACCGGGACCGCGGGATTCGCGGACCCGATCGCCGCTGCAGTGCGGCTATCCGTCCCTGGAGCGGAAGAACGGGGAGAGCCGTGTGTAAACACGGCTTCCCCGTGCTTCTCTGTGGCCGCAGCATCGATCGTGTCATTCCTGTAATAGGGGGATGCGATCGATGACGTCACACCTACAGTCACACCCCCCTACAGTTGTAAACACACACACAGTCACAGCGAAAGTTACAGCGCCACCTGTGGTTAACTCCCAAACTGCAACTGTCATTTCCACAGTAAACAATGCAATTTAAATGCATTTTTTGCTGTGAAAATGACAATTGTCCCAATGTCCCAAAAATGTGTCAAAATTGTCTGAAGTGTCCGCCATATTGTCGCAGTCACGAAAAAAAATGGCTGATCGCCGCTATTAGTAGTAAAAAAAAAAAATTAATAAAAATGCAATAAAACTATCCCTTATTTTGTAAACGCTATACATTTTGCGAAAACCAACCGATAAACGCTTATTGCGATTTTTTTTACCAAAAATACGTAGAAGAATACGTATCAGCCTAAACTGAGGAAAAAAAAAGTTTTTTTATATATTTTTGGGGGATATTTATTATAGCAAAAAGTAAAAAATATTGCATTTTTTTTTAAATTGTCGCTCTATTTTTGTTTATAGCGCAAAAAATAAAAACCGCAGAGGTGATCAAATAACACCAAAAGAAAGCTCTATTTGTGGGGAAAAAGGGACGCCAATTTTGTTTGGGAGCCACATCGCACGATCGCCCAATTGTCAGTTAAAACGACGCAGTGCCGAATCGCAAAAAGGGGCAAGGTCCTTTACCTGCATTTTGGTCCGGGTCTTAAGTAGTTAAAATCTGTCCGACAGACACCTGTCCGTTGGACAGATTCGATGGTTAGTACGCAAAACCATCGGACCAAAAACCTGCGCATGCTCAGAATCAAGTCGACGCATGCTTGGAAGCATTGAACTTTGCCAACTCGTTTTTTCAGCACGTCGTTGTGTTCTACGTCACCAAGTTCTGGTCTGATCGGATTTGTGGTCCGATGGTCCGTCTGACCAGTTTTATCGGACTGGTCTGATTGTGTGTACGTGGCCTTAGAGGAAAGTTTTTTGGACAACTATCAGATCATCCTAAATGATACCGTAACCTACATTAGACATAGATTTTTTAGCAAAATGTTAAAAACACACTTTTAATTAAAACATTTTTTTTTTAATTGGAAACAGCCTTTCAGCCTTATCTTAGATAGCCCCATAGTTTGAGAATCATTCCTTCAGGAGTTTCTCTTGTACTATGTGCAACCCTTCCTTATTCATCCATGACAATTTAATGCCTAAACTGCACATGTGATTACATTGACAAGAAGTGATTTGTTTTCCAATATTTTACACATGCAATGCAAATTTAAGCACCTCAATACTAGACACATTCACCCCGTTCCTACCCAGGCGAATGTTCAGCTTTCAGCGTTGTCACAACACTTTAACCAAAAAAAACTTTTATCATTTATTATTTTTTTTTGACATTTTTAGCTTTCTTTTGGTGGTGTTTTTTGCTATATTAACAAAAAAAATAAAAAAATACTAATAAAAAAAAAGTTTTTCTTTGTTTCTGTTATAAAATGTTGCAAATAAATAATCTTTCATCATACATTTGAAGTGTAACTCCACTTTCATGGGGAAAAAATAGCAAATAAAAATAATATAGCATATACAATTTTGACATAAGTCATATTGTAATTGAATGTTATTAAAATTGATATTTACTTTTCAATTTGCAGTCACTGTACTTTTCTGTAAATTAAATATAATATTGATACCTGGAGGTGTTCTGCACACCAAAACAATTTCCTGCTTGTGTGATTTGTTCACTGATTTTCCCAGAAGTCTGCACTTAGATACAAGTCAGATTTCAGGCATCCCCTGCAACAAAATCATGTCCAAAAGAATGCAGGCCCAGCAGATTTCCTCATTAGAGCTCTGCAGCTGGTTGATAATTATGAAACCACTTTCATTAGACTCACTCAGAACAGGGGCACAGAGGAACAAACAGTTATTTCTTCAGAATAACAAAAGGAAGGAATCTGCAACATAGTTGTTAAAATCTTTGAATTTTTTATTTAATTTTTCCCAACAAGAAGTTACGCTTTAAGCCAAAATGTATTCTGCTACATTTCTTTGGTAAAAAGAACTCGAGTGCAAGCTCCCAATCACAGTCACCGGGAGAGTCAATCTTATAAAGCTTCTCTATCTACTTCACAATTCCCCTCAGTGTGTTCCCCGAAGATGGTTTGTATGCATTGACACCCTATTCAGTAGTCTTATCTGAAAAAAAAAGGTTGCTAAAATGAAATTGTCCACACTTCAATACAGCAAGGACCAGGGGGGCTGGCGGTACCAAACATGACACTCTACTTCCTGGTCTCGCAGCTACAACACTTAGAGGGTTGGCGAGGAGGACCCAGCCGACCCAATCCATAAATTACTTTTCTCTGACACATTAAATACCCCTGCTGTTTCTCATCTCGAGACCGGTCTATGTCACTCTATCCTGTTGCCAACTATATTCCTACTGAACAAGCTCTGGGCCACTATTAAAATCTGTTTGGGCGTGTTGGGCTTCATGGCATTTACCCCTTTATGGCGTAATTCCTGCTATACAGAACTATGCAAATTAGAGGGATTCCAGTCATGGGAGGCATTGGGCATTAAATACATTTACCAAATTTACAGGCAGACGATTCTGAAGTCATTTATGGACCTGCAACACTCTACAGTCACAGGTCCAACAGTCTCGGATGGAACTCACTGAACCCTCACTATTAAGTGACGTACTTGCTACAACGAATAATAGGGCACGATCTTGTACATTTACCTTACTCTCTCTTCAAGGACAGAGAACACGGTAGATGAGGAATTGTTTACTCCTCCAACGAATTTTGCTGTATATTGCACACAAACAGATTAGCATCGCGCATCCCAACAGCGAAACAGTGGATTGAACAGGTAAATACCATTCTCATTAAGGAAAAGTTAACTCATCAGCATAGAAAAGCTCCTAACAAATTCTGTAAAATATGGCAGCCATGGCTAGACATTCCTGGTCTAGCGCCATCCAAACTGGCACTGGGACGCCTGCTCCAGATGAAATCTCTCTGTGCCTCTAGATCTATAGTGGCAGTCAGTGTCACAGTCTGCAGCTAAGGGTCTTCTGGCTTGGTCACGGCAGTATGTATGGTCGTTTGTCCCTTCATCTCACTGGACAGCTAATAAAAACGGCTGTTAAAGACCTACGGGTGATTGTCACAGTAATGCACACATCTCTTTTTCTTGTTGGTTTGTTTGCCTTCCCATTGGAAAGTAGTTTGTTTACATACATAGTTTGTGTATATATGACTATTTTTGTGTCAATTATTAAAGGGTCTGTTCATCATGTGTATGCAGGATAATACATATTATATTAAGGATACAGATATTACCACTCTGCTCCGTGATATATGGAACTGTTATACCCTAGCTTTCTGAGTCCTGTACATCCTTTGTACACTATATTTACTTAACTGTATATGCCGATGGTTTCCTCCTGAATGTGATCTTTGTTTCTTGTACAACTGCTTTTGTGACACAATAAAATGTATTTTTCTTATAAAATAAATAAATAACACAAATCATTGTATATATTTTTTTGAAAATAAACTAATTAAATCAAATATGCTGTTTTCACTTTAAAAAAAATAAAACACATTTAACATACTTTAACCAGAGCAACACAGTGTCACCATAGTGACAATGTACTGATCTGGGGAGTATTTTTTTTTTCATTAGGATTGCTTATTACAGTGGTGATCTCATCATTGTTATAAGCACATTCATGTGCCATTGCATACTGTTGTGATAGCTGTGACTGGCCACAGATATCACATGACATAGGTCCTCAGTGATTGGCCCCTGTACCATATGATCACTGTGACTAATCACAGATGTCACAATAGTACACAATGAATGACTATTGAATGAAAGCCATTGTATACGATTGACATGTCATTGCTATGTTTTGTCAGAGTGATCACATGGTACCAGGGCCAGCCTGGTACAATGATCTGTCTTCAGCTGTGTCCAGTGGACACAGTGGGTGACAGATCATGTCAATGTAAAAGGCGAGCACCTGGAAGACCCATATAACCTCCACCCAAGATAAAAAAAATCCTTCTTGGCTGTCATTTTACATTAGGCTGGGCGGGAGTGGTTAACAAAGTTTCAGTTGGTTACTTAAATTTTCTGTGCTATTGATTTGAATTTCATTTCTTTATGGTAATTAAAGCACAACTCTAGCCAATTTTTTAAAGGCATTAGAGCCTCTACTGTGGTTTAGTTGCCATCTGTGTCCCTATTAGGGAGATTTCCCCTCACTTCTGATAACATTTTTATTGCTATCTGGGCCTTCCTGGCTCAGTAACACCTGCACCATATATATTCTTCACAGTGACATACGTGTAATGTATATTTTCACAGTGAGGACACATTCTTTTGCCGTTCTAAAAGTTGATTATGATCATTAATTGTTAGCAATGTCACTATATAAGCATTGTGATTACACTGTTATAAAATCTGAATTAAGGACAGGACCTTTGCTTTTATATGTATAAAGTAAATAAAGCATGTTGGATGCTGAGGATCGTACTGTTATTTGTTGTCCAAAACCTGCTAAAGAAAAAGAAGTGCTGGTGCTTATGAAATGAAGAGTGAGAAACAGTTGAGTTTCCCCCATTCACATGAGAAGTTCTTAGCTTTAGGACAGAACATGATTTCTGCTCTGGAATCATGATGATGTTCAAAATGAAGAATTATGACTTGTTGAAAATACTCTTCATTTGGACTCTTATCTTTGTGCTGCACCTTATTTGTCTGAATGGAAACCAATTCTAATGTCTACTAAGACTGTTGTAAATCTGGAAAATTGCTATTCAATTCATATTTCTCCCTTTGATCGCTATATAGTAGCATACATTTTCCCTTATGTAAAAGGAACAATTGGATTTATATTTGCATCCAGCTTCCTTGAAGAGGGCATGAATCAAATTAGGTTACAGCCATTTTTATAGCTTTACAATTCTCTCACCACTACAGCCAAAACAAAAGCACTCACACTATCACTCTAAAGACATTTTTTTTCATCTACCTTTCTATGCTATCTACTTTAATGCTAGCCACACACAGCTTAAGTTTTGGCTCTTGGGGGTTGGTCCATAGGGCTGATTAAGAGAAATTTAGACATGTATAGTTAGATAGATAAAAATTTGTCCGGTTCAGCAGGGACTGACTGAATTTCGATACATGTATGGGCAGGCTGATTGTACACAAATTGATCCATCGACTGACTTGGGTACAGGCGTCGGCAACGGGGTCTTGTGAGGAGTTGGCCAGAGGTTGAAATCCCCGAACAGCAAAAGGTGTTTGCTGTTAAGGGTGTAAGTGGAGATAAATTCCGTCAGTGATGGTAGAAGCTGTGATTTTGACCCGGGTGGTCTATAGCACAGAAGAATACGGACGGTCTCCTGGGGATTTGTTTGCAGTTGCAGAGTAAGGGTTTTTATGAATGGAAGATGGATTTGGAGGCCTGGTTTAGTGATTGCAAGGTGAGTCTTGTGGATCACCGCCAGGCCTATTCCTCTTTGCCCTATTCTGTTTTCAGTTATAATACAATAGTTTTCTGGCACCAGTTCTCCTAGAATGGTGTTACAGTCGGCTGTAAGCCAGCTTTCTCTAAGAAAGAGGCAGTCTAAATCGTATTGTAGGATGAAATCATAGATTTCTAGTCAGTGTTTTACTGCCGATCTTGTGTTGATCAAAGCACATGATATGTGCTTAGGCTGGGGTAAATGGCTGAAATTCTTGACAGTCGATCGTCGATCGATTCTCAAAAGTTGCTCAATTCTTAGGGCCTTTTTGGTGATGGCTGGTAATATTGCAGCAAATCGCCTCAGACCCCAAATGGTTTCTGCAGAGTACCGCAGATTAGCCATAGTCGCCAGTCACCGCGGGGGGAGGTTTTTCAATGGCGATCGAGAGAAGATTCACTGAATCCTCTCTCCCAGCTTGGTCGAGAGGAAGGCAAAAAAAAATCTGGCCGTGCTATGCCAATGTGCTGTGGCAGGGAAAAAAAATTCCTTCCTGATCCCTGAGAGGCGATCGGACGAAACCCTGGATCAAGTACTGTTAGGTTGTGAAGGAGGTAGTGGGGGGGATATCTCTGTTACTGGGGTGTACCAAGACACAGGACCCAGACTGGGTGGGCTGCCAGCTGGGTGAATTGGCAATACAGGGGAGGCTGGTTGTTAAACCGGGTGTGGATGGGGTCCTCCAGGGGTAAGGGGGGATCTTCTGGGCAGTTCTGGGTGTGTTTGCTGGGCGTGGGTGCAGCGGCTTGTCCTGAAAAGGACGGCCGCCAAATGGTACCCGGGGTGGTGGATAGCCCTGAGAACAGGGGCCTACCTGGCGATGGTGTTCTGCGGAGAAGAGGAGGCCCAAGGGGAGGAAAAACGAGAAGCTGGTCCTGGGAGCTGGGAGCTGTAGTTGTTTCATACAGCAAGGGGCTAGCAGGAGCCTGCCTATCTGCTGCCTGACTGTCTGACTAGTCCCTGTGTGAGAGCAGACTCGTGCGGAAGGTCCGGAGCGTCCTACTCCACCACTAACCTCTCATTGGTGAATTTGTTTTCACCGATCTCATGGTTTCCAGCCTGGAGGAGAGATGCAGGGTCTTATTGACCCTGCATCTCTCCATAAAGAGGACCTGTGACACACATTTCCTATTACAAGGGATGTTTACATTACTTGTAATAGGAACAAAAGTGAAAAAAAAAGTAAAAAAATAAATAAAAGAATAAAAAATAAAATTAAAACTCCCCTGTCCCCGCTAGCTCGCGTGCAGAAGCGAACGCACACGTAAGTCCCGCCGACATATGTAAACGCTGTTTAAACCACATATGTGAGGTATCGTCACACGCGTTAGCGTGCCAGCAAAAAATCTAGCACTAGATCTCCTCTGTAAATCTAAACTGGTAACCTGTAAAAAAAATTAAAGCGTTGCCTATGGAGATTTTTAAGTACCGAAATTTGGCGCCATTACATGAGTGTGTGTGCAATTTTAAAGCATGACATGTTAGGAATCTATTTACTCAGTGTAACATAATCTTTCACATTATACAAAAAAGTTGGGCTAACTTTAATGTTTTGTTATTTTTTTAATTCATGAAAAAAAAAAATTCCAAAAAAAAAGGGCGTTTGAAAAATTATTGTGCAAATACCGTGCAAGATAAAACATTGAAATGACCGTCGTTTTATTCCCTAGGGTGTCTGCTAAAAAAACATATATAATGTTTGGGGGTTCTGCGTAATTTTCTAGCAAAAGAATGATGATATTTACATGTAGGAGAGAAGTGCCAGAATAGGCCCGGTATTGAGGTGTGTATAAAAGTGGTTAAAGCACCAGAGATACAGACGTAGACAGTGAGGCCCCGTACACACGACCAAGCTTCTCAGCAGAATCCAGCGAGAAGCTCGCTGGGAGACATATTCTGCCGAGAAAATCGGTTGTGTGTACACTTTCGACGAGCGTCCCGTCGAGAAGCTCATCGAGCCTAAATAGAGAGCATGCTCTCTTTTTCCTCGTTGTTCAATGAGGAAATTTGGCTCGACGACCTTTTCGACCGCTCATCGGGAACCTCGTTGAGGCGGAACGATGGGTTTAACCCGACGAGGTTCTCGGACGTGTGTACGCGGCCTGACTGTTAGCACTGGGCCAGAGGTTTTAAAGAGGGGATGCTATCGTCTTTGAGTCACCCTGAGGATAGACCTATGCTATGCTAAGGAAAACTATGGCCTGGTAATAGTATAACAGAGGGCATTTTAGTGCACATTCTTGATGTCCCAGGCTGACATCCTTTTTATTATATGGGCCATACATTTTTTGGTTGTAGAAAACGTTTGTCCATTAGCTGTTAACAAATAAGGTGGTGAATGATAGCTAAAAAAATATTTTATAAATTGAAAAAATAATTCAAACTCTGTTTCCCTTTGGCTAACGCTGATTGGTACTTTAATGGACATCTCACAAATAAAGACATATGTTGACCCTGTTATTTTCGAAAATTCAAAAGCAATTTGTAAGTGGTTTTCAAGCAATTGCTATATTTTCAGACTAGATTTTTTTAAATGCTTTGGCCCAGATTCACAGAGCAATTACACCTGTCTAACTGGTGTTAGACAGGAGTAATTTCAAATTTTGCGCGCCGTATCACTAGTTTGAATCCTCAAACCATGATACGGCGGCTTCGGGCTTCGATCCGAGAGGCTTACGTCTTCGTAAGCCTTCGGATCTACGCTGCGATATTTTTGCGGCCGCTGGGAGGAGTTTGCATCGTTTTCATGCGTCGGGATATGCAAATTAGTTTTTACAGCGATCCACGAAGGTACGAGTGTCCCTCGCAATCGCCTACGTCATTTTTTGGCTACGTAATGTTAGAGGAGCTTTTTGCTGGTCTAACAGTGCGTAACCCATGTAAAGTATGGCCGTCGTTCCCGCGTCGATTTGAAATTATTATTTTTTTTTTAACGTAACTCGTTTGGGAATAGGAATGTACGTAAACGACGCTACTACGACGTAACAACGTGATTTCGCGCAATGCACGGCGGGAAATTTGCGAACGGAGCATGCGCAGTTCGATCGCCGCGGGAACGCGCCTAATTTAAATGCTTCACGCCCCCTACTCGCACAGATGGATTGCGACGGGAGAAATACACTACGCCGCCGTCGTTTACTGGACAAAATCTACCTGGATTCCACGTAGAGCCAGGTAAAAAACGGCGGCGTAGTGTATTTCTGATACGCTACGAGAATCTAATTCTCTCTGAATCTGGGCCTTTGCTTCTAGTCAATAGGAGGATGATTCTATATAAGTTGTTCAAAATATCTTTCAAATATTATTCATTGTGTAAAATGTACCTTCCTTCCTTTTGAAATTCACAAAAAAAAATTCTGCAGCGATCTTTCAAACGCAATATTTTTAAACTTAAAATATTCAGATTGGCAAAACTGGTGTTTCTGAATACTGTCATTTTTATTTTATAGCATGGAGCTGCAGGCCTCACCCCGATACATCCACTTCCTCCTAGCCATGTACAGGCACATAGATTCACATGAAGTGGTTAAAAAAATTATCTCAACACATATACATATACATAGAGATGTAACATATATATATATATATATATATATAAATAATATTTGGTTTTACTGTTACAGATGTATTGTTGACAATATTAGCACAACTCCTACACGAATCTAGGTACATTTGGAACTTACTGCAAAAGTTTCTCCTTCTTATAGCTACAGAAACAGTTGAGTACTGTCTGTGATCCTTTTTTTTATTTGTCCTAACATACAATTTTCCGGACAAGCTTTTGGGGTATGTCCCCTTCTTCAAGATCTAAGCAGTACTAACCTTCTTATAGCCAAAATTCTGACACATCAGAACTGGAAATCTAGCAATATTCCTTCATTAAATGAGCTGAATAAAGTAATAGGTTATCCGACCAGCTCTAATGGGAAACAATATCGGTCCTCCAATGAGAAATGTTGTACTATTTAAATATCTGTCATGATTGATTTAACTTCAAAAAATCAATAACATTCCAACTATCTTTACAAAGCACTACATTTACTTACAAAGATAAAATGTGTGCAAATCCAAATTAAGAAAATAAAATGTACATGTTTCTATGGCAAGAAACCTTCGGTGTCACTCCTTTTCTTAACCACTTCCAGCCCAAGGACGTCATATGACGTCCTGGACTTTCAGTGGGGATATCTGAAAGATGCCTGCAGCCACAGGCATCATTCAGATATCCATCTCAGCCGGCGAATCCCTGCACCATAAGAATGATCATAGCGGCGGTTCCACCGCTTGATAGTTCTTATAGGCGCCACCATCCGGTCCTTCTCCGGGCTCTCCTTTGGCATCGGAGACCCGGAGAATCGATCTGCCGGCGTCTGATGGAAACCATAGAGTAGACTGGTGACCAGATGGTCACCAGTCATCTCTATGATCGTCGGAGGCCCGGGCGCGATGTTATGACGTCACGCCCAGGTCCTGTAATGTAAATACAGCCGCAATCGCAGCTGAAAGCATTAGATTGGTGAATTTTTTTTCACGATCTAATGCTTTCCAGCCTGGAGGAGAGATGTGGGGTCTTATTGACCCTGCATCTCTCCATAAAGAGTACCTGTCACAAACCATTCCTATTACAAGGGATGTTTACATTCCTTGTAATAGGAATAAAAGTGCTAAGAAAAAAATGTCAAGAAAAGTGTAAAAATAAAAGAAATTGAGTAAAATAAAAAAAATATATATATATTTATTTTAAACGCGCTAGCTCACGCTCAGAAGCGAACACACACGTAAGCCCCCTCCACATATGTAAAGCCAGCAACAATTCTAGCACTAGACCTCCTCTGTAACTCTAAATGTGTAACTTGTAAAAAAAAATAAGCAACACCTATGGAGATTTTTAAGTACTGAAGTTTGGCGCCATTCCATGAGTGTGCGCAATTTTAAAGCGTGACATGTTAGGTATCTATTTACTCAGCGTAACTTCATCTTTCACATTATACAAAAAATTGGGCTAATACTGTTTTGGTTTTTTTTTAATTCACGAAACCGTTTTTTCCCCCAAAAAAGGTGTTTGAAAAATTATTGCGCAAATACTGTGCGAGATAAAAATTTGCAAATGCCGGCATTTTATTCCCTAGGGTGTTTGCAAAAAAAAAAACATATATAGTGTTTGAGGGTTCTGAGTAATTTTCTAACAAAAAAATTATGATTTATGCATGTAGGAGAGAAGTGCCAAAATAGACCCGGTATGGAAGTGGTTAATGTTGTCCTTTAACTATTTCACCTGTTGATTCTGCTTGAAATAGCCTTCCTGATGTAGGGTGAAAGCATTTTCTCCTAGAGTTTCAAAGCATGAGTAACATTGTCTACTTTTTCAGGCAAAGGCCCCTTTCACATACATCCGTTTTTGGATGAAAAATGGATATACATGTATGAACATCCGTTGACATCTGATCTCATCAGTGTCTGCTATGCTCCGATTCTGCATCCTATCTTTTCTGCAATCCTATTTTTCCATCCGTCTGCGGATGGGATGAACACTGACAGACGGTCCATGTTCATCTGATACCCCCATAGAGGAGAGCAGAAATCTGACAGGGCGGTCCCTGCACAGGGGGGGGGATCAACAGAGTGATCCCCGATGAGCAAACAGGTGTTAAAGGTACGAATCCTCACGGGATATACGTACATGTGAAAGGGCCCTAAGTCTTGCAATGAAGACCTGCCCATTCACTGCTTACTTTTCTCTAACAAGCTAGCAAGTTAATTTCAGATTAAAAAAATTGGTCTTCTAATTAGTGTTGTTACTATTTCTCATATTCCAATTTCAAAAATCCTACCATATGTCATTTTATCTTTCATAACATTAACAATTTGGGGGGGTGTATATACCCTTTTTTGGTTTCTAGTTTACTAAAAATTTGAAAAAAAAAATATATAAAGAAAAATCAGCTTATGGTATTGCCAGTAGGCTGTCAGGCTTGTACCCTGTGAAGTGGATCATAGAACCAAGCTGTGGATGAATCACTGTTGAAGTAGTGAATTTTTGATTGTTTACATGCTGAAAATGGAATTTAAATGACAGTGTTGCAATTAATACTCCTAGAACATTGTATAGATTATTCTTACAAGAAATAGTGGACACATTCTTTTCTAATTGAAACCTCTAAAGAAAATTTTAGATGGGGGAAATAACCTGCTAATTCAGATCCAACATATTACTGTACGTGTTCCAATGCATTTATTTGGCTAATTTGTAAAACATTAAACATTCTAGAAAAAGCCTTGTATATTAAGTTAGTATAATTAAATATGACATAATAAAATAATTTATGTGGCTTATTCCCTAGATGTACCAGTGATGATCAGCATGGGTACAGCATATATTACCTTCTTGTATAATTATCTATTCTTGTGACTATTTAATTGTGACACAATGAAAAAAAATATACAAGTTCTAAGTTATTTTTAACAACACTTTTACAGGCAGTTCAATAATGTAGCTCTACATCACAAGAGAAATAAAAAAAACATATTTTAATACAGTTCATAACATCCAGTTGTAAATTTACTAATGTCTAGCATGGGTGTCTCTGTAGAAGGGAGCATTGACGTGACAGATAAAAGCCATCCTGACAGTTTAACTTTATCTATGACAGCCAATAATAAAACAATAAAAGACAGGTTATGTCAGATTTACTGTGGAAACAGCTGTCATAGAATGACTTAAACCCATTTTAGAACAACACCATAGCTGACACTGAAAACAACAGAAATTTGCAGTGGAAAAATCCTTTAAGCAGTAACACCATGTCACTTGTTTTGTCAAACTACAAAGGCATGTATGCTAGATATAACGTAAAGTACAGTACTGTGCAAAAGATTTGGCAGGTGTGACGTAATGCTGTTGAAACACCCTATACCTTAGGTAGGTGCTAATTGTTATGCCTCGTACACACGACCAGTTTTCCTGTCGGGAAAACTGCCATGACAGCTTTTGGCCAGGAAAACTGGCCGTGTGTATGCTCCATGGCAGTTTTCCAAACAGGAAAACTGCCGGGAATCCTGGCAGGTAAAATGAGAACATGTTCTCTTTTTTCCTGCCGCGATTCCCGCCTGTCTTTTTCCCGGCAGTTTCCCATAGGGTACTGTACTGTATTTTAATCTAAGTATAACTGAGAAAGAAGTGCCAATCAAATGTTTTTTTTTTAGCGCAAACGTTTTTATATGATTCTACAAGTGACCAAAATAAAAAAGGCATCCAATATGTTTCAGGGGCCAAAATACCCCCCCCCCCCCATTTTTAGAGCCTTAGTGCTTAAAATAGTGTTTAATGGACTCAACGAATACATCTTGGGAATATCAATCAAAGCCAGGATAGTATTCAGTGTGTATGAGAAGGTGCCCAGTTAGAGTGGGCTAGTGGGGGTTAACTATGTGCAGTGGAGAAGTGAGGAAATAGATGATTGGCCTGCAAGTACTGGGAGGCTGGGCAGTGTGAGGTCGCAGGGCATGCAGCAGCTTCCAGCCAGCACACGAGGAGGAGAAATGTTCCCGCCTGCCCGCATTACAGGTTTGAAAGTTTAATGGTGGGTGGGTTGTTTGGTATTTGTACAGGCTTTGCTTTTACAAGGTATGTGGTTGGGTCTTTGGAGGCATGGTTAAACAGACTTCTGGAATTTGATGGGTGGGGACACATCGGAGGTAATGTATGGGTCCCCGGTGAATACCAGTTATGGTGGATTAACTGGGAAGGGAATGGTATATCTGCTGAAGGTGGTCATCCCAGAGACGGTGCAATGCGGCAGGGACCAGGTATTGTTTAAGCAGATATACGGTAAGAGGATTTTCTAGGTAGTGCCTCCAGGGAGCGGCATCCAAAAAAGATGATCCTTTGTTTTTGCTTATATTGTTAAATTATTTTTACTTTAATAAAGGGGCCATACAACGGCCATTTTTTTCCCAACCTTTGTTGTCAGTCCAATTTTTGGATAAGTTATAGCGGAAGGCTATAAGAGGGGTGGTGTTAAGGGGGTACAGTGGCCAGGATACTTATGGGTTATCTTTTCAAGTGACAGAGCTGCAAATTTCCACATTCAGGGGATAAGACATATGCTTATGAGTATGTTTACGCTGTTGCATGAAAGCAAGAACAGCCATTCACTTCTATGATTAACTGTACGCACCACCTACAGTTTCAAGGACATGGAAAAATTACAAGCATGATGCCTTATTGTCCTTTTGAGTTCAGTATTTAAAAGGGTGGGCAGAAAACCATTAAAGAATATGTAAACCCAACATTTCTTATTACTCATATGTGCCTGCTGTACAATGTACTTGTATGAAAAAGTATCCTGTTCTCTTTGTGTTGGTTCCTTAATGTGAAACTCCTGGTGTTCCTGCCAGTCCCTCTCAGTGTTGCCAACCTGCCAGATTAAAATTTACTGACCTGACACCCAAAATTAACTGACACAGCCAAGTTTTTACTGGCATTTCCAAAAGATACAAAATTACAGTTTTAAGTGCAAATTTCAGTATTTAAGCTACAGACAAGTACAATATGCAATGTGATTTAAGGTACATATTTAACCACTTCAATACCGGGCTTTTATACCACCTCCATACCGGACCTATTCTGACACTTTTCTCCTACATGTAATAATCATCATTCTTTTGCTAGAAAATTACACAGTACCCCCAAACATTATATATGTTTTTTTAGCAGATACCTAGGGGAATACAACGACGGTCATTGCAACGTTTTATCTCGCACGGTATTTACGCAAACATTTTTCAAACGCCTTTTTTTTGTAAAAAAAATTGTTTCATGAATTAAAAAAATAACAAAACAGTAAAGTTAGCCCAGTTTTTTTGTATTATGTGAAAGATTATGTTACACTGAGTAAATAGATACCCAACATGTCACGCTTTAATTATGCGTACACTCATCGAATGGCGCCAAACTTTGGTACTTAAAAATCTCCATAGGCAACGCTTTGTTTATTTTTTACAGGTTACCAGTTTAGATTTACAGAGGAGATCTAGTGCTAGATTCGTTGCTGGCACTCTAACGCACGCGGCAATACCTCACTTATGTGGTTTAAATGGCGTTTACATATGTTGGCGGGACTTACGTGTGCGTTCGCTTCTGCACGCAAGCTATCGGGGACAGGGGCTGTGACGGTAGTCGAACATATCCCCGTCAAGCATTCCCTTCTTCTTCCATAAAAGAGATCACCCAATATTCCATGAGTAGGAATATCCCTGGAATCGCCGAATAATCCATACATGAGCCAAGGCTTAATGCTGAATGTAAACAGGACACACTTTATTGAAAGTACACAGCACACTTTTATACAGGATTTGGAACATCCCGCCCCCAACAACCGCTTTCTTATTGGTCCTTTTTACAGTCTTATCAGTTTCCCATCAGGTCCACCTTCCATGCAAATGAGGACTTGAAAATGTCTCAGCAGAGATTGGTCCCAAAGCTTGAATAGCCTGAATATGTGTGTTGAGACAGAAGCCCCCAGGGGGTAATTACTACAATGAAGCAATCTGAACAACAATTAACACCTCTACACACTGGACAATAAAATGTCTCTCACAAGCCCGACTCCACTTATTTCACTAGTCGGAGCCAAGCATTGAAGGGTCATTGTCCTATTGACCTAGTCAGGACAAATTAAGCCACTTCCAGTATCTCTTGCAATATGTACTCCACAATGTCTCATCTTCTGCAATACATGAATTAGGATTTCACGTAGAAACACTTTAATATCTCATGGTCCATGACAGGGGCGTTTTAATTTTTTTTTTTATCTTTTATTTATTTTTTTTACTTATTTTTTATTTATTTTTTAACTTTTTTAAAAAAAAATTCCCACTTTTATTCCTATTACAAGGAATGTAAACATCCCTTGTAATAGGAAATGTGTGTGACAGGTCCTCTTTAAGGAGAGATGTGAGGTCAATAAGACCTCACATCTCTCCTCCAGGCTGGAAACCATGAGATCGGTGAAAAAAAATTCACTGATCTCCTGAACGGTTGCTTACAGCCGCAATCGCGGCTTTGTTTACTTACCGGGACCCGGGCGTCACATCGCGCCTGGGTCCTCCAGTCATAGAGATGACTGGTGACCATCTGGTCACCAGTCATCTCTATGCTTCCTGCTGACACCGATGACTCGTTCTCCGGGCCCCTGAAGGCACGGGAGAGCCCGGAGAAGGACCGGATGGCAGCGGGAGGGGGGATGTCCCCTTCCGCGGCCTGTAAGAACGATCAACCGCCACTATGATCATTCTTATGTCATGCAGAATCGCCGGCTGAAGAAGAGGATATCTGTATGATGCCTCTGGCTGCAGGCATCATTCAGATATCCACCCGCAAAGCCCAGACCGTCAATTGACGGCCACTTAGGATGGGAGATCCCATCTCTGGCCATCAATTGTATATGGGCGGGTATTAAAGTGGTTAAGGCAAAAAAAAAATTATTTATTTATTTTCAATATAGTAAGTAAGTAGCTCAGGAACAGGAACAGAAGTAGGAACTGTAAAGTTCGGGTTTGTACCGGACTTTTTTTTTTTTTGTACCAGAACCCGAATAATTTGCTGAAAGTTCGGGATCGGGTTCGAAGTTCGGCAATGTAATGGCGCGCTGCACGGCAGCCAATCGCCATTTGTTTTACTCTTGTGACCTAGAAGCCATCACAGCCATGCCTACTAATGACATGGCTGTCATTGGCCAGTGCAGCATGTGACCCAGCATGTGACCCAGCCTCTATATAAGCTAGAGGCACACAGCGCAGCTCCTCACTCTGCACTCTGCTTTAGTTAGGTTAGGGAAAGGCTGCTGCTGATGCTGCTCTCAGGAAGAGATTTAAATAGGAGTCAGACTGTCCTGCTTCAGAATCACCAGCACTGCATATGTTACTCTGAGATACTCTGCAAGATACTGTAGGTTAGGGAAAGGTTCCCGATTGAATTTGTAGGGAGAGATTTCAGACTGTCTTGTCCTGCTTCAGAAACACCGGCACTGCATATGTCACCATGAGATACTCTGCAAGATAGGTTAGGGGAAGGTTCCTGTTTGTGCTTGTAGGGAGAGAAATATATAGGAGTCTGTCCTGTTTCTAAAATCTAATTACACCAGCACTGCATATGTTACTGTAAGATACTCTGCAAGATACGTTAGGGGAAGTTTCCTGTTTGTGCTTGTAGGGAGAGAAATATATAGAAGTCTGTCCTGTTTCTAAAATCTAATTACACCAGCACTGCATATGTTACTGTAAGATACTCTGCAAGATACGTTTCTTCTATTGTGCTATTCAAAAAACATCCATTTAGGGCAAACAAATTATATTTTGCAGTGTTTCCTCCAGTGCTTGCAGTGTTTCCTCCATATCTGTAAGTGTGAGATAAACACTTTGGGGTAGATTCACGTACCTCGGCGTATCTTTATGCAGGCGTAGCGTATCTTCTTTACGCTATGCCAGCGCAACGTTGAGAGGCAAGCATGGAATTCACAAAGCAAATGCTCCCAACATTGCGCCGGCGTAGCGTTTAGTCGTCGTCGTAAGCCGACATAAGTCAAAGTAGGTGGAAGTGGGCGTGATATATTTAAATGAAGCATGATCCCATGCAAATGATGGGCTGAGCTTCAAAAAATGAACTGCGCATGCATCGTTTCTTGGACGCATCCCAGTGCGCATGCTCACAGTCACGTCAAAATAACTGCCTAAGATACTTTAAAACACTGCCTACGACGTGAACCTAACCTACGCACAGCCCTATTCACGTACTACGTAAACGATGTCAAAATCGACGGCGTTCATCCCCTGGTCCATACCTTTGCATGAGTCGCTCCTCCATTATGGGGAATAACTTTACGCCGGATGTAACCCTTAAGCAAATCGCTTAAAACATGCCCTGGGCGCAAGTACGTTCAGTACCTGGGGGGTGTCTATAGTATGCCTGTAAAGTGGCGCATTTTCCCGTGCTTATAACAGTCCCTGCAAAAAATTACTTTTCTAAAGGAAAAAAAAGTAATTCAAAACTACTCGAGTTGGTGGCTGTAGTGAATTTTCGGGTCCCCGCAATACAGATAAAAGTCATTCAAAAAATGACATGGGTCCCCCCAGTCAATTACCAGGCCCTTTGGGTCTGGTATGAATATTAAGGGGAAGACTAAACCAAAATAAAAAAAAATGCATTGGGGTCCCCCCAAATTTCATACCAGGCCCTTCATGTCTGGTATGGATATTAAGGGGAACCCTGTGCCATTTTTTATTTAAAAAAAAACTTCAGGTCTGGTATGAATTTTAAGGGGAACCCCACGCCAAAATGAAAAAAAAAATGGCATGCGGTTCCCCCAAAAATCCATACCAGACCCTTATCCGAGCACGCAACCTGGCAGGCCACAGGAAAAGAGGGGGGGGACAAGAGCACCCACCCTCCTGAACCGTACCAGGCCACATGCCCTCAACATGGGGAGGATGTCCCCATGTTGATGGGGACAAGGGCCTCATGCCCACAACCCTTGCCTGGTGGTTGTGGGGGTTTGTGGGCGGGAGGCATATCGGAAACTGGAAGCCCCCTTTAACGAAGGGGACCCCCAGATCCCGGCCACTCCCTATGTGAATTGGTAACGGGGTACATTGTACCACTACCATACCACAAAAAAATAAAATAAAAATTAAAAGCCACAGTAGACAGTTTGGGACAAGTCCTTTATTAAAAAGAAGGAAAATTCCAGCGAGAACATGGGGGAAAGCAGTTCCGGCACCTACATGACACCTCCAACACAGAATATATGCAATGGCAAGGCGTACTAACGTGTGCTGGAGGGTCTATTGATGCTAACTGCTGGGTGATCTACTGTATTGTTATTAGGGGGGGGTGTCTAGTGTTGCTGGGGAGATTTATTGTTAGTTAAGGATCTATTGCTGCTGGAGTGGGTTACCACACATTGCACCGAGATAGTCCATCATTGTTACATATAGAAAGCTGGTTCTGAGTGGTTGTGTACAGCTGATTTCTAATAATGTGCAGACATAGACAGGAAGTGATTTTTTTTTCCACAATAGGAAGTGAATTAAATATCTAGAAGAAAAAGACAACAATAATATTTTAAAAAGGATTAAAAAAAATGGTGAAAGCCATACCTTATGAAGAAAAAAACACATAAAAATTATATACACAACCAAACAACTGCTGTTTGCTAAATGGAAAGTCAGCAATGGCAGCATCCATGTTTTTTTTTTTTTTTTTTTAAGAAAAAACTTCTTTAACGTTTTGTACTGTTACTTCTGTAAGTATTAGAGCTCAGTGGTTATGGCATGTTAACAAACTTTTGGGAAAACAGGTCCTCCAGGAAATCATCCAGGATGGTGAATGAGAGAAGATCTTCAAAATATGAACCTGAAAGTGCTAAGCTCTGTGCATTCAGGGTTCAGAGCAGTTAAACAGTCAATTACACAGCTCCTGCTTGGGAAAAGTGCAAAGGAAACATTTGGGATCTATTCGACCCCTGATGTCTCCATAATGGTTCATAAATAAACTAAAAAACAGGTGGAACTCCACTTTAAGTAAATAGTAAATGTACATGCACATGCACTTACATCTGACCAAAAACATGTGTGTATGGTGTGTACACGGATGTAACAAATAGTTGTGCCAATCACATAAAGTTTCCCGGCTCACAAAAGAGTGGGTGGAATATTTCTAGGGCCATCATTTATGGTCAAGTATAAATTATTGAGACGTAAATGTTTTTATTGACAGTTGTAGGCGCAACATATTTGGTATTTATTTACTTGGCACAGTCTTATCTTTTACATTTGACGGAACATTTGGCCTTTATATTGTGTTTGTGTGCACTAAAGTTTAAAGCAGCGTTAAATCCAAAAATAAAATATTTTATTGTAGCTTACCCATTATTACATGTGGTGGCTTTTTGTAGGCCTTTTTTCTTTATTTTCACTTGTTGATCTGTCCATCCTATAAAGCTGTTATTTCTTAACCACTTAGGCCCTGTACACACAATCAGACATGTCTGATGGAACTGGTCTGCAGACCAGTTTCATCGGACCAGTTTGATGGTGTGTAAGGCTCATCAGACCGTTGTCTGTCAGACCAAAGTTTTAAAACATGCTTTAAAACCTGTCTGATGGAACCTGTCCGTCGGACAGGTTCGATAGTTAGTACACAAAAGCATCGGACCAAAAACCTGCGCATGCTCAGAATCAAGTCGACGCATGCTTGGAAGCATTGAACTTCGTTTTTTCAGCACGTCGTTGTGTTCTGGTCTGATCAGATTTTGGTCCGATGGTGTGTACGCACATCAGACCATCAGACAAGTTCAGAGTTGTCTGATGAAAACGGTCCGTCAGAAAAGTCTCATCAGACATGTCTGATCGTGTGTACAGGGCCTTAAGGACCTTGCCTGTTTTTCAGACTTGGTGTTTACAAGATTAAAACCATTTTTTTGCTAGATAATTACTTAAAACCCCCAAACATTATATATTTTTCTTCTAACACCTTAGAGAATAAAATGGCAATTGCAATACTTTTTGTCACACCATATTTGCGCAGCGGTCTTACAGGCGCACTTTTTTTTAAAATAAATTCCCTTTTTTTAATTTAAAAAAAATACAGTAACAGTAAAGATAGACCAATTTTTTTATATATTGTGAAAGATAATGTTACGCCGAGTAAAATGATACCCAACATGTCACGCTTCAAAATTGCGCCCACTCAAGGATTGGCGCCAAACTTTTACCCTTAAAAATCTCCATAGGCAACGTTTAAAAAATTCTATAGGTTGCATCTTTGGAGTTACAGAGGAGGTCTCTTAAATATGAGATCTGGGGTCAAAAAGACCTCAGATCTTATATTTAGACTAAAATGCAAAAAAAAAACAAGAAAATATTCCATTAAAAAGCATGGACGGAAGTGACGTTTTGACGTCGCTTCCGCCCTGCTATGGTATGGAGACGGGTGGGGACCATCTTGACCCCACTCGTATCCCAGCCGTGCAGGACACAGGACGCGATCGCCTCCGCTGCTGCCGACAGCTCCGGTAAGTGGCGGAGGGTGCGGGAGAGCCGATAACGGTGATCTTGCGGCTAATCCGCTGCGGAGACCACCGTTATCATTTAAAGGACCGCTCACAGGAAGGATGGATATCTTGGTTGTGGCAGCGGCTGCTGCCGTTACCCAGATATCCATCTTTAAAGTGACGATGTATATATACGTGAGCGGGTCCTTAAGTGGTTAACTTTGTTCAACAGACTTAGCTGTCTAGCAGTTATAGGGTTAAGGAAAATCATTTAACACTGCTAGGAGTACTTACAATGGTCAGCTTTTATTCATTCATGTAAAAACTTTATCCCAGAAGGAAAAAAACTGTTGATGGAGCTGCTTAACCACTTACAGACCAGAAGATTTTGCTGTTTAATGACCAGGCTGTTTTTGTGGCACTGTACCCAAACAAAATTTCTTCCTCAGTTTCGGCCAATATGTATTCTTCTACATATTTTTGGTAAAAAAAATCATAATAAGTGCATATTGATTGGTTTGCGCAATTTTTTTTAGCACCTACAAATTCTGGGAAAGATTTATGACGTTTTTATGTCATTTTTTTTTTTTACTAGTAATGGCGGTAATCTGCACTTTTTAGCGGCACTGCGACATTTTGGCGGACAGATCAAGCACCTTTGACACATTTTTGGGACTATTGACTTGTTTACAGTGATCAGAGCTATAAAAATCCACTGATTACTGTATACATGTCACTGGTAGGGAAGGGGTTAACAGTAGGGGGCAATCAAGGGGTTAAATGTTTTCCCATTTAGTGTTTCTAACTGTATGGGTATAGGACTGACTGGGGGAGGAGACATATCATTGTTCCTACTTAGTAGGAACAAACAATATGTCTCCTCTCCCCTGACAGAATAGGGAGTTGTGTGTTTACATACACAAATCCCTGTTCCTGCTCTTGTGCATGCGATCGCGGTTGGCCGGCGGTGATCGCAACCGCCGGCCACGCTCATCAGGCTCCTACCATTTGCGTTCCAGTGGCACGAACCACCCACTGTTATATGTCTGTAGGTTTCAAGGAAAGGTCCCCCTGTGGGACTTGATTGGTTGGACTTGCTTTAGAATGTCTGCAACAAGGATGTTTGGTAAACATCCCTTCAAAATTCCAGCAAATTTATCTTTTGAGCAGAAACGTTTGTTTCAAAACTACATTGGCGGGAGGGATCTCTATAATAAATCTGGGAGGTATAAGTAGAAAATTACCTTATTTTTAAAAGAATTTCTAATCCTAATACGCTCCAGTTAATTATAGTGAAATTAAAAAAAAAGTAACACTTTCACATCTATTCCCAATTAAGGTTAAATTGCAATCAGGAGGTCAAGTAGTAAATTGCACAAATTGCTGTTTGCTGGCAAGATCTGAGTACAAGTAAGATTACCATGATACAGATTTGTGTTGGTATAGAAAGTAATGACATTCAAATGAAAGAAATGAACCCCACGTGGCAAATGTGATTATTTGGACCAGGACAAATCCAGATTGATTGAGGAAGCACACTGAGTTTGAGTTATAATATACCTGGTCAATAGTAATAATATCATGTTTTCTTAAATAAGCATGGCACGACAGAAGTCAGCTCACCCAAGCTAATTAATATCTTACAGAGTTTAAATGCGCTGCTAAGCACGTCCACATAGGAGACTTTATTATTCGAGTTACATAAAAAATGGAAAAATTCTTTCATATCCAAAACTTAACAGTTATAACATATTGATGTGTTATATTCTATTTATAATCACCTCTTCTACAAAACACAGAGAAAATAAATATGGTTGTGTTGCTTGTACCATCAAATTACTGTATTTATTGGCGTATAACAATGACTTTTTTACCCTGAAAATAGAAGGTAAACTGTGCCTGCGTGTTATACGCAGGGGGCTGTGGAAAGTTTTTTTCCTGAAACTTCCCTCTTAAAGTTAGGGTGTGTGTTATACACTTGTGCGTGTTATACGCCGATAAATACGCAGAGGCACATTGCGGGCAGTATAGCCGTGGTTTTCTATTGCTTTCAATGGAAAGGAGAGTTGGAGGAGCGGTAAACACACTGCTCCTTCACCGCTCCAAAGATGCGGCTAGCAGGACTTTTGGAGCGGTCCTGCTAGTGCACTGCTGCAGTGTGAAAGCCCTCTGGGCTTTCACACTGGAGAAACAGCAGCCGCTGTTTCAGGTCGGTTTGCAGGCGCTATTATTTGCAAACCGCCCCAGTGTGAAATGGGTTTTAAAGTGGTCTTGCAGCTTGCAAATTCTTAAATGTAATGGCTATTAATTTTCCTTTTTTGGTTTTCTTTCCATTTATTTTTCTGGTAATCCATCCAGTAAGTCTGTTGTTTTTCAAAAGAACAGTATACAGGGATGAAATAAATCATTTAACACTGGCTAAATGCTGACAATGATCATCTTATATATTTATGTAAAATCTTTATCCTAAACGGAAAATACTGTTTGCTGTAACTGATTATAAAGTGTGAGCTGGAGTTTGGCTTCAATTTGTTAATGTAAATAAATCTGCTAGTACATTTACCACTTCCCTCCCCCCGGACTGACAATGCTGCTGTCTGCTATGTTCATTAATCCAGAGTAGTTAAAGTGCTAACTTAGTCCTTTATTGATTTGTAAAAATCCTGCCACATCCCTCTTGATACAAAGCAAAAGAGTAACCCCATTGAGACTTTAGAGGCAGATTCTGAGACAGTATAAATGTGAATTTATGGTAAAATCAGCAAACTTTGATTCACAGATAGTAAAAGTGTGTGTATATATATATATATATATATATATATATATATATATATATATATTAGAACCTTGGATTACAAGCATAATCTGTTCCAGGAGAATGCTTGTAATCCAGGGCACTCGCATGTCAAAGCAAGTATGTCAATGTACACAAAGATAGTTTTGCATTTGATTTCTATTAAATGCAATACCGCATGTGGCCAGATGTGGGGGGCCCCAAAGTGCCTCAGAAATACTCGGGGAAAGCTTGGCTGAACTCGGAAACCCTCGGAAAGGCTTTAAAATCCTTGGGAACAGAGTATTTCCGAGTGTTTTCAAGTATTTCCAAGTGATTCAGAGTATTTCCAAACAGCTCTGATTGGCTCAGAACCATTCCGAGTGTCACCGGCGCCCCCGCACCTCTGGCCAAATGTGGTACTGCACACCCCATTAGCTTGAACACTTGCAAACCAAGTTTTTGTAAGTTCTCGTTAACTGTGTTACTCCTTAACCAAGGTTCCACTGTATATAATATATATATATATATATGTATATATATATATATATATATATATATATATATATATATATATATATATATATATATATATATATATATATATATCTATATATATACACACACATATATATATATATATATATATATATATATATATATATATATATATACACGGTATAGACCAAAAGTTTGGACACACCTTCTCATTCCAAGAGTTTTCTTTATTTTCATGACTATGAAAATTGTAGAGTCACACTGAAGGCATCAAAACTATGAATTAACACATGTGGAATTATATACATAACAAAAAAGTGTGAAACAACTGAAAATATATGTCATATTCTAGGTTCTTCAAAGTAGCCACCTTTTGCTTTGATTACTGCTTTGCACACTCTTGGCATTCTCTTGATGAGCTTCAAGAGGTAGTCACCTGAAATGGTCTTCCAACAGTCTTGAAGGAGTTCCCAGAGATGCTTAGCACTTGTTGACCCTTTTGCCTTCACTCTGCGGTCCAGCTCACCCCAAACCATCTCGATTGGGTTCAGGTCCGGTGGCTGTGGAGGCCACGTCATCTGGCGCAGCACCCCATCACTCTCCTTCTTGGTCAAATAGCCTTTACACAGCCTGGAGGTGTGTTTGGGGTCATTGTCCCATTGAAAAATAAATGATGGTCCAACTAAACACAAACCGGATGGAATAGCATGCCGCTGCAAGATGCTGTGGTAGCCATGCTGGTTCAGTATGCCTTCAATTTTGAATAAATCCCCAACAGTGTCACCAGCAAAGCACCCCCACACCATCACACCTCCTCCTCCATGCTTCACGGTGGGAACCAGGCATGTAGAGTCCATCCGTTCACCTTTTCTGCATTGCACAAAGACACAGTGGTTGAAACCAAAGATCTCAAGTTTGGACTCATCAGACCAAAGCACAGATTTCCACTGGTCCAATGTCCATTCCTTGTGTTCTTTAGCCCAAACAAGTCTCTTCTGCTTGTTGCCTTTCTTTAGCAGTGGTTTCCTAGCAGATATTCTACCATGAAGGCCTGATTCACACAGTTTCCTCTTAACAGTTGTTCTAGAGATTTGTCTGCTGCAAAAGGTGGCTACTTTGAAGAACCTAGAATATGACATATATTTTCAGTTGTTTCACACTTTTTTGTTATGTATATAATTCCACATGCGTTAATTCATAGTTTTGATGCCTTCAGTGTGACTCTACAATTTTCATAGTGAAAATGAAAATCAAGAAAACTCTTGGAATGAGAAGGTGTGTCCAAACTTTTGTTCTGTACTGTATATATATACATAGGCCCGGATTCACATACATCGGCGCATCTTTATGCCACCGTAGCATATCTCTTTTACGCTACGCCGGCGCAGCGCGGAGAGGCAAGCATGGAATTTACAAACAAATGCTCCCAACTCTCGTAGCGTATATTTCGTAGGCGTAAGTCGGCGTAAGTGGAAGTGGGCTGGAAGTGGACGTGATCCATGTTAATGAAGCGTGACCCCATGCAAATGATGGGCCGGGCCCAGACAAGTACTTAAACTGAACTGCGCATGTGTCGAGACGTGTATGTATCCCCGTGCGCATGCGTACAACCATGTCGGAACAACTGCCTAAGATACGCCGGATCACTGTGTACGCCGTGAACGTAACCTACGCCCAGCCAGACCCACGTCAGCCCATATTCACAGACGTCCAACGTAAAATACGTAGGCATGTGTTCCCTGGTCCATACCTTTGCATGGGTTGCACCTCATCTATAGGGAATAACTTGACGCCGAACGTAAAACTTACGAATTCCGCTTAAATTATGCGCCGGACGCAAGTACGTTCGTGAATCGGCGTATCTCCCTCATTTGCATATTTGAATAGAAAATCAATGGGAAAGCCACATGTGTCCAGCGTAAATATGCGCCAACTCTACACCGGCGTAGGCAAGTTTAGGCGTATCTTGGTTTGTGGGTTCGGCGCACAGATACGACGGCGCATATTTGTACTTACGCGGCGTATCTGGAGATACGTCGGCGTAAGTGCTTTGTGAATCCGAGCCATACTGTAGATATATATATTTTGAAACTACTTCTGTTACTCTTTTTATATACTCATATTTGTTGATGCGTGGCTGGACTGGTTGCTCCCTTTCCTCTTTGGCAGTCGTTGTAGGCACCGGCACTATGGCAGTCTAGGCATCGATTTTCCCCCCTTCCCTTTCTCATCCCACCTGTCCTTCTCCGCTCCCCCTTTCCCACTGGTCAATATGAGATGGTGGGGCATGTCAAGGGGATACCTGCTAAACTGTTAAATACAATTGCACATTGTGAGTATGATAAATATGCTATGATTTATTTTCTTACACCTGTAGTACACACCTGTTATATAACATTGAATATTATGTGTACTTATGTTTGTACCATTGTACATTTTGATTATTGCGCCCTGCTCTTGTTCTCCCCTGTAGAAAGGAATATCTATATATTCCAAAACCTGTTGGGACTTTTCCTGTGACAATATCCATAGCTTTGTCACATATTCTACGGTCCCTGCTGGATGTTCCAGGTTTAAGAGCCTGAGGGTTGATTATCAATATAATGCAATGTTGTTAATTTGATTTTAAACCTACTCAATGTGATTGTAACCTTTTGAATCACATTTTTACTATCTGTGAATAAAGTTTTCTGTTTTTCCCTTACTCCCAATAGGGTTACTCTTTTGCCTTGTAATAATCCAGAAATAGGGCACTCTAATACAGTATATGTGTTACAGGCCAGATCGCCAGGTAAAAACAGAGGGAAAAAAGCCTAAAAAGAAAATGAATGCAGACACCACATTTAATGATTGGTAAGCTGCAATATACAGTATATATATATATATATATTTTGTATTGGGTTTAATACCACTGTAAGCAAATACTTTATTGGCTGCTAAGTGCATTGTTTTGAAAAATGGAAAGACTCAGAAATTTGGACGTGTAATTGCCATGATCCCTCAAGAAACAGAGAAAATATGAAAAACCTCTAATTTGGGATTTTTGAGGCAATGAAAAATTTGAAAAAATAAATAAAAATCTTCCTCAGGGATATTATACCACTTCTAGAAAAAATTTAAGAATCTATATCAACATCATATATATCACCAAATATAGTAACTATAGATATATAACATGAACAACTTACATTTTAAATATTGAAGTTAAATATTTAAGGCATTCCCCATGTCATAGTGAAAAAGAGGCTGATATACGCATCAATTACCCTTCATTCCATACAGGACTGATGGATGTAATCGAAAGATTTTGGCACTCAAAACCAAGACAATAGAACCATAAGCTGTTAAAAAAAGGTGCATTGCTTTTACTGCTTTGGTATTTTAATAATCAAACTTAAATGTTATCTCTGGTCTTAGTGCATAGAAACAGTTGAACAAAAATGTAAAATAGTGCCAACAAATGAAATTACCAAAAATGTAAATAAGTGCCTGGTGTGTATATTACTCAAATGTTATCTCAATACAATATATTAATTGTGCAAAAATCTTGTGCTGCCCTCCAAACTCTATGATCAAATGTGCAATGCAATACAATACAAAGCAAAAGACAGGTGGCATCTGTCTATTGCAGCAGCAAAAATCCATAAATAAATGTGAATAGACAACATTCAAGAGAAAAGAATACGTCTGGTGATAATGTGGAACAAAATCTTCTTATGTGCCACTCTCATGCACCAACACCAATGGAATATCAAGCCTCTAACCAGATCATTGTGACCCCTATGCAGTGTTGCTTATCTTCCTTTAAAAAAAGTAATTAGTTACAGATACAAATTACTTGTCCGAAAAAGTAATTGAGTTAGTGACTTAGTTACTACATTGGCAAAGTAATTAGTTAGTACTCAGCAAAGTAACTGACTTTTTTTTGCATGTTTTTTTTGCATGTTACAGGCACAATGAGGCATGTGAGGCATGTTACGGGCACAGTGTGGCATGTTACGGGCACAGTGAGGCATGTTACAGGCACAGTGAGGCATGTTACAGGCACAGTGAGGCATGTATGATGGCACAGTGAGTCACTGTGCCATCATGCATGCCTCACTATGCCTGTAAAATGCCTTGACGACGATCTCCCTACCTTCCTCTCCTGTTCTCCATATCATGTCAGACGTCGGCGGCCATCCTCCATTATTCAAAAGCCGCGCCTCCTCCTCAGGCTGTTCCGTGATAGGCGGAACAGTAATTTTCCCAGCAGAACCTCTGTTCAGTGTTCCGCCTATCACGGATGTCCTCTCGTCCGAGGCTGAGGATGAGAGGGCATCCGTGATAGGCAGAACACTAAACAGAGGCTCTGCTGGGAAAATTAGTGTTCCGCCTATCACGGACGGAACAGTCAGAGGGGGAGGCGTGCTTTTTTTTAAATGGATGGCCGCCGGCGATGACACACAGGTTGGTACGCATGTAATTGCGGTAACGCCGCCCATATAATGGGAACGGCGTTACCGCGAGGGTAACAGTAATCTGGTAGATTACTCGTTACCCTCAAACAGGCTTGCGTTAGGTAACGGCGTTTATTTAAACACTGTTACTTACAATACTGCCCCTATGTCTCTGATGTCATAAGCACATACTGGAGTACTGGTAAACCTCTCCTGTGATGATTACCAAGGAATATTGGGTGCCTCAAAAATGTAACATGGACCATAAACGAGGGAAGAAACACTCCACATAATGTACTGTAATCTATTTAAATGATATAAGATTTATTAAAACTGATACATATTTACAGCTACAGAAGTATTCAGTCATTAAAGTGATTCTAAAGGCAGATTTTTCTGGTTGCAGCTCCCCTTTATACTTACCTGAGCCCCATCCCGATCCAGCAATGTGGATGAGACCAGAAACTCTCCCAGGTCTCTCTCTCGCTCATCATTGGCTCGCATAGCAGCAAGAGCCTTTGGCTCCTGCTGCTGTCAATCACAGCCAGTGAGCCAATAAAGAGAGAGCGGCAGGGATGAGCTACCTTTCTAGTCTACTTTGGAAACTGTGCTCAAATGGGCTAGAAATCTCAAAGCTGTGATATAATATACCCAATAAATGAGTACTATATTTTCTTTTTAGAACCTCTAAAAATATATATGTTGGGCCAGATTCTTAAAAAATTACGTATCTGGCCGCGTAGCGTATCGTACCGCATTTACGATACGCCTACGCCAATTACTGGAGCAAGTGCCGTATTCTCACTTGCTCTGTAATTTTCGGGCGCGTAGCGTAAATGCGGCGTCGTAAAGCTGCGTAATTCAGATAGTGAGGGAGGGGGCGTGCTGTATTTAAATTAAGCGCGCCCCCGCGTCAAATGAACTGCGCATGCGCCGGCCGGGAAAAAAGCCCAGTGCGCATGCTCCAGCTCACGTCGGAAAGCGTCGTTGAAACAAACGTCAAAACGACGTGATTGTCATTTACGCAATTCCCTATTCGCGAACGACTTAGTAAAACGACATAACCGACGAAAAAAGACGACGCTGACCCGACGCCATACTTAACATGGCAACGACAGAACTTCGGAAACCTACCCCTCATATAGCAGGGGTAACCTTACGCGTACGCAACCTATGTAAACTACGTTGCCGCGTCGCAAAAACGTTCGAGAATCGGCGTATCGGCTCATTTGCATATTCGGCGGTGAAATCGACGTAAACGCCACCTAGCGGCCGTCGTAGTATTGCATTAAGGATCCGACGGTGTAAATGACTTACACAAGTCGGATCCAAGCTTAAAACCGGCGTATCATGTTTTCAGAATAGAAAACAATGATACGCCGGAGGGAAATTCGAATTACGCCGGTGTATGTGTACATACACTGGCGTAATTCCTTTGAGAATCTGGCCCATTGTTTACAATTTACTATTGCACTTCACTTACAGTGTATAGTGTAGGACTTCCTTATTGGGTACTTGGCCAGGGAATCTTATGTCACAATTCTTTGCACTCTCTGCAATTGCTATAAAACGCCATAGCTACACACATACAGATCACACTTCTCTGTGGTAAGGAAAGGAAAGAACATTGATTTATTACAAACTGCTCATGTTCATCAGTTAGGATTCCCAAGGACCCCATTAGAAGTCTATAGAACAGATGGATTTCTGACATGTTTTATTGAATAAAGGTAATCATCCATGAAGAAAAAAAAAAAGTATTTTTTTTTAATTGACCGGTGAGGCTGTCCATTATAGTGATCAGCCAACAAGAATATGTGAGGAGTGGGAGATAGCGGCAAGCTTGAAATGTACCTGGAAGTGTCAGAACTTTGACTGCTAGCACAGCCCAGCATTCAAATATACTTACAAGTAGGGATGAGCCGAACATACCCGCGTTCGGTTCGCACCAGAACGTTCAAACAGGCCACGGGTTTGTGCGAACATTTAGAACCCCATTGAAGTCTATGGGACTCGAACGTTCGAATTTAAAAATGATAATTTTAAAGACCAATATTCAATTCAATGTTGGAAAATGTCTTTCAGAACCCGGGTCTTGCCCCAGGGAACATGTATCAATGGAAAAAAAGTTTTAAAAACTGTGTTTTTTTCTGGAGCAGCGATTTTAATGATGCTTAAAGTGAAAAAAAAAAAAAGAAAAATTCCTTTAAATATCATACCTGCTGGGTGTCTATAGTAGTGGCACGTGTTTATAAATGTCCCTGCACAACATGAGATTACTATAAGAAAAAATAAATTTCATACTGCTTGCGGCTTTAATGTAATGTTTGGTCCCTGCAATATGGATAAAAATCATGGAAAAAAATAGCATGAGTTTCCCCCCCACCACTCCCCCCAGGTCATTACAAAACCCAGTGCCAATCCTGACCTCCCTGGGGTCCTAAGCAAAATGACATGGCATTAAAAATGAGAAGCGGGGGGCGCTGACAACAGTGACATGTGACAGCTAATGCGTTTAGGTGCTATCAAACAGCAAATGTGCAGTTACACCAACTGCGTTTAGGTGCTATTTAACAGCAAACGTGCAGTAACAGCTAATGCGTTTAGGTGCTATCAAACAGCAAAGGTGCAATTACACCAACTGCGTTTAGGTGCTATCAAACAGCAAACGTGCAGTAACAGTTAATGTGCTTAGGTGCTATCCAACAGCAAAGGTGCAGTTACACATATCTGCGTTTAGGTGCTATTAACCACTTGCCCACTGTGCCATAGACATTTTACTGCTACAGCGCGGTGGAGCTATCTTGGGTCGACGTCCCTGGGACGTCCTCGTGCACTTCCGCGATTGCGCGTCCCCTGGGACACGCTCGCGGAAGTGTCCGTGCTCGCCGGGTCTAGAAGACCCGGCGCATCACGGATCACGGTAATACCCCAATATTGAAGTGTGACATGTTGGGTATCTATTTACTCGGTGTAACTTCATCTTTCACATTATGAAAAAAAATTGGGCTAACTTTACTGTTTTTTTTTTAATGGACTTTATACCTGAAGTTTTTTTTGCTTCCTTGACAGGGTCACTTTAATTATTATTATTATTATTATTATTATTATTATTATTCTGTGCTGACGAGGCTACACTTTAGCCAATAGTGTTGCACAATGTTGTGTCCTAAGATTCATCTGTTAGGTAATCTGTCAGGCGCTGCTGACTGTCCACAGGAATGTCCCAGAAATAAAATCACTAGGGGGTGCTGTAAGGGTTGAGTGTGACCTCATATGTGTTTCTAACTGTAAGGGGGCGGGGCTGGACATGTACAGCAGTGATCGTCTTTCCCTATATCAGGGAACAGAAGATCACTGACACTGCCACAATGAAGAACAGGGAAGGTGTGTTTACACACATCTCTCCCAGTTCTTCAGCTCTGGTCACCGTTCGCAGGACACCGGCGACGATCGGGACCGCGGGTCCCATGGGCGCGGTCATGGAGCTACCCATGGCTGGGCTTAAAGAGACACGTACAGGTACATGATTGTGCCCAGCCGTGCTATTCTGCCGACGTATATCGTGAGGCTCCAGAGCATTTTTCATGACGTGAAAAATGGGCGTTAAAAATGTATTACATGCTCTATTTTTTTTGCGTTGTTTTTCACGTTGTCGTTTTTCACGTCGTAAAAAATGGTCGTGTGAAGGCTTTAACGACATGAAAAAAATGTGCATGCTCAGAAGCAAGTTATGAGACGGGATCACTCGTTCTGGTAAAACTAGCGCTCGTAAAGGAGATAGCACATTTGTCACCCTGTAACAGACTGAAAAGCGTGAATCGCCTCTCACCAAACTTTTACTAACACAAAATCAGCAAAAGCAGCCCCAAGGGTGGCGCCATCCTAATGGAACTTCTCCTTTATAGTGCCGTCGTACGTGTTGTACGTCACCGCGCTTTGCTCAAGCATTTATTTTCACGATCGTCTGTAGGCAAGGCAGGCTTAACAAGAATCAGGTTGAAAAAAGTTTTGTTTTTTCTAGACCACTACACGGCATACGATATCAATGGATCGGACTAAAGAAGACTAGGAAAAATTACACTATATTGTCAAATTATTAGGACACCTATCTTTACACGCATGTGTAATGGCATTCCCATCTTATTTTGGAAGGTTCAATATGGAGTTGGCCCACCCTTTGCAGCTACAACAGCTTCAACTCTTCTTGGAAGGCTGCCCACAAGGTTTAGGTGTGTGTATATGGGAATATTTGACCATTCTTTCAGAAACGCATTTGTGAGGTCAGGCGCTAATATATATACTATTGTGTTGCATTGATTTTGTATCACTAGCCTGGCGAAGAGGTACTGTGCAACTTCGAAACGTTACTGTTTTTGTGATGGTTCCTGTGCAATAAATCTTTTTGGACGTTTTTTATACGATCCTTGGTGTGCTGGCGAATATGTTTACAGTCTCCTGGCTCACAGTCTCCGCTTTATTTCATCATAAAGATGTTCTATCAGGTTACGATCAAGACTTCTTGCAGGCCAGTGAAGTTCCTTCACCCCAAACACGCTCATCTATGTCTTTATGGACTTTGCTTTGTGCACTAGTGCACAGTCATGTTGGAACAGAAAGGGGCCATCCCCAAACTGTTACCACAAAGTTGGGAGCATGAAATTGTCCAAAATGTCTTGGCATGCCTTCACTGGAACTAAAGGGCCAAACCCAATTCTGAAAAACAACCTCACATCATAATCCCCCCTCCACCAAGTGATCTGGACCAGTACACAAAGCAAGGTCCATAAAGGCATGGATGAATGAGTTTGGGGTGAAGGAACTTCACTGGCCTGCAAGAAGTCTTGATCACAATGAGTTTGGGGTGGAGGAACTTTACTGGTGTGCACAAAGTCCTGGCCTCAACCTGATAGGATGAATTAGAGCTAGCCAGGCCTTCTTGTCCAACATCAGTGCCTGACCTCACAAATGCGATTTTGGAAGAATGGTCAAACATTCCCATAGACACACTCCTAAACCTAGTGGACAACCTTCCCAGAAGAGGTGAAGCTGTTATAGCTGCAAAAAGTAAGGCCAACTCAATACTGAACCCTACAGACTGAAGCCCTGTACACACGGCCGGGAATCCCATCTGTTTGAGAATCTTCGGTTTTCCCGACGGGATTCCTGCCAAGCTTGCCTTAAAAAGCCATGTATACACACGGCCACACAAAAGGCCCACTGTTCTTTTGAATAGCAAAAAAGCAGTGATGTCAAAGACTATGACGAGCCAGCTAAATTACTTTCTATGCTATTGCGCATGCGTCAAATTGTTATCGAGCATGCGTGGTTTATTTCCCCTTCAGGTAAGCATACAGACAACTTTGAAACACTCTGCCGGGAATCCGACGGGAAAATAGGGAGCAGGTTCTCTATTTTTTTCGGCAGTTTTCCTGTTGGGAAAACTGCTAGGGAGCATAGACACGGCCGGGATTCCCAGCCACAAGCTCTCCTGGCATTTTTCCTGCCGCGAAAACCGGTCGTGTGTACGAGACTTAAGACTGGGATGCCATTAAAGTTCATGTGCATATAAAGGCAGGTTTTTCAAAACATTTTGCCAATATAGTTTATGTATGGCTAAAAAAAAAAAAAAAAGTTGGTGTGGGGTGGTCCAAGGGGAGCACCAACTAAAAACCTAAATTCATGAAGATAAAATGTATCTCCAAACCAATACAGTTTTAAATGTAAGTAAAAACAAGCTTAAACCTTTAGTTGTGGACAGTAGATTGACATCTGTAAATCAGGTACTAGTTAATTAAACTGGTGCAATTTCTTTGTCTCAGAGCAAAGCTACGCCTGTGAAACTTACTGGACATTACTGTGCATTAAAGGGAATTTATCTTTATAAATGAAAGTCACATTAATTAGGTGAAGGCTACCTAATCTGAAATTCTCTTGAGAAATACATGTAATAAACAAAATGCTAGAGGCTACAGCTTGTTAAAGATATTGATGCAAGGTCATTTTTAAAGAAAGCTTATAGGAATATTTAACACCTGTTAAATAGCTAAAGCTTGTTTTTTGCAAATGTAAAAAAAAAAAAACAATAGGGTTTCACGTTTGTTTAATTAAAAAAGGTGGAAAAACACATTCAAAGTAAAGGCTCAAAGTGGCATAACAAATTGTATGATATTTATGCAATGAAGGTTTTCACCATCATATGTTCTCAGTTTCATGTGCTACTTGTATATTCTTGCTAAATTATTGTCAGGACCTGTATCAGTGGGCTTTTGTTCACGTCATATGGGTTTTGCGCTCCCACATAAGTCTGCATAAAATTAAGAACCGCTTTAAGCAGATCAAATGCAAGTCAGAAGGTGGTCAACTGCAGTGATGGTGCAGCCATAGTGGGCGCAGAAGCGCCGCCCCCTCTCTCCTGCACCCATCAATCAACAATACATAGATGCATGCATTTCATGAATCTATGTATTGCAGCCGCTGCCACCCACTATTCAGGTGTTCGGCCCCCTGTTGAGCGCCAACCATCTGAAAGACAGAGGTTGGTGTGTTTTGGAAGTGCCTGATTAGAGCGAGAGGCTCTAATAGGCTTCCTGATTAAAGCCTGTGGGCTCTACTCAGCTTCCAAATTGTTAACCAGAGGGCGCACAGGCTGAGCATTCCCTGGTTAAACACTGACCCGCCTCTCAGCCAATCAGCTTCCCTGGGTCTGATTACTGGTCACCTGATTGGCTGAAGTGGCAGGCTTGGTAGGACGAGAGGAGGAGCTGACGGGAGAAGAGTCTTCCTTTTTGAGGACACTGCTCGCCACTCGCTACCTGCCGCCGTCACCCGCTGCTGACCCGAGACACGGTAAGGGCAAGGCAAATGGCAGGCATGCGAAGAGCAACGCTTGGGGCACTGTGGCAACACTTGAGGCACACTGGCAGCATTGGGCACACTGGCAGCGTTGGGCACATGGCACACTGGCAGCATTTGGCACACTGGCAGCGTTTGGTGGGCATAGTGGCAGCGTTGGATGGCACAGTGACAACGTTTGATGGCACAGTGGCAGCATTTGATGGAACAGTGGCAGCATTTGATGGCACAGTGGCAGCATTTGATGGCACAGTGGCAGCATTTGATGTTTTTTTTTATTCTTTTCAGTTTATTTGCTCTGCCACTGGTCAGCTGTAGATCATGACATTTGTCAATGACTATTGAATAATCTCAGAATGATTGTTTCACTATTTAATGAGTTATTTATTGAGTTATGTTCATGCACTTTACTGGCTGCAAGCTTGTTCTGGTTAATAATAGGGATGAGCTGAACACCCCCCGGTTGAGTTTGCAGCAGAACATGCGAATGGACCGAAAGTTTGTACGAACATTCAAACACCATTAACCACTTGCCTACTGTGCACCTACACCCCCTTCCTGCCCAGACGAAATTTAAGCTTCCGGCACTGCGTCGCTTTAACTGACAATTGCGCGGTCGTACGACGTGGCTCCCAAACAAAATTGGCGTCCTTTTTTTCCCACAAATAGAGATTTATTTTGGTGGTATTTGATCACCTCTGCGGTTTTAATTTTTTGCGCTATAAACAAAAATAGAGCGTCAATTTTGAAAAAAAAAATGCAATATTTTTTACTTTTTGCTATAATAAATATCCCCAAAAATATATAAAAAAAATATTTTTTTCCTCAGTTTAGGCCGATACGTATTCTTCTACATATTTTTGGTAAAAAAAAATGCAATAAGCGTTTAACGATTGGTTTGCGCAAAATTTATAGTGTTTACAAAATAGGGGATAGTTTATGGCATTTTATTATTTTTTTTTTTTTACTATTAATGGCGGCGATCTGCGATTTTTTTATTGGGACTACGACGTTATGGTGGACACTTCAGACACTTTTGTGAAATTTTTGGGACCATTTACATTTATACAGTGAACAATGCTATAAATATGCATTGATTACTGTATAAATGTGACTGGCAGTGAAGGGGTTAACCACTAGGGGGCGGGGAAGGGGTTTAATGTGTGTCCTATGAGTGTTCTAACTGTAGGGGGAGGGGGGTGACTGGGGGAGGTGACCGATTGTGTCCCTATGTACAAGGGACACAGCATCGGTCTCCTCTCTCCCTGACAGGACGTGGAGCTCTGTGTTTACACACAGAGCTCCACGTCCCCGCTCAGTTACTGGGCAATCGCGTGTGCCCGGTGGCGATCGTTGCCGCCGGGCACTCGCACCGGGATCCCAGCAGAGCGGCGCGTGCGTGCGCGCACGCCCGCTCGCGGCTTTAAAGAGACAGCACGTTATATGACGTGCTGTCAGAACAATGGAGTCCTCCGCCCGCCGTCATTTGACAGTGGGCGGTGGACAAGTGGTTAAAGTCTATGGGACCCAAACGTGAACATTTTAAAGGCTAATATGAAAGTTATTGTCTGGGGACACGGGTCCTTCCCCAGGGGACATGTATCAATGCAAAAAAATGCAGTTCTTTTCGAGAACAGTGATTTTCATAATGCTTAAAGTAAAAAAATAAAAGTGAAATATTCCTTTAAATATCGTACCTAGGGGGTGTCTATAGTATGCTTGTAAAGTGGCATGTTTTTCCCATGTTTAGAACAGTCCCTGCACAAAATGACATATCTAAAGGAATAAAAGTCATCTAAAACTGCTTGCGGCTGTAATGTAATGTCTGGTCCCGCCAATATAGATGAAAATTATTGAGAAAAACAGCATGGGTAACCCCCCTCCCCCAGCCCATTACCAGGACCTTTGGGTCTTGTATGGATATTAAGAGGAACTCTGCACGCAAATTGAAAAAAGAAAAGGCGTGGGGCCCCCCAGGTCCTATATACTCTAAACAGCAGTATACAGGCGGTCCCCGGTTACAATCAAGATAGGGACTGTAGGTTTGTTCTTAAGTTGAATCTGTTTGTAATTTGGAACAGGTACCTTTTTTAAGTGCAGCTCCAGCCAATATATATAGTAAATGCACTGCAGCTCACTGAATCACCTGCCTGCCTGAAGTAACGTATATACTCGAGTATAAGCCGAGGCACAAAATTTTACCACAAAAAAATGGGAAAACGTATTGACTCGACTATAAGCGTAGGGTGTCCATCTGCATGCCTCACTGTGTCCATGTCCATGCCTCACTGTGCCCATGCCTCACTGTGTCCATGACTAGACTGAGGTTTAACATGGGAGTCTATGGAAATAGAGCTACATGTGTGCCAAGTTTTGCGGCCAGACCTCCCACGGGGCGGTACCGGGTCCCCAAATTCACTGGAGAAATCACCATTTAACATGGGAGTCTATGGAAGGGGTGCCCAGTTTGAAAAATCGGTGCTCCCCGGCCGTAGGTCCCCCAGACAGCAAACTTTGCACACTTGTAGAGGAAGAGTGGGGCTACATGTGTGCCTATGGCCGGTACTGGGTCCCCAAAGTCCAGGAGATCAGACGCAAAAAGGTGACTCGAAAATAAGCCGAGGGGGACATTTTCAGCACAAAAAAAATTGCTGAAAAACTTGGCTTATAATCGAGTATATACGGTATATTTGAAAAAGTACACCAGGAATGGCCTGCAGTCAAATATAGGCTTGGCTGGGCTGGATGCAGTGGATATATATATATATGCAGGATGTATTAAGGTGAAAAAACACAAAGCTTTACAACCCCGTTAAATAAAGTTTGACTAGCCCCTTGATGTGATTATACTCCATTTAAGTGGAAATTATATTGGAAAGCAGAAAGCAACATTAAAAATTATATTTTTCGGTAGAAACTGTCCTCATCGGGTACAACAATAGTCTTTTCAGCCATAGTACCTCATTTATTTGGCTGGTTTCTTTAGACTTTCAGCTACTTGAAAAAAAGTATTAAGAGATTAATCTAGCTATAGGGGATAGGTCCCCTGATTCTGGATGACAACAGCCCTTCTGGCAATGTCCCACCCTCTATCACACCTAGGCTAACAGGTTTTCTTTTGAGAAATATTTGCCACAAAGTAACACATGGCATGTCAATATAATAAGCAATGACAGATAACAATTTTGTATAACACTACAAACAATGAGAGGACCTCAGCAATTGATTAGATTATAAAAAAAATGGCCTCCTAGGCCAAGAATCAACCAATGAATGGTTTAGATTTTTCAATGAAAAGGTCACGGAGCTTTTACATCTATTGCTAAAAAGGTAACAAAGGAAAATCCACAAAATAGATCAAGCCATAGCTGAGCTCAAAATACAATTAGAAACACATAGGGATACAGACGAATTCAAGCGGCTTACCACTCAACTAAATAAAGACCTAACTAAAGCAGATGTCCAACTAAGGAAAAGTAAGAAATATTCAAGGGACATCAATGATTATAAAAACGATCTAGTGTACAAATGGCAAAGCAATGTGGGTCCACATGACCCCATTTCTACTTTTTCAACACCAGAAAAAATGGTTAAGACTCGGTCACACCATCCGGATACGTCACCTATAATCAAATCACCTAGACCAGATGGTAATCATAGAAATCCAGGAGAAGAGAGAGTGCGAGATGATCAGTATAGCTATGATTACCATGAAGGAAGACAGAGACACCCTAGTAACCATACTCCACATAATACATGGAGGAACCATCCACAGACGGAACATACTCCACAACAGGGTTGGAAAAAAACCAAACATTGGAAGAAAAAAACACATAATAATTGGACTAGGGATAGCCAGGGACCAAAAGATACCAGAGGCCCGCAGAATGAACCTTATAAGCAGGAAAGGAGCCCAGGATATCCCAGAGGTTATTACGATACAGGGGACTATCGAGGGACTATAGAGGTGAACAATATAATGGACAGAGACCATATGTAAGGAGTCCAGCTCCCGGTTACTATTATGGCCCGAGAGATGGACATGGTCCACCACCTACACCTCAAAGACCAAGAGATAGGAGTCCTGTGTACACCTATAATTATTATGACCCTCTGAGAGACTTACGCGGCACTAACAGAGACGAAAGAAGAGACCAAGATTTTTGATATGAACAAGGGTATAGTAAATCTTTTTTAGATCGGGGTATGGAATATCACCCCCAAGAAAAAAGGTGGAGACAAGGAGAAAAAGCCCCGCAAGAAAAGAGGCTGCCAAATAGGAAAGGGAAAACAGACAAAGAGAATAAGAGGAGAAGGAATTTTTAACCTCACTGAAGTACCACTAACCCAAGAAGAAATATTAGTGCTAGACAAGGGCCTGATATGAGTGAGTGAGTGAGTGAGTGAAAAACTTATAAAGCGCAACACATGCAAACTGAATCACCTCTGGGCGCTATTTCCATTCCTTCGGTAAGGAAACCCTTTACCTCAGAAGAGATGAGTTTTAATCATTCTCCGGAAGGTCAAGTGGTCCGACTCCAGTCGGATGGTGGTTGGTGGTGCATTCCACAGTCGTGGTCCTTGGACAGCAAATCTCCGATTTCCTTTGGATTTGTATCTTGCCTTTGGTATTTGCAGTAGGTTTTGATTTGTGCAGAATGCGATTTGGGTTATGGGCTTTTATTTTTTCGCATAGATATTGGGGGCATTTCCGTGAATACACTTATGTGTTAGGCAGAGTGCCTTAAGGCTGCATTCACACCTGAGCGTTTTGTCGTCTGAAGTGCGATGCTCAAAAACGCTAGAGGGGAAAAATAACATTATTCTCTATGGAGATGGTTCACATCTCCAAACGCAATACGCCGTACGCTTGGGCGTTTTACATTGATGCCAATGACCTGTACAAAACCGCGGGGAAAACGCTGCGTTTTGTCGTGGCAAATCACAGTAAAAAACGCAGCAAATCGCCTACGCCTAGGTGTGAATGCAGCCTAAAAGTGATTCTGTCTTTCACTGGTAGCCAGTGAAGAGATCTCAGCGAAAGTCACTAATCTAGCAGCCGTATTTTTAACGACTTGCAGGCGAGAGATTTGGTATGACTCCGAGACTTTTAACTTTGGTGCTAGGGGTGATAGTTTTACCCAGAATGGGCAGGGGGGGGTCAAAGTTGACACGGGGTGACTTTTTCGGTCACTTTTTGTGATGAAAAAAAAGCGACGTTTTCAAAAACGTCATTTAAAACGATTGTGTGTGGGCAAAACGTTGTTTTATGTCTTAAAAAAAATGACCAAAATTTTTTTTCCAACATGCTTGAATTTTTTGTGTCGTTTTTCAAAATGTCAATTTTTGTGTCATAAAAAGTGATCGTGTGTGGGCAAAACTACGTTGAAAACAACGTTTTTAAACCCGCGCATGCTCAGAAGCAAGTTATGAGACGGAGCTTCAATGGAACAGAGTGCCATCGAACGTGGTGTACGTCACCACGCTTTGCTAGAGCATTTTGGAAAAACGATGGTGTGTATGCAACGTCGTTTTGGAAAATGAAGTTTGAAAAACGTTGTTTTGTTTCGTCACATAAAACGTCGTTTGTTTTCATCACAAAAAGTGATTGTGTGTAGGCGGCATTAGGATGTCCACCAATATGTGCTAGAAAACTTAGCAAAGCCACGCCACCACAAACAGTTAAATTATGACGGTGATTGATGTGCATCAGTCCACTGGTGGGTAGATAGTACAATTAAATTCCTCTTACGCTGAGACATATATATGTTTGACCATATATATCACAGAGCACTAGCACGCAATTGGAAACACCAAAGCTCCCTAGAGAAAAACACAACAAGTGCACATATAGTCCTTGCAGACATATAGTTCAGAAAATATTCCAAAAGCAGAATACAGACAGGATTCTTGATGTTAACACCACCGCTGTGACAGAAAGACTTTAAAAGTGATCCCTTCACCGGTATAAGAGGGGCCGCTTACCAGAGGGCAAGCTCAATGTAGCATTTGGCTTTAGCCCAGCCATGGCCTTTGTGTCCTGGTATGGTTGTTTGGAAATTTCCAGCAGGTCATAAAACGGGCAGTGCTCACGATCAGCCACAGGGAAATGGAAGAAAGGATACGCCAATAGTGTAATTCCGTTTAACCAATTAAAAATTTAATAAACGAAAGGTACTTACAATAAAACACTGTAACATTTGCATATAAAACAATCGCCGGCCGGCAGATAGATCGGAGCCCTTCCTCCGTGCGTGGTGACGTCACTGCGTGTCCTCCCAGACACGTTTCGTCATCAACGGATGTTTTCAATTAGTATGAGATTTGCTCGCCAAAGTGTTCAGTAGTACTGACCTCTCATAGCTAGACAACTGACCACAGTGTGCTTTCCTGATTAGTGTGGTCAGTTTTTATTAGGAAAGCAAGGGGACTAGCAGAACACCAGAGAGTTCACACAAAGGAAGTAGTACAAATAGAACAGGACACATTATCATACAAGTACATGGTACAGCGGCCACATACCAGGAATATGAAGTGTTGGGGAAAGAAATGCTTTATGGCTAGTTTGGTTAACTGCCAACAATATTGCTGCTAATTGCAAGACAGTAGTTTAGGGTTTTCAATCTTCAACAGGAAAATCTGTTACATGGCAGAGCCTCATGGCATGGAACTTTGCAAATAATTACCAAAACAAGACTTGCTTAAAGCAGAACTTCACTTACTAAAGGAAGTTCTTCTGATTATCTTCCTCCCCTCTCCTCTATATTAACAACTTTTTTCAACTGCCGAGCCAGTTGAGAAGTTTGCCCAGAGATATCTTTGGACAGAGGCATTGTCTGGAAATGATAACGTAGGATGGATTAGTAGATTGAGATAGGCTTTACGTAAGTAACTAACAATTTAAAGTTGAACTTCAGCTGACAGAAACAGTTTTTTTTGGGGGGTATGTATTAAGATAAAAAGCCTTCAGTGTGAAGCAGCCCCCATAATACTTACCTGAGCCCCATCTCTATCCAGTAATGTCCACGAGTCCCTCGGTCATCCTGGACTCTCCCTCCTGATTGGCTGAAACACAGAAGTGGCACCATTGGCTCCCGCTGCTGTCAATCAGTCAGTTAGCTAACCAGGAGAGAGAGGGGTGGGGCCAAACCTTAGCTCTGTGTCTGATTGGACACACAGAGCTGCAGCTCGGCTGGGGTGCCCTATAGCAAGCTGCTTGCTGTGGGGGCACTCGACAGGGGGAAGGGGCCAGGAGCACCGAAGAGGGACCCAAGAAGAGAAGGATCTGGGCTGCTCTGTGCAAAACCAACTGCAAAGAGCAGGTAAGTGTAACATGTTTTTTTTTTTAGAAAAAAAAAAGAATCTAAAATGCTGTATTGCTGCTATAATATATTAATTACAGGAAGAGTCACCTCGATTACTGTATGTTGCTGTAGTTGAAAACATTTTGCATATTGACATGCCCACCTTCACTATAAGTCACAGCTATCCATAGATTTTCACTGTGAAAGAAACAACTTCTGTCTTAAATGTTGCTTAACCGCTTGCCGACCAGCCGCCGTATAACTTATACGGCGGCAGGTCGGCTCTCCTGCGCGAGAGCCCGTAGCTCTACGTTGCCACTTTCGACGGCCACTAGGGGCCGCCCCCGAGTCCCGCACCCGTGCCCGGCGGGCACGATCGCCGCCGGACACACGCAATCGCTCGTTACAGAGCGGGGAACGGGAGCTGTGTGTGTAAACACACAGCTTTCGTTCTTGTCAGCAGGGGAAACGCTGATCTTCTGTTCATACAGTTAGAACACAAATAGGAACACACTTAACCCCTTCCCCGCCCCCTAGTGTTAACCCCTTCACTGCCAATGGCATTTTTATAGTAATACAATGCATTCTTATAGCATTGATCGCTAAAAAAATGGCAATGGTCCCAAAAATGTGTCAAAAGTGTCCGAAGTGTCCGCCATAAGGTCACAGTACTGAAAAAAAACGCTGATCGCCGCCACTACCATTACTAGTAAAAAAAATAATAATAATAAAAATGCCATAAAACTACCCCCTATTTTGTAAACGCTATAACTTTTGCGCAAACCAATCAATAAACGCTAATTGCGATTTTTTTAACAAAAAATATGTAGAAGAATACGTATTGGCCTAAACTGAGGAAAAAAAAATTTTTTTATGTATTTTTGGGGGATATTTATTACAGAAAAAAGTTAAAAATATTGCTCTATTTTTGTTTATAGCGCAAAAAATAAAAATTGCAGAGATGATCAAATACCACCAAAAGAAAGCTCTATTTGTGGGAAAAAAAAGGACACCAATTTTGTTTGGGAGCCACGTCGCACAACCAGGCAATTGTCAGTTAAAGCGACGCAGTGCCGAATCGCAAAAGTGCTCTGGTCGTTGGGCAGCAATATGGTCCGGGGCTGAAGTGGTTAATGCAAATGGCATACCTCCTGAAATCCAGTGTGTACATTGTGACAGGGCCAACTAAACAAAAAGACTTACAAGTTGATCAAGTTTAGTGTATTTCTATTGACTATGGACGCCGAGTGTATGACACAGGAGCGTGCCCGCAAGGTAAGTCCAGTGCAGATCCTGACCTCCCTGGGGCCCTAAGCAAAATGACATGGCACATTAAAAATGAGAAGCGGGGGGCACTGACGACAGTGACATGTCACATTAAAGAAAGTTGAGAAGCGGGGGGAGGGGGTGTTCTGCTGTCGGAAATGACATCTTACATTAAATTGAGAAGCAGGGGGGTGCTGACTTCTTACCTCTTCTCCCATGCAGCCAGCGAGTTGAGAAGCGGGGTGAGGGGGTGAAAATGACTTCTCACCAGGCGGGGGCTCTAGTAATTTGGGGGGCCCTTCGCAGCTTTGCAGGGCCCTAAGCGGCTTGCATAGTGAGCCTATAGGGCGGATCGGCCCTGGGTATGTCCCTCAGGCAAGAGCTTTCCAGAGGGGGTTATCTATTGTGGGGAAGAGCCGAGAGAGCCACCGTGGGACCCCAGAAGAGGACGATCAGGGCCACTCTATGCAAAACTAGCTGCACAGTGGAAGTAAGTATAACATGTTTGTTATTTTAAAAAAAAAAATAAACCCTTATGCCGCGTACACACGGTCGTTTTTTGCGATGAAAAAAAACAACGTTTTCTGTGAAGTAAAAAACGACGTTTTTGAAACGTCACTTTTCAAAGACAATTTTGCATACACACCATCGTTTTTTCACAAAAAGCGAGGTTACGTTCACCACTCTTTTCCATTGAAGCTCGCTTCATAACTAGCTTCTGGGCATGCGCGGGTTGAAAAACGTCGTTTTGAACGACGTTTTTGCTACACACGGTGACTTTTTGTGAAACAAAAAACGACGTTTTGAAAAACGACACAAAAAATTCAAGCATGTTGGAATTTTTTTTTGGTCGTTTTTTTTTCATCGCAAAAAACGACCGTGTGTACGCGGCATTAGTATCACTTTAATTGAACAAGCTGAAGTTAGAAGCTGATTGGCTACCACGCACAGCAATTTTAGTAAATCTCCCCCACAGTCTATATGCCTTGAGTAAATCAACCCCAGTGTGTCTTGTTTTGTTTAAGCATAGTAAAAAATATATGTATTTTTTAAGTTTTTATATCCATCTGTAGCGCCTGTGCACTTTATGGTACCGGCGCTAGTTAAATTTAAGGGTAGATCAGAGTGTAGTTAGACTCTGATCCAGAATGTTAAGTGCAAAATAGGGTCTCTGTCTCTGCTTGGCTGTGCTGTGGGCTTATTCTGTTGTACTGGGATGTTTTTCCAGCCCCGGTGCTGCAGGTGGCAGCAGTGGAGTCAAGGTTTGGGTGCTTTTTCCCAGCAGCCAATCAGAAGGGTTTGACCTCGCTGTGCATGCTGGGGAGGGGTATTTATGGTGCAGACGCCATAAGTTCGGGGTCTTCTTCATCCAGTGTGGCACCCACCTTTAGGGTGACCACATCACGGCTCCCGGTCGTTATGGCCTACCTGGCCAGGGCGTGCATGCCACAAGGTGTTCCTGGTTCCGAGACCATGTTGGTCCGGAGCATCTGAACAGCGACAGGGACCCATTGAGTGACTGGGTCCCCACCTTTGAAGATCCAAAGCTGTACTGCTGTTTGGTGGGGAGTCAGTCTGAGGAGCGCCATTGAGAGGCTGGCGGTTCAAAAGGGCCTGAACAAACCCAGGGGATCGAGGTAGCCAGACACTGAGGGATTGATCACCTGTCAGTCGGTACCTGGGCGACATTAAGAAGGAGATCCAGGCGTAACTTATCCAAGGAGGAATATCTCCAAGAATTTAATCCAGAGAGGGCCTGTGGCAGAGGTGTCTTTCTGAGGCTCACTGAGTAGGGTCTGTGGCAGAGACTTTTCCCCAAGTTCAAGTTCACCAAGGAGGGTCTGTGGCAGAGACTTTATCATACAAATTGTCTGAGTGATACTCTGGCTGCCAGGTCAGTGAGAGAGGCCTGTCCTGGTACACCAAACCCACTCCAGCAGGAGTGGCACAGAGAAGTGTTACGCTTGGGAGCAGGACTGTTTCCCTATCATCACGCCTAAATCTACTATTCTACCTTCTTCTTCAACTTTACTTTCCTCACCACAAGTTTACAGTTTTTACCCGACTGGGTAATAAAGAGCACAGCAAAGAGCACCTGTCGTGGACATTCCTTTACTTCTACTATATGCAATACGCATCATTCACCCCTAGGAATTTGGAGGATCCATGGGTTAATGTGCCACCCAAAAATCCAGCAGCTCCTCCGGGGGTAATGCTACATATCTAATAAATGTGAAAAAGATGCAACTTAATTGCAAAGCATAGCAACTATAAAAATCGTGACATATAATGAACCCATTTTTATTTTAGTTACGGTAATTTAGCTGGTGAACAGGATCTGGAAAACTAAAAGTTTCTGACAGATAACGTAAGGACTCTTGTGAATTTTTACAAAAGGAGTTTTTTATTTGCTTCAGTCCAAATTACATTTACTATAATTGCACAGCATAAAAAAAAAACGGCATAGATTAGACACCTCTGAGAAAGCTTTTATTCAATTTTACTCTCCAGCTACCACAGATGCTCTTCTTTTAAATATTAAAACTGGTGTCTTCAGACATGCTTTAACTAAATGGGCTTGTAACTTTTCAGGTATCGTAGATAATGAAACAACAGAGGAGACATTTAGCTTAGTGTATAATAGTGCCAGTTTTATAGCATTCGCTGAATAGGAATGAATTAAAGGTTTACTTTGATGTACCCAACAAGAAGAAAAACTGTGTAGAATGATATATATTTGCCACCATAGAAACCATTGCTACTAAAGTCCTCATATAAAAACGAATGTATTTGATTACTTAGGGTTAATATTGAGGTGGTGATGTATAATGTCTCTAAAACCACTGTACATGACTGTTCAGCAGGTGGAGGTTAGAGGAGAAGCTATGATAATATTCATGCTATTGAGTCATCATTGGAGGCAGGGAGCACATTGAAACCAGCTAATAATATATAGGGGCACTCTCTTCTCAGGTTATATGCTTTGTACCATCCTGTGCCTGCCAGCTGTAAACTACTGGTTACTGCAATATATTGGTAAATAAAAAGATTTTCTGTTTCTACTGAGAGGCATAGATAATCCTCTCTTATACCTCCTGCAGTTACACTGATGCTCATTATCAGATAATAAAGTGTTAGTTGTGTATTCTTCCTGGATCAGGAAACAAGAATAGAATATTAATAATAACTGTTCAGGGTAGAGTGGTATATCACTCAAATACCTTTTTTGAAAAAAAAGCTTATTATAGGATTTCATGGGAACAAAGATAGGTGTTAAGCCATAATCAGAAGTAGAGATAATTCAGAAACAAAATCAAACTAAAGCCTGTATAAAGCTGTTCTGGATCAATGTTATTAAAGAATTTGAAGAGGCATGACCCTAATTTTCCCCCAAACCTTCCTCTATCCCTTGTTTTTACTTCAACCTTGTCCCTTTAGTGAAAAAATAATAATTCATTACTCCCTTTGAAATCACTAGGTTTATAAAATTCTTGTGGGAGCTCAGCACTGGTGAGGCCTCCTCCGCGGGACACTCCTCTTCCTCTCCTCGCCACTGCATGCCAGGCACCAAATGCCTCCTTCGGGATTGCAGGGACTGCTCTGCAGAGCACTCCAGTGGTGTGGGGTCATAGCAGGGGAAGGAGCAGCGGGAATTGAGTTACCATTTTGCTCCAGCTGCTGGAATGAGTCGCCTCCCCTTCTCCTCTGCCCGGACAACACAGCGCTGGCATCGCCTCCTCCCTAAGACACAGCCAGCGCTCTGCCCCCCTCCACTGCCTGTCTGTGGAGCTCACAGGCAGCATTAACCCACTGCTAGCAGGAGCGCAGCACCACAGCGGCATTGTTGTCATTAATTAGGCAATTAGTCGCTAGGCCCCTGTGAGTGCAAGACCTTAGACGACCGCATTATTTGTTAAATTATAGAGGCACCTCTGAGGCCCACTGTTAGCACCTTGTCAAACTCTATGGGGTTGATTTACTAAAGGATACAATAATCCCATTCATTTATTTGTTTATACTAAAAAAAGTATCCTGTGCATTTTGGTGGGTCAGAAAAAGCTCCTACTTTATCAGGGCTTCTGCTAAAATAAGAACATTGAATAGCCTCAAAATAGGACTTATCTTGATCTTGATTGCCCACACTGATACTGCTGGCCAGTAATTCTCCTGATCCAGCAACTAGCTTTCCTACACAGATTCACACCGTAAATCTCTATTTTGAGTCCCATAAAGGTTGTTATATTAACTGAAGCCCTGATGAAGGTTTTTTTTCTTCCTGACCCCTGAAACGCACTGGATTTTTTATTTTTTTTTTTTGTATAAACTAATAGATGCATTTGGGCACCTTATCCTTCCATTAGCAATTTGTTTCTGGTATCTGCTGGGGTACCCACTGGATAGTAGTCTTATCTGTTGTAATCAGCCTAAATTCAATGTTTTTTTTTTGTCACACTACTTTGTATGAACTTACATCAAAGTCCCAGCATTTCTTGAATGCTTTTATCTTCTTTGCAGTATACATAGATTTAGGGCAGTGTGTGCCCAGGGACAAATGTCTGGAATGCAGACTGCTTGTGTTGAACAGTGCAACTTATACCTGCAACCTGAACCTAAACGCCAAAGCCTCATGCACCAGGGCTAAATACTCAGTGTGCATGGGTCTGAGAAGTTGAGAAGTGATCTGTTGCTACACTATCACACGGACAGCTCTTCCAATGCAAAAGCAAACATTTACTTTGAGCTTTACTATTCCGCTATGTTAAATAAAAGTGTGCTAATTAATTTTTGGGGTACATTTATGGGGGTGCACAGACTGCATAAATGCTATGCCAGGAAAATGCTTTTTTTTAAAAAAATGTACTATATATTCAAGAAAATAATTATACATGTATTATACATGTATCCAAATTTGCTTCCAAATTAAGCCATATCTGTCTCCAAAAAAAAACAAATTAAAAGCAATGTATAATATGTTAGGGTGGACTACAAATCTAAAAGGTATAATGTATAGATAATGCTGCTGCATTATTCTTATGCAGTGTGAACAGGGTTAAACTAAATATTCATTAATGCAGAAGTGCAGCAGCCGTCTCTTTAATTTTTTTTTATACTTTCCTAGGTGGATGCAGCATCGGACCCCTGCCGAGCAACTCTGAGACTGAGAGCCAAGCAATCAAACATTGCCTATCGCCTGGTTCTCAGTTCTCAGAAAGCTGCTGATTATCACCCGCAAGCTCACTGGGGAACTAGGCTGTGGAGGAGTGGGAGCAGCTGTCTCAGGCTCTTAGTGGCTTGCTGAGAGGCTGAGCCGGGTGCCAGTCTAGGCATGTTGGCAGATCCTGACTTCATTGTCGCAATCTTGCCCGAGCCTGGACTGGCTCTGTGAAGTCTGGCTCTGTCTGATGAAAATGGGTCACAGGAGTGCACAACAAACTGCACTCCTATCATCCTCAGGAGAAGTAAACCAAAACAAGCAAGGGCTGTACTTGTCATTTAAGGAGACCACTTTGCAATGCTTGTCTAAAGAGTTTCTGCAGTGCAGGGGGCAACCATTTTGGCTATGTCTGATTCGATCCTGGGGATGATTGGTTAATGCAACAAATCAAAGAGAAGTGGGTCTACAGGCTAGCAATGAAACAGGGAGAAGACAGTCTGGAATCAAGCAAGCAGGAGTGTGGATAAAACACTGGCCTACTGCAGCTGGCTGAACAGAATAATGCCATAGCTGACCACAACTGGGAGAAACAGACTACTCACCCTGCCTCAGAGATTGGGAACTTTCTCCCTGAGTGGGTGTGAGGTGTCATTTGGGAGCCTGGTGGGATCAGACAGTACTGGAGAATGTTCTTACCACTTTACATCAATTCCTTTCCCTGTCTGAGGACTTAAACTGAATCAGAGCAAATGTCTGGAGATTCAGAAGAGGGTGCCTTGGGTCTGAGATTAATATTGTACAAGTTAATCTGTTGTCTGCTGTAAACTGGTGTGCTTTCTTCAAGATCCCCAACTTTGTTGGCTGTTTTTTTTTCATCATTCACTGGCTAGTGTGATAAAATGGGGAATGTTAAATCAAGTCAAGACTGTCTGTATATACTGCTGCTAGGTAAATTCAGTTGAGTTCTGCTAATTACTTTTCCTATAGTCAGAATACTGCAGGTGTTTAACCTTATCTCTCAGTGTAACGTTATTTTATTATTGATTGTTTGTATAATTACGCTTGCTAGTCCTCTCCCTTTTTTAGGCTATGCCTGGCCAAAGTACCTCAAGGTGTGTCGGCAAGTGCAGAGAAATTACAAAACAATTCAGCAGCTCTGGGGGAATGTTTCATCTGCAAAAAATGTGGTTTAACCACTTGCCTACTGTGCACCTACACCCCCTTCCTGCCCAGACAAAATTTTAGCTTCCGGCACTGCGTCCCTTTAACTGACAATTGCGCGGTTGTGCGACGTGGCTCCCAAACAAAATTGATGTCCTTTTTTTCCCCACAAATAGAGCTTTCTTTTGGTGGTATTTAATCGCCCATGCGTTTTTTTATTTTTTGCGATATAAACAAAAAAAGCGACAATTTTGAAAAAAGACACAATGGGCCAGATTCACGTACATCTGCGCATTATTGGACCAATGTAGCGCACCGCCTTTACGTTAGACTGGCGCAATGTAGCGGCGCAATCACCCTATTCTCGTCGGTTTTACGCAGAAATTTGTGCCTGTGCAACGTTATTTCAGAGGCGCAAGGCGGAGTAATACAAATTGGGAAGGACGTGGGCGTGTTACATTGAAATGAGCCGTGACCCCATGCAAATGAAGGGCCGGCCGGCTCGCGCATGCGCGCTTGAAGCAGACCATGGTCAGCACCTCTGTGCACATGCTCACAACTCGGGAACGGCGCAATCAGTGAAATTGGAAGTGGACTAGGGCAAATTAGTGAACTACGCAAACAGCATAAATAGACAGAGACAAATGCACTTCCTTTGCAAAAGTACATCCCTTTGTATCCCTCCCTATACAGCAAGGTGCTTTTGTTCTGTTGTTTATTAGCGTTTGTTTGTTTGTTTGTGACGTGTCTTTGAGATATTTGGGGACTGTTTTGCAGAGTGATTTTTGTCTTTTATGTGTTTTCTTTGTTGTTATTTTGTTTAAATTAGATTTTTGCTGGGCATTTTTTTTTTTTTGGTTCTGTTTGTGTATGATTTGGGAATGTGGGGGTGACATTCCTGACGGAAAAAGGGTGTCACCCTCATTTGTGGTGGAGAAGTGATCCCCAGGTCCGTGTGAATGGTGTATGAATGTACAGTGACATAATTGGAGCCTTGGCGTGGCGTTGCAGCTCACAAGTCCTGCATGGTGGGCTTGTGCCAATCCAATGTGATGAGGATGTGATGTGTCTGTGCTAGGGACCACAGTGGTGTACATGCATGCATTCTCATTGTGCCATGATTAATGTGTGTGTTTAACGTGCAAAGATGCCTAATGTGAGCTGGCTCCTGGCTGCTCTTCCCTCAGAAGACGGGGTAGCCTTGGTTAGGGGGGTTCCGTATAGGAGTCATGAGATGAATGAATGAATCAATGAAAAACTTATATAGCGCAGCACATGCGAAGCAAATCGCCTCTGGGCGCTTGATGTTCCTGTCTCCTTTGAGATCAAAAGAGATGCGTCTTAATCTTTCTCCTGAAGACTAGATAGTTCTCCTCCAGCCGAATACTCGCTGGTAAGGCGTTCCATAGTCTGGGACCCTGGACAGCGAATCTCCTGTCTCCTTTGGACTTGAATCTGGCTTTTGGTATCTGAAGCCGATTTTGATTGGTGGATCGTAGAATACGATTGGGATTGTGAACTTGTAATTTTTCGCATAGATAATGGGGAGCATTCCCATGGATACATCTATGCGTTAGACAGAGAGCTTTAAAGGAGATTCTGTCTCTAACTGGAAGCCAGTGAAGGGATCTCAGTGAAGGTGAGATTGATTCCCAGGGTTTTTTCCCAGTCACAAGTCTGGCGGCCGTATTTTGAACGACTTGAAGACGAGCGATCTGGTACTTGGGGAGTCCGAGGTAAAGGGCATTTGCATAGTCCAGTCTGGAATTTACAATCGCTCCCACCACGACCGCTAAGTCTTTCTTGGGAATAAAAGGCGTGAGTCTGCGTAGTAGGCGCAGCAGATGGTGAGATCCGCTGACTACTGACCCTATTTGTGCGTTCATTGTCATGTCGGAGTCAAAGATGACCCCAAGACTTTTGACTTTGGCGCTAGGGGTGATAATTTTGCCCAGAATGGGCGGCGGGATCCAAGTTGGTGTCGATAGATTCCTACGCTTGGCGTGAAACAGAAGAAGTTCTGTTTTTGCTCCGTTGAGTTTGAGATAACTCTTTGTCATCCAGTCCTCTATCAGAGAGAGGCATGTCTCTAGATTGAGGTGGTGATCCTTTTTATTGCAAATGCGGAAGTACAGTTGCGTGTCATCTGCATAGGAGTGATATAGCAGTTTTTGGCTGCTGATGATTTCGAAAAGAGGACGCACATAGATGTTGAATAACATCGGCGACAGGGGAGATCCTTGAGGGACCCCGCACGATAATGTGCGTTGTTCAGAAGTGAAGGGTCCTAGCTTCACTATTTGCGATCTGTTTTCCAAAAAAGAGGAGAACCAGGATAGATCGCATTCTGCGACTTTAGCTACTTTAGCCAGCCGAGTCAGCAACAGCTTGTGATCTACTGTATCAAAGGCTGCGCTTAGATCCAGCAGAACCAGAAGAGATGATTCTCCTTCGTCTGCGGCCTCGAGAACGTCGTCCCATATCTTAAGCAATGCAGTTTCCGTCCCGTGTCCGGGACGGAATCCTGATTGAAATGGGTCGAGTAAGTTGTGGGTGTCTAGATGCTGTTGCAGCTGCTGTACCACTGCTTTCTCCATTACCTTGGAGAGAGCATTTAGGCCTGTTATGGGGCGCCAGTTGAGTGGATCCTTAGGATCCAGGGTGGCTTTCTTCAGGATGGGTTGAATGAAGCCCTCCTTCAACTGGGAGGGCATTATGCCCTCCTTGAAGGATTGGTTGATAAGCTGCGTGACAGGAGGTGCCAAGATGTCGGCGCATTCCTTCAGCAGTTTAGTGGGGATAATATCATTTGGCGCAGTGCTGTTGCGCAGAGTGCCGATGATATATTTAGTGGTCTGAATGGAGATGGGTTCCAGCTTGAACTCACCTAACTGTGGTGACTTACTGCCGGTGCAGTGTAATCGACTCCGGGGGGGGCTGGAAGAGCGATTGTTTTGCTGAATGCCAATTTTGGTAATGAAGCAATCCGCTAACTCATCGCAAAATTCTTGTGAATCCAAGTTGGGGGCCACAAGACATCCTGGATTAATGGTCTGGGTGACCAGCTTGAAGAGTTCGCGGGGGCGATTTAGGGCACCGTTGATAGCCTCCGAAAAGTAATTCTTCTTGGCTTCAAAGATTTGTTTGTAGTATTTTCTAGTTATTACCTTGTAGATCGAGAGGTTCTCATCTGAAGAGTTTCTTTTCCAGGCTGCCTCTGCCCTTCTGCGCTCTTGCTTCAGTAACGCCAGCTGGTTGTTGAACCAGCCGGAGTTATTTTTCCTGATCTGGGTCTTTCGTTTAGGCGCTATCAAGTCAGCTGACTGCAATAGTGCTGTGTTTATGGCCACCAATGTTTCTTCCGCTGTTTGGTGCGGCTGAATTGTATTTATTTTTTCCCCTAATGTGGCTTTGAAAAGCTCAGAGTGGAGCTTCTTCTGACATCTAGTCCAGTGTGTTGTCACTGGATTTGATGTTTTTGTTAAGGGGGGGAAATCGGAAATAATGAATTTAATTGCATGGTGATCTGTCCATGGCAATGGTTCATTTTCCAAGATTTTTATTTCCAGATCTTGTCTGAAAATAAGATCGAGCGTATGACCTGAAGCATGTGTGGGCCCACATACTAGTTGCTGAAGCCCTAATCCTTCTAGGTGGTCGATGCAGGCGTCAGCAATGGGGTCCTGCGGGGAGTTGGCCCAGAGATTGAAGTCCCCGAGCAGCAAAAGGTGTCTGCTATTCAGGGTGTAGGTGGAGACAAAATCCGTCAAGGATGGGAGCAGCTGCGACTTGGGGCCAGGTGGCCTATAGCAGAGTAGAATCTGGACGGTCTCCTGGCCGTTTACTTGCAGTTGGAGAGTAAGGGTTTCCATGAATGGAAGAGGGTTTTGGAGGCTTGGTTTTGTGATCGCAAGACGTGTCTTATGAATCACCGCCAATCCTCCTCCTCTTTGCCCTATTCTATTTTCCGTTATAATACGGTAGTTTTCTGGCACCAATTCTCCAAGAATGGTGTTACAGTCGGCTGTGAGCCAGCTCTCTGTGATAAAGAGGCAGTCTAAGTCATGTTGCAATAAGAAATCGTGAATTTCTAATCGGTGTTTTACTGCCGATCTAGTGTTAATCAAAGCACATGATATGTGCTTTGGCTGTGGTAACTGCCTGTGATTTTTTGAAGTCGATCGTCGCTCGATCCTCAAAAGTCGCAGATTTCCTAGGGTCTTTTTGGTAGCGGCCGACAGAATTGCGGCAAATCGCTCCAGATCCCAAATGTTCTCCGCCGAGTATTGCCGATTAACCATGGCAGGAGTGGGGGGGTGGATTCTCGAGGATAACCGAATCCTCAGATCCTGGCTTGGTCCAGAGGAAGGCAAAAAACCCTGACCACGCTGTGCCAATATGCTGTGGTAGGGAAAAAATTCCTTCCTGACCCCTAAATAGGCGATCGGGTTATAGCCCTGGATCAAGTTATAAACGAATATGAGCAGGGGGAGATAGGGCTGGATGGAGCAAGCTGGCCACCAACCTGACAGCAGGATCCAGGCTGGGGGGGTACCAGGCTAAGGAGATCACTGTCTGTGCTGCCAGGGGGGCTGAGAAGGATGATCGGGGGCGAGGGGACTCTGCAAGGGTGAGTGAAAAGTAATAGTTGGAGGTGGGGAGCGGCACGCCGCTAGGCCGCGGATGAAGCCGCGGCCTTTCCTGAGTCGCGGCTGCCGCTGCAGTGATGTGGAGAAGCAGTGATGGTGATGTGGAGATGCTTCTGGGGTGAGGTGGGGGATTTCTGGCCTGTAGCAGCGTGTGGGGATCGGCGCGGCGGTAGGCCGCAAGTGAAGCCGCGGTCTTTCCTAGATCGCGGCGCCCGCGATTCCCCACAGGCTGGCGCGGTTCTCGGGAAAAGCACCCGGGGGAGCAACCGCGGAGGGGAAGAAGGAGCAGGGGAGCAGGGGAGAGCCGTGGGGCATGGATGTTTGTGGCGGCTGTCCTCAAAAGGACTGCCGTCAATGGTCCCAGCGAGGCTCTTACCTGGAGTGAAGAGAATCCAGGGGAGGGCTGGATCACTGAACCGGAGGTAACCGGAGGTACCCAGGGAGAGGTAAATTGTAGATAGTGGCAGCCAAGACAGGGGAGACAGGGAGGTGGAAGCCCTGCTTGCCTGCGAGGCCTGGAGCCGCACAGTGGGAGGACCCTGCCTGGCTGAGCTATCCCTGAGAGAGAGACTCGTTGGAGAGCGTCCTTACTCTCTCAATACCTGACACTGAACTGAACTGATGGGGTCCCAGTGCATATGCAGAGTCACCCTGAAGGGATAAGACAGGAGGATGTTAGTAGTGCATGTGCCCCTTGTGATTTCAGCATCATGGGGGGGACAGTCATGCCTGCCACCCATGTCACTCACCAACCAGCCAGCTGTCCCCATACATGTTCTGTTCGAAATCTGTGGGGATGGGGCTATGATTGTATATGTAGCTGTCATGGGTGTCATGGGTGGTGTCATGTGTTGGGCTGGTGATGTCCTCCAGCAGGGTTGTGGTTAATTCCAGGATGGCATGAGGGGTGAATCTGAAGATGCGAGACACCTCAGAATCACTCATGCCAAAGATGTCTATGCGTGTGTGATATATCAAGTGAAGAGTATCAGATTAGATTATTGGCTTGTATCAGATTAGATTATTATATCCATCAAGGTTTTAAAGGGCTATTGAAAGATAGTGAGACCGTGTTTGTAATTTGTATGTATGTTATGTATTGTTATGTATTGATGTATATATGTATGTATATTTTTTGTAAAAATGTTTCTTAAAGCAAAGAATTTTTTTTTGTAAAAAAAAAAAAAAACTCTCCCGTGCCCTCCTCCGTGCCCTCCTCCTTCTTTGCTCATCTAAAGTCTGTAATATAGCTATGAGCATGGATGCCACTGGCATGTTGGCATACAGATTGTTGTGCAACACGTGTGACTGCTCAGCTCCTCACTAACAGTGTTGCTTTCTCTGACATGTAGACAAATTGTCTAATTTTATACCACCTTTTATATGGTCTAATTTTAGACAGGCCGTGCAGCTGTTGCGCACAGCGCGTAGCCTGCGCTGCACCAACGTACTTTTGTGGATCCCCGTAACTCATTAGCATATTTGAATAGCAAATCAATGGTGTGTCTAGCTCAGTTTCATATGATGTGCAGTCAGGACAATGGAGTTACCCGCCCGCCGTCATATGACGGTGGGCGGGTAACAAGTGGTTAAAGAAATTTGTAGTAGGACTACAGAGTAATTGTCTGATTCTCAGTGTCTGCCTATGTTTATCCTACACTTTAGTACTGTAGTATACTATTTTTATGTTTTAATTCGTTCTACTACATTGTATAACTATTAAAATACACTGCATTTTCAATAATGGAGACATGAGTAATGCTAACACTCTATGATTGAAAATGACAAATTAGTTTGTTTGATTGCTTAGATTACTGATATTTGAAATATCAAACCCAACACTAAATTTGAAGAACATTTTATAACGTATAGCCTTTGAAAAGATTGAACCACTATCCATTTTCCTCATCAAATAACTTCTTGATAGAGAGCATGAATATCACTTTGTGACTGACTGATAATCATGCCAATTTGTTGCCGCCGGAACAATGCTGGAAGTTAATGTATTTTGTATACATGGTGGAAGTGAGTCATGCAGCACTAATTTTTCAAGAAGCACTGGAAAGGTCAAAGGAGTATTTTTAAGACGATTGAGAATTGTTCAGTTCATACAGTGATGCTATTATGCAGTTCAAATGCTTTAATATAATTTCCATTATCAGCATTTAGAAGCAAGCAGGCAAACGCATGCATAGCGGAAACAGAATGTGTTGGTTAAAAACAATTAATTTGTGACATACTGTAGAAGAACCAGCTGCATTATGTACATGTAGTAGTTTGGTTATTTTAAGAATTATGGATAATAAAATGGATGTGTTTTTAGAAGATGTTGCTCCTGAAGCTTTGCAAAGGCCATATTTTAATTATGCAGCACCCCAGGTCTCATAGCACTACAAGCTTGTGTGGCCACACAGTTCACAATTTTTAAATTGTATAAATAAATGTATAATGCTTTATAAAGTTCTGTAAAACCTTGTTTTCCATATGCGTGCATAGAACGAAACTCATGCTTTAGGAAGTACTCCTATGATCACTGTTACCATTAAGTCTACATATGTGGTTTGTAGCAGATAGCTTTAGTATCTATTTCCATACCCGTTTTTGTGTCTACCATATGAATGTCTTCACTGTATGAATATGTCACTGGAAAACAACAGCTAAACAATTCCTAAGGCTTTCTGGATGTATTAACAGCATGGTGCATGGCTAATAATATCATCAAGGCCATGTATACACAGCAGAAACATAAAATACACTGCAAAAGATACATTATTTATCATACAGCAGCAAAATATAGCAGAGTTTTTCCTTTATTAATTCATGGTAAAATTATTATCTGCCTACAGTCCTATCTATAATTCAGTCCGCTGTGATGTATATTAAATAGGTAAGCAACAAAACAAAACAAAAAAAAAAAACAGTATTTCCATTTGTGATGTGTTGTTTGTTTTAGCCATTTTAACTTCTTGCCTAACTCTACTGCATATATATATATATATATATATATATATATATATATATATATATATATATATATACACTGTATATATATATATATATATATATATATATACAGTATCTCACAAAAAAGAGTACACTCCTCACATTTTTGTAAATAGTTTATTATATCTTTTCACGTGACAACACTGAAGAAATTACACTTTGCTTCAATGTAAAGTAGTGAGTGTACAGCTTGTATAACAGTGTAAATTTGCTATCCCCCTCAAAATAACCCAACACACAGCTATTAATGTCTAAACTGCTGGCAACAAAAGTGAGTACCCAATTTGCCATTTTCCCTCCCCGGTGTCATGTTACTCGTTAGTGTTACAAGGTCTTAGGTCTAAAGAGGAGCAGGTGTGTTAAATTTGGCATTATCACTCTCACTCTCTCATACTGGTCACTGGCTATAAGTTCAACATGGCACCTCATGGCAAAGAACTCTCTAAAGGATCTGAAAACATATTTTTTTTGCTCTACCTAAAGATGGCCTAGGCCAGTGATGGCGAACCTTGGCACCCCAGATGTTTTGGAACTACATTTCCCATGATGCTCAATTACACTGCAGAGTGCATGAGCATCATGGGAAATGTAGTTCCAAAACATCTGGGGTGCCAAAGTTCGCCATCACTGGCCTAGGCTATAAGAAGATTGCCAAGACCCTGAAACTGAGCTGCAGCACGGTGGCCAAGACCAAACAGTGGTTTAACAGGACAGGTTCCACTCAGAACAGGCCTTGCCATGGTTTACCAAAGAAGTTGAGTGTACGTGCTCAGCATCATACCCAGAGATTGACTTTGGGAAAAGATGAGTGAGTGCTGACAGCATTTCTGTAGAGGTTGAAGGGGTGGGGGGTCAGCCTGTCAGTGCTCAGACCATACTCTGCACACTGCATCAAATTGGACTGCATGGCTGTCACAGAAGGAACACACAAAAAATCTCCTGCGCTCTGGTGTTTTCCGCTAGGGGGCGAAGTGGTCCAAAAAAAAAGAAAAAGGAGGGCGCACCGACCTAGGTGGACAGCTGACCACCTAGGCTCTGAGGAAAGGGGTTCACCCCAGAAACGCGTCAGCCATTTTTTGCCAGCTTGATACCATCTGATCTGTGTTGTCATCAGGTTTTCCTGGCAATGCTGTGTACCAGTTTGAATGCTTGGCAAGTGCTCTTTACAACTCCTTTTGTGAGTAGACTACTGTTTTTATTTAATTTAATAAAATCTTTAAAAAGGTAATGCACTAGGTCGGTGCACCCTCCTTTTTCTTTTCTTTTTGTCCCAGAAGGAAGCCTCTTCTAAAGATGATGCACAAGTAAGCCTGTAAATAGTTTGTTAAAGACAAGCAGACTAGGGACACGGATTACTGGGACCATGTCCTGTGGTCTGATAAGACCATGATAAATTTATTTGGTTCAGATGGTGTCAAGCGTATGTGGGGGCAACCAGGTGAGAAGTACAAAGACAAGTGTGTTTTGTCTACAGTCAAGCATGGTGGTGGGAGTGTCATGGTCTGGGGTTGCATGAGTGCTGCCGGCACTGGGGAGCTACAGTTCATTGAGGGAACCATGAATGCCAACATGTACTGTGACATACTGAAGCAGAGCATGATCCCCTCCCTTCAGAGACTGGGCCGCAGGGCAGCATTCCAACATGCTATAAACCTGAAACACACCTCCAAGACGACCACTGCTTTTCTAAAGAAGCTCAGGGTAAAGGTGATGGACTGGCCAAGCATGCTTCCAGACCTAAACTCTATTGCGCATTTGTGGGGCATCCTCAAACGGAAGGTGGAGTAGAGCGAGGTCTCTAACATCCACCAGCTCTGATATCATCATGGAAGAGTGGAGGAGGACTCCAGTGGCAACCTGTGAAGCTCTGGTGAACTCTATGCCCAAGAGGGTTAAGGCAGTGCTGGAAAATAATGGTGGCAACTTAAAATATTGACACTTTGGGCCCAGTTTGGACATTTTCATGTAGAGGTGTACTCACTTTTGTTGCCAGTGGTTTAGACAGTAAATTTACACTGTTATGCAAGCTGTATACTCACTACTTTACATTGTAGCAATGTGTAATTTCTTCAGTGTTGTCACATGTACAACTTATGTAGGAAGATTTGTTTCATCCCTATGTATCATCTGAGGCTGTTCACTTCGCTGGGTATATGTGAGGGTTTACATCCACTTTAATTGTTTTCTTGACCTGCTGCCAAAAAAATTTAAATTATCCACATTTGGAATTTATGGATTGTTTGAATCCATGCCTGTTTGTGTGTTTTTCAATAGGACAGAGCAGCCTTATGTAAGAAAAGAGTGTATTAGCAGCAGGCAGCTGACAGACATAACTTTTTGGTGCTGCATGTCCTTCTCCTGGCTAAATTTTCTTCACCCGTTATTTCTTAAGTATAAGCAGCATCATTTTTTTTTCTGCATAGGGACAAGGTGGTGTATAACCCTAGGACTTACTTCCTTTTTTATAAAGGCAGTACTCAGTTTATGCGGATATGTGTGTCACTAGCGCAAAAACAACTTTTTTGTGTCAATATATTTTAAATATTTTAAATCATACATTAACTGCTGCAGTTAAGTGTTTCCCGTTATCAGGTGATGTGTCACAGGAAAAAGGTGCGCCAACTCTATATTACTGTATATATTACCACTCCTACTTCGACAGTAAATATTTAATATTAATAAAGTGCGATCACGTGCTTACAAATATAAAAAAAAAAATAACAATTAACAACCCTGTGTTGCCAAAAAGAATATATATAAACAATATATAATATATAGAATGCAGTTGCTGATGAATGCTGATTAACTATTTCCCATGTGCTCAATTCCACATCTGTGACTGAACAAAGGTATTTATCCACCAACTTGTGAAGACACCACCACCTTCTGAAATGGTCACTCACCAGAAGCAAGCTACATATGCGCCTTTGGTTCATATAAGGGATAACCACTCCATGAGTGGCAGTGCGTCCATAGTGGGTGCAAGAGCGCTGCCCCCTCACCGTCCGCCACTGAAAACAATACATAGATTCATGCATTGCATAAATCTATGTATTGTCGCCAGTGCGGCTGCCGCCCACTATTCAGATGGCCGGCTCCCTGGCGTGTGCCAGCCATCTGAATAACGGCAGCTGGTTGACTGTGGAAGTGTCTATTAGAGCCAGTGGCCTGTGGGCTGTAATCGGCTTCCAAATAGTTAACCAGGGGACGCACAGGGTGTGCGTTCCCTGGTTAACACTGACATGCATCTCAGCCAATCAGGTTCACCGGATCTGGTTACCAGTAACCCGATTGGCTGAAGCAACATTGAGGGCGGAAGAAGACATGGAGGGATCGTGGAGGAGGAATGCTGACCGAGAAAGGAAAGTGCTGGGCGGAGAGGGCAATCTGGTGGTATTTTGAGGCAATCTTGCGGCATTTTAAGGGGCAATCTGGCGGCATTTTATGGGGCAAATTGGTGGCAATTGATGGGCACAGTGGCGACAATAATATTGCACAGTGGCTGCATTTGGCATGGCACAGTAGCGATGATGGCATGGCACAGTGGCGACAATTGATGGACACAGTGGTGAAAATGGCATGGCACAGTGGCTGCGTTTGGCATGGCACAGTGGCGACAATTGATGGGCACAGTGGCGACAATGGCATGGCACAGTGATGACATTTGATGGCACAGGGGAGACAATTGATGGCACAGTGGCGACAATTGATGGGCACAGTGGTGACAATTGATGGCACAGTGGCTGCGTTTGACATGGCACAATGGCATAGCACAGTGGCGACAAATGATGGCACAGTGGCTGCGTTTGGCATGGCACAGTGGCGACAATTGATAGGCACAGTGGCGACAATGGCATGGCACAGTGGCTGCATTTGGCATGGCACAGTGGCGACAATTGATGGGCACAGTGGCGACAATGGCATTGCACAGTGATGACATTTGATGGCACAGTGGCAACAATTGATGGCACAGGGGACACAATTGATGGCACAGTGGCGACAATTGATGGGCACAGTGGTGACAATTGATGGCATAGTGGCTGCGTTTGACATGGCACAATGGCATAGCACAGTGGCGACAATTGATGGCACAGTGGCTGCGTTTGGCATGGCACAGTGGCGACAATTGATGGTCACAGTGGCGACAATGGCATTGCACAGTGGCGACAATTGATTAACACAGTGTCGACAATTGATGGCACAGTGGGTGCGTTTATTTAGCATGGCACAGTGGCGACAATTGGTGGGCACAGTGGCTGCATTTGATGGAATGGCACAGTGGCGACAATTTTATGGCACAGTGGCGACAATTTTATGGCACAGTAGCTGTGTTTGATGGGCACAGTGGCTGCCGTTTGATGGGCACAGTGGCTGCGTTTGATGGGCACAGTGAGGCTGCAATTGATGTTTTTTTTTTTTTTCGTTTGTTTGCGCCCCCCAAAAATTTTGAGCACCAGCCGCCACTGCACTCCACTCAGAAGGATCAATCTGCAAATTTTCCAATCGGTATACCAGTATTCACAAACATCCATACTGGCTTAGCTCAGGATCTCATATAAAAATAAATAGCCATTATTGTGCAATATAGTTAAAATGTATTGGTAAAATACTTAAAAAAGTTTTCACTCACAAACTTTAGAGCGGTTCTGGCAGTGCTTATAGGGCTTGATATATCAGCGTTCGTTCCCCTGTGGTTGGCGTGCAGTCCAAGCCTCACATGCGGGTATTGGCAGGAAGTGACGTCGGCGTTACCAGGAAGCCTCAGTTTGTACTGCAATCACTGTCTGTTTTTGCTTGCCCAGGGCAGCCTTGCAAAGAAAAAAAATATATAAAAAAGGAAAGAAATTAAAAATATAATTATAAATCCTGTAAATATGTGCATACTGTTTCACCTGAACTCAACAAGAAAAAAAAAACTATATATTTTGAATGCAGGACCTATGCCTATTATTTTAGGTTTGCCTGTCCTTTTGTTTATTTTAAATACATTTAATGGTTACAATGTAATGGGGAATAATAGATATGTGATAATATGGTGCACAAAACATTACTGACCGAGGGGCGTGGCCGAACGCGGATGATGGCGGACGTGTTCTGAGGAGGCTCCGACAAACTGACTTCAACCCGCAGATATCCGGCCTCCGAAATAGGTGACACAAACTCCTCTCACCTCAGACCTGCTCCGGGGACTCTCCCTGTACAGCCCTGCATCGTTGCGGCGCCTTTTGGAGGCCCGCTGGAGGAGCAAAACGATCTGTGACAGGATCCATCTGGAGACGCCCCGCCGCCATTTTAAGAGGCCTGGGAAACCTCAGCTGCAGCCGAGCTTGAGTGAGGTAAATGCTACAGAAATAGGCTTTACCACACTGTCATCCTCCGCAAATAGGTAGCAGTCTGGGTGGTGGCCTGAGGGCAGAGGCCTGAGCGGTAAATAGTGGTGGTTACTGGGGACGGGAACGGACCTTTGCACCAGGGTACCGCCGCCATTTTTGAAGCCCCTTGATAATATGTGAGTGCTCCTATGATGGCGGTCTGAGGAGGGTGCTTCACTCACCACCGAATGTTTATCAACTATAGCGGAACATATTGATCCTTCTCATCCGCATTTATGACATCTGCAAACAGTACACAATATGGATATTCAATTTATACGGTTCCCCTCAAATTTGGCTGACTGAATATACCTATTGGGGTCTAGCAAGGCAAATGTTCATTGCAAAATACATCTCCTGGCTTAAGGTCATTATGTAATTTCAAAAGCTCCATAAGCCCTGCTCCTGATATTATAACGACGCCTGTGGGTGTAGATAAATATTGCTGTTCCAGTCTATGAAGGAAAAACAACACAAACAAGTCAAAACTAACAACAAGGACTCTTCCACTGTGAAAAATCTCCACAAAATGTCTGCCACACCTCAGGCACACATGCTGAGCATTACAGAGGCATCTATGTCTGACAGGCAAATTTCATCTCAAATGCCTGTCACCTCTATAACTCATTCTCTGGGATCTAACCCACCTCCTGCTCTATATTATTCCTCTGTATTGAAAGAAAGAACAGTCACTGAGTTGACTGGTCATGTCATTTCTACTGCAATCTCCTCACAATCTCCTCCTGGACATGAGCATGCGAATGCTGAACGGGCTCTTGATGTTTCTTTCAATGTCACTGATTTGCTTAACAGAATAGCTGAAATGTTAGACAGGGGTCTGGCACAGACTGCTGAGAGAATCACTAGAGACATCAGAGCAGATTTCCAAAGCCTTGGTAACAGGATAGAATCTATTGAGCATAAATTGGATGCTAATGTTTCAAGGATTGACCAGAATACTGACCATCTACAATTCATGCAAGAACAATTGGAAGCTGCTCAAGATAGGATAGATGATTTGGAAAACAGATCTCGGAGAGATAATTTCAGGGTAAGGGGGTTACCTGAATCCATAGTTAATGTTCACTCTGCTATACAAGACATCATTAGAGATCTGATTCCATCCATTCCTGCACATAAGTTGGAATTAGACAGAGCGCACAGATCCTTAAGCCCATTACGCAAGGACGGTTTACCTAGAGACGTGGTAGTCAAACCACATCATTATTCAACCAAAGAGGAAATAATGCAAAAGTCCCGTCAACAAGAACATTTGCAGTACCAAGGAGCAAGGATCCAAATATTTTCTGACATTTCCCCCCACACAATTCAGAAGAGGAGAGCGATGAAACCATTATTGTCTGCCCTCATGAAAAAGGAAGTCAAGTATAATTGGGCCTTTCCATTTGCTCTAAAATTCACTTATAATGGCAGACATTATACTGTACGCAACTTTCAGGAGGGTGAAAGGCTACTATTAGATCTAAGAATTATTGCAACCGCACCAGATATGGATACTACACCTCCACAGCCTCCCTCAGCTAAAAGACAGACACCTACTAGCCCTAATTCGGGTGAATGGAATAGAGTCAAACACAGGAAAGTTGGGAAAAACCCCGGAACCTGACTTGGATCAGTAATTCCAGTTGAACTTTCCCGGAGGAGATACTAATTTTTTTTTTCTCCTTTCTTATGAGCTTATATGTATGTATATGATAATATATATAGGTGTATGCATATAATATATGTTTATGTAAATAATATTTTTTTTTTATTTTTTTTTATTTTTTTTCTCCTCTTTCTTCCTCTGGGAAATCTCATTATGTCATTTGTCTTAATGCATAAACTGTATGAGATCAATTTCTTCCTAAAAACAATTTATATAGGATAACGTAACGATCGTCGGTAATAGGTGGTGGTGAGGCATTGAGCCTCTACTCACTTTCCAGACAGACTTTTTGTCATCCTGGGTAGTGGGTGTTTGGTCCTTTAAAACTGGACTACTTTGGAATTTCTTCTTTGAATGGGGGAAGGGGGCATATTCCCTCCCCCCATTCCGGGTCATGGTTTGACCTTATGTTATGCCACATTTTGCTTTATTGTTTACTCTTTTATCCTTACCTTTTGATTTTTTGATTTTTTTCCCTGTTGTTCTGCTCTGCTTTCTCCTCTCTGTTGGCCTGCCTGTCAGGATATGGTTTTTCTAGGTTACAGGCTAATTTCATAGTATACATTCTGGAGGTTGTAAGGTTTAAGTTTCATGGCTGGATCAAATAACCCTTCCACACCCCTTCGTGTTGTAACACACAACACTCAGGGGTTGAACTCTCCTATTAAGAGACGAAAGGCTCTCCAAGTCTATAAGTCTCTTCATGTGGATGTCGTTTTTCTACAGGAGACACACTTCCCAAGGCGGTACACCCCCTCTTTTTTACATGCTCATTTCCCAGTGTTCTATTTATCTAAGGCGGAAAATAAGACCAAAGGAGTGGCTATTTTATTTTCTAAATTTTGTAAATTCACTTTGGTTAAGGAATATGGGGACCCGGAAGGAAGATTTATTTTGGCTAAAGGAACCCTCGATGAGAAAATGTACACTTTTGTTTCATACTATGCACCAAATAGGGGACAACAGAATTTTTTTTCACAGATGTTGGATACTCTCCAACCTTTTATGGAGGGTATCATAGTTATGGGGGGGGATTCCAACTTGGCCTTTGATTCAGGATTGGATAAATCTAAACCAAATAAGACTAAAATAATTAGGCCAACTAAAGCTAGTACACAAGTGGCACGTATGCTACACCAATCTAGGTTGACTGATATTTGGAGAGAATTGAACCCAAACACTAAAGACTATACACATTTCTCTAATCCCCAGCTATCATATTCACGAATAGACCACATATTGATTTCGAATCATCATTTCCCGGCAGCTGTTGAGTCATCTATTGTGGATGTCTCATGGTCTGACCATTCTATGGTTCTGTTATCTCTAAGAAGGGAGAATACAGCCCATGGGGTGTCTCATTGGACTGTTAATCAATCTATTTTAAAAAATCCATCTCTAGTGACAGAAATTGAACAAGCTATAAAGGAATATTTTGAATTTAATGATACACAAGAAGTTTCCCCTGAAACTCTATGGGCGGCCCATAAGGTAACGGTTAGGGGAAAAATAATACAAATTGCGACCAGACTTAAAAGACAAAAAAGGATGGAGGTGAGAGAGCTAGAAGAGAAATATCTAGACTTACGCAGAAAACATAAGTCAGATCCTTCTGGATTTCCCACTTCTTTACTTGATGCCGCCAGATTGGCCTTGAACCTAGCACTAACAGCACGGGCAGGAGAAGATATGAAATGGTCGGGTGCCAGATTTTATCAATTAAAGGATAAAATAGGTCCGATGTTAGCAAATAAACTGTCACCTAGATTTAAATCAAAGACGCTCCCCAAGATTAGACAAGCAGATGGATCTCTTACTTTGAATCCTCAGCGGATGATGGAAACCTTGCATGATTTCTATTCTAAACTTTATGCTTTTGACGATAAATCTACTTCAGATAAAATAGAGAAATTCCTAGATAAAATAAGTCTTCCTACTTTGAAAAAGGAACATATGGAGATATTGGAGGCTCCCATATCAACTGAGGAAGTTTTATCAGTAATTCAAAACCTAAAGACGGATAAGGCGCCGGGACCCGATGGTTTTTCTTCTCCATATTATAAAACATTCTCAGTTATCCTATCACCCTATTTAGCTCGCTTTTATAATTCCATGACTGATGGTATTTCTATAAATAAACAACTTAATATGGCTTATATCTCAGTGATCCCGAAACCTGAAAAAGACCTTAGTCTAGTTGAAAATTATAGACCAATATCTCTTATTAATAACGACCTTAAAATATTAAAAAAAATATGGCCAATAGAATGTCCCCTTTCATGGACCAATATATTAATGGGGATCAGGTAGTATTTATTCCAGGGAGGCAGGGACCAGACCAGATAAGAAGGGCAGTTGATCTGATTTCCATACTGCAATCTGGGTGGACTGGGGATCATGGACAAAAAGGTATGCTCCTTTCCCTAGATCTCCAGAAAGCCTTTGATTCAGTGTCCTGGCCATATATGTTTACGGTACTGAAGCGATGGGGTTTTGGCTCTAAATTCATGGGAATCTTATCTGCACTCTATTCATGTCCGGAAGCTAAACTTCGTGTACAGGGTCTATTCTCAGAACCTATTAGGATCCGGAGGGGCACACGACAAGGTTGTCCCTTGTCTCCTATGCTATTCGCAGTCATGATCGAATCTTTGGCTATAGCTATTCGTGATGACCCGGATATCAAGGGAAATAAATGCTCTCAAAAGCAACATAAATGTGCATTATTTGCAGATGATCTATTGCTTTTTATAACCTCTCCTCCATCCTCTCTTCCTGAAATTTTTTCCCTATTGACTGACTTCTCTAGAGTGTCGGATCTTACAGTAAATTGGGCTAAATCTAGAGCGCTTAATGTATCACTCCCTGAACCCACAGTATCAATGTTAAAAAACAAATATGAATTCAAATGGGACATTTCATTCATCAAATATTTAGGAATCAATCTGACTCCGAATTTTGAGAATCTCTATTCTGCCAACTATCCCCCTATGTATAAAAAACTGGAGAAAGATTTAAATGAATAGGGCTCCCAGAAAATAGGATGGATTGGTAGGATTAATTCGGTCAAGATGACTCTTCTCCCCAGACTTTTATATCTTTTTCGCTCATTGCCCATTCCGATAATTAAAAGTCATCTAAAATCATTTCAGGGCAAAATTACCGGGTTCGTTTGGAACAAAAAGGGTCCACGTGTTCCTTCTCGAAGCCTCTTCAATCTAACTGAACAGGGGGGTTTAGGAGTCCCGAATTTGTGGTGGTATTACCAGTCTGCTAGGTTGGCCCAACTATCTGAAGTCTATCTTAAAAAGGACCGTCCCGACTGGATTAATATAGAAGAACAAGCATCTTCTGCGTTTACTATAGAAAATTTGATGTGGTGCACTCCCAAACGTAGACCCGCTATTATGTCCCCGACCCTTTCCCAAGCTTTAGTACTTTGGGATTCGATAGGAAAAATCCTTCTTTGGTCTCGAAAGGTCAACCCTTAGCTGAGGTTTTCCTGGACCCGATCTTTGCATCTAGAATCGATGTGGATTCCTTCAAATGGTGGCATGATAAGGGGGTGTACCGTATTGGACATTTCTTCTCAAGACTGGGCCCTTTATCTGAACAATTTTTTGTGGATAATTTTGATCTCCCTTCCTCCGAGAGATCGAGATTTTCTCTATTACATGACTATGCTCAAAATCTTTGGTCTGATAATCTTATTTCTGGATCCCTATCTCCATTTGAACATAGATGCGACCAAGCCTCGAAAAGAGACGGGGTAATATCTCAATTATTTATAAATCTCTTGCGACAAAGGATACTAAATTACCCCACATGCTCGCTTGGGAAAGAGAACTTGGAGATGAATGGGATTTAGAGGATTGGTATGAAAATTTTGCTAGATCTATTAAGGGTTTTCTGAGTGTGTCTCTGGTGGAAGCCAATGGGAAAATTTTTACTAGATGGTACTTGGTCCCTCTTAAATTGGCCTCAATGTATCCTTCATCCTCACCCTTATGCTTTAGAGGTTGTCAAGGAATAGGGTCCATGATTCACACTTGGTGGGAATGTCCAAGGATACGTGGATATTGGAATAAGGTGTTTCATATTGTCAGACGAGTAACAGGGTGTAATGTGCATCAGTCTCCAGCAATAGCTCTATTGAATGGTCTAATCCCACAAATTTCGAAGGTTACCAGAAAGCTGATTCTATTTATTCTGACAGGCGCCAGAATTACTATTGCAGCTGCATGGAAGAAACAGACGGTCTCTATTCTACACATGAAGAGAAAAGTCACGTGGATTATGGAACAAGAAAAGAGAATTAGTTTAATGTTAGATAAAACGATTCTGTTTACTGAAACTTGGGAACCTTGGCTTAAGTACATGGGAATCCCCTATACTCCGGGGATACGATATTAGCTGTTGCTTCGGACTGATGCATAATCCTGGCAGGTGGGCTTACTCTTTCCTTTGAACTCTAAACATAGTATATTACTTTTCATAATGTGATATTTTCACGTTGGGAATAATTGGTTCGGAAATATTAATTATATTCCTGGTTTTCTCTTATAGGTAACTCTGGGTAGGATGTTGTTATGGTTCTTTAGACAAATGTTAGATCAAATTTATTTGCTTTAGGGGAGGTTGGGTGAAGGGGACGGGTCTACCTCTAGGATACAGAGTGATCCCATTAGGGGTATCAGGGAGGGAGGGATTGTCCTGGATACCCACCTTCTTTGCGTCTCTGAAAGAATGGTCTACTATGTTTTTAATTGCTTTAATATTTTGGACCAGACCATAGGATATATGAGATCTTGGGGGATTAGGGAGGTGATTCAGGACAAATTATATTACCTATGGGGTTCTGATTTACCTTAATAATTCTCATTTCTCTTTTCTGTTTAATAGGTACTACCCTCTGGGGTTAAAAAGGTTGGAAACGATAAACACTGAATGTACCTGTTCATTCTCAAATGTATATCCCGCTGTAATATTTACTGTGTTATTTAGTGCATAGCTGTATACTCTTTTACTTGAAAATAAACTTAAATTTGAATGATAAAAAAAAAAAAACATTACTGACCAATTGTGCACTAATGTGTGTGCCAAAAGCAAATGGCAGCGTTGCCTTGGTCAGTAACAAGTGTGTGCTATATAAGTCCGCCTAGAATACGTTGTTTACGTAGGCGTTCGACCGGCGTAAAGTTTCCCCTGCTTTATGAGGCGCAACCCATGTTAAGTATGGACGTCGGAACAGCGTCGTATTGTACGTCTTTTACGTCGTTTGCGTAAGTCGTTCGGGAATGGGGCTGGGCTTAAGTTACGTTCACGTCGAAGTCAATGAGTATTTCGGACGCGATTTTGGAGCATGCGCACTGGGATACGTCTACGGCCGGCATATGCGCCTTTTGTTCAGCACGTCATTTACGTGGTGTCACGATTAATTAACATACAACACGCCCACTACCAGCCTACTTTGAATTACGCGCGGTTACGCCGGCCCATTTACACTACACCACCATAACTTAGGGCGCAAGTTCTTTCTGAAAACGGGACCTGCCGTTCTAAGTTACGGCGGAGTAGTGTAAATGAGATACGCTACTCTGCCAGAAAAATACGAAAAAGTATCTGAATCTGGCCCTATGAGTTTAAAGTGTCTAAACCAAAGGTGCCCAACCAGTGGCCCAGGGGTCACATGTGGCCCGCGGAGCTCCCTGATGTGGCCCGCGAACCTTCTGCTCTGGGATGGCTGGTTTGCAAGCCCAGATCGCGGATCACCGATCCATCATCCTAGAGCATCAGTGTTGTGAATGAAGCAAGCGGTTGCGGAGCAGAGCTGCATAAGTTGATGCTTCCTGGCATATCTGTTCTGCAGTGGTTACTGGGCTGCTTTCAAATTGATCAGCCTGTGCACCGCCTACCTCCAATCTGATCCGCTAAAAAAACCCAGAAGAGGATCCATCTCCTTCTGCCTGGGTGGATCGGATCGAAGGGCCCATAGAGAAGAGAGGGCTGTGTCTGTGTCTGCTCTCGATATGCAGAGTGGACATAGACCTGTCTTCCGCCCGCTCCACTCATTGTGGCCCATGACCAGTTACCAAGTCACTTAAGTAACAAATGTGAAAGAAGAAAGGGGGACCAAGAATGGGGGGATATGGGAATGGTGGTCTCAGAGGAGATCAAAGAGGAAAGGGGTTACTATTGGCAAAAAATTAATGATCTAAAATTTATACTTTGATACAAAGAAAAATTTATTGAGGTATCAGAGTATAATTAATACAAAAAGGGGGGTTGGTCTTAAAAAGACATATCAAATTATCTAAAATTGATATCCTACCATGAACATTAATTACAAACAAGACGCACAATGAACAACATTAAATGACGACACTAGTCCGGACAATGGGAGTTCAGTCAACAGTATCTCAACACTATATTCTCAAATTGGAGAGGTTTAATTTAGATTGGATGCAAAAAGTTAAAACATAATTATAAAATATTGTAATCAGGGAAAACAATGTATCACCTGACTTCCTACTAAATGTTACCGAATTAGTGTGATATCTGTTGACAGAACCCTGTGTGTAAAGAGAGAGGTGGAGAGAAAATATAATAGTATTGGTTATCCTGCTGCAGCAAGGTAGGTCCTAAACAATTATGGAATTGCTCGTTTATTTAGGTCCGTGATATTTCATTAGTCCTAGGTATGAGCAAAATAATTGGTTTCCATATAGTCCACAATTGATGATTGAATATTATGGAGAGAAGCCCTGTTAATAGAATCAATCCTCAAGGTTACATGAACAAATTATTGAAAATGAGAGCATTGTTTAGGTTCAAATATGCTCCTGCTATGATCCATTAGTGTCCCTTTATATGGACTGTTGATTAGTCACTTTATTGCAGATTTTATAAGCACATAAATGACCAGTAAAGCACTAGGTTGTATAATTCTCAGTCAGTGTACTGTTGATGTACACATTAATGGCCCTCAATGAGCTGCAAATTCACTCATGCAGTGTCATGCAGAGTTATGCACAATGTAGGCTCTGTACATTACCGTGAATTGCTGGTGTTCATCCAAGGCAAGATTGTATATAGTGCCGTACGTTCCATTATATAGCGGTACAGACCTGTGATGTGTAGATGACAGCAGGGCCTGACTGAAATGCTGGATGCAAATGATATTGATGGTTACCCTCGATATCGTCCCTATGTAATAGGGTGTATTATGCAGCCGTGCTTGTCCATGTAGAGCAGGGATCCTCAACTACGGCCCTCCAGCTGTTGTGGAACTACACATCCCATGAGGCATTGCAAAACTCTGACATTCACAGACATGACTAAGCATGATGGGAATTGTAGTTCCTGAACAGCTGGAGGGCCGTAGTTTGAGGACCCCTGATGTAGAGGGACTATTCAATCAGGGACTACTCGCTGTATATAATTGCGGCATCTCTGTCTCTCTCGTGCACATTCGATCGTAGCGTCACGTGACTAGCGTCAGATGGTGACGTTGACGCTTTTCGCCGTACCCAATGGTTTTAAGAGTACGTTTTCCAATAGCTCTTAGATCTGTTGTAGCTTTTTCAAATCTATTATCGCTGGATAAAAAATCATTTGCCACAGCCACAACTACCCAAATAAAAATTTTCTTAAGTTGTAATATATCAGATTAGGGTGCTGCTGTTGTATCTAAGCCAAGCAGTAACAGTAAAATTCCACAATATGATGTCATTGGTGCTGTCTGTAATGGTTGTACTTTAACTTAAAGGCATCTCCCAAGAATGCAATTCAAAGAATTTGTGTTTTTCCCATGTTGCCCTTGAAGTAGCATTAAAAGATGGACACTGTCCTCGCTGTACAGTATTTTATATATTTTTTGTGTGCATTGGTACATCTTCCCCATGAAAATGTGTAGAATTGATTTATGAGATTCACAATGGATTCAAAAAACACTGATCTAATCTGTAAAGCTTGTTGGTTCTCCATTTATTGTAAGATACATTCCATGTGTAGATATTCTGTTCATTCTTAAAACACATAGGGCCAGATTCTCAAAAGAAATACGACGGTGTATCGCAGGAAACACCGTCGTATCTCTGTTTTTTTTACTGGGTATCTATGCGTGTGATTCCTAGAATCACTTACACATAGATACAGTGAATATCCAACAGGTGTAAAACACTTACACCGTCGGATCGTAGATGTAATTACTTTTCTGGCCGCTAGGTGGCCTTTACGTTGTTTTCTCATTTGCCTATGCAAATGAGCCTAATACGCCGATTCCCAAACATTTTTACGCCGTCCCGTCGTCGTTTACGTCGTTTCCGTAAGCGTAAACCTACCCCTGCTATATGAGGGGTAGGTTTACGAAGTTCCGTCGTTGCCATGTTAAGTATTGCTTCGGGTCAGCGTCATCTTTTTCCGGCGGTTACGTTGTTTTACTAAGTCGTTCGCGAAGAGGACATTGCGTAAGTGATGATCACGTCGTTTTGACGTCGGTTTCAATGACACTTTCCGACGTGAGCTGGAGCATGCGCACTGGGCTTTTTTCCAAACTGGCGCATGCGCAGTTTTCGATCGACGCGGGGGCGCGCTTAATTTAAATACAAGCCACCCCCTTTGAATTACGCGGGGATACGCAGGGCCATTTACACTACGCCGCCGCAAACTACGGAGCAAGTGCTTTGGGAATACGGCACTTGCTCCATTAAGTTGTAAATGGCTTACGCTACGCCGCCGCAGATTCTATGTGAATCTGGCCCACAGTATGCACACCATGGGCCAGATTCTCGTACTTTTGCCGCTGGCGTAGCGAAAGCCATTTACACCACGCAGCCACAATTTAACAGAGCAAGTGCCGTATTCCCAAAGCACTTGCTCCGTAAGTTGCGGCGGCGTAGTGTAAATGGCTCTGCGTATCGCCGCGTAATTCAAAGGGGGCGGCTTGAATTTAAATTAAGCGCGCCCCCGCGCCGATTGAACTGCGCATGCGCCGGCCTCAAAAATAGCCCAGTGTGCATGCTCCAGCTCACGTCGGAAAAAATAAATGAAGCCGACGTGAGCGTCGTTTACGTAAATCCCTATTCGCGTAAACGACGACGGGGCGGCGTAAAAACGTTCGGTAGTTGTCGGATTAGGCTCATTTGCATAGGCAAATGAGAAATCATCGTAAAGGCCACCTAGCGGCCAGCGATGTCATTACATCTACGATCCGACGGTGTAATTGTATTACACCTGTCGGATCTGCACTGTATCTATGCTTAAGTGATTCTAGGAATCACACGCATAGATACTCAGGAAAAAAAACTGAGATATGATGGTGTTTCCTACGAAACACCGGCGTATCTCTTTTGAGAATCTGGCCCCATGTGTGCCAGCAATCATAAGCTACAGTAACTATTTAAAAATGGTAGCAGCGGTAAACAGAACCTGAACCAGAAAAAAAAAAAACTTTTTACACATTACTTATTTGGGGGGAAAAAGCAGAGAACATTTTCAGACTTTAACATGATACAGAGAACCGTATTATGAAAGACTTTATTGAGGCATGACCCTAAAACAGAATGACATTATAGTATTATATGATTGGTTCCAGAGATCAAGAAACTAGATAAACTGTGGATAGCTATGTCACAAAGCTGAAATGTGAGATCCAAGATTGTCACTTAAAAGAGAGTCTACTAAGAGAGGAAGATCGGGTCTAGAGAAATGTATTCAAATACGCAGAGCCTCTGAATGGGTAAAAAATAGTCTAAAGATCATTGAAGGTTCAACTGATGGCAATGTGCAGACAGTATATATATATATATTTTTTAACAATAGATTTTTTTATTGAATTTCCACCATGTACACAGAAAACAATGCAGTAGGTGCAGTACAAGATATACACAACGAAAAAACAGGAATATATCTTACATAAAGAAAATACAATGCCAAAGTATGAGCTACAAGCAGTCTAATTGGATTGACCTCCGTAGGAGGTTAGGCCTGTAACCCCTTTGGGTTCAAACTGTGAGCAGGCTACCTGCAAGGTCTGTGACATGTAGCCTCTCCTGGACCTGAATGAGGGCCCCTGGAGCAATTCAGTCCTGTAATAGTTCTTCAACTGTAATGACAATCAATAATAAACGAAATCATGTAACATTACAACATTGAAAACAAGGACTATAAAACAAGCAAACTTGAACATAGCCATCTTTGAATTGAATACTACCACTTGGGATGCTTATCCATTGAAAAAAACGTGAGGTCATAAATGTGAGGGGACATATTTAGACTTCCTCCAAATCTCCCAGTGTTTATGAAAGGTTTGAGATCTCCTTTCCATATAGGCCAGCATCCTTTCCATGGTGTACTGTGAGTTAACCCTCGATATCACCTCTGCGATACTGGGGGATGATTGGGAGCGCCATTCCTTTGCTATTAATATGCGTGCGGCAAACAAGATGTGAATGACAACTTTCCTCATAAGCGGTGGGAAGTTCTCAATACCTAGGCTCAGTAAAGTAAGAGCAGGAGTAAGTGCGTAACTAACTGCTGTGACATTTGTAATGAGTAATTGGACATCCGACCAGAAGGTTTGTATGACCTTACAGTTCCAAAAAATATGGAGCAGACTGCCTGTTGAGATGCAGTTTCTCCAGCAAAGTGGAGTAACAGTGTTGTTCATTTTATGCAACCGGACAGGGGTTAAATACCATCTATGTAAAAGTTTCTGTGCTTTATCCCAATGGTCCACACATGCCGAGGAGTTCCCATTATATTTTAGTGCCACTGATGCAGGGGAAACTCTAATTGTAGCTCACGTTCCCATTTCAACATGTTAGGGATTTTTGTCTGAACATATAGAGGGGATGCAAATTTGTAGAAGAGGGATATCCCTTTGTGTTTGCATGAGGGTTTGCTCAATAAGAAGTCCCAAAGAACTTGTGGGAGTTCGATGTCCTATATCCTATACCTGTCTACTACACTTTGTTCAGTCGGGGGAGGCGCGGAGTAGTGCGCCCCCACTCTCTTCCATGTTTGGGCCGTGAAATTAGGGATAAGATATTCGTAAGCTGCTAATGGCATTCGTAGAGTCTGGGTGGGGACATCAGCAAAACGGGTATTGGTTGAATAAGACCAGGCGTTAAGGGAAGCTTGTATGGTTGGGTACTGCGGAGTTATGGGTTTGTGGTGCAGACTAGCAGCTATTGCCAGTGCAGGGAGGTTGTGACCAGGAGTAACCGCACAATCGATTTCTGACCATCTATTGTCTTATTGACAGGAGTACCAGTAGCGTATCTGATCTAAAACCGCAGCCCTATAATATAATTGCGCATTAGGTAGACCAACCCCCCCCCCCAAGTGTTTAGGTTTGTAGAGTTGTGCTAGCGCCACCCTGGGCTTCTTACTTCCCCATATAAACTTCTTAAGGGAGATTTCCAGCTGAGTGAAACATTTCTGTGGGATCGGGATGGGCAGTTTTCTGAAGTGGTACAGAAGCTTAGGTAGAACCTGCATTTGGTATGCAGCTATCCGCCCCAACCATGTAAGATGTAGAGCGCCAATTTGGTAAAGCTCCGCTTCCACTTTGGTTAATAGAGGGGGAAAATTACATGCATAGAGTTTAGATGAAGAGGCAGTTAATTGTACACCCAGGTAAGTGATTGAGGGGGGGGGAGTTACAGGGGAATCTATCGTGCAATTTAGTTTTATCATCCTTGGTTATATTAAGAGTTAGGGCATAACATTTGGATGTGTTGACTTTGTAAAAGGAGGCTCTCCCAAACTGGTGTAGTAGGGATTGAATTGTAGGTAAGGAGAAACAGTAAGAATAATGTCATCAGCGAAGAGACCTATTTTATGACTCCCAGAGCCGGTTTCTATGCCCCTTATTTCATCTCTAGATCTAATGTATTCCGCCAATGGTTCAATAATTAATGAGAAAATGATCAGAGAAAGTGGGCAGCCTTGACGAGTGCCATTGGAGAGCTTAGAGGGGTCAGATAGCAGGCTAGAGGAGTAGCGTCTGGCTGTGGGATTAGAATATAGTGACATAATCGCTGAGTGCATTAGGCCCGAGATTCCAAATTTATGCAAAGTCCTTGACAGGGATCCCCAATGGACCCTGTCAAAGGCCTTTTCTGATATGAGCAAGGGGGTAATATCCATCAGTCTATTTGCTAGGATTTTGGCATATATTTTCAAATCAGAATTTAGCAGGTATATGGGCCTAAAATTTTTGCGGAATATACGGATCTTTGCCCAGTTTTGGCAGGGTGACTATTACTGCTTGGAGCATTTCTGCTGGAAAAAAGCCTGTGGAAGCAGCTATATTATATATTTCCACTAGTTGAGGGGCAAGCAACACAGAGAATGCCTTATAGTATTCGGCGGAAAAGCCGTCCGCTCCTGGGGATTTGTGCATAGGCAAAGACTTAATAACACTCTCAACTTCTTGGATAGTTATAGGTAAGTTCAATTTTTGTAGGGAAGGGCCATCTACAGAGGGAAGATGGACACCCTGTAAAAAGTCATCAATCTCCCTATCTGTAGGTTGGTGTGTAGCCGGATCTGCCTTCAGATTATATATAGCTTCATAATAGTCCCTAAACACGTTAGCGATATCTTTGGGATTATGGAATGTCACATTAGTGAGGTGATGTCTAAGATGCGTAAGATTGGAACGAGCCTGTCTCTTCTTAAGTTGGGAAGCAAGTATTTTCCCCGCTTTTGTTATTTTGAGAATAGTAAGAAACTTTTAGCCGTTTAACCCTCCTGGGGGTATTCCCAAGTCTGACTCAGGGTTACATTTTTATGCTGCAATCTGTAACCCCAAGTCAGACTCTGGCTCGCCTGGCAGAGTGCACAGACAGGGTTTACTTACCTTGTTCCTGGATCCAGCGATGCATCCACGATGTGTGAGCGAGCAGGTGCTCGCTCGATTCACACAGTGCCTCTGTGTGCCGCCGCACTCCGTTCCCTGCGACGTTACGACGCACGGGGGCTGGAGAACGGCGCCATATTCAAAAAAGTAAACAAACACATTACATACAGTATACTGTAATCTTATAGACTACAGTACTGTATGTAAAAAATACACACACCCCTTGTCCCTAGTGGTCTGTCCTGTGCCCTGCATGTTCTTTTATATAATAAAAACGGTTATTTCTGAGTGCAAACTGTAGATAGTCCATAGCAACCAAAAGTGTCCCTTTTATGTCAAAAATGGTTTTAGATCAGCTAGAAAACAGCGATAATAAATTATAATCACTTGCAGAATTGAGCGATAGCGATTTGTGGGGAAATTCGTCATAAAAATAAATAAATAAATAATGACAGCGACAATTCTGCAACTGAGCAAATTTCAGTGATTTTGAGTTGATTACATTATTGAATAATTGTTATTATAATTATATTATTATTTGTTATAATTATTTATAATTATTTATTATATTATAATTTATATATATATATATATATATATATATATATATTTTAAATGTCATACCTGGGATGCCTATTAGACTTTTGTTTGGTCAGATTTAAGTGAGTTATTCCTAAGAATTCCAGGCCTACAGTATAAAACGCCAATTTTTCCTTGCAAAATAATGGTACCGCTTTCAGCACCTAAAATCTGAAAGAATCATACCGCCAGGGAGGTTAAAGAAGGTGTCATAATCTGCCCTAAGTACCTGCCGTAATTCCTCACGGTAGGCATTCAGGCGCTGGAGAATGTCATTGGACCTGGTGGTGGGGTTCTTGTGTTGTGCTTCTAGGTCTGCTATGGACTCATGCAGTTGTACCATACGTTGCTGTTTCTTTTTCATTTCCCTGGAGGCAACCAGTATAAGGGTACCTCTTGTGAAAGCCTTGTGTGCACACCATGTTGTCATAGGAGAGCTTTCGCCATTGCCATTAAGGAGAAAAAATTCTTTCATCTTCTCACCTATTTCATCCCTAACTTTGGGGTGCGACAGGAGGAAGGTGTTATTACGCCACAGCAGTCTGTGGGAGGTTTTGCTAGCATCCACAACCTCTATTGTTACCGGCGCGTGATCCGACCACGTGATGCTGTGGATGTCAGCAACCTGAACCTTTTGCAGTGTATGCATGTCAGTCAGCAAAAAATCAATCCTGGAGTAGCTATCATGTACATTTTAGTAGAAGGTGTAGTCTCTCTCGGGAGTCCTCAGGCAACGCCATGGGTCAAAGAGCCGTTCTTCATGGCACAGTGATCTTAAGCAGGGCCTCCACCTGAGGGTCACCGTAGACACGTCTAAATCCTCGTTCATAATAATATTAAAGTCACCAGATATTATTAATCCACCCTTTTGCAAGCTTAAAGGTCTAACATTAGGCGCATACAGATTTACCAGAGTGTAGGTGACATGGTCTATTTCTGCAACCAGTATGAGATAGTGTCCATAGGGGTCAGCATATTCCTGCAACAGAGAGAAGGTTAGTGTGTCCTTAAAAGCTATCATCACCCCTTTTTTCTTGCTAGAATGCATGGCCATAAAAATGTGTGGAAACTTGGTATGCGTACATTTAGGGGGTTGTACACTAGAAAAATGAGTTTCTTGTACACATAAAACATTGCATTTTGAATCCAGGGCTGTTTTCCAAAGGGCCCTGCGCTTATAAGGGCTATTAAATCCCCTCACATTGTATGACATGCACTTAAAGTGGATGGCCCCTTAAAAATAAATATTAAAAGCCAGCAGCTACAAATACTGCAGCTGCTGACTTTTAATATTTGGACACTTACCTGTCCTGGAGTCCAGCGGCGTCTGCAGCAGAGGACGAGCGTTCGCTCGTCTCTCTGCTGCTCCCCCCTCCATCCACGGTGAGGGAACCAGGAAGTGAAGCGCTCCGGCTTCACTACCCGGTTCATTACGGCGCATGCGCGAGTCGCGCTGCGCCCGCCGATTGGCTCCCACTGTGTGCTGGGAGCCCGAGAGTTCCCAGCACACAACGCGAAAAACCCGTCTTTTGCCCGAGACTCCGGCCCTGAAGTGGGTGCAAATACATGTCTTTAGACAGGTATCTGCACCCCCCTCCCCCTGAAAGGTGTCAAATGTGACACCGGAGGGGGGGAGGGTTCCGACCAGTGGAACTTCGCTTTAGGGTGGACATCCGCTTTAAGGATCATTCCACGGGTGAGTTGAGCGATGTTGCCATCTAGTGGTGGTTTTGAGCAACAACAGGAACAGACTAGGCATGTTCAGGATGCACATGATCAAAAGAAAAAACGGTGTCCTTGCAACTTTAAAAAAAAGAAACCTCCCAAAAGGGTCAAGCCGCACGCCTCGCGGCACATGAGTTGCAGAAAACATCTCGCAACAAAGTACGGGGGAAAGAAACGAAAAAAAAAAGAAAATATAGAAATCAAGTAACAGCCGAACATCGGGTGCCATAAAAAGGAAACTGAGATTAAAAGTCACCAGGCTCAACGATTTCCTGAGATAAAGGGAAGGCAGTTCATAGAAGAAAACATCAGGCAGTGTAACAGTTCTGTAAATAATGATTACTCCTCCTGTTCTGACGTTGGGCGCTGTGACCGTGGAGAGGAGGGTCAGGGTCCGCAGGGAGTCCTTCAGCGGGGATCAAACGCCATTTGCGGAGGAGTCCGAGACCTTTATCCAGCGATTCAATCGTATGCGATTCGTTGTTCATGTCCACCAGTAATTCGGCCGGGAAGCCTCATTTATAGATAATCCTATGATTGCGCAGTACCTTGGTGATGGGGACCAAGTTGTGTCTTGCAAACAGTGTAGCTTGCGACAGGTCAGCATAGAGTGCGATTCCAGCAAAAGTATCAGGCAACGCAGGGTGCTGTCTGGCATAGCGCATAAGCTGATCTTTTATGTGGTAAAAATGGATCCTGGCTATCACATCTCTAGGGATTTGATCAGGCAGAAAGGAAGGCTTAGGCAACCTGTGGGCCCTGTCAATAGTGACATTCTCTGGGTTTAAAGCTGGAAGGGCTGTCATCATGAGTTTTTGCAGATATGCCGTAAGTTCCGCGGGTTTAACGGTCTCAGGGATCCCCCTGAATTTAATGTTGTTGCTTCGGGCCCTGTCTTCTAAACCTGCCATTTTGAGGCGCATAGCATCCTCTTCCACTTCAAAGTGAGCATCCACTAGGTCATTATGTGCCACTGTAAATTCTTCCATCTTCTGCTCTACATACTGCACTCTATTGCTGACTGCAGAAACTTCCATTTTAGTGGTCTGCATGAACGCTGCCATGTCACATTGAAGGGCCCCCTTAAAGTTTGCAGCATCTCCCTCATGGTAATATCAATAATGGGCTGCCCTGAGGTGGGGAAGGCATCCAACTGCTGGGCATATGTGGAGGATTCCTCCATGTCTTCCCCCTCTGTATCTGCACCATCCCAGGGGCCCAGTGTCCTCCCCAAGCCTTCTTTTTTGCTTAACAGGGCTGTTAAAAGGGGATGCTGGCAGCGGATGGCCATGGGATCGTGACTCACCCGAGGATGGCAGTGGATTAGCTGCAGTACACTGTGCTGGGTCCGTGGCACGGCTCCCGTCGCCATCTTGGATTCCTCGGCTCCCAGCTGGGGGGAAGAAATCGGTCAATTTTCGGGTTCCCTCTCTCTCCTTACGTTTATGCATCGCTGCAGAGATGTGCCCCCACTCCTCCTCCTCCCCAACCCGCGGTATGCTTTTTCAGTAGCCTGGTGTGCTGTGAGCCACGATATATCACCCGGTGTTGCAGAGCTCACCTAGCACACATCCATCCGCTCTGGCTGCCGGCTCTGCCCCCCCTCCATACAATATTTATTAAAGTGCACATATGACAAAGGCTTTCTGCAACCTATGTAAATATTTGGGGAAAAGACATGAGAGAGACAAGAAGAAATGCCCAGCATTAGGTCAGATATGCAGAATCTGTGGCAAGAAAATGCAAATGGGAGCAGAGACAAGTAAACACAATGGGGTTCATTTACTAAAACTGTAACGTGCAAAACCTGGTGCAGCTGTGCATGGTAGCCAATCAGCTTCTAATTTCAGCTTGTACAGTTAAGCTTTAACAAGAAAACCTAGAAGCGGATTGGCTGCCATGCACAGCTGTACCAGATGGTGCACTCTCCAGTTTTAGTAAATCAACTCCAATGATACAAAACAGTGCATAAGACATGTTAGAGGTAATACAATAAAGGCATTGCAACATAATACTGGAGTTATAGCTGTGCATGGAACTCTTGTGCAAAATTCATAAAAGATGTGCAATATTTCCATAGCTAATTCAGAAGAATGCAACAGATTCATCAAGTTCCTAAAACTTGTTTTCAATATTTCACTATGGCTCTCACAAATTGATTAACAAATAAATACAGCTATATCTGAGATAAAGATCCTGGAGGTAAATTGTGATACACATTTAGTAATTCTTTGTGACAAATTCATGTACATGTTTCACAGTGACATTTGTCATATAGATGCAAAACACACTTCTAAAACGGGTCTACACCATTCTTTATTAATTCCAGTGATTATATCTAGAACTATAGCTAGCAACAAAAAGTGTCGCTATAGTAAAGCAATATGTACCTTGTGACGCAAAGCCCATTAGGTTTCAGCCGGATTGTAGAGCAAGCTGCAATGTTTTATCTTACTCTTTAAGTAATAAACACGTAATGATTTTGCCTACAAATAAACTAGTCGTGATGCACGACAATTGATGTTATAGTCCTCATTGTCCAAATGGTATAGCTATTTGAACATGCAAAAGATCACACTGGATGGGAGACAAATACCAAATGAGTTTCAAAAATCTGCTTTTCTTTTTCAGGGGTATACAAATAGAGGAATGATTTCCAATTTCTAGAACAGATAATTAAACATCAATACCGACCATATGTTCATACATATTGGAAAGTTTTGAAGACAGCAAAGTGATTAAACTCAGATGGTGCCAAGATGTTGGTATGTTATACAACCAGTTTAAAATACCGTAAAAAGTAGGTCTATCTTTGCCACTACAAGCAAGCAACTGGGTCACCACTATCGTCAACCTCCTGAGCCAAGACAGATGTTGCTGAGGCCTGATATTCATGTATAAGAGTAGAAGGAGGGGTAAACTACTTTCAATTGAGCCCTTCAGTGTTTGTTATTACAAAAATAGAATAACCAAAATGTTAAGACCCCTTTTACACTGAAGGCGTTTTCATGTACCTTAGTGCTAAAAATAGCACCTGTAAATAGCCTGAAAAACGCCTCTCATGCCTCCCCAGTGATTTCACACTAGGGCTGTGCCCTTTCAGGACGTTGGAAAAAGTCCTGCAAGCAGCATCTTTGGGGTGGTGTGGGAGTAATGTATTCATCGCTCCTAACCTGCCTATTGAAATGAATAGGCAGCGCTGCCGCAGCACCTACAAAGCGCTTCGGCAGCACCGCAAAAAGGGCAATTTTAACCCTTTCTTCGGCCTCTAGCAGGGTTTATAATGTTTTGGGGTCACGAGTAATTTTCCAGAAAAATATGATTTTTACTTGTAGGAGCAAAGTGCCAGAATTGGCCCGGATGGAAAGTGGTTAAGTTTATATGAAACTTCATCGTGCTCTTTCACTTTCTCCAAACACTCTAAAAAATCTTTTTAACTATTATGATCATTCTCCCAGGGATCAATACTGAGCAGTCCATTAATGCCAGCGCATACAGAAGCAAAGGTAGCAAGAGCATGTTCCATTAAACATGTATTTTGAAGAATTTTTTCAGTGTTTACCATAAGTAACACGTGATGTGAATTATGCATATGCTTATACTTTCGAATTTTTGTTATGGTGAACATAGAGATTTGCAAATTAACCACAAGGGAACTCTTTATTTAAAAAGAGGGGGGTTGGGACTTTGAATGAGGCATATAGCAATCTTGCCATAGGCCTCCATCCCTGTAAGTGGATAAAAATGGTAAAAGTGGGACTTTGAATGAGATGCGATTTTAGCAAATATGCAATTAAATATAATATAAGCATGGATAATAAATTATAAGTAACCATGTGACCAGGCTCAGAATTGTCAACCAAAAAGCACTAAACCAAATTAAACTGTCTAACTGATGTAAGTAAAAACAGAGGTTTAGTTGCAAGCATTTGCAAATACCTGGGAAGCTGCAGCGCCAACTCCACGGCACTCTGCATGGCTGCAGTCCTATCTATAAATTTAAGGTCTCCTGAAAGGGAGCCCAGGTGTGCTAATCACCAGGCAGAGGACGGGTGAGGACCTAAAGCCCGCCCCTACCTAGAGTTGGTATGGCAAATAAGAGCACTGGAAAAAAAGAAAAAAGAAAAAAGTAGGAGTGGAACAAGGACTGCCCAAAAAAACAAAATACCACCAGACTAGAGGCAGACCAACTCCAACTGGGTCCGCCAGTAAAAAAATGACAATGCATTAAAGAACTGATCAGTGGTAAATCTGTGCAGGCACTCCATTCCACTCCAAAATCGCATCTCCATCCCGGGATAATGTTTAAAAAGAGGGGGGTTGGGACTTTAAATGAGGCATATAGCAATCTTGCCATAGGCCTACATCCCTGTAAGTGGATAAAAATGGTAAAAGTGGGACTTTGAATGAGATGCGATTTTAGCAAATATGCAATTAAATATAATATAAGCATGGATAATAAATTATAAGTAACCATGTGACCAGGCTCAGAATTGTCAACCAAAAAGCACTAAACCAAATTAGTGGTTAAGTTTATATGAAACTTCATCGTGCTCTTTCACTTTCTCCAAACACTCTAAAAAATCTTTTTAACTATTATGATCATTCTCCCAGGGATCAATACTGAGCAGTCCATTAATGCCAGCGCATACAGAAGCAAAGGTAGCAAGAGCATGTTCCATTAAACATGTATTTTGAAGAATTTTTTCAGTGTTTACCATAAGTAACACGTGATGTGAATTATGCATATGCTTATACTTTCGAATTTTTGTTATGGTGAACATAGAGATTTGCAAATTAACCACAAGGGAACTCTTTATTTGTCATACCTTCATTCAGCCTCCCTGCTTAACAGCTGCTGAGACACCATCCACATAGGGGGAGCAATGCTTTTAGTGAGTCTGCCTACTCATAGCTTTCCGTTGTTAGAAGGAATCAATTACAAGCATTGTGTAGCACTGCAAAGCAAAAGACATAGGCATAATCTGTATTTTTTTTTTCTTTCTATTGCTTTGCAGTTCTACAAAAACATGTCTGACCCCATATGAAATATACTTGCACAATTTTTACAGAAACAAATATTACATTTAAAAACAATAACACATTAATAACAATATTTACATCAAGCTGATCCTTTTTACATGTATTGCGCATCTTAAATTATTTGAAACAATCTTTTAATTGTAGTTTCTGCATAAAAAGGATACACAGTCAGAGGGGCCTGTACCTGCAGGTCTACAAGCAGAGATACAGTAGTAGTCATTCAAAAATAAATAGAGTACAAGCAAATGTCATAGTAAAGCAAAGGATCTTAGAACAAGCTGGCAAGGAAGAAGAAACGCATTCCTCCAGTTTAACAGTTTTAGATGATCCTTTAAAATAAACTTTGTAGTTTGTACTCAAAGCGGAACTTCACCCAAATGGAGAAGTTCCACTTCCCCCTTCTCTCCCATATACAGAATGTCTTTTTTGGGGAGGGGGAACAGATACCTGCTTTTGACAGGTACCCGCTCCCACTTCCATTCAGATTGCCATGATGTTCCAAGCAGAAGTTTATCCCCCCCCCTTTTCCCGCAGCCTCTTGGGACATGTCACAGGTCTCAAGAAACTGCAGGACCATTTACAGGGCACAAAGCGGCTTGTGCATTTGAAGAGGGCAGTTGGCTATTAAGCTGCAAGGAGTCACAGTTGCCTGCCCACACTGTAGACATGTGCACAACAAAATATTTCGTATTTTTTTGTTTCGTTTCGTCTGGTTCCGTAGATTCGTAATTTCATGAGACTCAAGTTTTCCTATTCAGACCCGTTCATATTTTGTAAGATGCAAGTTTTCCTATTTAGACCTGTTCGTGTTTTCATAACAGTTTTATTTTCGTTTATACTGAATGATTCGTAATTCTAAATTTATTTTCGTTGATTCGAAATTCGTAATTTTGTTAGATAATAATTTTCGCTTAATGGATTCGTAATTTTGTACTTTCATATATACATAGCAACACGTGCCTAATCCATATTAATATATACTTTCTCTTAAGCCCCGCACACACGGTCAGACTTTTTGCCAACAAACGCCAAAATGTGCGTTTTCCAAAAAATCTGACCGTGTGTACGCTGCATCGGACAAACTTTTTCAGTTTCAAAAATCTGGCCAACTCCCTTCAGACAAAAATCCACGGAAAAGTTTGTTTGAAGTCCGATCGTGTGTACGAGGCTTTACACTGTACAAAGTGACTCAGCACAAAAGAGATAAGCTGATTGACTAAGATAATAAAGCGGAGGTTCACCCTAAATTACAACTATAGCTTAATTAAACCATTACCTATCCACTATACACAATCCTTTTTTTTTTTCTATCGGCATCTTTACCTTTGTAATCCAGCTCTTAATCTTCTGTCAATCAGTGTTTCACCACGGGAGTGGGCGTGTATTAGATTTTTTCCCCGACAAGCGCTATGTATCCTGGGAGTGAGTGATGAGAATCCCAGGAGATGCGCTGTGCTGTAATCCCGCGATATCTCGTGGGTCACGTGACTCAGCAAGCGCTCAGTTCACGTTGTGAGCTATACCTGATAGATAAGGTGTATGTCTTCACAACGGGGCGTGACCTATTCAGTACGCCGGCCGTTGTGATGGCAACAGTGCAGTGTTGGCGGCGAGCGGTGAATGCTGGGACGTCAGCATTCACCGTATAAGACATCCTGCTGGGCTTTATAGTGCCCACAATAAAGATGGAAACGTCCATCTATGAATTTTATAAAATCTCGTTTTCGGGACAAAACAAATGCTGCGGACTATAAGATTGGGACACCCGAGTGGCTATTTTAACAAGGTAAGAGCAGCAGAAGGATTTTAAAAAAAATACGAAAACCCGTGGAACTCCCGCTTTAAGTAAGATACATCACTCACTAACTACACTGCCCAGTGCCCATTCAAAAGAACGATACAAGTACACAAATTTACGAACAAACAAAGAAACGGATTTACAAAACACACAAATGAAAATACGAACATACAAATGAAAATACGAACAGACAAAGGATTTAAAATACGGAATGCAAATCGTTAGTTTTAGATGTCATTTTCGTTCTTTTGCTTTTTCGGTGTTTCGTTTTTTAGTAAGATTGTCCAATCATACGTTCGTATTTTCACTTGTTTGTTATTTTGCTTATTCGTAATTCCGTAATTTGCGTATTTTGGTTCTTTCAGCTTTTCGGATGTTCAAATTGATACAAATGTACGAATACTAACAAATTCGTACCAAAATCCATTCGCTATGAACAGGAACGCACATGTCTAGCCCACAGTTAAGATGCCGGTGCCTGGACCCAAAGACCAGCAAAGATCTTGGGTCGGATGGGGACATTGCTGGAACCCGGGATAGGCAAGTGTTTTTTAAAAGTTAGTAGCTTCAGTATTTGTAGCTGTTGATTTTTAAACTTTTGTTTACAGGGTGACGATCCTATTTAAAGCATATGTAAACTTCAAAACAAGAATGTTACATTTTACAACTTGCCAATCTTTAGATGCAGTAGGTGCATTTGTTTTAATTGTTTACAATCACTCCTCCACTATATTTACAGAGGAACATTGTAGCCACCCTTAAACAGAAGCATTGTCAACCTGTGAAGTGTTAGCTATACAGAGGATGTAGAGGATTTTATGTAACGATCTCCAAGTAGCCTAGTAACCCTTCAAAGTCAGATTATAAGCCTTTGGGACTGTACATCAAAATCAATTGATACATAATTCTGTATTTCTCCCCGGGTCCAGGAATGATATGTCTGGTGTATATCTGGACCACATTTGGAAAAAGAAGTGTGTTGGTGCCAAGCAATCAAGTCTCCATCAAGACTGTTGCATACCTGTGAGAATGTGGATCACCATGGAACAGTTTGTGTTCCAAGGAAACTGGTCCTAGGTCCTGACAAAAAGATCCTTCAATTTCAGAGAATTGAGAGTGATCTGGACAGCTCTCTAGCATTGATATAAAGTTGTCTTCCAAAGACATGTGAAGATTTTCTTTAGACAATACCAAATACCTTTGTGAACTAACAGGAAGGTACTCTTGTTGTGAGAACTAAGCTAAAAGATCTGCTCCTGGATTGAAGCTCATACTTTTACTTTCAAGGTAATACATCTAAGAGGGAAGGAAATTCAAGTGAAATGATGTCTGAATTGCAAGGTGTTCCAACACCTCAAAGATATCTGGGGGGTCCCCAGATCAATGTTTTGCCATGAGGAGAAATGCCCCTACCCACTGTTCTTTTCTGAAAACAAGAGGGACCTCCCAGATGAATTGGATTCCATCAGTCTGAAGTGGAACTTTGTTACATGGTTCCCCCTCTGCCCATTCTCCCAAAGATCTTGAAGAAAATATGAAAGGAGTGGGCGAAAGTCATCATCATAGCTCTTTGGTGGCCCAGGAGAACATGTCAATGACAAAACTAATTCCTCTCCCATGCAGACATAACCTTCTGCTCCAATTCTGCATCCATCCCTAGAAAAATTTAGATTGATTGCCTGGTATTTGAGAGGAAGATCTTCAAAAGAAGGGCACACAAAGAATGTTGATACATTGATAAGAAATATATACAGTTTATTATATATACATATAAGTCTGCCAAAGTTTGTTAACAAGAACAATAAAGAATAGTGGGTTTGCACTATAAACAACATAGTATCAGTCAGTTACTTCCATCTAGCTGTCCCATCAACATAGGCTGCTCAATAAATTATTTCTATTTTTGCACATATTACAGTAATCTTCTTTTTTGGAAGGCAGGGATTGCATGCCAACGAAATGGAGGACATGTTGCTTTAAGACAAGATAAAGAATGAACACAGTGACCATATTAGAGAGCTACTTCTACAGTATTAGTATTAGTATAAGATTGTTAGAATCACTAACTGATCAGTGATTACTGTAGGTCTGACCCCAATGTCCCCTTCCTTATTAGAGACTTAGATTTGGGGGAGGGTCCTTTTTGAGGAGATAACGAGGCAAACAGGTAGGATGGAGTTCACAATACATTCCATCTCTAATTTACTAGTTGAATATGTGTAAAAGGAAGGTATTTTGGACATCATGCACCAGAGGGGACAACAGTACCTTTTTTTTTCTCCCGCTCTTCCCATTTTTTCTACGTATAGTGGAGGTGGGGAGTGGAGGAGACTTGGGTCTTGAGGAGGGGATAAGGGGCTAGGGAACAGGAGAAGGGAAACAGGGATTGAGGAAAAAATTGAGTGAAAGGAAGAAGTGGTTAAAATAAGAGATTTAAATGAGCAAACTATATGGATTAATTGAGGCCTTGGATGTAATCATAGGGGTAAAATAGATATAATTTGAAGAAAGAATAGTATTTGTGTTATTACTTGCCCTCTAAATTGGAATTCAAAAAGGCCTTTTTGATGTATTTTTTTTTCTTTTTTTTTTATGTATTATATGTGTAAAAAAGATATAAATTGAACAGTATATGAGATATTAGCCAACTTCGAAACTGTAATGTATAATTTATATGCCCTGTTTTAAAAAAAAAAAAAAAAGGGAAAGAAAAAAAAAAAAAGAATATGTGATTAAACATGACAGTCCTTGTGTGGAGATGACCCAGATACCTTCTGTGTCTTTTCACAGCTTGCATTTACTTCCAGTGCATTTACTTCTACTTGTTCTTTCGCAGGGGTGGACTGACACTGATATTATGGGGCCCCCAGGCAATAGGATATTATGGGGCCCCCAGGCAATAGACTATGGAGCCACAGGGTGCTATAATCTTGGGATTTATACCAAATGGATGAGGGTAAGGGACATTTCAGGGACAGATGTAAAAAAAACCCACAAATTTGTACATACTGTCCATGGTTTTACTGAGGCTGGAAACCCTGATGGGGCCCCCTAGTGGCATGGGGCCCTCGGCAGTGCCAGTGGGCACAAATGGTCAGTCCGCCCCTGCTGTCCTATCCCATTGTGGCTCCTCTGACCAGTATATACACCTGGGAATGTCGTAAACCTCTGGTACCAGACTGCCACATTAGTAAATGTTTTTTTATAATATGTGAACCCTCACCTTGTAAAACAACCCATTTAGTGCAAAATAGAAATTACAGGCAAAGTATTTGTGTTTATATACATACTTTTTTTTCCCCTTTTTTATTAGTGATCACCTCTGTTCTCAGCTGCATATGGATCTTAGAGAGCTGGGGGAGGAGAAACAACAAGTCACTGATCTTCCCCGTGAATAGATGTGCAAGAAGGGTGATCTATCAGCACATGTCTAATCATTGAAGGAGAGCTTGCTGAGTTGCAGCACAGCTAGACAACTGACCATGTTGTGCTCTCATGTCTAGTTTGGTCAGTTTTTATAGGAAAGGCAGGAACACTGGGTATTTCACACAAAGTGAGTAATACAAAGAAAACAGGATATTTTTTTTCATGATATAACAGACACATACTGTATCAGGAATATGACATGATGGGTTTACATATTCCTACAAATGTGGAATAAGCATTGCACTTTTTTTCTTTTCTTTTTTTACCAATACAAATACACTTACTTGTACCCAAGTCGATCGAAGGAATAAGGAAGGAAGAAATTTAAAAAAAGGCACATTCTATCAGACCGATCTCTACCTCTTGGGCCTAGACTGCCTCAGCTTCAGTGGATAGGCTATGTAGAGCCATTATGTTGCCAAGTTTTGCACACTTCTGTCTGGTACTACAGGCCTGAGGTGGATCTAGATCAGGAGGTGGACTTTAGACAGATGGTATTTTCCTAAGCTTCCCACCCATGAGGTATTTTTCTATTATATCTCAGCAAGGACAAGGCCTGATCTGGTTGGGTGAGGCAGGCATCTGCCAGAGCATACTGACTTTATTGCAGGAGAGTGGATCGTTCATATCTAACACCGTGGATTGACTAGTTGGGCCCCTTTCTACCAGTTTACTTGTCCCCTTTTGGATTACATATTACCCCTAATGCATGCCATCATGGAAGTGCACAGATTTTTGGGATAATTTGTACTGAGGTTTGGTCTGATCAACCAAACCACAATAGTGAGTTATGTTATCTAAAGACTGCCTATTTAGTTATAGCAACTGTTGATATCTATTTATCTATTCTTTAACTGGGTATTCGGTTCCATTAGACTGTATAGCACTGTTAATAGAGAAATAGAGCTGGGTGAGGCTTGGCGGGAGGTACTTCAGTGTGATGTCTTACTGAAGGAACCCCCTTTTGCTGTTTGCTTACACAGGTCTGAGTATTTATTAGGATCTAATTTATATGTATCTCATATCTCTAATTCTGACTCTTGCAGAGCTCTGCAAGAAGTCCATTATTGTTTGACCTTTGTTTCTTTTGTCTCTACTTTATTAAGTAAAGAGTTACGTTGGTTAAGCCGAATTTGTGTGCAGTTCCTCTGTCATTCTACGGGATGGTAACTCAAGGTAACCATTTGTTACATAATTTACTGTGGTATGCCAAGGTATTGTGTCTCCCAACAGTTATTGGGGTTTCTCACTAATACAGTTGTGCCAAGGGAGGGTTCGAGCCAGTTTAGGGGTTGATAGCCAGAGCGTAGACCCAAAACAAACCAGCAGCTCCTTCGGGGGTAGTGCTACACCAATAAATCCCTTTCTGTGTAGTCATCATGATGGCGTGATGTTTAATTTTTCTTTTTCTGCTAATATTTGATGTTCTGAGGAAGGTGTTTGTCTTGCCCTAATGTATTACTCTCTGTTTTCCTGTGCATCACCTGTAGGCAGTCTCTTTCAATTTCAGAGTGACTATGGGAAAGTGGAATTACCAGTAAGAATAATTTGTGTTTTGCTTAACCTCCCTGCATGTCCCCTGAGATCTATACCAAAAGACCTTCTCTGGATTGAATGCATCCACTATTTATGTTTCTCCTCTGACATGCAAACAAGTACCAGACACTTTTATCACAATAAATGTTAAAGAGATGCCTTTAGATGTAAATACTAAAAGGACTTACAAGTCAGATTTTGTTTAACACATGAGCTGCAGACATATTAACACCGGGCTGGCAAATTTAATGTCCAACCAAAGAATTACATGAGTTAAAGTAAAAAAATAAATAAAAAAAATATAAAGAAAAACATTTATATTGACAGCGACAGCTATTTTTACATAAAAATATACCAAGCTGAAATATACTGTATATTTATCATGCATAAATAAACCATAGACAAGAGGCAGAAAAAACATATTTTAAAACATATACCGTATTTATCGCAGTATAACGCGCTCCTGCGTATACCGCGCACCCCTAAAGTGACCCCCAATCCTGTGGAAAAAAAGTTATTTTTTGTACTTACAGTTTTGGTGTCTTGCGCCTCGGTGGGTCCGGTGTCCTTCTGCGGCGGGTCCGGTGTCCTTCTGCGGCGGGTCCGGTGTCCTTCTGCGGCGGGTCCGGTGTCCTTCTGCGGCGGGTCCGGTGTCTTCTGCGGCGGGTCCTCTTCGGCGGGTCCGGTGTCCTCTTCAGCGGGTGCGGCGTCCTCGCGGCGTCCTCCCCGCTCGTTTCCCGCGCCGAGTTTTGAATACTACGCCAGCATATAGCCAGCGCAGTACACTCGGGCACTCGCGCTCACGTCCTATACGTCCAGGACGTGACCGCGGAAGAAGCCGAGACTGGCCGAATATACCCGAGTGTACTGCGCTGGGTATATGTCGGCGCAGTATTCAAAACTCGGCGCGGGAAAGCGGGTATCGGCGTATATGGCGCACCCACGATTTTGCCCTGATTTTCAGGCCAAAAAAGTGCGCGATATACGCCGATAAATACGGTAGATTACCACTAGTTATTTTTGAACTAGCTACCCATGGTAGGGATAATAAGGGAAAGGCCTAGGTCTGAAGTAATAAACATTGTCTTATAAAATAACACAACATCAAACAGCAGATTATAAAATGATTGATAGATAAGTATATCCAGTTATCATACAGAAAAGTGTATGATTTGTACATGGGTCTGAATGTCCCAATCCATATTTAGTTGATTTTCTAAAGAATAAGATAGACACAGAGGAACACATTAAAAACTGAGCTATAAAATATGGTTAAGTGTTAAATGGTGAATGTCAACGCACCATTGTATTCTGTATGGTCTAAAGTAAAAAATTACTAAATATTTATACAGCTGCAACATGCCGATGGTAGGGTCAAAATTTGGCGTAAAACAACATGAAAGTATGGATTCATTTTGCCTTGTATCAATGGTTCAGACTGGTGGTGGTGGTGTAATGGTGTGGGGGATATTTTCTTGGCACACTTTGGGCCCCTTGGTACTAATTGAGCATCATTTAAATGCCCCTACCTGAGTATTGTTGCTGACCATGTCCATCCCTTTACGACTACAGTGAGTGAGTGAATAACTTGTATAGCGCTACAAATGCAAACTGAATCGCCTCAAGGCGCTTGGTATCCATTTCCTTCTTTTTAGCCTTCAGAATAGGTGGGTCTTGAGTTTTTTTTCTGAAGGCTTTGGTCTTGTAGTGGGCCTTGGGAATTTGGAGTAGATTTTGGTTAGTTGATCAAAGGACGCAATTGGGGTTGTGGTAGTGACAGTCTTCTGATGGCTACTTATAGCAGGATAATGCACCATGTCACAAAGCTCAAATCATCTCAAACTGGTTTCTTGAACATGACAATGAGGTTACTGTACTCCAATAGCCTCCACAGTGACCAGATCTTAATCCAGTACCTTCGGGATGTGGTGGAACAGGAGATTTGCATCATATATGTGCAGCCAACAAATCTGCAGCAACTGCGTGATGCTATCATGTCAACATGGACCAAAACCTCTGAGGAATATTTTCAAAAACGTGTTGAATCTATGGTTAATGCATTTTACGCTCCCTTCTCACTTAGTCATAGCTCACATACAAATGTCCTCTACAGAGACATATATACACATATACAGTATATGCAACAATTACTTGTGATTGGAACAATCTGTGTGAAACGATTGGTTTGTGGCTGCCAATAATTGGCAGATGACTGCCTCTGTTTATAAATGCAAATGGAGAATTTCTAATATATATAACAGATAAAATATAATGATAAAACATCATATGAATCATATAAAGAACAGACTGAATAAAAATGAAAAAAAGAATGAAAAAATGTCCATCGGGGTCACTAGTAGCTAAAGCCTAGGATGCACTTTATTCATTCATAAAAATGTGACGCATCCCATTCATGGTTAAGCCCTACAGGTTTCCGTTGTACCCAGATGGAAGATCCAAAAAACTTAGGGCCAGATTCTCATAGAATCGCGCTGGCGTAGCGCAAGCCATTTACACTACGCCGCCGCAACTTAACAGAGCAAGTGCTGTATTCTCCCTGCACTTGCTCCGTAGTTTGCGGATGCGTAGAGTAAATGGCCCAGCGTAAGGCCGCGTAATTCAAAGGGGGCGGCTTGTATTTAAATTAAGCGCGCCCCCACGTCGATCGAACTGTGCATGCGCCGGCCGGGCAAAAAGCCCAGTGCGCATGCTCCAGCTCACGTCGGAAAGCGTCGGTGAAACCGACGTCAAAACGACGTGATCGTCACTTACGCAATGCCCTATTTGCGAACGACTTAGTAAAACGACGTAACCGACGGAAAAAGCCGACGCTGACCCGACGCCATACTTAACATGGCATCCGACGGCACCCGACGGCATCCGACGGTACTGCGTAAGGTTACTTCACATCTTTGCAGAGGTAAGCTTACGCGGACGAAAACGGCGTAAGCGGTGTAAAAGCGTTTGGGAATTGGCGTATTAGCCTCATTTGCATAGGCAAATGAGAAGACAACGTAAAGGCCACCTAGTGGCCGGAGTTGTCATTACATCTACGATCCGCAAGTGCAATACAATTACACTTGTAAGATCTTCACCCGTATCTATGCTGAAGTGATTCTAAGAATCACTCGCATAGATACCCGGTGAAAAAAACGGCGATACGACGGGGTATCTGAGATACCCTGTCGTAGCGCCTCTGAGAATCTGGCCCTTAATTTTTACACAGAAGTCTAAACTTATCACCGCCTCTCCTGGGCATAATGATTATTTTCTACACCTTGTATAGATTCCGTTGAGGGGTCACCTGCATGACAACCATTGAAGTGGTTAGCTACATTGGTTGAATCTGTTTCTTGTTAATATCATAAATATGGTTTTGCAGGAATTCCCTCAATCTGCGGGTAGTATGGCAACGTACTGAATTTTGCAAAGGTTGCATGCAACATATATCAATTATGTGCAACAAGAAAAATTCAACCAATGTGGCTAACCACTTGAATTGTTGTCATACAGGTGACCCCTCAACTGCATCTATACACAGTGTAGAAAAGATCATAGTTCCCAGGAGAGGTGGTGATAAGTGTAAAAAGGATGTTTTTTTTTTTATCTTCTGTCTGGGAAACTGTAGGGCTCAACCATGAATGGTACATTTTTATGAATGAATAAAGTGCCTCCTAGGTTTTTGCTACTAGTGATCCTGATGGGCATTTTTTCAAATTTTTCAAACTTTTATTCAGTCTGTTCTTCATATGATTCTTATGATGTTTTATATCTGTTATTTATACATTATATTACTGTATATACTGTATAATATATATATATATATATATATATATATATATATATATATATATATATATATACATATATATATTGACCATTCCTCCAAGAAGCCCATATGTGAGGTTAAGCACTGATGTTGGATGAGAAGGCCTAGCTCGCAGTCTCTCCTTAAATTCTTCCCAAAGGTATTCTGTCAGGTTGATCTCAGGACTCTGTGCAGGCTAGTCAAGTTCCTTTACCCCAAAATCGCTCATCTATGTCTTTATGGACCTTGCTTTGTACACTGATGCGCAGTCATGTTGGAACAGGAAGGGGCCATCTCCAAAGTGTTCCAACAAAGTTTGGAGCATGACATTGTCCAAAATGTCTTGGTATGCTGATGCCTTAAGATGTCCCTTCATTGGAACTAAGGGGCCAAGAGTAAAAAATGATCCGCACTCTGGTCGATGCTCTTTAAAAAATGTTTGTTTTTATTTGACAAGCCACGGTGAACAAATGCAAATGAGAAGAGTGTTGACGTGTTTCAGCCTATATATTGGGTTATGACTAAGGCCTTATAGGGTGAAACACATCAACTGTTCTCATTTGTGTTTGTTTACTGTGGCTTGTCAATAAAAACAAAGCTTTTTTAAAGAGCAACGACCGAAGTGCGAAAACTCTTTTTCTCATTACTCTACTCAGCCAGCGACTGTGGATCGGGCACCCACCTAGAGCTCTGCTATCTATGTGCTATATGGGTAGTAGCCCAACCCCTGAAAAACAACCCCAAACCATAATTCTCCCTCTACAAAATTATTTGGACCAGTACACAAAGCAAGGTCCGGAAGAATGGTTAAACATTCCCATAGACATTCCCATTCCCTAAACCTTGTGGACAGCCTTCCCAGAAGAGTGGAAGCTGTTTAGCTGCAAAGGGTGTGGCTGCACTTCTGCTGTTCTCCTGAGCTCCAGTGAGGCCTACTGATCCAGGGAGCTTGATTACTCCCTATACCCAGAGTGGATGCAGGAACCTGGGGTGGACCCAGGGGAAGATCCCCCGGATGGCCAGAGTACCGATCCTCCCATACCAGTGTTTGAGGACCTGGGAAATGGCCCAGCTAAAGGGGAAAGCCTGGCAACCTACAGAAAGAAGGTTTGTGCAAGGATTGCGAGAATCGCCAAGGAGGAGGAAGTACTGGCAAAGTTGAAGTTTGACTTCAAGCAAAAAAAAATCGCAAGTGATCGGCTGCATAGTTCCAAGAGGAGACAGATGCGGCCTGAGTTAATGGCTTTGGAGGCCAAAGTGGAAAAGCAGAGTCTGCTGGTGGCTACATTGAAAGAAACCAGCGGTGCTTTCAAGGAGAAATATGGCAACGATGATCGCTTCCGTGCAATGCGCAGAGGGGCTATAGAGGCCAGTGGAGGACAGGCATCACCAGAGTGCGAGAAGCCAAGGTCAGTGCAAAGCAAAAAAGTTTCTGTGGGCTCGGATTGTGTTTCTGGCCAGCACGCTGGAAAATCTTTGCATTCCAAGCCAAGTACCAGTATGCTTGAAGACAGTGGTGAAAGCTCTGGCACACAGGCTGCAGGTGATCAGCAGTCAGGTGTTTTGTCTGGCAGTATGTCATCGGGCCAGGAAAGTTCTGTGCCCTTACCACCGCAGCAGGAGGCTATGGAGCAAGATGATCCATCTGAGCCTGTGAAGGGAGCAGGTATGATGAACCTTATTGCAGAAATGGAATCACCTTTGCATGGTCGCAAGTTTGCAGTGTCTGGATCATCTGAGGATGAAGAGGAGGATAATGATGTCCCCCCAAAATCTTTGAAACATGAGGTGAAAGTAAATGCAGGTTTTGTTCAGAACTTGCCTATACAACACAATGGAGGTGTAGTTCCTATGGATTGTGCAGTAGAGGGCGGCGCAGAGCAAACGTATCCCCTGGCTGAGACTTCCACCTGTGTACAGCCAGCCAGTGAAGGGTGTGTGGACTCTGCTGTGAAGAGTAATGATAAAGACATCACTGTTGGTAACCCTTCAGTTACTGGTAATGAAGGTAGAATTACCAAGGGCAATGTAAATGACATTTCTGTGTCAGAAGTCTCTGCTCCTGACAATATTGTTGTTGCTGCTTTATCTAAAGAGGGGTCTGTACCTAAGAGTGATGTTGCAAGGAGTGCGATTATTTCTTATGCTGCAGCAGTGGCTGCAACTGTGCCAGGGGTGAGTAGGGCCAATTATTCTGCAGTTGCTAGGAGTGATGTGACTGAAGGTCAGGCCAATATGACACCATCTGGTAGCTCCTTTAAACGCCGCAATGTGGTCCAATTGAGGTGGATTGGAGAAGGCCCCCCCCCAAATAGGAGAGATGTGGTGGACCGCATTCTGGGGATGGGTTTTAAAGCGGAGGAGATTTTTGCCCTTATCAGCCCAGTTGGGTCATATGAGTATGACCTCTCCTTTGTCAAGGCAGAAGGATTAGATGTCTTTTGGGAGAGGTATGAGCAGAAGTGCAAGAAGTCCCCAAGATGGGCAGGTTTGTCACCTAAAGTAGTCTCCCGCCAGCCATTATATAAAAACGTCACAATTCTAGTGCGTAATGAGTCCATTCCTGCTGCGGATCTGGGGGTGTGGTTGGGGAGATATGCGGATGTCCAAGCCCCCTTGAGGAAGGTTGTAGATGACAGGGGGATATGGACAGGAGGATGGACAGTATTAGTAAAACTGCATGTCACCGGTAATGTTGTTAAGCACATCCCTTCCTCTGCCTTTATAGGTCGTGACAGGATCATTACTTTTTATGCAGGACAACCAAAGTTATGTCACCGCTGTGGTGAAAAAGGCCATTTTTCAAGCTCATGTACTATGCAGAAATGTTCCCTCTGTCAGGGCTCAGACCATGTTGCAAAGGACTGCAATAATATTCGCTGTAATCTTTGTAACAAGTTAGGTCACCCCTATAGCCTTTGCCCTGAAGCCCTCCATAATCAGCCGGGGTTGGTGGAAGAACTGCTGAGAATGGAGGAGGAGGAACGTGGGGGGCAGCAAGGGGTTGGTGGAGCTGTTTCAGCTAGTCCTGAGGGGTCCCCCCAGGTGTCAGTTTCCCAATCTGAAGGTGTGACCCCTCCTGTGTCTGCTTCCCAGTCTGTGCTTCCTACTGTGTCAGTGTCTACTTCTGTTGTGTGTTCTTCCCCAGTGTTTCAGATACCCAGTGTTCCTGATGTATCCAAGTCATCCAGATTGGCTGAGGCTGCCAAAGGGGCGGATTCATGCCGATCTGAGGTGGCAACTTCGTCGGGACCTTCCCTGGGGAAACGTAAGACCTCTAGTGGAGGTTCTAAGGGGAAGAAGGGGGAAGTTGCCACTGCTAATGATATAGATGAGGCCTTTAAGGGTAATGTTTTAGGGGAGGAGGGAGAGTGGACCAAGGTGAGCAGAAGGAGGAATAAAGTAGTCCTGACCTCTGCCTCCTCGGCTTCATCTTTAGAGGTAGAAGATCTACCTCTGGGAAACAAGTTTGGGTCCTTATCTGACGGGGAAGAGGAGTCTTCTAATTCCGTGTCTCAGATGGAGGAGGATGAGGGAGAAGGTTCCCTAAAGAGGCCAGGGTCTCCAGTAAAGGAGGAGGGTGCTCAGGCTAAGAAACGCCTACCTCAATCATCCTAATGGCAGTTCCCACTCCGATAAAGGTGGCAACGATTAATGTTGCCAGCATAAAATCTGTAGGGGCTCGCAATATGGCCTTATTTTTGCTCAGCGAGATGGATGCTGATGTTTTATTTTTGCAAGAGACCCGGCTAAATTGCCTTGCCGATGTCCACCTGGCAAAGAGGGAGTGGAGACGTGGGCCCTCCTTCTGGTCTCTTGCGGCCGAGCCTTACAGCGGAGTTGCAGTACTTTTTACTGGCATGGTAACGTGTCGGCGGGTTATCGAGGTAGAGATTGGAAGGTGTATGGTCCTGGACGTCTCTGTGAAGGGGCATGATCTACGTCTGGTAAATATTTATGGACCACAAACTAGATGGGAGAGGAAATGCCTCTTTACAAAGATTAAGCCTTTCCTTTTTACATCTCGGCAAGTTGTCTTTGGAGGTGATTTTAACACCGTCACTAGGCCCAAAGACAGGAAAGGCTCCACTGACAGCCTGAGATATGATAGCGTCTTTCTTAATATGATAGCCAGGGAAGCAGGTCTGGAAGATGCGCATATTAAGCGTTGCCCAGACAGCACGGGGTACACATTTAAGAGAGGCAGTTGTGAGAGCAGGATAGACAGGTTTTTTTTTAAGGGGGACTCTGCCTTTTCGGCTCCTGAGTGTCGTATGGTGGAGTTCTCTGATCACCTTATGCTGTCTGTTATTCTTAATGCTTCAGATATGCCACCTAAAGGAAAGGGTATTTGGAGGATGAATTCGGCTCTGCTGGATGACGAGGAGGTAAGACAATCTTTTGAGGATTTTTTTCAGGCTCAGGTAACCATCCTGGATTTCTGCAGCAGTAAGTCAGAGTGGTGGGAGCTTACCAAAAGCCGGATCAGTGGGTTTTTCAAGGCCATAGGAAAAAGGAAACAGCTTGGTAAGTACATTGCCTACCAGCAGCTGCGGAGAAAACTTGATCGCCTTGTCTCGAATGGTGGAGATTCAGGGGCAATCTCTGAGGTGAAACTTCTCCTTAGGAAGTATCAGTATGACCGGCACGCTTCTTTGGTTCTGGAAAGGGACTACGGGAAATATCACTCGCCCGACCCTTATCAGAACTGCAAACAAAGCGCAGCAGTTAAGACGGTTGTTGGGCTAAGGGATAGTACGGGCTCTTTGACGAAATCCAGGTCAGGGATCCTGGAGGTCTCGAGGTCTTTTTATGTGGAACTTCTGGGGGAGAAGTACCTCGATCGGGCAAAGATATCAAGTTTTCTGGATTCTACACCAGATCTGGGAAATAACATTCCGCTGGCAAGTTTGACGGGGGTAATCACAGCAGAAGAGGTAGTCAAAGCTATAGACGGTCTGGCCATTAAGAAAACGCCTGGGCCAGACGGATTGACGGCTGAATTTTATAAGACTTTCAAATCCAGCTTGGTACCTTATCTTGTGGAGGTATTTAATGGCTGTCTGCAAGAGGGTTCGCTCCCTCCCTCCATGAGACAATCTGCTGTTATTCTGTTGTCAAAAGGTAAGGATCCCTCGATGGTTGAGAATTGGCGCCCCATTAGCCTTCTCAATGTCGATAGAAAGATTCTGGCAAAGATAATTTTCTGCCGCTTGTCGTCAGTAGCGGTCAGATTGCTTTCCCGTCAGCAGCACTGTTCGATCCAGGGCAGGAGCACTTTTTCAGCGGTGTTAGCTGTCCGGGAGGCTCTGGAGCGTTGCAGGGCTGAGGGCTGGGGAAAGTACTTGCTGGCATTGGATCAGGCGAAGGCTTTTGATCGTGTCAATCATGAGTACCTCTGGCTTCTCCTTGACAAGTATGGCCTGGAGGGTGGGTTTATTGGATGGCTTAAGACTTTATACAGAGAGGCAGAGAGCTTCATGCTTGTTAACGGTTGGGTTGGACGGCCCTTCAGGGTTGGATCAGGGGTGCGCCAGGGGTGTCCGCTGAGCCCTTTGCTATACGTTTTCGCAATCGACCCCTTCATCAGAAGGCTAGAGAGCGGACCGTTGTGCGGAGTGCCGGTGGGCACTGCTGGTGAGCCGCCCTTGAGGGTTGTAGCCTATGCTGATGACGTTTCTGTTTTTATCTCTGGGACAGAGGAGGCGCAAGAGGTGGTCTCAGTTATAGAGCAGTATTCCGAGGCATCAGGCTCCAAGGTCAACCGTGATAAAAGTGAAGTTTTTTGGATGAGCGAGGGAGATGAGAGCTTTGCACTTCCGGACATCTTCCCGAGGCCTCAGAAGAAAGTCAAAGTATTAGGCATCGAGTTTGGCCCTGATGATTACAGTAAGTTAAATTGGGAAGCCAGGCTAAATGATGCTGATGTCAAGGTGAAAAGCTGGAAAGGGTGGCGGCTCTCCTTGAGGGAAAGGGTGGACTTGATCAAGACCTACCTGATTCCTACCTTTCTGTATGTCAGCTTCGTTTGCATCTTGCCGGAATCCTTCTATACCAGGATTTATAGTTGTTTCTTCCAATTACTATGGGGGAACAGGCTGAATCTTGTCAAGCGGAATGTAACTTACCTATCTAGGCAGCAGGGTGGCTTAGGGATGGTCAACCCAGTTGTATTCTTCTCTCTGATGTTTTTAAAACACAATTTTGGTAACATGCTGGCAGAGAGACCGCCTGGATGGGTGGGTATTTTCCAGATCTGGTTTAGACCTTTTCTGGGCTGTTGGGAGAGTGGCGGGCCAGTGAAAAGCCTAAGGATCAAGCATGGTAAGCTCCCGGCTTATGTTGCCCCGTGCCTGAAAATTCTTAAACGGTGGCATGTGACAGCAGAGGATATCAGGTCCCTCCCTAGGAGACTCCTGGGTGAAAGGATCGTGGGTACTGTCTTTCATGCGCCACTGGCCTTAAGAGATTGCCCAGGTCATATTATGAGGGAGGGTTTACGTTTAATAAATTCTGAGCGGATTCCCTTGAAATTTGGGGACCAGGCCTGGCTCGCTTTCCACAGTAGGCTCTATGTGAGGGGGAACGTGAAGTGCCGCTCTTTGGACAATCGAGGTTGTCCAAGAGCGGAGTGTCAGGGTGAAGTGGAAACCATGGACCACTTTTTGCTTCAGTGCCCTTTCAATATAGAAGTCTATAAAAAGGTGGGGAGGGCTCTGAATATTCCTTTCTTGTCTAGCATGTCTTATGCTGAGTGGGTGTATGGAGCATTGCAGAATCGCAAGGGATATGATTTGCACACTCTTTTTCTAGTCAGCTTAGTAGTCCGATATTACACCTGGAATGCACGGTGTCAGGTATCCCTTCGGCAGAAAGTCCTTCCTGTTCTGGTGGTGGTGTGTGAGATTCTTGGTGAGGTAGGGAAAATTCGGGGTCTCGAGAAAGACAGATGGCAGAAAAGGGTCTGGATAAAGGCGTGGAGGAATATCAGGCCGGTAGCTGCTGTTTGTTGATCTCTGGGTGTTGGGTTCTTTCCCTGGTTTCTCTCTGGACACTCCCTTAGATTTTCAAGGATACCATTTTTGAAGAAAGGCTACATACACATGATAATCTGTTTCTTGGTCTGAATGTTATTTAAGTTGAGTGTAGAGATGTGTAGAGTTTTTAAAGATGTCTGCTTTATTTAGTGATGCGTTCATGTATTATTGGTTGAAGTAAGCCTTTATTATGTATATAATATGTTATGCATAAAAAAAAAAAAAAAAAAAAATATCTATAATATTTATGTTTTGTATTTTTGTATAAAAAAAAAGTTGGAATGTGTTTCTTGTTTGCAAGATTCTCAAAATAAAAAATTGCCAACTCAGTATTGAACCCTACAGACTAAGACTGGGTTGCCAATAAAGTTTGTGTGTGTAAAGGCAGGTGTCCCAATACTTTTGACAATACAGTGTATGTGTATATATTGTATATCTCTGTAGTGGACGTTTGTATATGAGCTATGACAAAGCATTAAGGGAGTGTGAAACGCATTAGCTAGCGATGCTGTTCCCCTCTATTTGTGTTTTTGGATATGCTTTTATGGACTTTAAGGGGTTGTAAAGGTTCGTCTTTTATTTTCTAAATAGGTTCCTTTAAACTAGTGCATTGTTGGTCCACTTACCTTTTCCTTCGATTTCCCTTATAAATGTTTTTTTTTCTTTGTTTGAATTTCTCACTTCCTGTTTCTCCTCAGTAAGCTTTCCACCATCATCTAAGCGGTGGAAAGTCATTTAGAACAGCTTATTGAACACCTTACTGAAGAAAAAACAGGAAGTGAGAAATTCAGACAAAAAAAACAAAGAAAAAAAAGTTTAGAAGGGAAATCGAAGGAAAAGGTGATTTTAACCACTTAAGGACCGCCTACTGCACATTTACGTCGGCAGAATGGCACGACTGGGCACATCAACGTATATATACACGTTGGTTTCTAGTACCCAGCCGTGGGTCACGGGCGCGCGCCCGCGGCGTGCTCCCGTGACCCGGTCCGAAGCTCCAGGACCGGGACCGCGGGACTCGCGGACCCGATCGCCGCTGGAGTGCGGCGATCGGTCCCCAGAGCTGAAGAACGGGGAGAGCCGTGTGTAAACACGGCTTCCCTGTGCTTCACTGTGGCCGCAGCATCGATCGTGTCATCCCTGTTATAGGGGGACGCGATCGATAACGTCACACCTACAGCCACACCCCCCTACAGTTGTAAACACACACAGGGAACACTCAAATCCTACAGCGCCCCCTTGTGGTTAACTCCCAAACTGCAACTGTCATTTTCACAGTAAACAATGCAATTTAAATGCATTTTTGCTGTGAAAATGACAATTGTCCCAAAAATGCAGTGCCGATCCTGACCTCCCTGGGGCCCTAAGCAAAATGACATGGCACTATAAAAATGAGAAGTGGGGGGTCGCTGACGACAGTGACATGTCACATTAAAGAAAGTTGAGAAGCGGGGGGAGGGGGTGTTCTGCTGTCGGAAATGACATCTTACATTAAATTGAGAAACAGGGGGTGCTGACTTCTTACCTCTTCTCCCATGCAGCCAGCGAGTTGAGAAGCGGGGTAAGGGGGCGAAAATTACTTCTCACCAGATGGGGCCTCTAGTAATTTGGGGGGCCCTTCGCAGCTTTGCGGGGCCCTAAGCAGCTTGCATAGTGAGCCTATAGGGCGGATCGGCCCTGCAAAAATGTGTCAAAATAGTCCGAAGTGTCCGCCATAATGTCGCAGTCACGAAAAAAATCGCTGATCGCCGCTATTAGTAGTAAAAAAAAAAATGGAATAAAACTATCCCTCATTTTGTAAACGCTATAAATTTTGCAAAACCCAACCGATAAACGCTTATTGCGATTTTTTTTACCAAAAATAGGTAGAAGAATACGTATCGGCCTAAACTGAGGGAAAAAAATGTATATATATTTTTGGGGATATTTATTATAGCAAAAAGTAGAAAATATTGAATTTTTTTCAAAATTGTCGCTCTATTGTTGTTTATAGAGCAAAAAATAAAAACCGCAGAGGTGATCAAATACCACCAAAAGACAGCTCTATTTGTGGGGAAAAAAGGACGCCAATTTTGTTTGGGAGCCACGTCGCACGACCGTGCAATTGTCAGTTAAAACGACGCATTGCCGAACCCGGTCCGGGTCTTAAGTGGTTAATGGACGTGTTGCAAACCAGAATCCTTTTTGCTCATTGGAATCCGTGATGAATGGGACCAGCACCTGACCTGTGTGTTAGTGGAGGTGGAGATGAGAGACTGACCTAGAATGGTGTTTATACATATTTATACCTTGTTAAATCTATGCCACAAAAAATTAAGGCAATTCTGAAGGCAAAAGGGGTCCAACCCAGTACTAGCAAGGTGTACCTAATAAAGTGGCCGTTGAGTGTATCAGAAGACTTCTCTACAATACATTTGAGAAACAAAGTAGTGAGATGCTGAGACAACAGAGGAGTAAAGAGGCAGTAAAATATGTCCCTATGGAAGAAGAAAGAATATGCTCAGGATCAGGGTGAGCCCCCAACAGCTCAAGGCATTGTGTAAGTGATTGTTCACTCCATCAAAAGCAGGAAAAATCTTATGCTAGAACTGGTACAAATAGTGTTTTCCTCCATGCTGTGCCTGCAATTGGTGTGCAGAAATAGACATCACACACACACACTGACCATATTACCAGTGTGTATTTACATATGGTGATCTATACGTCTGTGACAGTTTCTGCATACATAGACAAAAATGTTGTATATTCCTGTGATCAGCTTAACTTTTTGTTGCTAGTGTTTGTTGCAGTCCTTTTTTATGTTTACAGGCATTGGTGGTGGCAATTCAAAATCTAAGCTTTGTGCCCATGGAAAAACTTGATTAAGGATGGCCATACGCAGAGGCAAATTTCTTTCCTGCAACCACAGTTCAGACAGTGTTTATGCGAAAATTCCTCCTGCTGGGCCATTGTCTTTTCCTGGCGGGGGAAGCCATCCCTGCTGGGTGAAGAAAGTGATTATTGCTAGCAGGCAGTGACAGCCGCTAGTTATAATCACAAGAGAATCGATTGATCAACTTGGTGCATTCAGCCTGCTCATTAACTGTTCCAATCTCGGCCGACTCCGGCCGAGATTCAAACCGTGTATGGCTGGCCTAAGTAATCAAGAAATTGTAATAGAAGTAATCCACCTAAGGCCACACAACAGTAAAATCAGTCTGTATATGCAGTAAAGCATACTTGTTGTACTTACTGTGGGGTTAATCTTCTGCATTGTGTAAAAAGGCTGTTTGATCCTGTCTTCTCTGATCCTCTTCTTCTTCCACTGACTCTGAAACAGGTCCGGATAAGAGAGAGTTACTGGAGTTAGGCTGCGCATGCTCAGTTTAGTGTGTATTGCTAGAGAGGTTTTTTTTTCTCTCTTGGGAGAGTGCATGTGATCAGCACATGGCCAATCAGCACTGTCCAGACAGAGGGTCAGGGGTCCTGGGGAGAATGAAAACTCCAGCTACAAGATTTGACCAGGCACTGATAGAAGTCACAATACTGCTATATACTGCTGATGATTAGGGATGGGCGAACGGTTCAGCACCGAGCATAAATTCAGGCTGAACTTTGGTTGTTCGGAAGTTCTGGCGAGTTCGGGAGAAAATTCGAAAGCCACGGAACCCTGTTAAAGTCTATGGGACACTAACATGAAAAAACAAAAGTGCTAATTTTAAAGGCTTATATGCAAGTTATTGTCATAAAAAAATATTTGGGGACTTGGGTCATGCCCCAGGGAACATGTATCAATGAAAACAAAAGTTTTAAAAACAATTGTTTTTCAGGAGCAGTGATTTTAATAATGCTTAAAGTGAAACAATGAAAGTAAAATATTCCTTTAAATTTCGTACCTGGGGGGTGTGTTTAGTATGCCTGTAAAGTGGCACATGTTTCCCGTGTTTAGAACAGTCCCTGAGCAAAATTACTTTTCTAAAGGAAAAAAAGAATTGCTGAGTCCCGAGAATACAGATCATCGGAAAAAAAAACGTCATGGGTTCCATCCCCAGTCCATTACCAGTGCCTCTGGGTCTAGTATGATTATTAAGGGGAACCCTGAACCAAAATTAAAAAAAAGGTCCCCCCAAAAATCCATACCAAACCCTTATCCAAGCACGCAACCTGGTAGGCTGCAGGAAAAGAGGGGGGATGAAAGAGTGCCCCCTGCTAAACTGTGCGAGGCCACATGCCCTCAACATGGGGACCCTCAAAGCACCTTGTCCCCATGGGGACAAGGGCCTCGTCCCCACAACCCTTGCTCGGTGGTTGTGGGAGTTTGCGGGCAAGGGACTTATCAAAATCTGGAAGCCCCTTTTAACAAAGGGACCACCAGATCCCGGCCCCCCTATGTGAATTGGTAACAGCCTACCATTTCACCAAAAAAACTGTCAAAAATTGAAAAAAAATACAAAAGCCAGCTTGGGCAAAGTCCTTTAATAAAAAAAAAAAATTCCAGCAATGTAAATCCATCTCGAGCTCCGGAAAGAGGAAAAATAAAAGGGCCGCAATAGCTCTGCCTCCATGGGTGGCTCCCACCGACTGATGCATCTACCGCTGTGACAGCTGTTATATAGCTGAAGGCAGAACCACCCGCTTACGTGTGTGGGTGACCCCGCCCCTCTCTGACGCCAAGGGGAACCCCGCCCTCAGCTATATAACAGCTGTCACAGCGGTAGACATGTCAGTCGGTGCAAGCCGCCCATGGAGGCAGAGCTATTGCAGGGCTTTTTTTTCCTTCCTTATTCCCGAACTTGAGATGCATTTACATCGCTGGAATGTTTTATTTTATTTTTAATAAAGGACTTTCCCCAGCTGGCTCTTGTCTTTTCCTGGGGCAGGTCCCCAAATACTTTTTATGACATTACCTTGCATATAAGCCTTTAAAATGAGCACTTTTGATTGTTCATGTTTGTGTCCCATAGACTTTAATGTTGTTTGCGTATTTAAACGTTTTTTTTTTGCCTGTTCGGCAAGTTCTGGTGTTAACCGGGGGGGGGGGGGTCTTCAGCTCATCCTTACTGATGAAAAAGGAATTTAGCAGTGTATACAGTATCTCACAAAAGTGAGTACACCCTCACATTTTTATCTTTTCATGTGACAATACTGAAGAAATTACAGTTTGCTACAATGTAAAGTAGTGTACAGCTTGTATAACAGTGTAAATTTGCTGTCCCCTCAAAATAACTTAACACACCAACTCTAATGTCTAAACCGCTAAAAGTGAGTACACCCCTAAGTGAAGATCTTCAAATTGGGCCCAATTTGCCATTTTCCCTCCCCGGTGTCATGTGACTCTTATGCGATCACTTTTTGTGATGAAAAAAAAATGACATTTTTAAAAATGTCATTTAAAATGATCGTGTGTGGGCAAAACGTCATTTTATGTCTTCTGAGAAACGACCAAAAAAAATTTCGAACATGCTCGAATTTTTTATGTCATTTTTAAAAATGTCATTTTTTGTGTCATAAAAAATGATAGTGTGTGGGCAAAACAACGTAAAAAATGACGTTTTAAACCCGCACATGCCCAGAAGCAAGTTAGGAGACGGGAGGTAAAACTGCCATTCATAATGGAGATCGCACATTCATCACGCTGTAACAGACACAAAAGCAGGAATCATCTTTTACTTACCAGTAACCAGCTAAAAGCAGCCTCAAGGCAAATAGAACTTCCTCTTTAGAGTGCCGTCGTTTTGTTCATCATTTTCCAAAAATGATGGTGTGTACGCAACATAATTTTTGAAAATGAAGTTTGAAAAATGTCTTTTTTTTCATGAAGAAAAATTTAAAAAAATGTCATCACAAAAAGTGATCGTGTGTACAAGGCATTAGGCCCTGAACACACGATAAGACATGTCTGATGAGACTTGTCTGACGGACCGTTTTGATCAGACAACTCGGAACTTGTCTGATGGTCTGATGTGCGTACACACCATCGGACCAAAATCCGATCAGACCAGAATGCGGTGACCTAGAACACAACGACGTGATGAAAAAACGAAGTTCAATGCTTCCAAGCATGCGTCGACTTGATTCTGAGCATGCGCGGGTTTTTGGTCTGATGCTTTTGTGTACTAACCATCGAACCTGTCCGACGGACAGGTTCCATCAGACAGGTTTTAAAGCATGTTTCAAAACTTTGGTCTGACGGACAACGGTCTGATGGGCCGTACACACCATCGAACTGGTCTGATGAAACTGGTCTGCACACCAGTTTAATCAGACATGTCTGATCATGTGTACAGGGCCTAAGTGTAAGGTCTCAGGTGTGAATGGGGAGCAGGTGTGTTAAAATTAGTGTTATCGCTCTCACTCTCTCATACTGGTCACTGGAAGTTCAACGTGGCACCTCATGGCAAAGAATTGTTGCTCTACATAAAGATAGCCTAGGCTTTAAGAAGATTGCCAAGACACTGAAACTGAGCTGCAGCATGATAGCCAAGACCAAACAGTGGTTTAACAGGACAGGTTCACTCAGAACAGGCCTCGCCATGGTCTACCAAAGAAGTTGAGTACACATGTTCAACGTCATATCCAGAGGTTGTCTTTGGGAAATAGACATATGAGTGCTGCCTGCATTGCTGCAGAGGTTGAAGGGGTGGTGGTGTCAGCCTGTCAGTGCTCAGACCATAAGCTGCACACTGCATCAAATTGGTTTGAATGGCTGTTGTCCCAGAAGGAAGCCTCTTCTAAAGATGATGCACAAGCCTGCATACAGTTTGCTGAAGACAAGCAGACTAAGGACATAGATTACTGCAACCATGTCCTGTGGTCTCACGAGACCAAGATAAACGTATTTGGTTCAGATGGTATCAAGTTTGTGTGTGGCGGCAACCAGGTGAGGAGTACAGAGACAATTGTGTCTTACCTACAGTAAAGCATGGTGGTGGGAGTGTCATGGTCTGGGGCTCCATGAGTGCTGCCAGCACTGGAGAGCTACAGTTCATTGAGGAAATCATGAATACCAACATGTACTGTGGCATACTGAAGCAGAGCATGATCCCGCCCCCCTTCAGAGACTGGCCCGCAGGGCAGTATTCTAACATGATAATGACCCCAACACACACCTCCAAGTCGACTTCTGCCTTGCTAAAGAAGCTGATGGTAAAGGGGATGGACTGGCCAAGCAAGTCTCCAGACCCTATTGATCATCTGTGGGGCATCCTCAAATGGAAGGTGGAGGAGCGCAAGGTCTCTAACATCCACCAGCTCCATGATGTCGTCATGGAGGAGTAAAAGAGGACTCCAGTGGCAACCTGTGAAGCTCTGGTGAACTCCATGCCCAAGAGGGTTAAGGCAGTGCTGGAAAATAATAGTGGACACACAAAATATTGACACTTGGGCCCAATTTGGACATTTTCACTTACAGGTGTACACACTTTTGTTGCCAGCAGTTTCGATATTAATAGCTGTGTGTTGAGTTATTTTGAGGGGGCAGCAAATTAACACTGTTATACAAGCTTTACACTCACTACTTTACATTGTAGCAAAGTAATTTCTTCAGTGTTGTCACATGAAAAGATATAATAAAATATTTACAAAAATATGAGGCTGGTGCATTCCTTAGATAAGACTGACAGGCGTCTCAGCCAATCAGGTTCAACGGTTCTGGTTACCGATAACCTGATTGACTGAAGCGTCATCGAGGACGGGAGAAGACATTGAGGGATGTGGAAGGAGGATGGCTGACCTCCAGAAAGGTAAGTGCCAGGCAGAGGGAGGGGCATTATACAAGGCACAGTGGCGACAATGGGCACAGTGGCATCAATGGGCACAGTGGAGACAATGGGAACAGTGACATCAATGGGCACAGTGGCGTCAATGGGCACAGTGGCGACAATGGGCACAGTGGCGACAATTGCCACAGTGGCGACAATTGCCACAGTGGCTGCGTTTGATGGCATGGCACAGTGGCTGCATTTGATGGCATGGCACAGTGGTGACAATTGATGGCACAGTGGCTGCGTTTGATGGCATGGCACAGTGGTGACAATTGATGGCACAGTGGCTGTGTTTGATGGCATGGCACAGTGACTGCATTTGATGGCATTGCACAGTTGTGACAATGTATGGCACAGTGGCTGCATTTGATGGCATGGCACAGTGGCTGCATTTAATGGCATGGCTCAGTGGTGACAATTGATGGCACAGTGGCTGCATTTGAAGGGCACAGTGAGGCTGCAATTTTTATTTTTTTCATTTGCGCCCCCTCCAAAAATTTGGAGCACCAGCCTTTTGAGAGAGAGCCAAATGCAACTTTCACATGAGAGTAACCAAGCAATTGAAAGCAAAGACTATGTGAACTATACTGGTGGTTATTTATAAATACCCATGTATTAGCTACCATTCCTTCACTACTTATCCAAGTCATGAGAAGTGAATCACACTTTTTTTATCTGAGTTTGAATCCAACTTGTGAGAAATATATTTTTACATAAGAAATCTGTGATTTATTATCCTCAAGAAAACAGTAACATTCAAAAGAATCACAGAATTACACGCCAAACACAAATCAAACTACTAGAGATACAGGAAAATCATGCGGACCAGGGACCCACACTGATGATGCCAGCATGGATCTGTTTTGGCAAAGCAAACTGGCAGCATCACCAGGTATAAAGCAATAAAATATTTAATAAATCATTTACAGCTATATATTTTTTTAATAACATTATAAATAAGCCAACAAATATAAGAAATATAAAAATTTTGGGCAACATACACATTAACCGGTTAAGGACCTCCGCATGACTATTTACGTTGGCACAATGGCACGGCTGGGCACATGGTTGCACAGGTACGGCCCCGATCGTTCCATGGGTCGCGAAGCGCACCACCGGCAGCGCGCTCGCGACCCAGTCCTGTGCCCCGTGATCACGCCAGCGGGACCCACGGACCCAATCGCCACCGGTGTCCCGAGATCGGGTCACAGAGAGGAAGAGCAGGGAGAGGGGAGTGTAAACAAACCTTCCCAGTTCTTCCTAGTGTGGCTGTCAGTGATTGTCTGTTTCCTGTGTTAGGGAACGACGATCAGTGACGTCACACGCACAGCCATGCCCCCCACAGTAAGAATCACTCCCTTAGAACACACTTAACCCCTACAGCGCCCCCTCCTGGTTGACCCCTTCACTGCCAGTGTCATTTTCACAGTAATCAGTGCATTTTTATAGCACTTTTCGCTGTGAAAATGACAATGGTCCCAAAAATGTGTCAAAAGTGTCCGATGTGTCTGCCATAAGACACTTTTCGCTGTGACACTTTTCGCTGTGAAAATAACAATGGTCCCAAAAATGTATAGAAGGGGTAGTGTAACACCAGGCCTAGTGACACATCTCAGCGCCTTAATGCAAAATATTTCATAGTGGAATCACTTATAAACAAGTTGACAAGTGACAGAATTTTAGAAAGAAAATATGTAATCAAAAACTATAATTTCATATTGCAGTAATATATAGTAGTAAAAAATTATAGCAGCTATTTAAAATCTAACAGTCAAAAAACCGAAGATGCACAAATAAATCAGGATCACATATAGAACAAAATAGTCCAAAATTATAAACAGCGCTTTAGCTGTTGGTTTAAATGTCCAACATCATCATAAGCATTCAAATAGTGACGGATTTTCTTGCCAGTGTAGTGAAAACAGATAGTGGTTGATCCTACACCTCTTCCCAGGAAAGATTACACCACAAGTGGGGCACACTCCCCTTCGGGGTACTCACTCACCAGATGATTAGCAAATGGAGGCAATAAAAGGTATCTTTCCACCAGATAATCCGTCTCTATAGCTGGGACCCGTCAGGACAATGTTCCTCATAAAACACATAAACACAGAGCAGGCTCCAAATAGCGTAATCTCGTTTATTAAAGTTAAAAGGTAACAATCCCTCATATGCATGCAGCCCCCGCTTCAAATGCACGTACCATTTAGTAGATTGTTACAGGCACAAAAGACAGTAACGGTAGCGATATCCTACTGGTATCCGATTCCCCAGAAGCCAAGCATGTAAACGCAGCGTATAGTCTACAGCGTGCGGATCTACTTCCTGGATGAACCACCCGTGGAGCGCACACGTCACTTCCGGGTCGCTGTAAAGGGCGGAACTTTACAGCGACCCGGAAGTGACATGTGCGTTCCACGGGTGGTTCATCCAGGAAGTAGATCCGCACGCTGTAGACTATACGCTGCGTTTACATGCTTGGCTTCTGGGGAATCGGATACCAGTAGGATATCGCTACCGTTACTGTCTTTTGTGCCTGTAACAATCTACTAAATAGTACGTGCATTTGAAGCGGGGGCTGCATGCATATGAGGGATTGTTACCTTTTAACTTTAATAAACGAGATTACGCTATTTGGAGCCTGCTCTGTGTTTATATGTTTTATGAGGAACATTGTCCTGACGGGTCCCAGCTATAGAGACGGATTATCTGGTGGAAAGATACCTTTTATTGCCTCCATTTGCTAATCATCTGGTGAGTGAGTACGCCGAAGGGGAGTGTGCCCCACTTGTGGTGTAATCTTTCCTGGGAAGAGGTGTAGGATCAACCACTATCTGTTTTCACTACACTGGCAAGAAAATCCGTCACTATTTGAATGCTTATGATGATGCTGGTCCCAAAAATTTGTCAAAAGTGTCAGATGTGTCTGCCATAATGTCGCAGTCATGAAAACAATCGCTGATCGCCGCCATTAGTAGTAAAAAAAAAATATTAATAAAAATGCCATAAAACTATCCCCTATTTTGTTAACACTATAAACTTTGTGCAAACCAATCAATAAACGCTTATTGCGATTTTTTTTCCAAAAATATGTATAACAATATGTATTGGCCTAAACTGAGGAAAAAATATTTTTTTTTTTTTATATTTTTTGGGGATATTTATTATAGCAAAAAGTAAAAAATATTGCATTTTTTTTTAATTGTCACTCTATTTTGGTCTTTAGTGCAAAAAATAAAAACCGCAGAGGTGATCAAATACCACCAAATGAAAGCTCTATTTGTGGGGAAAAAAAGGACCCCAATTTTGTTTGGGAGCCACGTCGCACAACCGCGCAATTGTCAGTTTAAGCGACGCAGTGCCGAATCACAAAAAGGGGCCAGGTCCTTTACCTGCATATTGGTCTGGGTCTTAAGTGGTTAAAGAAGCTCTTCAGAGTTGAAATCTTACAGGGAAATCTTGGAAAAATGTTTACTACAGAGCACGCAAGCATCACCAGTTGAACTACTACATGGTAGACAAATGTGCACAAAGCACGATTTGCTTACACATGACTCCCACAAAAGTCAATACCTCTGAATTCAAATTATTAGTTACTAGTGTTGGCCATATACTAGTAGAATTTCATTTAAATGTTTTAGGTTTAACACAGTACCTTAATTTTCCTAATCATTAGTAGAGATGAGCTTCGGCGTGTTCGCATGGAACACGTGCAGAGCCCGCCAGGAAGACAGCGCGGCGCTGCGCTAATCACAGCCGGGGAGACATTGTCCCGATGCTCGGCTGCAGAGATCGGGAAATGTCTCCCTGGCTGTGATTAGCGCAGCGCCGTGCACACTTCCTGGCGGGCTCTGCACGTGTTCCATGCGAACACGCTGGAGCTCATCCTTAATCGTTAGTGGGGTTTCATTTACATTTGTTTTTGACTGTAGTAATGAGAAAATTCAAAGGAGCATAAATAAAATGTTCTCTCGAATGAACACATTTCAACAGTATATGTAGTTTCCATTCAGTAAAGTCCTTTCCTTGAATTTTTCAATTGAAGAATGTTAGACAGGAGGGGGCTGACAAGGCATAGTGAATTATGGCTAGTTCATCAGGAACTGGTCAAATATGCATAGTATATGGCCACCTTATGACTGGCTTAGTGAATCAGGGGCAATCCAAAGGGTGGCAAGTCAACAGAAGATATCAGATGAATGCCAATCATCAGGCGATTGTTAGGCAGAACTTTTCAGTGGTAAAAGCTTATATGTAATAGAGGAAACTCAAAGGGTCCGGCCTAAACCCCAGTCCAAGGTGGTGGGACCTATGATTTCCAGATTCACATATAAGCCTACTATTTTAACCCGGCAGCTAATAGTGGGGCCTTCCTCCACCTTGTGTGCATGTGAACGGAGGAGCTGTACTGGGCTGGATGAGGGGGCTAAGCAGAGTGCACCTCTGGGGGAATAGGCTTGCCCAGTCACCCTGTGTAGGCAAAACTGAAAACTCAGAGGGTCTGGGGTGGGACTGGGTGGGCCCCTGTATGGCCAGCCTGGCCCTATAAGTTTACTGAATTTACCTACATAGGGTAGTCCAACAAACACTTTTCCAGGGACATAGTATAAAACCTAATGTGACAAGGGGGCCGCATGGGCCCCCTGGTACACAGCTGGGGTTGCCATTGCAACCCTTGGGACCCCTAAAGCTCCACCCATGGAAATAACTCTTTAGCCACTTGAAGTGTCTTGGCGCACTGTAGGAGTATCTTGGCATGTGGTAGAAGGGCGGGTGGGTCCCTGGTCAACATTTGCATCAGATCCTACATGTTTTAACCACTTAAGGCCTGCCTCCGGCACATATACGTTGGCAGAATGGCACGGCTGGGCACAAGCACGTACAGGTACATCCTCTTTAAGTGCCCAGCCATGGGTCGCGGGCGCGTGCCCGCGACCCGGTCCGAAGCTCCGTGACTGCGGGTGCCGCGGACCCAATCGCCACTGGAGTCCCACGATCGGTCCCCGGAGCTGAAGAACAGCCGTTCTTCCCCGTTCTTCACTGTGGCGCTGTCATCGATCGTGTGTTCCCTAATATAGGGAAACACAATCAATGAGGTCACACCTACAGCCACACCCCCTACAGTTAGGCCGCGTACACACGATCAAATCTGTCTGCTGGAAACGGTCTGCTAGACCGTCCCAGCAGACAGATTCGATCGTGTGTACGGGCGAGCCGACGGATTTGGCCACCCGACAGATTTCAAAGCATGCTTTGAAATCTATCGGGTGGGAACCCGTCCGCCCGACATGTCTGCTGGTTAGTACACTTACCAGCAGACATGTCGTCTCGCACCAGCGCCGAATGGATTCGGCGCATGCGCGGAAGTGTTTTACTTCCTGGTGCGGTGACGTAGCGGCGTCAACGTCACCGCCACGTCACCGACACGTCAGCGCGCCGTCTGCTGGCGGGGATTTTGGTTTGCTCGTGTGTACGAGGCCTTAGAAACACAGATGAGGTCACACTTAAACCCTTCAGCGCCCCTTGTGGTTAACTCCCAAACTGCAATTGTCATTTTCACAGTAAACAATGCATTTTTAATGCATTTTTGGCTGTGAAAATGACAATGGTCCCAAAAATGTGTCAAAATTGTCCGAAGTGTCCGCCATAATGTCGCAGTCATGAAAAAAATCACTGATCGCTGCCATTAGTTGTAAAAAAAATAATAAATATATGATTTTGGGGGATATGTATTATAGCAAAAAGAAAAAAATATTGAATTTTTTTCAAAATTGCCGCTCTATTTTTGTTTAGGTGATCAAATATCACCAAAAGAAAGCTCTATTTGTGGGGGGAAAAAAGGATTGCCAACTTTGTTTGGGAGCCACGTTGCACGAACGCGCAATTGTCAGTTAAAGCGACGCCTTGCCGAATCGCCAATACTGGCCAGGTCCTTTACCTGCCTAAAGGTCCGGGTCTTAAGTGGTTAAGCTACGCCTTTGATAACTAGTCTGCCTTCTAGCCACTTAACCCCTGGACCATATTGCTGGTCAAAGACCAGAGCCCTTTTTGCATTTCGTCACTGAGTCACTTTAACTGACAAAATTTGGCGTCCTTTTTTTCCCCACAAATAGAGCTTTCTTTTGGTGCGGTTTTTAGTTTTTGCTCTATAAACAAAAATAGAGCGACAATTTTGCAAAAAAAATAATATTTTTTACTTTTTGCTATAATAATTATCCCCAAAAAATATATAAAAAACATTTTTTCCTCAGTTTAAGCCGATACGTATTCTTCTACATACTTTCGTTAAAAAAATGCAATAAGCGTTTATTGATTGGTTTGCACAAAAGTTATAGCGTTTACAAAATAGGGGGTAGTTTTATGGCATTTTTATTAATATTTTTTTTTACTAGTAATGGCGGCGATCAGCGATTTTTTTCGGTACTGCGACATTATGGCGGACACTTTTGACACATTGTTGGGACCATTGGCACTTTTATAGCGATCAGTGCTATAAAAATTCATTGGATTACTATAAAAATGCCACTGGCAGGGAAGGGGTTAACACTAGGGGGCGGGGAAGGGGTTAAGTATGTTCCCTGGGTGTTTTCTAACTGTAGGGAGGGTGGACTCACTAGGGTAAATGACTGATCGCTGTTCATACATTGTATGAACAGACGGTCAGGCATTTCTCCCCCTGACAGGACCGAGAGCTTGTCCTCGCTCTGTAACGGGCGTTCGTGGGTGCCCGGCGGCGATCGCGCCCGCCGGGCACACGCACGGGAGACGGGGGGGGGGGCGCATCTGGCAGCGCGCCCCTATTGGCTGCTGGCCAAGGTGACGTTATACTACGTGCTTTGGCCCAGCAGAGCCGACCTGCCGCCGTATAACTGTGGTGGCTGGTCGGCAAGCAGCTAGACTACAGGACACACTAAGGCGGCGTACACGCGACCGAGGTTCTCGCTAGAAACCAGCGAGAACCTCGCTGGAAGCTGCATTCCAGTGAGAACCTCGGCCGTGTGTACGCTCTCGGCGAGCATCCCGTCGGGAATGCCGTCGAGCAGAAATAGAGAGCATGTTCTCTATTTGCTCGACGGCCCGCCTGGATGAATGGCTGGTTGCCATTCCCGACGGGCGGGTCGCCGAATCTGACGGCCGGCAGAGAACCTTGACGGGCGGAACGATGTGTTCTGCCCTTCGAGGTTCTCTGCCGTGTGTACGCAGCTTAATACCTTTTAGATACTCTATACAAGTTGAAGTGATTTGGTAAATGTCTGCTTAACACTTTCCCTACCGAGTCATTGTAAAATGACATCGGCGGGAACCATCCCTCCCTCATAGTGGACATCATATGACGTCCTTGCATTCCTGGGCGGCTAGGAGGCATGCGCACGCCACCGGTGGCGCTCACGTACCCCTGGCGCATTGCTCGGGACCCGGTGCATGTGCCCGGCGGCCGAGATGTCCGCCGGGCACCCATGATTGCCCGCAATAATGGCAGGACCATGGATCTGTGTGTGTAAACGCACAGATCCATGTCCTGTCAGCGGTAAGGAGACCAATGTGTGTTCTCAGTACAGAGGAACACACATCGGTCTCCTCCCCTTGTGAGTCCCCCTACCCTACAGTTAGAACACACTTTAGGGAACATATTAACCCCTTCCTCGCCCCCTAGTGTTAACCCCCTCCCTGCCAGCCACATTTACACACTAACCAGTGCAGTTTTATAGCACTAATCACTGTTTAACCCTTTCATGCCTAAGCCTATTTCTGACATTTGGTGATTACAAGTAAATATCAGTATTTTTTGCTAGAAAATTACTTAGAACCCCCAAACATTATATATATTTTTTTTTAGCAGAAAATCTAGAGAATAAAATAATGATTGTTGCAATATTTTATGTCACACGGTATTTGTGCGGTGGATTTAAACGCACGTTTTTGGGAAATAGATACCCAACATGTCACGCTTTATAATTGCACGCATTCATGGAATGGCGACAAACAATCTCCATAGGAGATGCTTTAAAAAGTTTTTTTACGGTTACCAGATTAAAGTTACAGAGGAGGTCTAGTGCTAGAATTATTGCGCTCGCTTTGACGATCGCGGTGATACATCACATGTGTGATTTGAACACCGTTTTCATATGCGGGTGCGACTTCTGTATGCGTTTTCTTTGTTGCTCAAGCTCGCGGGGAGGGGGCGCTTTAAAAATGTTTTATTTTTTTCTTATTTATTTTTATAATATTAAATTGTGTTTTTTTTTTTTTTTTACATTTTGATTACTTTTATTGCTGTCACAAGGAATGTAAACATCCATTGTGACAGTAATAGATGGTGACAGGTACTCTTTATGGAGGCATCGGGGGGTCTAAAAGACCCCCAATCCCTCCTTTGCACTTCAAAGTATTCAGATCGCCAAAAACGGCGATTCTGAATACTGTGTACTTTTTTAAATCCGGCGCCATTGGCAGCCGAGAAACCTGGAAGTGACGTCATGGCGTCGCTTCCGTGTTTCCATTGCGGAGACAGAATCAAAGCCATTTGCGGCTTTGATTCAGTCTGCGGCTGGACACTGGAGGCGCCGCATCGAGGATCGGGTCTCCCGGTAGGACGGGAGGCCCAGTCAGAGCGGCGAGAGGCATCGGTTGTTATGCCAGATAGCCAATCGCCGGCTCTAAACAACGGTACCTGGATGATGCCTGCAGCTGCAGGCATCATCCCGGGAATAACACCCGAAAGCCGAGGATGCATATATGCGTTCGCTCGGCGTGAAAAGGATAAATGGGAATGGTCACAAAAATGTGTCAAAAGTGTCCGATATGTCTGCCGCAATGTCACAGTCACAATAAAAATCGCAGATCGCCGCCATTACTAGTGAAAAAATAAAAATGCCATAATTCTATTCCCTATTTTGTAGATGCTAGAACTTTTGTGCAAACTGATCAAATATGCGTATTGCGATTTTAGAATAAAATATGTAGAAGAATACGTATCGGTCTAAACTGAGAAAAACATTTTTTTTATTTTTTTTTATGATATTTATTAAATCAAAAAGTAAAAGATATTGAGTTTGTTTCAAAATTGTCGCTCTTCTTTTGTTTATAGCGCAAAAAATAAAAACCACAGAGGGGATCAAATACCACCAAAAGAAAGCTCTATTTGTGGGGAAAAAAGGGCGTCAATTTTGTTTGGGAGCCACATCACATGACCGCACAATTGTCATTCAAAGTGCGACAGCGCTGAAAACTAAAAATTGGTCTGGGCAGGAAGGGGGTGAAAATGTGGTTAAGCAAAGATGCAGTTCCTACACTTTTAAGTCCTTCAAGACTAACATCAAGGTAGTTGAATGCATAATTCCTTACAGTACACGTGTAACAATTTTGCTAAAAAGAAATTTAATGGATCTTGAATTTTGACAGACCTACAGCACAGTGCTTCAGGCTCACACTGACAATGACCACTAGACTGTAAGTTCCTTAGTGGAGAAACTCAATGACTTCATTAATAAGAATTATGAGATAAATACTTACCCGGTCATGGACTGTGTAAACAGTAAATTGCAGCAGAGTTACAATGTACTGAAAGCAAAAATCTTTATAAGAGGCTGTTGTCATTGGGCTTTGTATGATTGCATTAAACAACAGTAAAGTGATTGCATCGTGATTACTATTCAGGTGCCTCCAAGACCTCAATAGGAGAATAACCACCTATGCAAGAGAATCTTAGCAATTATCTGCAAATGCATCTACGCTTAAGTCAATGTTGCTCGGCTTGCTGTTTTTGCAGTAGTTAGCAGATTTCACTACCCATCAGATTTTGCCATTCTAGTCATCATATTAAAACAATCTTTCCTATAGCAGCTCACTGACAAGAAAAATTACTGGTATATTTAATTGTTAATTCATAAGCAACCAAATGTTAACTGAAGAAGAAAGATCCGAAGATTTTAAAAATGGTTCTTATCCTAGATCTGTTTTAGTACTTTTTATTTATTTAACATCTTTTTTATTGAAGTTTTTCAAAAAGATATGAGTTATGCCTCATACACACGTACATTCCCGTTGAAAATTCCAAGGAGAAAGCCGAGAACCTGCTTGGTTCAGTCTTTCTCCTACACACGGCCGGTTTTCCCTTTGGCCGGGAATCCCAGCCGTGTGTATGCTCCATCTCAGTTTTTCCCATAGGAAAACTGCCAACAACCACTGGGCAAATGTCTGCCAGTTTTCCCGCCAGGAAAAAGGAAAAAAGAGAACTGTTTTGTTTTTTGGTCCAGCAGTCTTTGGGCAGTTTTCCTGTCGGAAAAACTGCGAGGAGCATACACACAGCCGGGATTCCTGGCCAAAAGCTCTCCTCACAGTTACTGATCGTGTGTACGAGGCAATACAGCCATCCACTGCCCTACTGGCGCCATCCATTGCTCTACTGACACCATCCACTGCCCTACTGACACTGTCCATGCTTTAATACATTTTAAATGTGTGTTTGCATTGTAATGGATATGTTGAACATCTTCATATTCATATCCTGAATTCAACCACCATGCCCCTGATGAATGTGTGTGTGTATATATATATATATATATATATATATATATATATATATATATATAAAATGTACAGGTGTATATTTGTAATATATGTGGTCGGAGATTAACTGCATATGATTTTATAGTTACAATATATTTTCTGATAGGACGTGGCCCCTGTATATTAAAAGAGGTTCCTGTCATCTTCTGTCTGGTCGGAAACCAAATTAAGATTCCCTGTGTTAATTGAAAGTGTCCAATTATACCGTGTGTGTGTGTGTATAGAGCTTGGCCAGACAGGAAATATCCATTTAGCCCGGTGTCTTGTGATATGCTAAGTGTGGGAGTTAAGTGAGTTAGAGATCCCAAAGAAAGTTTGTTGGTGTTAATTATGCAAACTCCAAGACACATCCCTTGTCAAAAGGATGTGACAACAGTGGGTTACTGGGTTCTCTGTCACTCTGAAAAGACACATAAGTCAACCAATCGTATCTTCGGGAATTTGAGTTTTTGGAGGGAGAAAATGTAGACTGAGGGGTATAAAAACCAGTCAAGTCAGTTTGACTGGTTATCAGTGTATGAAGTCCTGATCCAAGAAGACCAGCCTGTTGAAGTAGTCTGTATATACCTCTTTAATTTCCTTAAATCTATTCTATAATCTTGTTACCTTCCTTATTGCTTGTCTTAACATATTGTTGGGTCCTTTACAGCCATATTCTTATTTGTATGTTATATGTAGAAACAGAATTTATTTGTGTATCAGCGATATCCTCCCTGTTTTAAAGTAATATCATTTGTGTTATGGTTGTAAGCATTGGATTAATACAAGTTTCTTTTTCTGTACAATAAACTAATTATTTTCTCTTTTTACACCGCTATCGTTTGCTTTAATTTTATATAGACAACAGGTTTTAACCAATCATTTTTATGTATCAATAATCATTTAAGTGAGATATAAACATAGCCGACACAGCATTTATTCAGAAGAGTGCGTGTATAAGCTTTGGGGTGCACGCCCTAATGCAATAGAGTGCCCACACCTATACTTCTATGTATGAGAGCCACAATTTCACAGTTGGAAGTGTAACAAAATCTACTATTGGACACCAAATAAACTGTTTTTGTTGACTAAAAAAAAGTTGGGTAATCCTAAGGTAGCGTCCACCTGTAGAGAGATAACATTTTGTTACCCAGCACATTTTAATGAAGGAAAAGTACTGCTTTAAATGAAAAAGGATGTTGAGAAATTCAGGACATGTAAGCAGATATTTATAGGAGTCTCCTGGTGGAGCTTTTTTAGGCAGAGCTTATCCTGAACTCACTGAATAAAATATTTCTTCTAATTGTCCTGGGAACTTCAGGAATCACCCAGGGGGTGCTTAAATCCATTGCCAAGCAAAGAGATGAATTGTTCAGCTTGCTGACCCCATAACTGCTAGCACAGTAAATACATCAAAGAAGATGACATCATTTTTACTGACCTGTTTGCTTTATTTTGATATGAGATTAAAAGCAAAATGTTATCACCTTTGCTTTACTTTTTTGTTTTTCATATAACCCGCATAACTGGACCTAAGGAAAGATATTTAGTCTCCTGACCAGTCTAATCTTTCATTATTTGAATTCACAGTATCAGTTAACAACTTCCAATCTATCTGAACAGCTTCATCAGTGGCTTACAAATAAGCATTGCAAATGTCTCAGAATTATGAAGATGATCAATGCAAACCATGATAGAAAATATGGATTTGTTTCAACATTAGAGGTTTCTAACCTTACATGGCTTGACTCCTTGATTAAAAATGCAGATCAGAAGTCTCCATAGGGGATTAAGTTAATTATTTCACATCTAATTTTAAATCCTCTGTTTTCTTGTCAAATGTCTTCTGACAACTCTGCTAGGAAAGTTCAGTTTTGTTTTTGTTTTTTTGTTTTTTATTAGGCTGTTGTTACGATAAGATATCATATTGTATAAAAGGTCCAGATTAAGTACTGGGATTTGAGCTTTTCTAGTTGTAAAAACATTTTCTTTCTGTGCATTTCTGTTCTTCTTTGGTAAATCATGAAATTCAAATAGCATCTTTTATCATGGGCCTTGTCATTCTTCAGATGTGTGCAGGCAACAAGTCATATGGTAACGCCTCTGTTGCAGAGCGGCACTGAGTCCCCATTTCGGTTTGAAGCCAGCTGTCATCAGACAGTTTCCCGGAGCTGAACAAGGGGAACTCATTAGCTAACAAAATTCTCTGCAGACTTTCTGCTACCAGTATTTCAAGCTTGTTAAGATTTTTAGATTCCCTCACATGCTCCTTTCCTTTGGGATCAGATATTATCAACCATTTATCAGAACAAGATTTCTGTCTCTCTCCACCCTTATCAAGATTTTTTTTTTCTAAACAGGCAGCAATATCCTCTTGGCCTGCAATCCAGCATGAGCAATTCCACAGAATCAATTTTTTCTTTTTTTTTTTCATCTTTTCTGACGAGAATTCTTTTTTTTCTGCTGCTGCGCCCCCAGCAGAGCAGAAATCACAGCACACACCAACACACGTTTGTCCATGCGTAGTAAAATATAATACACATAGATTATACAGTGCGTTCAGCATGACTCATAAGTGAATAATAGGCAACATCCATGCATTGTAACATATGGTATCGACTGATAAACTGAAATTACCAGTGACCCAGCTGTCCCCTGCTGAACCTTGAATTTATCTGGAGCTGATGTGATGGGTTTGCTGCAAAGAGCCATGACCTTGTGTTTATTTAAAGATTATTTGGCCATTCCATCAGTCAGATGAGAATCCTGTCAACCATTTTTTCTTGTGCCCCCCCGTCCATCTTTTAGAGAGTCCCTTGCCAGAGGTGATAATCTTTGAACAGTAGAACGGTAATCAAGATCTATGTGAATCATCGTCCAGTGACCTCGGTGCTTGTCTGTGAAAGAAAAAAAAAAGAGTGGCTCCTGAACTGATCTGTACATTTTAGCACATTTTATCATGTAGAGAGCCGAACTAGAATATATATATAAAAATAGAACTTGAACATTATATATATATACTGTATATATATATATATATATATATATATATATATATATATATATATATAGAGAGAGAGAGAGAGAGAGAGAGAGAGAGCTGTGTATTTATATACTGTACATATAAATATATATACAGCTCTCTCGCTCTCTCTCTCTCTCTATATATATATATATATATATATATATATATATATATATATATATACACACACACACACACACACACACTATATTATCAAAAGTATTGGGACACTTGCCTTTACACACATGAACTTTAATGGCTTCCCAGTCTTAGTTCTTTAGGGTTCAATATTGAGTTGACCCAACCCTTGGCAGCTGAAACAGCTTCAACTCTTCTGGGAAGACTGTTCACAAGGTTTAGGAGTGTGTCTATGGAAATGTTTAACCATTCTTCAAGAAGCACATTTGTGGGGTCAGGCACTGATGTAGAAGAGAAGGCCTGGCTCGGAGTCTCTGTTCTAATTCATCCCAAAGGTGTTAGATTGGGTTGGAGTCAGGCTGGGGTGCAGGGCAGTCAAGTTCCTCCACCCCAAACTCGCTCTTCCATGTCTTTATGGACCATGCTTTGTGCACTAGTCCAAATCATTTGGTGGGGGGGGGGGGGGGATATGACGTGGGGTTGTTTTTTACGGGTTTGGCTTGGCCCCTTATTTCCAGTGAAGGGAACTCTTAAGGCGTCAGCATACCAAGACATTTTGGACAATTTCATGCTCCCAACTTTGTGGGAATGGTTTGGGGATGGCCCATTCCTATTCCAACATGACTGCGCACCAGTACACAAAGCAAGGTCCATAAAGACTTGGATGAGCGAGTTTGGGGTGGAGGAACACGCCCACGTAGATTATCTCATGGAATGACACTGTTAAATGTTTTATGCATAATCAAGTTACAAAATTAAATATTACCAACAACTTTAACAAAATGGGACAGGGCACTGGGGGCAGACCAGAGGGACAGGGCACTGGGGGCAGACTAGCACTAGAACTGGGTCTCTTCCCCATTTTCTTGCTGTCTCCCTGCAACTCCCATCCATTCCCTCTCTCTCTCTCTCTCTCTCTCTCTATCTCTATCTCTCTCTATCTCTCTCTATCTCTCTATCTCTCTATCTCATCTCATCATCAGGAGCCTGTGTGTGCGGCTCCAAACTTGCATGTCCCCACTTCCCCCTTTTATTCAGGCTGGCAGAGAGGAGAGAAGCTGCAGCACAGCGGGGGGGAGTTCAATCCAGCGCTGAGATCCACACAACTTCACAGCCATTGACACCATAGCACAGCGCACACTGACACTGCACAGCACACATTGAGACCAGTCTGTTCACAGTGCTCAGGCTGAACTGTTGGACACTTACATAGAGCACAAGGAGAAGAAAACTGCACAAACTGGAAGGCTGCCGCTCTCATGTCAGGGCAACTTTCAGTGAGTGCTGCACCGGAGTGGTAGTTTTCCCAATCCTCCACCTCACTCATTACTTTCTGCTCTCCAGCTACATTGGTCAGAGGAGGGGTGCAGGCTCAGAGAGGTCATACTGTTAGGTCCAATGGCTTAATGAGAATTGTAAGGAGAGCACCTGTGTACTGCTCTGCCTGTGCGCAGCTCACCAGACTACTTTTCCCGAGCATACACCTTTCCTCTTCGGCCGCCAATCTCATCGGGACCCTAAGTGTAGGCACAGATCGGAGGGAGATTGGTCATGTAGCCCTGTCATCACTCGCCCCCAGCTTAAATCCACTCGCCAAATGCTAGTAGGCGAGTGGAAATTTTGAGGGCTGTATATATATATATATATATATATATATATATATATATACAGTTGAACCTCGGATTACGAGCATAGTCCGTTCCAGGAGTATGCTTGTAATCCAAAGTACTCTCATATCAAAGCGATTTTTCCCATTAAGGTCAATGGAAACTAAAATAATTTGTTCCGCGTTGACTTCAATTGGATGCAATACCGAATGCGGCCAGAGGTGGGGGCGCCAGAGAGCTCCGAAAAGCCACGAGAACACTTTGGCTTTTTTCCTGCGCCCCGTACCTCAGGCCAAATGAGGTACTGCGGGCCAATGTTTGGCTTTTCTCAGCTCCTGCGCCCCCGTACCTCAGGCCAAATGGGGTACTGCAGGCCTATTTTTGTCTCTGCTCGGCTTCTGTGCCCCCAGGCCAAATGAGGTACTGTCTTTTTATCTTGAATTCTGATCGCCTTGCGAGTCAACACTCGCAAACCGAGTCAGAATTTTTTTTAAAAAGTTGCTTGCAAATCAAAATGCTCTCAAACCAAGTTACTCTTAAAGCAAGGTTTCACTGTATATGGAAATCAGTCAATTGAAGAAAAAAAAACACTCAAACTCTATGCAGATTGTATACTAGTAGAGATTGAACAAAACTCACCAGCACTGCAGGACTAGGTGCAATAAAAATAAAATTAAAATAAGTAAGGGATCTTTCACCGTAGTGTCAAAAATAATATGATTTGTAAAATCTACATTTGATATAATAAATACACAAAATCTGCATGTTAGTCTTTCTATTTTCTTGATTTTTATACCTATTAAAAGGCAACAAAAGTCTTTCTTGTGTCAAACATATTGTAGGAGCCCATTTAGGCTTGGGACTCTCCAGAGAATTCGCTGGTAGAAATAATAGCTAGTTTAACACTATAATTTATGTATAACATATGTGAGGTGGTATTGGAATACAATGACACTTCAAATGTTGTTCTTGGTATGATTAACTGCCTTTGTGCTGTAATTAATATGTAGCTTGGCGCACTGGTTCTTGTTAGCTTTGTAGAAATCTGCTTCTGTATGAGAAATAACAATTAAAATAGTCAGTGAAACATGAAAAATTCACTAATGACATTCACTATAATGTGTGCTTCTGTATTTCTAACATTAAATGGTGAAATGTTTTGTCAATGCATGGAATTGATATTACAAGCTTGCAGCTTTTTTTACTAGCTGTTATAGCTCAGTGGTGACCCTATTATGATTGATGTGTATTTTCAAGCTCTTGGCTCTTAGGATTTACATCTGTTACTTATATGGCAGCTCCCATTAATACACCTGTCCAGAAGTGGCAAAATCCTGGAAGGGGTCAATTACATTCTGGATTCTCAATATATAAATGCAAGGAATCTCTTAAGTGTGTTATTTAAAAAAAAAAAAATCTTTCCTCATACTTTGGTTGTCACAAAAAAAAAAAAATAGTTTTACTGTTTAAAGAGGCTTCAGCTGCAGGTTAACTTATGGCTAATCCATTACTAGTACTTAACCTGGAAATGTGGGTATTTCATGGGAAAGTACAAAGGAGACAGTTGTTTGGTTATTGTCATAAGTCAACAAGATATTGACATGTTCTTGGAAAGTATTGCAAGTCATTTAATGGATTCTTTTCTAAACCTTTCAAAAGACTTCATTGCCAATGGTGCTCCAGAGGAGTATTTTCATTAAGGCATTTGTGGGCCAGTGTCCACAAAATGAATTAATCAAATTAAATCCCAACTCCAGATTTTTATTTTGTTTTGACTATAGCAGTGGCATAGCGTATGGGGTGTGAGGGGGGCCACCGCCCTGGGCGCAAAATTTGCGCCTGGGCGAGTGTGAAGAGGAGGAAGCGCCAACAACAGATGGGACATAGGAACATATGCATGATGCCACCAGTCCATGCTTTACCAGTCATTATCAAGCACGCCCTTCTGTTCCCTACAGCCACCACTGTCTCACACAGTGGATCATGTGACCAGACTGGAGCTAGCTGAAAACAGGTAAGTCCATGGGTCGGGGGCGCAAATTACTTGCCTCGCCCCAGGCGCTGACAACCCACGCTATGCCACTGGGCTATAGAATGGAAAGCTTAAAGTCTCAGGGTTTTTTTTACCATCTATGTCCTTTTCCTGGAGAATGTCCCCCACTTGTTTTAGGCCAGGGGACCATAAGAAAAACACATTTTTAACAGGGTGGAGAATAGTTAGAATTTAGGAAAATGTTTTTATTTTTTTCAATTGGGAAAAATCTTCCCAATGGGATCACAAACAGAAATAAAAACCTGACTGATAAAGTAACTCTATCCCACTGTCTCCAAAACAAAAAAAACAATATTGATGTCAGGCTTTAATTTGATTTGTCTTACGTATTTTACCTGGCCTTGTTTGAGCACTGATGACTCACAGTCTTTCTCTGGCACACACCCCCTCCCAATTACAGCCTGTCTCTGGAACACACCCCTCCCAATTACACTTTGCCTCTGGCACACACCCTCTCCCAATCACAGCCTTCCTCTGGCACACACCCCTCCCAATTGCAGTCTGTCTCTGGTACTCACCCCCTTTCAATCACAGCCTGCCTCTGGCACACCCCCTTCCAATTACAGTATGCCTCTGGCACTCACCCCCTTCCAATCACAGCCTGCCTCTGGCACACACCCCCTCCCAATTACATTCTGCCTCTGGCACACACCCCTTCCCAATTACAGTCTGCCTCTGGCACACACCCCCTCCCAATTACAGTCTGCCTCTGGCACACACCCCCTCCCAATTACAGTATGTCTATGGCACTCACCCTCTTCCAATCACAGCCTGCCTCTGGCACACACCCCCTCCCAATTACAGTAGGTCTCTGGCACATACCCCCTTCCAATCACAGCCTGCCTCTGGCACACACCCCCTCCCAATTACAGCCTGCCTTTGGCACATACCCTCTCCCAATTACAGTCTGCCTCTGGCACACAACCCCTTCCAATTACAGTCTGCCTCTGGCACACACCCCCTCCCAATTACAGTCTGCCTCTGGCACACATCCCCTCCCAATTACAGTCTGCCTCTGGCACACACCCCCTCCCAATTACAGTCTGCCTCTGGCACACATCCCCTCCCAATTACAGTCTGCCACTGGCACACACCCCCTCCCAATTACAGTCTGCCTCTGGCACACTCCCCCTCCCAATTACAGACTGCCTCTTGCACACACCCCCTCCCAATTACAGCCTACCTCTGGCACGCACAACCTTCCAATCACAGCCTTCCTCTTGAACATGCCCTCCTGCTAAAGCACAGCCTGTGTCTTGCCTCAGACTGCCACTGGCACACACCCCCTTCCAATCACAGCCTGCTTCTGGCACACCGCCCCCCCCAATTACAGCCTCCCTCTGGCACTACACCCCTTCCAATCACAGCCTGCCTCTAGCACACACACCCTCCAAATCACAGCCTGCCTCTGGCACCAACCCCAATTACAGCCTGCCTCTGGCACACACCCCCTACTAATTTCAGCCTGCCTCTGGCACACACACCCTTCCAATCACAGCCTTCCTCTTGAACATGCCTCCCTGCTCAAGCACAGCCTGCATCTTTCCTCAGACTGAACAGACTGTGAAATACAGTTACACTTTGTGCCTGCCCAGCGTCCTGTAGCCTTATTCCCCCACTATCAGGAAGAAGAGATGCATGGTCACATGACAGAACTTTTTAACCTTGTAAAAAGGTATACAAGATCATTTCTGAAACTAAGCACAATCAATTATGGAGTCTGTATAGTTATATCTATATCAGACATGTCTCTAACCCTGTGGGGTTGATTTACTAAAAGTGGAGAGTGCAAATTCTGGGCAGCTCTGCATAGGAACCAATCAGCTTCCATTTATTTATATTTATTTTTCAAATAAAAGCTTAATTGAACAAGCTAAAGTTAGAAAGCTGATTGGCTACTATGCACAGCTGGCCAGATTGTGCACTCTTCAGTTTTAGTAAATCAACTCAAGTATGTTCACAACTACTTAAAATAATAAGCAGTAATCTTCTCTTTCACATTGAGCTCTAAAATTCAGCTTCTTCTCCCTTTCTTGAAAATGTTTTTGACAATGTTTTGAAGCCTGTTTTCATGTACAGAGTGACGTGTGGTTCCACTGGGCTCAGTTGCTATTATTCTTCATTTTATGTCATGCAGGCCAGCACAGTAGACATTTTCTGCATTTTACCACCTAGCTGGGTCAGGAAGGCCACTCACAATAACATGAGCACAAGTTACGTACTCTGGCAATGGATTAAAAAGTAAACGGAGGTTGATCTTTGTGATGGCTGCTTGAACTTACGGATAAGCGTACGTTTAATAATCTGCCCTGTGATGCTATGACTTGAACCAAAAATAACTTTTATTTTGTCTGCTTTTTTTCATTACAGCAGAGGTGGCAATCAGAAGAGAAATATAACTGTGGCGATTCTTTCAAACCCAGTGTAGTAAATGCATTCTGCTATTTTCTGATCTCCAATTACAAACTCACTATTCTCTTTTGATGATGTATGTTAATGCCTTCATTCCTTATTAAGTTTGGATATTTTTGGTGGAAACAAAAATGTAAACTTATGTATGACTTTCAGGCATGTGTGCGCAGGGGGTGTGCCGGTTGTGCCTGGGCACACCCTAATCACTCCTGGGGCACACATTCCCCCTGCTGATATTTCACCAATGGGGCTCCTAAAAAAAATATTACAAAAAATGTAATTACTTTGTAAAAATGAATATAAAATTAATAAATACATGAACAGCAAGTGCAACACCAGCCTACCTAATATAACCTAAATATCTAAAAAAAACACCTAGTCCCCAATGTGACAGGTGCCTAATAGATACACTTGATAATTAGTGATCATTAAGTGAACAATAAATGAATATAATAACAATAAATAATCACAATAACATACATTCAATAGGTTCATGTGCTGCTATGAGTCCATAGAACTGTAGTGCACTGCAAGATCCACAACAATTGCGACGAACATCCAGTGAAATAATATCCAGTGATAAAAACTGTTAATGGTTCACCTTCACCGACTCTAATATGGACACCCACAAAACTGCTCAAAAGGTGGCAGCTTACCACAAGTAGTTGACCCTTTTACTGAAAATTGTGGTCAAATGTGCGTCATATCAAGTTAGACTTTGCTATAACCAGATAATGGAACAACCTCTTAACCCATGGAGACTCAGGACTGCATATGCAAATAAGAAGATAAGGTCCAAAATAGTGTAATACCGTTTATTAAACTTAAAAATGTTCAAACAAAAAGCCAATACAGACCACAGTCAGTCAGTCTGAGCAGTGGTGCTAGCAGGTAGTGTTGCTCACGAATATTCGCATTGCGAATATTCGTTACGAATATTGCATATTCGAGTATTCGCGAATAAATCGAATATTGCGGTGAATATTTGGTATTGCGAATATTCGTATTTTTTCAAATTTATTTTTAAAACAGATCACATCCTAGTGATTTCTATCGACGTCTAAAAGCATTGCTGGTATGATTAGAGACCCTGGGCCGAGTAGCTGAGGCGATCCTTTTATGTTGCCGAATATTCGCAATACGAATATTCGTATTACGAATATTCGCGAATACTTTCTCTGCCCTTCTGTGTTTTGTGTATAAAAAAAAAAAATTAGCTTTAGTTTAGTCATATAAGTTTGTGTAAGTAGAGTTAGTGTTTAGTGCATATTAGTTTAGTAATCCAGGAAACAATCTCCATTTTCGCGTGTTGACGAGAATTTCGCAATCAATTTAGCATTCGCATTAGCGAAATTTCGCATTCGCATTAGCGAAATTTCGGTATATGTGGGATAGGGGCGCTGTGAAATAAAAGAGTGCAATAGATAAGAAGATATATGCATGAACCCATGCACTATCTGTGTGGCACACCAATTTTTTTTTATAAATTACAAAACGAGTGGTGAGATATTAAACAATATACAGTGAACCATTAGAATGTCATCTTATTACAAACACAGTGATATGGAAAAATCATGTGACATATAATGTGCTGCGTGTGCAGATTTTCTTCCAAGTGATGTGTTCCACCTTCACCAAAGGATCACCTCAAGTGGGGATGGATGGCTCCTTACCAAATGGTGCTGACCTATTAACCTCCCTGGCGGTATGATTCTGTCTGGAATTACGTACCAAAAGCGGTACAATTATTTTGCATGGAAATTCTGCGTTTTATACTGTAGGCCTGCAATTTTTAGGAATAACTCATTTAAATTTGTCCAAACCAGAGTCTAGTAGACATCCCGGGTATGATAAAGTTTGAAACACAAAATCATAAAATTATAATATAATAAATAACTATAAATAATTATAACAAATAATAATGTGATTATAATAAAAATTATTCAATAATGTAATCAAATCAAAATCACTGAAATTTGCTCAGTTGCAGAATTGTCACTGGCATTACTTTTATTTTTTTATGACGAATTTCCCCACAAATCGCTATTGCTCAATTCTGCAAGTGATTATCATTTATTATCGCTGTTTTCTAGCTGCTCTAAAATCACTTTTGACATAAAGGGACACTTTTGGTTGCTATGGACAATCTACAGTTTGCAGGCACAAAAAAAATGTTTTTATTATGTAAAATAACATGCAGGGCACTGGGCAGACCACTAGGGACAAGGGGGGTGTGTACTTTTTACATACAGTACTGTAATCTATACGTTTACATTATTCTGTATGTATAGTGTTTGTTTACTTTTTTGAATTTGCCGCCGGTCTCCGCCCCTGTGCGCCGTTACGTCGCAGGGAACGGAGATCGGCAGCACGCGGGCACTGTGTGAGTCGAATGGAGGACGCCACTCGCTCACACAGCGTGGATGCATCGCTGGATCCAGGGACAAGGTAAGTACAGTACCCTGCCTGGATAAAAGGTAAGCCAGCGCGCGCTGCAGGCTCTGCATATTCACCCCGAGCGCGACTCGGGGATATCGATATTTACATAAAAAATCCACCCCGAGTCGCGCTCGGGGATACCGGCAGGGGGGTTAATTAAAATAGGTCAATGAGGCTTGTATGTCAGCTGTTTGCCGTGTAGTTCCCGATATAAATAGCAGGGGTGTTGCAGATGTTGGGTGAAGGAGTTCAGCAAATCCCTTTGCAGTAGTCTCCGTTCTAGTAATGAGGTAGTTTCGGCCGGGGCTCAGTAGCGGGGACGCTGTGAGGGTCTCGGGTAAAAGGACGAAGTTCTCCCGTCTCGTTCGGTTCTCTTCTCGCCTCCCCAACTGACGCTTTAATTTTGCAAAAAAAAATTTTTGATAAAATATCACGAATATTCGATATTAACGAATATTTTGTGAATATTCTTCTATATATTCGTGAAATATCGCGAAATCGAATATGGCGTATTCCGCTCATCACTACTAGCAGGACGCTCTCACACGAGTCGGCTTCACCTAGGGATAGATCAGCTAGGCAGGCGGTTGTTCCCCCAGCCCCAGCTGCTTCCAGGACTCACGGATCACAGCTCTCCTTCCACCCTCTGGCCTCCATATTTCCCCACCACCAGCTCGCTTCCTTCCCCCAGGGGTCTCACGGGTAAGCCGAGCACTGGTGTTTCCCCCGCCTCCCCTGGGACAGCGCGGCCGTCCTTCTACGGATAAGCCGCAGCTCTACCCAGCGAATCAACGCTCACATACCGCAGCCATCGGCATTCTGGCTGCCTCCTATTTCTCCTCCTGACCATCGGCTCCTCTCCCAAAAGACACAGGCAATCGAGGCACCCTGCCGCCACCTTCCCACCTCTGTTCCTCCTGTTTTTTCAACATCCGCGCCGACCTGTGAAGATTTGCGGCAGCCGCATTTAGGAAAGGCCACGGCTTCACCCGCGGCCTAGCGCCGCGCCGCACTATCACCCAGGAATCCCCTCCAAAGCTGCCCAGAAACTCCCCCCACCCCCCCATCCTCTCCCAGTCGCCTACCAGCCTTCCCCTGGAGACCAAGCCGACAGCCCCCAGCTTAGGTCCTTTTTCCTGATCGGCCGCTATCTTGCTACACCCCAGTACATCTCCCCCTATACTGCCCCACCACGTATCCACCACCCCTTTAGCATTGATCCAGGGTTTTGGCCGATCGCCCTTGAGGGGTCAGGAAGGAATTTTTTTCCCTTGCCGCAACACATTGGTTAGCACGGCCAGGTTTTTTTTTGCCTTCCTCTGGATCAACCTGGGAGTGAGGATTTAAAGAATCTTCCCCCCCTATCCCATTAAAAACCTCCCTGCCCCCCCCCCCCGATGCTTGGCGACAATGGCTAATCTGCGATACTGTCAAAAATTTCAGTCATCCACCCCAGCCTAAGCACATATCTTGTGCTTTGATCAACACAAGATCGGCAGTAAAACACTGATTAGAAATCCATGATTTCATACTACAATACGATTTAGACTGCCTCTTTATTACAGAAAGCTGGCTCACAGCCAACTGTAACACCATTCTAGGAGAACTGGTGCCAGAAAACTACCGTATTATAACGGAAAACAGAATAGGGCAAAAAGGAGGGGGCCTGGCGGTGATCCACAAGACGCATCTTGCGATCACTAGACCAGTCCTTCAAAATCCTCTTCCATTCATGAAAACCCTTACTCTACAACTGCAATCAAATCCCCAGGAGACCATCCGTATTCTACTCTGCTACAGGCCACCCGGGCCAAAATCGCAGTTTTTAGCATCACTGACGGAATTTATCTCCACTTATACCCTAAACAGCAAACATCTTTTGCTGCCGGGGACTTCAATCTCTGGGCCAACTCTTCACAGGATCCAATCGCCGACGCCTGTATTGACCACCTGGAAGGATTAGGACTACAACAACTAGTAGGTGCCCCCACACATGCTTCAGGTCACACGCTCGACCTAATTTTCAGACAAAATCTGGAAATAAGTATTTTGGAAAATGAAACATTGCCATGGACAGATCACCATGCAATTAAATTCATAATTTCCAAAATTCCCCTATTGATAAAAACACCTAAGCCGGTGATAACACACTGGACTAGATCTCAGAAGAAGCTCCATTCGGAACTCTTCAAATCTACCTTAGGAAATAAAATAAAAACACTCCAACCACTCCGAACAGTCTCAGATACATTGGATGCCATTAATACAGTGCTACTACAGTCTGCCGACTTAGTAGCACCGAAACGCAAAGCCCACATCCGGAAAAACAAGTCCGGCTGGTTCAACAACCAGCTATCACTACTGAAGCAAGAGCGCAGAAGGGCGGAAGCCGTCTGGAAAAGAAGCGCGTCAGAAGAGAACCTCATCAGCTACAAGACAACAACAAGGAAATACCGTAAAGAAATCTTCCAAGCCAAGAAAAATTATTTTTCTAAGGCCATCAATAGCGCCCTAAATCGCCCTCGCAAACTCTTCAAGCTGGTCAGTCAGACCATGAATCCAGGCTGTCTTGAAGCCCCGAATTCAGATACCCAAGAGTTTTGCGATGAATTGTCGGATTTCTTCATCACTAAAATTGAGGGAATCCGGGAAAGCATTCAACAAAATAATACCCCGCAACCACCCCCTTAATCAACCACAGAACACCCATAGAAACCTTCTACAATAAACCAAGTTTACTCTGGAACCCATCTCCGTTGATGCCACAAGAAATATCATCAGTACTTTGCGAAACTGCACAGCGCCTAATGATATTATCCCCACTAAGCTGCTGAAGGAATGTGCCGACATCTTGGCACTACCCATCACGCAGCTCATAAACCAGTCATTCAAGGAAGGCAAAATGCCCTCCCTGCTGAAAGAGGGCATAATCTAGCCCATCTTGAAGAAACCCACCCTAGACCCCAAGGACCCTAATCACCGCCATCCTATAACAGGCCTAAATGTTCTATCCAAGATAATGGAGAAAGTAGTGGTACAACAGCTGCAACAGCATCTAGATACCTATAATCTACTTGATCCATTCCAATCAGGTTTCCGTCCTGGACACGGGACAGAAACAGCATTGCTCAAAATATGGGACGACGCTCTTGAGGCCGCAGACGAAGGAGAATCTTGTCTCCTGGTTCTGTTGGACCTAAGCGCAGCCTTTGATACGGTAGATCACAAACTGTTACTGACTCGGCTGGCTGAGGTAGCCAGAGTCGCAGAAGGTGATCTATCATGGTTCTCCTTCTTTCTGGAAAATCGATCACAAACAGTCAAATTAGGACCTTTCATTTCTGAAAAACGCACGGTATCATGTGGAGTCCCTCAAGGATCTCCCCTATCACCGGTGCTCTTCAATATCTATCTTCGCCCTCTCTTTGAAATCATCAGTAGCCAACATCTACTTTATCACTCATATGCAGACGACACGCAACTGTACTTTCGCATCTGCAATTAAAAGGATCATCATCTCAGTTTAGAGAATTGTCTCTCTTTGATAGAAAACTGGATGACCAAGAGTTATCTTAAACTCAACAGCTCCAAAACAGAACTCCTTCTGTTTCATGCCAGTCGCAAGAGTCAGCTGGCAACAACTTGGATACCCCCGCCCATTCTGGGCCAGATCATCACCCCTAGCTCCAAAGTCAAAAGTCTCGGAGTCATCTTTGACACCTACATGACAATGGACACACAAATAGGGTCAGTAGTCATCGGATCTCACCATCTGCTGCGCCTACTACGCAGACTTATCCCCAAAAAAGACGTAGCAGTCGTGGTGGGAACAATTGTGAACTCCAGACTGGACTATGCAAATGCCCTTTACCTCGGTCTCCCTAAGTACCAAATCGCTCGTCTGCAAGTCGTTCAAAATACGGCCGCCAGACTGGTGACTGGAAAAAAAAACTGGGAATCCATCTCACCTTCGTTGAGAACTCTTCACTGGCTGCCAGTAAAAGACAGAATTACTTTTAAAACACTCTGTCTGACTCATAAGTGCATCCATGGGAAGGCCCCGCAATATCTATGCGAAAAGATAGAAGCCCACAATCCCAATCGCGTTCTGCGATCCACCGACCAAAATCTGGTCAAGATACCCAAAGCCAGATACAAGTCCAAAGGAGAAAGAAGGTTTGCTTTCCAAGGTCCCAGACTATGGAACGCTTTACCAACCAGCATTCGGTTGGAGGAAAACCACCTGAGCTTCAGAAGACAGATAAAAACTCTGCTCTTTTGATGACCAGAGAGACAGAAACAACGAGCGCCCAGAGGCGATTCAGTTTGCATGTGCCGCGCTATATACCTTTTTTTATTCATTCATTCATTCAAATGGCTGCTTACTTTATGAGTGCCCAAGGCCCGGCACTGAGGCTAGATAGCATAGAAACAAATTGGTGGAGATGGTCCCGACTCGTGTGCGCTTGTGTGCGTTCCACCCTGCACCGCTGTGAGCCAAAGGGAACCGGAGGTGACCTCGGTACTAAAGTTTGGTGTGAAACGCATCAGCTTTTTACCCTGTCTGCTGTGGCAGGCTTTTTTGTGTTTTTTTTTTATTTTACTATAAAAGCAATTTATTTTTGGAGTGCGGCTGTCCAGAACGTTTTTCCTTCATTTTGCATCATTCCATGCATTGCCAGCACCCTTGGCTTTGGATCACGTGAGGAGACTTACTGATTATTTTCTTAGAGCAGTGATTCCTCTTTTTCATTATTCTCTAGAATCTGCTGATATTGAGTGGAATCCATGCGACCCTCAACTTTAACCAGATTCCCAGTACCGCCACTGGCCACTTAGCCTCACAGCATGATGGAACCTCCACCAAATTCTTCTGTGGGTAGCAAGTGTTTTTCTTGGAATGCTGTGCTGTGCTCTTGTTATGCCCCAATAACTCAATCTGTGTTTCATCAGTCCACAGCACCTTATTCCAAAAAGAAGCTGGCTTGTCCAAATGTGCGTTTGCATACCTCAAGCGACTCTCCCCCATACAGCTTTTCCTGTGCAAAGTGCGCTGAATTGTTGAAGGATACACAGTGACACCATCTGCAGCAAGTTGATTTTGTTGGTTTTTGTTCTGACCATCCTTCGCCTTTGCCTCTCCAACATTTTATGTGGCCTGCCACTTCTGGCCTTAACAAGAACTGTGCCTGTGGTCTTCTATTTTCTCACTGTGTTCCTTACAGTGGACACTGACAGCTTATATCTCTGTGATAACTTTTTGTAGCCTTCCCCTAAACTATAATTTATAACAATCTTTGTTTTCAGGTCATTTGACAGTTGTTTTGAGGCCCCTGTGTTGCCAGTCTTCAGAGAAGAGTCAAAGAGAACAACAGCTTGCAATTGGCCACCTTAAATACCTTTTCTCATGATTGAATGCACCTGTCTATGAACTTCAAGGCTTATTAAGCTCACCAAACCAATTGTGTGTTCCAATTAATCAATGCAAGTAATGCAACCAAAAAATTGCAAAAGTGGCAACAATGGACAGACAAGTCCTTATGGAAGACAAACCTAAGATAAGAACACAGAAAGATGTAGTACCCATTTTTTTTGACTATAGCATACAACATAAACAAATAGAAAGAATCATCAAACGTCATTGGAATATACTACTGGCAGACAAAGAATTAGGAAGAGTTCTCCCTCTGGTTCCGAAGTTTGTGTATAAAAGGGCCCCTACGATTAGGGATAAAATTGTAAAAAGTGTAAACGGTGTTTTGCATGTTTGAGAACACATAAACCCAACCAAAAAAGGAAGGAGTTCACTGGAACAAGCACGGGAGAGACATATGAAATAAAAGAATTTATATGTTGTAATACAGAAGGAGTCGTATACGCAATTGAATGCAGTTGTGGACTTCAATATATAGGTCAGACAAAAAGAGCATTAAGAATACGGATAAAAAAACATGTCCAAAATATTCTCAAGGGATTTGACAAACATAGTGTCTCGAGACATTTTGCGAGCCACCACAATAAAGATCCCACACAGCTGCAATTTTGGGGCATAGAGCCCTATGTGAGACACTGGCGTGGTAGTCATAAAGTTAGGACACTAAGCCAGCTAGAAGCCCGTTGGATTTTTACGCTCGATACATTTGCCCCACGAGGTTTGAATATAGATTTTTTTTTTTTTTTTTTTAAAGTGTATTTTTGTGCGTGAACTCGAGAGAGAGGAGCCGGACTGTAGGAGTTGGGAGTAGGCAGACCCTCCCCCCGGAGGCAATCGCCATCCTTCTCCATGCCCCTGGTGGCAATGGCGGGTGTGAAGGGGGGCCTCCCACTCACCCCGCCCTACCTGCTCCTCTTGGGAGCCCAACTGGGGCCCAACGGGAACCCCAATGGGGCAGAGGGACTCCCCCTATGAGGGAGTGAGGGGGCCTAGCCCACCCAGCCAGCCCCGTAGGTCCTTCGCCTCTCTTTATTTTTTAAGAGACCGCATGGCCAAAGTGCATGTGTTTTAAACCAATTTCGTGTGCGTGCAAGTGTGGTGGTTTTTGTGGGGGGGGGGGGTGGGCGTACTAAGCACAGGCGTACCTTGCATAGCACACCCACCGGGAGCCGGGCTGAGACCACCAAACTCAATTCACATGTAGCCGAGACCGGGATCCGAACCCTTGGCTGCAGAGGTGAATGGCTTGTCAGCGCAGTGCCAATCACGTTGAGCCACCACAGCTCCCTTCTGAATATAGATTTTGACCTCAACTGTTTCCTTAGCGACTTTTAGGTCAGATCACCGTAGCCAATCATATAAGATTAGTCTGTCCTCTCTATTGGCTTTGATATTAGTTACTTTTTATTGTTCCTATTGTTCCTCTATTAAGTTTCTCAAGTTCTAGTATACATATGTTTAAACTGTCAATGGTATGTGATTATGTCCGCATACGTCATATATGGTTTAACTTCAGGCAGTAATATATATGCACCATAAGGGAATTTATTTACTCCCATATAAACAATTTTTTGTAACATAGTAGTACGATCAGTTTTAGTAACTCTCTTTTTTGTAATTGTGGACATCCATCCACGGCCTGTTTTCGGGATTTCCCTGACTGTGGGGTTGGATATTCTCTGTTTTTGGGTAGCTGCCCCGGCCCCGAACCTAGTGTGGAGCGATCCTGCACGGTTCGGGACATAGCCTTTAGTAAGATGGCCGCAGCCCCACTTCCGGTGACTGCAAGATAGCTGCTGCCCCACTGCCGGCAGCGCTAGTTGTTTTGAAGCACTGCCGCTGCCCTACACCCCGTTCACGGCCCTGGTGAGCTGTGAATAGATGGGTGACCAGCGCGGTATCCCCTGCGGTGGGATGGATGAATAATCCCATCCTTACAGCAAACGGTAGCGCGATCTGAAAGATAGGCTACAACAAAATGGCCGCCGTCCGACTTCCTGTGTAACTCTCACTAGATGAGAGACACAGAACTCAGATAGAAGATGTCCATTTTTAGTGGTTTTTATTTTTATTATTAAACTTTTTTCTTGGCACCTGGTTGAGAGGGGGTTCCCTGAGCACACCATGCAACTTGTTTTTAAAAATTATCGGAATTGGAACCCCATTGTTTATTCCTATGAGGCCACAACAAGCTACCCTATATAACAGTACCCTTATGTCACCTTAACTATTCCTGAGGAAGTCACGTGGAGTGACGAATGCGCGTATGAGGTACCAGAGGTGACGTTGGCGGACGCCCTGTGTTTTTTATGCCTGTTTTTTATTTCAACATTGTGAGTACCCAGTGTATTGTTTTAATAAAACCCCCCCTGTTTTAATGGTACTACACTATTGGCATTTTTTGTTTTCCTGGATGTGAGCGATTATTATCGTTTGGAGGTTATTACCAGAAAGGATCCATTCTCACCACGTTTATCTATTTGGATGACACCACAGGTGGACTCAACCTGAAAAGTGCTCCTGGACTTTGTTTTTTGCTGTTACCTTACAGCAGTAAGGTAAGGGGACATTGTTACTTATTTTGGAGATAGTACCTGCAACTTGTCATCGCGTCATTTTGGCTTTCACATCAGCAATTTTTTTGAACTTTATTTCTATATTGCATTTATCTATGGTTACCTGCTGTATGGACATTCACCCTGATTTACACTGTTGTGTGCTATTTCTGGCACTCTGTGCACCGGATTGTGTATAAGGAAGTTACACTTTATATGTCATTTTGCACTGTCATTGGTTTGGCAGCCGGCTTAGGCTGCATTTTGCACGTTTAATATTTATTATATCACTGTCAATTTCTGACATTGCCATGTATTATAATAGTTAGGTTATTCCTTTCTTCTTTTTTCCACATATCTAGTTTTTTTGCCACACTTCCTCTCCACATTATCCCATCCCCACTCCCTTCCCTACAGCGCAGCACTACCCCTCCATTTTTTAATCAATGCAAGTAGTTACAGGTATTCAAATCAACAAAATGATAAGGGTGCCCAAATGTATGCATCTTTCTAATTTTGTTTTGATGCATTTCACTACTGAAATATTACTGTGTCCTTCAGTTATTTGATAGATCAAAATTAAATTGCTGATCGAAACACCCAAATATTTATAAATGACAATCATGGAAATTGTCAGGGGTTCCTAAACTTTTGCCTACGACTATATATATATATATATATATATATATATATATATATAGATAGATAGATAGATAGATAATAACTCCTGGGATATTGATATTGATCTGGTCAGTTAAGTATCAGAGGGGTGTATTCAGAGGGGGGTTGTTAATCAGTTTCATCTGCTTTGCTGTTAACTGAAATTAACAACAGGTGCACTAGATGGGCAACAATGAGACGACCTCCAAAACAGGAATGTTTTTTCAGGTGGAGGTGTCTGACATTTTTTTCCCTACTCATCTTTTTTGACTGTTTTTGACTAGTTTTGCATTTGGCTAGGGTCAGTGTCACTACTGGTAGCACGAGGCGATACTTAGACCCTATAAAGGTTGCACAGGCAACAGGATGGCACATCAATACCTGTCATTGCCAGAAGGTTTACCGCGTCTCCCAGCACAGTCTCGAGAGCATGGAGGAGATTCCAGGAGAAAGGCAGTTACTCTAAGAGAGCTGGACAGAGCCATAGAAGATCCTTAACCCATCAGTAGGACCTGTATCTGTATCTACCTGTATCTGCTTCTTTGTGCAAGGAGGAACAGGATGAGCACTGCCAGAGCCCTACAAAATGACCTCCAGCAGGCCACTGGTGTTCATGGAAGTGGCCTGGTGGCCCGATGTCCTCTAGTGTTCTTTTTTGCTCACTTCTGAACACTTTGGAGCTCGATTGGCATTTTCCATCGAACACCAGAATTTGCAGGTCCCCCATGCTTTTCACAGATGAGAGCAGGTTTACCCTGAGCATATTTGACGGACGTGAAAGAGTCTGGAGAAGCCGTGGAGAACTTTATGCTGCCTCTAACATCATTCAGCATGACCGGTTTGGTGGTGGGTCAGTGATGGTCTGGGGAGGCATATCCATGGAGGGACGCACAGACCTTTACAGGCTACACAATGGCACCCTGACTGCCATTAGGTATCGGGATGAAATCCTTGGACCAATTGTCAGACCCTACGCTGGTACAGTGGGTCCTGGGTTCCTTCTGGTGCACAAAAATGCCTGGCCTTATGTGGCGAGAGCATGCAGCCAGTTCCTGGATCATGAAGAAATTGATACCATTAAATGGCTCACACACTCACCTGACCTAAATTCAATAGAACACCTCTGGGACATTATGTTTCGGTCCATCCGACGCCGCCAGGTTGCACCTCAGTCTGTTCAGGAGCTCAGTAATGCTTTGGTCCAGATCTGGTCCCAGAACACCATCCGTCATCTCATTAGGAGCGCACTGTCCCCACTCCAGTGACTCCTGAGCCAAGGCTGTAAGAGAGGTCTCCTCCTGCAAATCAGGCTGTCAGGCTCCTCAGGGGAGCCTGTGTCATCTGCCAGAAGTGACTGCCTGTATGTCTGTCCTGCCACTGCTGTAGCAATTGGTCTTCGAGCCTGACCCCTGATCGTGACACAGTCTCTACTACCAGGTACGCTCTATACCTAACAGCTGCATAATTTTTTCACTTTGATTTTTGGGGTGTCTTTGAATTCAGCCCTCCGTAGGTGGATAATTTTAATTTCCAACAAATAATGTGCCATCCTTTCATTCCTAACACATTACCCAGTCCATATCACTATAGATATCCAGCATGAGATTTTTGCCTGTTGAGATCTGATATGTTTTCAAAGTGTTCCGTTCCATTTTTTTGAGCAGTGTATATTTATTACACACACTTTTGTTTGAGCTTTGGGGTGCACACCCTAATGCACAGGTGTTAAACACAATCCAGCCCTCCAGGACATTTCATGTGGCCCTCGCACCTCTCCTGTAGCTGCAGGAGAGCTCCAGCCCTCCTACGGTCCTCCTCCAGACCCTTACTTTCTGCTTACAAGCAATGCATCCAGCTTCTTTCCTGCAGCAGCATAAAAAAAGGGGGGTGCACTGTGATGTAAGGGAGAGTGGGGGACTCAACTTATGATGGTGGGGTGTCTCTTGACATCTAATGGGGATGCGCTGGACATTTAATCTTACAGATACAACCAGCCCTTTTGAGGGCAATTATAATGCTGATGCGGCCCACAACGAAATTGAGTTTGACATCCCTGCCTTAATACAATAGGCTGCGCACACCTATGCTTTAAGATTACTGCTTTGGTATATATGACTCTTAAAAATCCTTGAACCTGAATTGATTTATTATACACCACATGTGTAGGTGCATACATTGTCTACCAGGGTACATTTATAAACATCATGTTAGACAAGTGGTTACATAAAGCTCACAGTTCCTGCTACAGCTGTGAGTTTAAAACCAGTGTTTATTAACCTAAAAAAAAAACATTACAGAATCTGTTGCCTTAAAGCATGAATAACAGCACAGTCCTTGTGCTATGTAATTTGGCCCCTTCTATCACCTAAAAAACCTAGCTGATCCTGTCTGGTTATATCCTCCCCCCTGTAAACTAACCATGGTTTATCATGGCTGCTGAGCCTTGACACTGTGGTCAGGTTACGTGCCTCCATCATCCGCAGCTCTCCTCTCCCCCTTCCTCCATTGCTTGTCAGCTCTGTCCACTCCCAAGCCCTCCCCTCCTGCTGCTATCAAAACTATAGTAAAATCATAATAGAATAAAAAAGAGAAGCTGCGCTACAAAGTCCCAATCAATACAGAGAATGGCATCTTAATTATCCATGTTGGGGAACTGAATCCTCTTCTCTTTGGCACCACAGTGACTTCAAACAAAAAAGTGCCCCACCACCAAGGTATAATGTGCATTTTTTTTTTTAAATACCAAAGACAGAAGGGTACATAACGTTACTTTACAGAAGGGATGCTATGTTTATAGTGTAGTGGCTTAGCAACCACTTTAAGAGCTTGTGAATGACTTTCCGATAAAAGTGATTGGGAAGCTCTAGAGCCACCTCTCAACAGAGTGCCCCCTGGAACTGCAGGAAACTCCATTCCCTGTGAAAGCAGGAGAATCTGGGGGAATATCTGCTTTCCTAACCCTTCCACGATTAATGACCCCGGAAGAAAAGTGTATTATGTCACCTACAAGCTCACAGCTGTAGACAAGGATGCAGCTATTCCAGCACAAATAGCTGCATTAGATGGAATGGGAGACACTGGGGGACTAATAGACCCCCAATGTCTCCATAAAGAGTATCTGTCGCCTGCTCATTCTATAACAGAGGGGGCTTGTTAGCCTTCTTGTGATAACAATAAAGATAACAAGAAAAGAAAATTGAAAAAGTGTAAAAAAAATACCTACTGTGGTAACTGTTCAAAAACATTACCTGAAGTTAGGTTTTAGTCTGTTCATGTGTTACTTAAAGTCCATGTAAAATTAACTGCAAAACAAAATGTCCATCTAAGGCCTTATTCACGCAAGGCATACTAAAATATACACCCATGGAGGACTGTGTTTACCTGCACCCATACATTTTCTGCATTTGGGTCCATGCACCTGCACTCGCACAGATGTCAGATTAGGAGCAGCATCTGTGTCCATGCAGCTTCCGCCTCCGAATAGACATGATTAGGAATGCCTGAGCGGGGATGCACATAAAACCTGTCCATTCCTGTGTGGGTAAACACTCCCCCCTCCTCCCACAGGCATACTTTTTAGCAAGCCTGTGTGAACAAGGTGTCAATAGGGTGACAATGCTGTTGTGCAACTTGAAATGAGAAAGAACAGCTTGTCTTCCTGTCACAGGAATTTAAAAAGTAATGGATCTGCTGGCAGGACCAACAGATAATAAAACAATGTCATGTGGGAGGGACTGGTCTGTGTTAATGCCATTGACTTAATGAATCATTTATGTCATTTCTGATTTTGTCCATACAGTAGTTTCATTGTAACCTAATTTGAATTGGTGGCCCATTTTTTCATTATTGTTTCCTACCTGTATACTACTTATGCAGTAGCAGAATTTTTTGTTATTTCATTATACAGAGAAAATAACTGTATTCAGCAAGTAGAGATGAAAAAAATATTTATGCAAATCAGGCAAATAGGCAAACTGAGAATTTGCTTTAAAATTTCTGAATGTATGCATGCTGATTTTTTTTTTCTAACCTGTAATCATACTATTCAGGCAATCCCAACATTTGTATATCATCAATTCTTTTGATTCAGTATTCATCATTCATCACAGTATAATTATGGAAACTTTTCTACAATGATTCTATGCCCATGTAGCACTCTTATGGGTAGTTAAAAGGTTCACTCCGAAGAGTGTGGCTCCTCTAATGGGACTTTAATTGGGTGACTGTTTAACCTCATATAAATTGGTATACCAAAACATTCTTTATAGACATTTTATTGAAAAAATACAATGAACAATTGCTACTAAATTGCCTGACAAATTCACATATACTGTATGTAGGCACCAATGGAAAATGTGCGCAAAATACAGATAATAGTTGAAAATAAATAGTGACAATTCATAAACCAGCTCTCTCTAAGGGGAAAGACAGAAGGAATCCAACATTTCGAGGTTGTTTGTATGAGTAGAACCTCTTCTTCAGGGGTGGGAGGTTGCACTATGACAACAACGATATCTGTATTCAGTGAAAGAAATAAAAAAGAGAGAATAGGAAAAATAAAAATAAAAACAAAAGCAGAAACAAGAATTATAAAGACATACCCACTGGCTAGTGTTCATTATGCATATATAGACAAAGATAAAGGTCCTTATATTACTAACCGTATGTGCAAAAGTGTGCGTATTCTTAAAATAGCAAAAATTATATTATTTAAAAGGCCGTAGAGACTTAAAATTGAGTAGCCGATTAGGGCTGTGCTTTCGCTTCCAAGTATGACCAGAGATGGGCGGTCAGCCCAACCCAGATGTTGTATGTCTTAGCCAATACAGATTCACAGAGGGCGTAAGGAGCTCTCAGGGACCCCCGTAGATGCAGTCCTATATCAATAGGACTAACTCAACGGTCACTTACATGCCTAAGTGTAGAAAATAGTGAGTCTTAGACTTATTTTACATACTATCAAGAAAGCACCATGGAGGGGGGAATCCAAGAGGCCTACCTGAAATAGTCCCACTGTCCCTCATGAGCCACACTATAAAAATAGATATAGAATGGTCGAACCGACTGCTGTCAAAATTATTGAATCTGGGTGGCAAGATACCGGTTATGATCCTACAGAGACAAAATAATAACAAATTATATGGTAAAGATTCACAGGATCCAAAAATGGATCCAAAATGAAAGGGAAAGTCTACTAGATCTAACGTAGATCCAAGCTACCCAAAGGTCCAAAAGTATAACTTACCCAGATATCTCAAGGAGGAATTGCCCGAAATAATAAACCCATAGCTTACAATATCGGTAGCCTATATGTGTCTTGAAAATCTGCGACAGGGATTGACAATAAAGAAAGATGAGGATTCCAAAAGGTCCTGACATCTAGGAAATCAGAATCGCAATAGCCTGAACTTACAAGGCGATGTCAGACAACATTCTTAGTGTGGCTCCCTGCTGACAGGAGTACAGCACTAATGAATAACCACCTCTTTCTATGGTGCCTACACAATGACAGATGGACACCAGGTGAGTGGGGCGAAGAGTCCACAGGAGCGAATCAAGGTAATGCCCCCCCAAGTTCAGTGGCACGCACAGTCGCCTATCAGGGCATGACCTGGATTGCCATAGAAATGACAAATGCCCTACCGAAGGAGGATGGCCGAACGTACCTGCGTCATTCCCCCGTAAACAAGCAAAAGGGGACGGCACGGAGAACTGATGTCACCACTCACCTGGTGTCCATCTGTCATTGGGTAGGCACCATATAAAGAGGTGGTTATTCACTAGTGCCGCACTCCTGTCAGCAGGGAGCCACACTAGGCATGTTGTCTGACATGGCCTGGTAGAAGAACAGCTGCCCCACGTGGAAGAAAAATATATTTTAAATATATTTAAAAAAAACATTCTAAATATATTTTTCCCAAATATATTGCAATATATTTGAAATGCTACAATTTTGGCCAGATTCAATATATTTCAAAAATATATTTCAATATATTTGTGAATATATTATTGAATATATTGGGAAATGCATTGTGAAATATGTTGCAAATATACTCATAAATATATGTTAAATGTACTTCTGAATGCATTTAGCAATATATTTATGCAGCTTCATAATGCATTATATTGCAATACATGCATTTTGGAATGCAGCCATTGTGAATATATTCAGACATATATTGCTAAATTGCAATTCATGCATTTTGGAAGTGCATTGTGAATATATTCAGACATATATTGCTAAATTTCATTCAGAAGTACATTTAACATATATTTCTGAATACATTCACAATGCATTCCAAAATGCACTTTGCAATATATTTATGGCTGCATAAATATATTGCTAAATGCATTTAACATATATTTATGAATATATTTGCAACATATTTCACAATGCATTACCCAATATATTCACAAATATATTGAAATATATTTTTGAAATATATTGAATCTGGCCAAAATTGTAGCATTTCAAATATATGGCAATATATTTGGGAAAAAATATATTAAGAATGTTTTTTAAAATATATTTTAAATATAAATGTACTGAATGTAAAAAAAAAAAAAAATACATTCCTATTACATTTTGAAATGCTGTGCATTTATATATTGTATTTTATATATTGTAGGCCTATAAAACCAGCAAATATTTGGAAATAAAAACGATAACACAGTACAATACACACAACTTTATTATCATGTAAATATACAAACACTACAACACAGAGAATAGAAAGTGGTGTTAACTGTGGTAAATGACATACAAGTTTATTTGTGGTATTCTGATGGTTCCCGATGTTTCCCTTCAGGTGATATTTCAACACCGGAATTGTTCTCGTAAGAGCGTCACTGATCACACCGTTTGAAGTCCCAGGAAACTTTGCCAAAGTGGCAGCTTTAAAAAGTAAATGGAAAATATTAGACTTATTAGATTTTCCCTGTGAATCAAAAGCCATATAAGACCCTTTTCACACTGTAGCGCTGCTAAAGCTCCGGCGGTTTTTGCAACACTTTTTTTAGGCGTTTTTTTTTTTTTTTTAAAGGGAAAAAGTACAGTTTTTAATGCGCTTTTAAAGTGCTTTGGAAGTGCTGCCCATTAATTTCAATAGGCAGGTGTGTTTTAGGAGCGCTATTTATAGCGCTCCCAACCCGCCCCAGATGCTGCTTGCAGGACTCTTTCTAAAGTTCCGCAAGCGCATCGCCCCAGTGTGAAAGTACTCATTGCACTGAAAGGGATGCAGTTTCATGAGCTTTTTAGAGGCTATTTCTAGTGCTAAAACACCCGAATACTGGCTCAGTGTGAAAGGGGTCTAATAGATGCAGCTGAGTAAATAAAACGAACAAAATTAAGCATGTAAAAAAAAAATATTGTAGACTTTTAAAAAATCTGTATAAAAATCAACATCTTGCCTACAACTTGCCTTTTTAGTTCAGACTACTACCAGACTGAGCAAGATATCTTATTTTGACACAACAGTCAAATTGGCTTACAGTCTACATGTCAAAGCTGATGTTTTCATAGGGTCTAACTGTACTTGCTTCTCTCCATCTGTCAGCCGCTTGGAGGAACCTCCTTAAAGGTTACTTTTTATTGAAGTGGTTGTAAAGGTACAAGGGTTTTTACCTTCATGTATTCAATGCATGAAGGTAAAAAAAACTTCTGTGTGCAGCCCCCCTATACTTACATGAGCCCTCTCTCAATCCAGTGATGTCCACGAGAGCCTTGTCTCTCCAGGGACTTGCACTGCTGATTGGCTTTCTGTAGCGGTGGGAGCTATTGGCTCACGGTGCTGTCAATCACAGCCAGTGAGCTAATTAGGAGATGGGGTCAAGGCAAGGCTCAGTGTGTGATTGGACACACAGAGCTCTGGTTCAGGAGCACCGGCATGGGACCTGAGAAGAGAAGGATCTGAGCTGCTCTGTACAAAAACCCTTACACAGAGCAGGTAAATAGGAGTAGGATATGTTTGATATTTAAAAAAAAAGACAACCATTTAATGTTTCGATACCAAAAGAAAACCTACCTGTTTAGGCCTTGAGTACGACACTTGACAAGGAGATGAGCTCAAGTCTTCAGATGGGACAAAAGGTGATGCACACGATACACCCACACAGGATGAACTTCCACCATCATTCTTCAGTGCTATTAGCTGCGCTCTTGTTGTTTTCAAAAGATCCATTACACCAGGCAACTCTATGGAAAAGCATAACAACTTTTTAAGTAACATAATGGCCTATTTTCTCACTATATCCATTCATTTCATTTGTTAGAAATTGATGACTTGTGGAAAAATGTACTTAAATGATTAGAGGGTTTCCTCCAGTCTGCTGCTGACCCCCCCAAGAGGGTTTCTCCCAAGGTAAAAGTAAGGATGTTCCACAAAACAAAAATCCTACTTGTGCATATAGTATGTAGTTACCTCAGTGCACTCACTGATACTATAATGAATGTAGTACAGTAAACTTCCAGTTACTCAACGATCCCCATTGGTACTGTTATTTCTGGTTGCTTGAGATCTAATAGTAACTCTCAAGCATCCACCTCCCATGGCACCCTGACCCCCTCCCACTTAGCAGCTAAAGGGGGTAGGGATTGGGGGCAGGGTTTTACCACCCCCAAATTCACATGTGAATGAGCCTTAAAAGTGCTATTGCCAAATGCAACTTAGGGCTCATTCACAAGTGCGGTATGCAATGCTCCAATGCGCCTCTGAGAAATTCTGCAAGGTGGTGAGGAGGCAAAATGTTTACACCAAAAATTGCAGTGAAAGGCACACAATTGCAGCGCGGTAGTACGGCAATTATAGGTTTTAGTCAGGTGTGGGGAGGCAACATTGGAGGAGACTGTGCCCTGTGATCTTTGACTTCTCCCATGTTGTTCAGGTAGATCTCCAACTCTCTAAGGTTGCCTACCTCTGCCTTAAAACACTGTAGAATGAAAGGGCAAATGATTGGTCAAACAGAAAATAAAAATTAAAATAACAAAGGCAGCAGAACTGGTGGAATAACACACAATAAATAGATAACAAAAATAAAAGACTGTGCCAATAAAAAAGATTCAATGAAAATTAAAATTGAAAAAATGTCACCAATACCAATTCCATTGAAAGATTGGCATCCAGGGGCTGATATGCCAAAAACGGTGCACAATAATTAACCAAAACAAAAAAATCAGAGTGCAAGGAAAAATTTGTATATAAATTCACAAAATGAATGTCAAATTATATGTATAAACAATGAGAGGTTAATACGCCAAATCGGTGATCCCAAAATTGTATGCCAACAGCACACAATTGGCAAACCAAACCTCAAAAATTCTTAATGATATCACCACAAAACTCAAACGCTGATGACCAAATGAATAATGAAGGATGATGCAGATATGATGATCAGATACAGTGCCAGTTTAATGCAGTGATATAAACCGCAATTAAGTTGTCCGCTTACCAAAGGCAAGTTGTTTCAGTTGTTGGTTTTCTTCTTCCAAGTGCTTATTCTGGTTTTATATTCACCAGCTGTCAGTTAGTCTTGGTCAGGTGCTTTGACAGCGGCTGGCGGCCCATCTGTCAGAATCCGCCAAAAATAAAAAAATAAAAAATTATCTTTCCACCTCCACACCCCCCATCCACTCCCCCCCACCCCACACACACACACACACCCCCATCTTTCAAACCCCCCGCCCACACACACACCCCAGACACCGCTAACCTCCTTCTGCACAATTTATTTGATGGCAGCTGAATGTAAACAGCAGGTAGTGGGGGAACCATAGCCAGACTGCCATTGGCCGTTTCAAATTTTAAAATTAGGCTGACTATTGTGCCCCCTTCCCACTGCCTGCTGTCAATCAGCAGAGGAAGACCTGAAGAAGAATGTTCTCCTTCAAATCCTCTCCTTTGCTGATTGACAGCAGGCTATTGATTTCCCTGCTATCTGCTCTTTTTTCCTGCATTCTGACAGTGGCCAGTGGCTGTTAGAATACAAAAAAAGGCCTAGATGTCAACTGATATCAGGCTACTTCTGGGGCAGCTGGATGTAAACATAATATCATTACCTCATATTGTTATCGGCCTGAAAGGTGGCCCATAATTGGTATCTGTATGGAAAAATCCATATCTAATGGCACCTAGTAGCAGGGCAGATAATAATATGCAAAAGGGGAGGGAGACATAAACATTGGTAGCACTATGCACTGACATTATGGGGTATATTTACTAAAGGCAAATCCGCTTTGCACTACAAGCGCACTTGGAAGTGCAGTCACTATAAATCTGAAGGGGACAAAAAAAAATCATTTTTGCCTGTACATGATTGGATGATAAAATCAGCAGGGCTTCCCCTCATTTCAGATCTACCCCTCAGATCTACAGCGACTGCATGTCCAAGTGCACTTGTAGTGCAAAATGGATTTTCCTTTAGTAAATCAACTCCTATGCTGCATGGTGAGTGGATATAGAATAGAAGCCATATAATATTATATGCAGCAATGTACACTGAAAGTAAGTTACACAGTTACTGGATATAACATGGAAGCCATACATATTATATACAGCAATGTGCACTGACAGTATGTTACACAGTTACTGGATATAACATGGAAGCCATACATATTATATACAGCAATGTGCACTGACAGTGTGTTACACAGTTACTGGATATAACATGGAAGCCATACATATTATATACAGCAATGTGCACTGACAGTATGTTACACAGTTACTGGATATAACATGGAAGCCATACATATTATATACAGCAATGTACACTGACAGTATGTTACACAGTTACTGGATATAACATGGATGCCATACATATTATATACAGCAATGTACACTGACAGTAAGTTACACAGTTACTGGATATAACATGGATGCCATACATATTATATGCAGCAGGGTGACATGCTGTGGAAGAGGAGCTCTATAATATTACATTACTGTGCACATGCTATATGGTAACTGGGAAGGTGAATGCACACAGAATGAGAACTATTCAGCAGGAAATAGACAAATACAACTTAACTCATACACCAAACTTTCACAATTCTAATATTATTACATAGAAGGCTCACCTTTCATCCAGGAGAATACATCCAGGGGAATACAGAGAGCGTCTCCACCATGCTGCCATGCTTTCCTTTTCAGACTAGGCCTTACCAGGAACAGGAAGTGAGAGGTGAAAGTTCACCCCTCTGGTTCCCACTGCTCACTTCCTGTCACACACCTCCTGTATTGTTTCCTGTAATATCATTGCAGTCTCATTTAAAGAGTTTTCCCCAGGGCTGAATTCACATATTATAAGATCACATATTATAAGATCTGATATTATAAGATCAGATTATAAGAACTGAAATGAGGGGAAGCTCTGCTGATTTTATCATCCAATCATGTGCAAGCTAAAATGCTGTTTTTTTTATTTTCCATGCCCCCCTCAGATCTACAGCGACTGCACTTCCAAGTGCACTTTCCTTGCAATTTCAAGTGCACTTTGAATTTGTAGTTTGAACTTGTAGTGCAACGTGGATTTGCCTTTAGTAAATAACCCCCTTTGTGTAGCTGCTGAGTTTTAATTTTGTGCTGGGGGGAACTTTTTGCTGCTGGAATTACCCTTCGGCAGGTACGAAGTCCAAACAATGGACTGGACTTAGTATAAAAAGAATATACAGTATATATACAATATATATTATATTGCCAAAAGTTTTGGGACGCCTGCCTTTACACGCACATGAGTTTTAATAGCATGCCAGTCTATAACAGCTTCAATTCCTCTGAGAAGGCTGTCTTATGGGAATGTTTGACCATTCTTCCAGAAGCACATTTTTGAGTTCAGGCACTGATGTTGGATGAGAAGGCCTGGCTCACAGTCTCCACACAAATTCATCCCAAAGGTGTTCTATCAGGTTGAGGTCAGGACTCTGTGTAGGCCAGTCAAGTTTCTCCACCCCAACCCACTCATCCATGTCTTTATGGACCTTGCTTTGTGCACTGGTCCAAATCATTTGGTGGATTATGGTGTGTGTGTGTGTGGGGGGGGATTATGGTGTGGGGCTGTTTTTCAGGGGTTGGGTTTGGCTCCTTAGTTCCAGTGAAGGGAGCTCTTAAGGCGTCAGCATACCAAGACATTTTGGGAAAATGTTATGCCCCCAACTTTGTGCGAACAGTTTGGGGATGGCCCCTTCCTGTTCCAACATGACTGCCCACCAGTGCACAAAGCAAGGACCATAAAGACACTGATGAGCGAGTTTGCTAATAATAGTGCAACTTCTGATTCATGGATTAAACAGAACATTGAAGATTTATATCCAGAGTTTCTCTCTGTACTCTGTAAGCAGACAAGACCCTTGGACTGTGGAGGTGGATGTCTGTGAAGGTTCTCATTCATTCAGGTCAATCAATAAATCAATATAACTGTACTTGCTGGTCCGCCGACAAGCGTTCTCAATTCAGAATGACTTATACAAAAATTCTTTGGGAATGGAAAGTGGATGCGAGAGGTTTATCTGCTTTGTATTGAATGGATTATGTGCTTAAAATCTTATAAAAAAAATATATTTTATTTGAATCTTTTTTTTTTTTTATTTATTTTAAAAGAGTAAAACAAGCCATTTTAAAATGGTAGTGGGTCTCTTATAAATGTATTCAGAATGTTATCTATGACATAGTTACAAAAATATCAGACAAAATATATGTTGAAATGTCTTTATTAGACATTAAATATTTTCAGAAAAACATATTTTAAAAATATATTTTCTAATATATAGCTTTGTAAAATATATTTAAATTATATTTTTGGAATGCATTTACAAGTATATTTAAAGATATATGTTTGAATGCATTTTTTTATATGTTCAAAAATATCTGGACAATATATTTTCAAACATATATTTTCACATATATGCCTTTGGAAAATATATTAAAATTATATTTTTGGAACACATTTACAAATATATGTAAAAATATATGTTGAAAAAAATCTGAAGAATATATTTAAAAAATATATTTTTCAATATATGTCTTTGGAAAATGCATTTAAATTATATTTTGGAATGCCTTTACAAGTATATTTAAAAATATATGTTTAAATGCATTTTTTTAGATGCTCAAAAATATATGTCAAATATATTGAAAAAAATATATTTTAAAATATATGCCTTTGGAAAATATATTTGAATTTACATTTTTGGAATAGATGTAAAAATATATTCGCGTAGGCCAATATATTGTAAATATATTTAAAATATATAATTTTTTTAAATAAATATATTGGAAATATATTTTTCTTCCATATGGGGCCACCAGCATAAAACATTAACCATGAGTATATTGATGCACACAATTACAGGGGGTGGACCCTGCAAGACTGTTCACTATAATAGACGTGAAGTGTACCAAGATGGCACCGCCTCAGGCGACGTCCTATGAGGAAACTCGTAAGTAGGAGCTTGATATGCACTCACGTGCTGGTTGTGGAGTTTTGGTCTGTGGAACACAATCCTGCCCAGAGCTCTTGTATTGCAACTAGAGCATGCTAGCCTTTACACTTGACTGAGTCAAGTTTTGTTTTAATATACAGTACTTTTAAACATACTTTTAATAAACAAACCACCCACCCCTTTATTCATATAACCTCTTTTCAATACTGGTGCTCCAAATTGAAGCCCCTCGGAAGGCAGAAGCCTAGCTTACTTCTAAGAGCGGAATATAATAATTGATATAGAAATAATACAAGCTTTACATAAGAAGAGATAATTAATAGTACTAACAGTACTAACATCCAATGTACAAACAGGTATTATAACAACATGGCCCAATAGGTGTCTTGGTGGAATTGTGCGCATATACTATATATATATATATATATATATAATATAGGGCCAGATTCTGGTACCAAGGCGTACCTTTGTGGGGGCGTAGCGTATCTTCTTTACGCTATGCCGCCGCAACTTAGAGAAGCAAGTGCTGTATTCACAAAGCACTTGCTCCGTAACTTGTGGCGGCGGAGCGTAAAGTGGCCGGCGTAATCCCGCCTAATTCAAAGTAGGAAGGAGGTGGGCGGCATCTATTTAAATCAAGCTTGACCCCATGTAAATGAATGGCCGGACTGGGCATGCGCGCGCATGCTTAGAATCACGTCGCATAAACTCCCTAAGATACGTCGGCGTAAATGCCTATGGCGTGAACGTAACTTACGCACAGCCCCATTTATGTAGACTTATGTAAACGACGTAAAAACGACGGCTGTTCCGACGTCCATACCATTGCATGGGATCCTCCACTTTTTTGGTGGTTCATCTTTACGCCAGAAAAACGCCTTACGTAAACGGCGTAGATTACTGCGTAGGGTGTACGTACGTTCGTCAATTGGCGTATCTTGCTCATTTGCATATTTAACATGGGAACGCCGAATGCGTCCAGCGTAACTATGCGCCCATGATACGCCGGCGTAGGCAAGTTACGTCGGACAGCTGAAGCCATGTTTTTCGGCGTATGTCGCTTTGTGAATTGGCGCAAAGATGCGACGCCGCACATTTGAAATAACGGCGGGTTATCTGGAGATACGCCGACGTAAGTCTTTCTGAATCTGGCCCATATAGTATATGCGCACCATTCCATTAATAACAGAGATACCTCCTGATGAATGTTGCAGTAAAGTCCGGTAACAGGGTCCCCTGGGACATTTGTCTTGGTGGTGGAGACCTGAATACAAGGTCTGCCATGATGGGGAGACCCTCCAGCCATTGTACCACCCACCTGGAATATATCCTCTCACACATAGAAAACATGGCATAGTACTGCAACTCAGAGTCAGCCTATTTACTCTAGTCTCTAGTCTCTAATCTGACCTGCAACCAGAACTGTAACCACCAGAAGTCGCCATCAATTGCTGAACCTGGCTCTAGACTACGCTGGTTATTGAGCCCTAAGTTAAAACTAGCTATAAAATCCCAGACCAAAAGAGACAAACTTAACCAAAAAAATAAGTGCTGCATTTAAACTTGTTTGCAATAAACAGGTTCACCTACTAATATACTGGAAGGTGACCACTACACACATATAGTAGCACAGACCCAGCTATCTGTCACTGTACATGTGAGATAACAAGACGACAGAGATGAATCTGTCACAAGGATATAGATACACAATCAAGAAGCTATGGGCAACTGCAGTTAAATCATTAGAACATAAAAATACTTGCCTAATAGTCTCTGCTTCTAATCTGGGTTAAAATACAGAAGCAGTAGCAGCACCTGTGTGTGTGTGTGTGTGTATAAGGTCGCGTGGCTCACTTCTCTGTCTCTCTGTCCACGTTCTCCTTCTTTTTATGTTTCTGACCAAGACACACAGAAACTGGAAGTGATGTACATAAATAATCTCTGTGAACATTAAGCAGCAGAGCCACTTATAGACAGTAAAGGGCAGAAGATCCCCACACACTTAGAGGTTTTACCTTTTAACTTCACTTTAAGTCTATTTTCATATAATTCAATGCTACATATGCTTACTCTTATGCATAAATAAATACATATGGGTGAGGGTGAAAGAAACTTAGCGAGAGGTACACATGGACTCGCAATGTCACAAGCCCAGATTCAAGGTCATATAGTAAATTAAGAGAATTTAGTTAGAGAGATACACTGCTGTAAAAAATGAATGCCAAGATAAAAACTAGAATCTTTTTAACCACTTCCCCACCGCGCCATAAGCATTTTACTGCTACGGCGCGGTGGAGTTACTTTGACACGACGTCCCTGGGACGTCGTCGTGCACTTCCGCGATTGCGCGTCCCCTGGGACGCACTCGCGAAAGTGTCCGTGCTCGCCGGGTCTAGAAGACCCGGCGCATCACGGATCACGGTAAATTGCCGCTGATAGCGACCGTTTACCACGTGATCGCGCCGTCGAATGACGGCGCGATCACTTGTAAACAAACCGGCGTCATTTGATGACGCCGGTTCCTCCCTCTCCTCCCTCTCCTCTCTGTACAGTGTGCGAGGAGAGGGGGGGGAGCGGGGTGTCAGCAGCTGAGCTGTGGCTGGATCTGTGACAAATGCAGTCACAGATCCAGCCATCCCTCAATCCATCCCAGCTCTGCAATCCCCTAGTACCCTGCAATCCCCAGTACCCAGCAATCCCCCAGTACCCAGCAATCCCCCAGTACCCAACAATACCCCAGTACCCAACAATACCCCAGTACCCAACAATACCCCAGTACCCAACAATACCCCACAATACCCCAGTACCCAACAATGCCCCAGTACCCAACAATACCCCAGTACCCAACAATACCCCAGCACCCAACAATACCCCACAATACCCCAGTACCCAACAATACCCCAGTACCCAACAATACCCCAGTACCCAACAATACCCCACAATACCCCAGTACCCAACAATACCCAACAATACCCCAGTACCCAACAATACCCCAGTACCCAACAATACCCCAGTACCCAACAATACCCCACAATACCCCAGTACCCAACAATACCCCAGTACCCCACAATACCCCACAATACCCCAGTACCCAACAATACCCCAGTACCCAACAATACCCCAATACTCGGCAATACCCCAATACTCGGCAATACCCCAGTACTCGGCAATACCCCAGTACTCGGCAATACCCCAGTACTCGGCAATGCCCCAGTACCCAACAATACCCCAGTACCCAACAATACCCCAGTACCCAACAGTACCCCACAATACCCCAGTACCCAACAATACCCCAGTACCCAACAATACCCCAATACTCAGCAATGCCCCAGTATTCAACAATACCCCAATACTCGGCAATACCCCAATACTCGGCAATACCCCAATACTCGGCAATACCCCAATACCCTGCATGATACTCTGCAATACCGCCTATGGGGATTTTTAAGTAGCGAAGTTTGGCGCCATTCCACGAGTGTGCGCAATTTTGAAGTGTGACATGTTGGGTATCTATTTACTCGGCGTAACTTCATCTTTCACATTTTGAAAAAAAATTGTGCTAACTTTACTGTTTTGTTTTGTTTTAAGCACAAAACAGTTTTTTTTTAAAAACACGCGTTCAATAAATTTCTGCGAAAATACTGTGCGAGATAAAAAGTTGTAACGGCCGCCATTGTATTCTCTAGGGTCTTTGCTAAAAAAGCATATATAATGTTTTGGGGTTCTATGTAATTTTCTAGCAAATAAATGATGATTTTTCCATGTAGGAGAGAAATGTCAGAATTGGTGTGGGTGTTCCAGAACGCCTGATGGTGCTCCCTGCATGTTGGGCCTCTGTATGTGGCGACGCTGTGTAAAAGTCCCACACATGGGGTATCGCCATACTCGGGAGGAATAGCAGAATGTTTTTTGGGGTGTAATTTGTGGTATGCATATGCTGTGTGTGAGAAATAACCCACTAATATGACAAAAACAAGTTTTTTTTGTTTTTTTTTACAGAATTTTCAGTCGTTTTTCTTTTATAGCGCAAAAAATAAAAAACCCAGAGGTGATCAAATACCACCAAAAGAAAGCTCTATTTGTGTGAAAAAAAGGACAAACATTTCAAATGGGTAGAATGTTGTATGACTGAGTAATTGTCATTCAAATTGTGAGAGCACCGAAAGCTGAAAATTGGTCTGGTTAGGAAGGGGGTTTAAGTGCCCAGTGGTCAAGTGGTTAAGAGAGTGGATGACATTTTAGTTTTAAACAAAATGAAAGTGTTTGGAGTGTATGTTTAAGTGCATTGTTCCTATAAAAAATGTTGGGTTAATGTTGTGAAAAAAGTAGGTTAAGTGAAAGAGGCTGAAACTGTATTATAATATATCTATATTTCCAGGATATAACAATCTGGTTATGCCTGTGTCTGAAAGCACTTTACTTTGTAATTTGTGAGAATGAGCACAAACATATCTCCAAGACTTTCAAACAATGTCAGAAACACATTTCACTGAAGTTCATATTTGCATGTTCTGTACAGCTGCTAGTTATTTGAAACTTCCTTTGGTCTCCGCATGTTAGGCTCCTCCCCCTAACGTGCGGAGACCAGAGAAGGTTTCAAATACGTTTCCCAGCAAACACTGAGCGGCTTTTTTGATCGGAACGGGGATATGTGAGTGTATCTATTACCAGCTATATTTCACTATTGGACAACAGTGCTGCGCTATGGTATGTCCTTTCTCCTTTTTTACATGTACCGGATAACTCCTGTGAACACATCGGCAACGGAATAGGGTGTCCACGCTGGGTTGAAATCTCCATGGATGTTGTTGTTTTTTTCTGGAGTTATTGGACTGGTTCTGTTTATTTTTATCGCAAATGACCTGTGTTAAATTTGCTGGATTTTTTCACATTTTTTCACTTTATCCTTCACACGCAGTGTTGGTACTCGCTTAACTGCAGTATTGATTTAATTTATTATATTTTATATTGGTGTGAACACATGAGCACAAATTACATTGTTACATTGTTTCACATGAGTTATTTGGCCGGTTGTGGCCTCAGTGATCACCTTATATGTATGTGCTTTATTCATATATTTACTGCTGGATTTCACAACATTAGTTTTTAATTAGCACGTATTTCACTACTTACAATTATATTTTTTGGTTGGTGCACCAGTCACTTATACAGCTGCTTTTTGACATTTGGTTATTAATTTTTGTGGTGTATTCTAGAGATTTAGTAGCGCTGTATTTTCTATATAATTATCTATATTGTATACTATGTTGAAATTTACTTAGTGGCAGAGCCAGGAAGCCACAGATCTATTACTTAAAAGTGGTCCAATGGAGGTAAATCTAACCATGATCCATTCCAATCAAGAAACATAATGTTAGTTACTTTTTCTTCAGAAACTGTCCCATGTTCACTTTAAGCTAGGTATCCCTGCCTATACTTCCCTCTTTACCTATTGCTTGTTGCATAGCCTCAGGTTGGTTGCGAGGTAGTTGGTTGGACAGGTAATGAAATGATAGCAATAAATTGATGGTTACTTGGCCAGGCACAGCCAATGGTTTAATTTTACAGTCTGGATTGGTTTATATTATATTGGTGTGTAAAGTGTATGTAAAGCCATTTTTAGTTTTGAATAAAGTAGGATAAGGTAAAACCCCTATAAGGTAAACACCAAAGGAGAACGAAGATTTGGAATCCAAGGACCTAGACTATGGAACGCTCTACCAACCAGCATCCGGTTGGAGGTGAATCACCTGGCCTTCAGAAAAAAACTCAAAACCCATCTTTTCTGAGGGCAAAAGTAAAGTAGGGAAAGGATACTAAGTGCCCAGAGGCGATTCGTTTCGCATGTGTTGCGCTATATAAGTTTCTCACTCACTCACTCACACCCTATTTTTTCTGCCTGTGTCCTGATAGAGAGATTTCCCTTTATTTCCTTTCTTACTTGTGGAAATTGCATTTCTACAAAGTTAGGGGAACTCCCCCTATAGACAGTTGTTACTGAAACAGTTGTTCGCATGTTCTGGTGATAACGCTAAGGCCTCATGCACACTGATTTACTGACAGGAGAAAATCAGCATTAAAAACTCTCAAACTGAGTTTATCAGCATTTGGTGTTTGGCAATTTGTTGTTCCAGAGGTTAGTAAATGAGCAGAAGCGCGGCTGACTTCCATCATCCAATCATGTGTAAGCCAAAATGCAGTTTTTATTTTTTCCACGTGATTGGGTATTCTGGAGCAACTGTAATTGCAAAGTGCATTGGCACGTTGCAAAATATACAGTCTATTTGCCTTTAGTAAATCAACCTCTATGTGTGCATGGACACAAAGGGGGTTGTTTACGAAAGGTAAATCCACTTTGCACTACAAGTGCACTGCAAATTCACTTGAAAGTGCATTCGCTGTAGATCTGAGGAGGACATGCAAGGAAAATAAAAAAACAGCATTTTTGCTTACACATCATTGGATGATAAAATTATCAGAGCTTCGTCTAATTTCAGAGCTTACCCTCAGATCTACAGTGTCTGCACTTACAAGTGGATTTCACAATATTAGTGGATTTTATTGAGGTGCATTCAGGGGCTTAGGCAAAAAATGCTAAAGGCCCCAAAAACATCAGTTTAGGAGCAGGCCTAAAATTTGGAATTTCCCATGACATTCCGTCTGGGACACAATGATCTCTAATGCCACGTACACATGATCACTTTTTGTGGTGTAAAAAAACGTTGTTTTATCTCACAAAACAAAACAACGTTTTTCAAACTTCATTTAAAAAAACGATGTTGCCTACACACCATCGTTTTCTGAAAATGCTCTTGCAAAGCGCGGTTACAGTAGGTGACCGCGATATTGTGTCAATCTCGCTCCCTTTCTCAGCGAGATTGACCACCGACGAGCCCCATCATGGGAGCCAGCGCCGAGCCTGCTTGCCGCGATGGGGACAATGCCGTCATAGAATGGACAGGGATCCGACTTGGATTCCCGCCAATTCTACATGCGGCGTTTGGTATAAATCCTGAGGGGAATCTCCCCGCCGGATTTAAAAAAAAATAATCTGGCATGGGTTCCCCCCAGGAGCATACCAGGCCCTTAGGTCTGGTATGGGTTGTAAGGAGACCCCTCCCCCTACGCCGAAAAAACGTCCCCCCACAATCCATACCAGACCTGTATCCAAAGCACGCTGCCCAGCCGGTCAGGAAAGGAGCGAGCTCCCCCCCTCCTGAGCCGTACCAGGCTGCATGCCCTCAACATGGGGGGGTCAGGTGCTCTGGGGCAGGGGGGGTGCACTGCGGCCCCCCACCCCACAGCACCCTGTCCCCATATTGATGAGGACAGGGCCTCTTCCCAACAACCCTGGCCGTTGGCTGTTGGGGTATGCGGGCGGGAGGCTTTTCGGAATCTGGGAGCCCCCTTTAATAAGGGGCCCCCAGATACCGGCCCCCCACCCTACGTGAATGAGTATGGGGTACATCGTACCCCTACCCATTCACCTGCAAGCAAAGTGTAAACACAAATAAACAACACCGGGTATTAAAATATTTTACTAGTCTGCTCCGGGGCCCCCCTCTCTTCTTTAGCTCTTTCATGAGGGGGGGCTTGCTTCTTTGACGTCTTCGGGTGGGGGCCGCTCTTCTTCCCGCCATCTGGTTCTCTTCCGCCGCCGGGGGGGTCGCTTTTATAAAAGCGCCCCACCTTGCGGGCTTCCTCCAACGTCTTCGGCGGGGGGTGGGTGCCTCTCTTCTTCGCCGCTGTCTGGTTCTCTTCCGCCGCCGGGGGGGTCGCTTTTATAAAAGCGTCCCCTCCCTGCGGGCTTCCTCCGACATCTTCGGCGGGGGGTGGTGTGCCCAGGCTTCTGTCTTCTTCTTCCGTCTTCTTCTGTCGCCTTCTGCCTTCTCCTTCTTCTTCTGCTGTCTTCGCTTCTTCTTTCCTTTAGATGTTGACACGTCGCTTCCTCTCGCTGCAATGCCGGGTGTGCGGCTCGCACCTATGACATCACAGTCCCATCATGCCTCGGTACCTACCCACGTGGGTAGGTATCACGTGGGTAGGTACCGGAGCATGATGGGATTGTGATGTCACTGTGTGACCGGCCGGGCGGCGTACTTTGGATACGGGTCTGGTATGGATTGTGGGGTAACCCCCATGCCGTTTTTTCGGCGTAGGGGGGGTCTCCTTACAACCCATACCAGACCTAAGGGCGCTTCTATGACGCGCTCGCTGGAATGTGCTTTTACTATTCCAGCGAGTGCGAGATGACGGCACCCTGTCGCTGAGAATCAGCGCGATGCTGTCGTGCTGTCGTGCACGTTCGACGGCACTCTATTCCATTGAAGCTCTTGTCTCATAACGTTGTTTTAAACGTCGTTTTGCCCACACACGATCATTTTTTGTGAAACAAAAGATGACATTCTGAAAAACGAATGGTCGTTTTTTTGAAGACATAAAACAACGTTTTGTCCACACACGATCATTTTAAATGACGTTTTTTAAAACGTTGTTTTATTTCATCACAAAAAACGACCGTGTGTACCCCAGCAGGAACATAGACAATAATTAAAACCTCACAGGGGTTCTAAACCTTTCACTCTATCCAAACCCAAAAACAATTTTTGGCAATACATACACTTTAAAAGTTAATTTTTTAATACTTTTTTATTTATTTTTTCTAATAACTGCAATATTGTAATCTACAAGTCACTGGCATCAAAATGCCAAAGAGTATCTGTATAATTTATTAGTAGTCAATGTTAATTTATATTGTGAGAGGACAAATTTAGTCCAATGTATAATCCATGAGCTACACGTATAGTGCAGAATAGCTGGAAAGTGTGTGACATTCCAGCTTCTTGTACTAATGAGCATTAGTGTGGGTCAGGTATACAGTTTGCATCATGTTGTCTGGTCATGGTGGCATCAAATACCACATCAGAAAGCAGGTGCTATTCTGTAGATTTCTGATGTTACAATATACTGTATATTGAATATGTATATAGCTAATTCATAAAATAGGATGCAGTTTCCTCCCACACTCCAAAGACATGCTGGTAGGTTAATTGGATCCTGTCTAAATTGGCCTCAGTATCTGTATGTATGAATGCAAGTTAGTGACCTTAGATTGTAAGTACCTTGAGAGCAGGGACTTATGTGAATGTGCAATATATACATGAAGCGCTACATAAATTGACTGCTCTATTTAGGTACCTGTAATAAATGAAAAAATGAGAACAAAATTGGAATTTGTCAAATAGTAACTAATCAGGGAGGAATTCTGGTGTAACAACTTAAAATGTGTGCTCTTTTTCTTTACTTTATTTTGCATGAATCAGCCACATAGTTAATATAAATTACAAGTTTAATTAAAGATGGAACCTTATAACAGTACATTTAATCAATATTGTTTATATTACTTCAATAATGTGTTTTAAAATAAAAAAATGTAACTGACTATGTTACAGTCATATGAAATCTAAGATAGATATATATATTTACATTAAATCATATATACATTTCAGCTATGAACATGGACAGGTATTATGCATACATTTTTAAAGCCCAATTATGAAACGTTTGCATTGTAAATCTTTTGTATACCACAATATTTCTTGCCAAACTAGCCTAATACAAGCCCTGTTATCTACCAGCAGTGGTTGTGTTTACACCATAAGAGACCCATCTGTGCAGGATCAGAGTGTGGATGATGGTGAGATTGTCTGGTTGCTGATCATAGCCAGAAGTATTATTGGGGATATACAAAGCAGAATTTTTCATCAGATGTTGCATGCTTGACATCTGATATCGGTTTAAATAAACACACCCAAGAGATATCTGGGCATGTTTTTCGACAGCACCAGCCAGAAATTACATTGTGCTGGAGAAGACACAAGTAGGTCCTCAAGGTGAGGAGAGAATGACAACAAGGCACAGAACAGCAGGAGCTTAATGATATGTGAACAGAAACAGAAACTACTACAGAGGAAATTAAAACAAAATATCAAATAATTTGACTTTAATTGTTCTCGTATATTTAATAAAAGGATTAATCACACAAGCTTTGCAAAATGGTTTAGCAACTAAAAATATGCTTAGAGAGGGATAATGCCTGTCACAAATAGATGGAAAGATGAGATATATGAATAAAACCAATTTTGGCCACATTGATTGATGATCTTATATATTTCATACACAGCTACTGACTGACCATTGTTGGGGAGGGGGATCAATCAGGCAGGTTAGCACATCTAACCCAAATGCTGTTGTATGATTCTGTGATAAGTGACATTAAGGCCTCGTACACACGATCGGACATATCCGATGAAAACGGTCTGCGGACCATTTCCATCGGATATGTCCGATCGGGAGTTTGATCCGATGGCGTGTACACACCATCGGATCAAATTCCCCGCCGCCGGACGGCGCGGTGACGTGGCGGTGACGCAGTGGTGACGTTGACACCGCCACGTCACCGCCACGTCACCGCACCAGGAAGTTAAACACTTCCGCGCATGCGCCGAATCCATTCGGCGGCGGCGCGGCGGCGGGGGACGACATGTCTGCTGGTAAGTGTACTAACCAGCAGACATGTCGGGCGGACAGATTCCACCGGATAGATTTTAAAGCTTGCTTTGAAATCTGTCGGGTGGAGAAATCTGTCCGCTAGCCCATACACACGAGCGGAGATGTCTGCTGAAACGGTCCATCGGACCGTTTTCAGCGGACATATCCCCTCGTGTGTACGAGGCCTAACAGTGTGTGCGGTAATCTCTTTCTACCTCCCTTCTCCACTGACTAAACATATATTTCTAGTCTAACATTCATTTTATTTTAGAGTGCTTACTCTGTTAGATAAATACACAGGAAACTGATGGGAATTTTGGTAGGCAATTCTTGCTGTTGTGGTGTCTAAGATGTATAATTACAGAGAGGAATACCCAACCTATCAGATTCTGCCTACTATTTGTGCAGCAATTATTCAAACACAATTTTTTGGGGAAATGTTTTTTTTATTGAACTTTATTGTGTGCAAATACAATATGATACCATATTTTAAGCCAAAAAAATAGATACCAAACATGTCACACTTTAAAATTGCGCACGTGGAATTGCGCACGTGGAATGGCAACAAACTATGGTTCATTAAAATATACATAGACGATGCTTTAAAAGCCTTTACATGCTACCATTTTAGATTTACACAGGAGGTCTGCAGCATTCAATTATCTATAAGCAAAGCTTTAAAAGCATGTGACCACTTTAAATTTACACAGGAAGTCTCCTGCTTGAATTTTTTGCACTCATTCTAATGTTCGTGGTGATACCTCATATATGTGGTGTGATCTCTGTTCACATATACATGCAAGACTGACGTGTGCGTTTGCCTTTGTGCACAAGCACAGGGGGACAGGGTCACTTTAAAAAAAAATGTATTGCCATCACAAGGGATGAAGTACATTCCTTGTGATAGCATGGGCAGTGACAGGTATTTTTTACTGAGAGATTTGGGGTCTCATCTGCCCTTAAAAGCATCAGATCAAACCAAGATCTATTTGATCCGATGCTTTCACAGGTCCGTAATGGCCTGTTTACATTAGACTGAAACCAGAAGTGACAAAATACTCGTTGTTTTCGGTTTCTTAGACCATAGAGATAATTGGGGATGTTTTGGTCCTTGGTCATCTCTATGGTCAGTATGCAGAATCACTGGGCTCCTCGGTGGAACAGTAAAGCAGATCCACTTCTGCCTGCTGTAAAAGCAAATCGAGCAGCTAATTAGCCACTAGAATTGCTTTTACATTAAAGCCTATCGCCAGCTGAAAAAAACTGATATATCAGGATGATGCTTGTAGCTGCAGGCAACATCCTGGTATAACCCTTTCAACCTAAGGAGATACGGGTACGTCACTGAGGCTGAAGAATATTCTGAGGCCACGTACACACGATAGGATCGTCAGAGTAGAACGGTCTGAAGGATGATGTCATATCCGGATATGCACGTGGGGTCTAGGATACAGCAGGGGCATTCTGGAAAACAAAGAGTCTGGTCATATCAAGGTGCCGATAAGGCACATGCTAATGTGATTGGGAGTTTTACTATGTGTGGCTTTTCGCTTTCAATAGATGTTGCACAATGAAGCTTTTTTCTTGGTTTATGTTACTGATGAGTTTCGACTGAAAGAAGAGCAGGATACCATCCTGGGACATACTGGATGGTGAAGTCTGAGGTGGAATGGAGATCCTTTAATCTTTTGACCTCTCTGTGTTTGCAAAGGTAAATCTTCACAGAATTCTTTATGAACAAGAGACCGGGACAGTAAAAGTGAAGAGAAAAACAGAAATTCAAGGATACATTTATTAACTATTTTATTAAATTTATAAATCAATAGGGGGGGCGGCATGGACTGTCTTGCAACCAAGGTTCATTCATTAAACAGGAAATCAGTTACACAGGGAGTAATCTTCAGTGATCTGACAGTACTCAGCTCACCACAATGGGAAAGATTGGGTAAAGCACAACTGCAACAAAGCTCTCATGGAATTCCCCAGGCTTGACCAGAATTGACCAGGCCTGCTACATAAAAAAACAATAGCTAATTATTCTTTGCTATGCTAATTTTATGCAAGACAGCCCTGCAAAGTATTATGAGTGTAGGTGGTCTGGTCAGACCTGAATGGAATCGTAGAGATTAGGTATTAGCCAAACACCCCCTGGTTCGGTTTGCAGCAGAACATGCGAACAGGCAAAAAATGCGTTCGAAAGCCGTTAAAGTCTATGGGACACGAATGTGAAAAATCTAAAGTGCTAACTTTAGGGGTTAATATGCAAGTTATTGTCAAAAAAAGTTTGGGGACCTGGGTATGTTTTTTTTCGGGGTAACTCCACACCAAATTAAAAAATGGCGTGGAGTTCCCCCCAAAAATCCACACCAGACCCTTTATCCAAGCACGCAACCTGGCAGGCCGTAGGAAAAGAGGGGGGATGAGAGAGCGCCCCCCTCCTGAACTGTACCAGGCCACATGACTTCAACATTTGGAGGATGCTTTGTATAGTATAGAATGTCATGTCATCTGTGCCCAGATGTCAGTTTCTTGCCTGTGCAGTGAGTGACATCTCATTTCCACAGCACAGCCAAAGCTGAGACAGAGGCTTCAAATTTGAACAGATTAACATGATCAGAGCTACCTAACTCTCTGACCCCTTTATACTAGCACCGGTTCTGAAATGTAACCAGGCGCTACACACACACACATATATATATATATATATATATATATATATATATATATATATATATATACATACAGTACAGAGCAAAAGTTTGGACACACCTTCTCATTCAAAGAGTTTTCTTTATTTTCATGACTATGAAAATTGTAGATTCACACTGAAGGCATCAAAACTATAAATTAGCAGATGTGGAATCATATACATAACAAAAAAGTGTGAAACAACTGAAAATATGTAATATTCTAGGTTCTTCAAAGTAGCCACCTTTTGCAGCAGACACATCTCTAGAACAACTGTTAAGAGGAGACTGTTGTCAAATCCCACTTAAAATGACTCGCAGTTACAATTGCCGGCACTTGGCTGTTGAAAACACGCCGTGGGATCCCCTCCCAGTCCATTTCCGGCCCTTCAGTTCTGGATTTTAAATTTAATTAAATTGAAAAAAAAAACAGTGTGGGTTTTCCCCCAAGATCCATAACAGACCCATATCCGGACATGCAGCCTGGCAGGTCAGGAAAGGGGTGGGGGATGAGTGAGCACATTTTGATTTGATTTTGTTGTTTCTGTAACATACATCTCTCTCCCCTCTACACACACCACACGCACTGAAAACCCTAACTCCACACATAAGCCAATCATTATAGCACCTTAACTTTTGGCTCTGTCTGTCAACAATTTCAAAAGAGATTTTCATAACGCCCTTCCCCCATGTTTATCCTCATAAGTCAATAAACTGTCAAGCTGCTATCATCTGGGTACATCTGAATGCCTAGCTAATCCTAAACTAACACCAGATTACTGCTCCCATTCAACAGGTTCTTAAAATCTTGCTGACACAGTTCCTCCCTAGGTGGGAAAGGCTTGTGTCCCCACTTCTAGATCTTGCCATACTTCTGAGTTCACCCTCAGAACTCCATTCTATACAAACTTCCCCTTCTCAGTCTTTTTATCTTCTACCTCCCCCATCCCTACCTCTCTTTCTCTAGCACCAACCCCCATCCCTATCTCCCTACTTTCCACCCCCTACCCTTCTCGACCCTCCTTCCCCTATACCACTCCGCTACCATTATTGTCCTGCCCATCCCCTTCCTTTTCATGTGGAGGTATGTTTCCATTAAATTCAAAGGTGTTTACCAGAAAAGTGATCACTAATACGTGGGAAAATGCAATGGTATTTTAATAATATGGGCAGTTATCGATGTTCCTTTGGTCTTTGGACACATCTACTGGATTCTCCTCACCAATCTACAGGAGCCTCTGAACTATTAACCACTTAAGACCCGGACCAAAATGCAGGTAAAGGACCTTGCCCCTTTTTGCGATTCGGCACTGCGTTGCTTTAACTGACAATTGCGCGGTCGTGCGACGTGGCTCCCAAACAAAATTGGCGTCCTTTTTTCCCCACAAATAGAGCTTTCTTTTGGTGTTATTTGATCACCTCTGCGGTTTTTATTTTTTGCGCTATAAACAAAAATAGAGCGACAATTTTAAAAGAAATGCAATATTTTTTACTTTTTGCTATAATAAAAATCCCCCAAAAATATATAAAAAAACATTTTTTTTCCTCAGTTTAGGCCGATACGTATTTTTCTACGTATTTTTGGTAAAAAAAATCGCAATAAGCGTTTATGGGTTGGTTTTCGCAAAATTTATAGCGTTTACAAAATAAGGAATAGTTTTATTGCATTTTTATTAATTTTTTTTTTTTTTACTACTAATAGCGGGGATCAGCGATTTTTTTCATGACTGCGACAATATGGCGGACACTTCGGACAATTTTGACACATTTTTGGGACAATTGTCATTTTCACAGCAAAAAATGCATTTAAATTTGCATTGTTTACTGTGGAAATGACAGTTGCAGTTTGGGAGTTAACCACAGGTGGCGCTGTAGGGGATGTGTGCCTATGTGTTTTGTTTACTACTGTAGGGGGGTGTGGCTGTAGGTGTGACGTCATCGATCGCGTCCCCCTATTACAGGGATGACGCGATCGATGCTACAGCCACAGAGAAGCACGGGGAAGCCGTGTGTACACACAGCTCTCCCCGTTCTTCTGCTCCAGGGATGGATCGCCGCACTGCAGCGGCAATCGGGTCCGCGAATCCCGCGGTCCCGGTCCCGGAGCTTCGGACCGGGTCGCGGGCGCGCGCCCGCGACCCACGGCTGGGTACTAAAATCAACGTATATATACGTTGATGTGCCCAGCCGTGCCATTCTGCCGACGTAAATGTGCAGTAGGCGGTCCTTAAGTGGTTAAAAAGCAACTTATATCCCTATATCTGTGTGCCACCTTGGGATTCATACACCCAGATGCCAGAGACCACCATGATACTGAAGACTTGACTATTTCATCTGAGATCTGCTTAGTCTGGGTGGAACCATCATTGAACCAACAGTGATCCAGTATTGAGGACCGGATCTAGCAAAATTAGATGTCTACTAACGGTGCACCAAACACCAGATGCAAATAAAGCTGACACACAAAAACACATATCATCATTCACCTGCCAAATTGCAAACCCAGAGCCTACATAAAAAAACGCACCTAGACTCCCACTTGCACCAATTAACACAGGCCTATATGATACTCCTGGAGCACATAAATGCAAAAATTACAGAACTTTACGAAGCAAATTATTATTATGGCCACAACAATAAAAGCAGCAAAATGTTAACGTGAGCCCTTCAAAACAAAACTGCAGCACAAACTATTAACTACATAAAGGATGTATAAGGGATTAATTTTCTAAATCTGAAGATCTGAAGGTATTGCATCTCAATTTAGAACATATTATTACAAAACCATCTACAACTTACCCCCCAAGCTGCTAAGTTTACCTCCCCCGTCACATCTTGCAGCTAAAATAGCATACTCAAATGCAATTTCAAATCAAATAGCCTCCTTTTTGTCAGAAATTCACAGAGGACATGGTGGAAGACCTAGAAATCCCAACCAATCAGAAGTTGTGCAAAAAGCTTTCTGTTACCTAGACCGGGGGAAAGCACAGACCAGCATATCTATAAAGCTTTTGAAAAAAACCCTACCACCTTATTTCCTGAAGCATTTGATCCACCTAAAGACACAATCTCAACATCCCCCTACTTGTTGGGGGCTCACATTACACTTATTCCAAAAGAGGGCAAGGACCACAGCCTCATAGGGCCATATCTTTACTAGATGTGGATTAGGAATGAGCTTCGTGTTCAAGTCGAACGTATGTTCGACCGTTCGTTGAAATTTGAACCAAGCAGGTCATTCGCGCCAAATTAGAGTGACGCGCCACGGCCCATAATTCACTGCGACATTGAACGCTGATGATTGGCCAAGCATGCACTATGACATACATGCTTGGCCAATCACAGCGCCGTCAGTACAGAGAGCCGTAATTGGCCAAAGCCAGGGTGGCCTTGGCCAATTATGTCTCAGGGCTTTAGTACACGCCCCACACTATAAAAGGCCGCCTGCAGGGCGGCCTCGTGTAGTGTGTTGCGGTGTTTGTTAGATATCAGTCACACAGAGAGAGAGAGAGTGTTTTTTTTTCTAGCTAGATAGAAAAGGCAGGCTAGTCAGTTAAATTTACAGTGTGTAGAGGATATATATGCATCCCAGGTGTTGTACATATATTTATACACTGTATAGTTTAGCTAGATCAGTTCTTCCTAATTTACTGGCAGGTAGTTGATTGTGCTAGCTGTAGTATTCTCACGTGGTGTATTGCCTGTATCCTCTGCAGTGTGCACCATGAAGCTACACAGGCATACTATAGACACCCAGCAGGTACAATATTTAAAGACATTTTTCATTTTATTTTATTTTTTAATTTAAGCATCATGATGCTGAAATAGAAAAAAAAAAGAAAAATTCCTTTAAATATTGTACCTGCTGTGTGTCTATAGTATGCCTGTGAAAACGTCTTTGAGAACACGGTTCTTGCCCCAGGGAACATGTATCAATTGGATTTTTTTTTTTAAATGGTCGTTTTTTTTGAAGCAGTGATTTTAATGATGCTGCATCATTAAAATCACGGCTCCAGAAAAAACGACAGTTTTTAAAACTTTTTTCCATTAATACATGTTCCCTGGGGCAAGACCCGCGTTCTCAAAGACGTTTTCCGACAATAACTTGCATATGGGGCTTTAAAATTAGCACTTTTGAATTCGAACGTTCGAGTCCCATTGACGTCAATGGGGTTCATAATGTTCGTGCAAAGGTTCTGGTGCGAACCGAACGTGGGGGTGTTCGGCTCATCCCTAACGTGGATGTGAAGCTCCACACAAAGATATTAGTTAATCTCTTGCTAACTTTGATTCCCTTACAGACCAAGTGCGATTTATCTCCAGCAGAGTAGCTCAGAAAATCACAACCAAACCCATTCATTGCCATCATTGGGAGAAAAAACAAAAAATACTCTCAATCCGGTCATACTTTGCCATCTGGTTATATGGGACAAAAGACCAGTGGGACTCTGCCAGACTCTTTCCACATTCAAAATGGATAGGCTAGGCTTGTCCTTCATTATATGACAAGACAAAATACATTTAAAAAAATGTATCCCATTAAACATTCTGTAAGTACAAAAAAATAAATAACTGTTGATGTGCCAGAAATATAGTGTGCTTCCACCTTCCTCTTTGACATTACAACACTTTTGGATCTGAACTCTCAAGCATGTATTGTCAGCCTTGCCTATTTTATGATATAAAGTGTTTATGGTGGTATGAAAAAAAAAAAGAGAGGGTGACATTAATGTGTCCAAAATGTATACAACGGTGCAATAAAAAATAAATCTGAGAAACATATATTACCATCCCAAATCAATGTAGCAATATAGCTGAAGGTGATCTCTAATATACAGCTACAAAATATATGCACAAGGTGTGGTCATCACCGCCCCCTATGGAGTAGATATGTCAGCCATCATGCCTATAACAAGGCTGGACCTCCTGGCCATCCCAAACAAACAAAGTTGTTTGTTTGGGCACACACACAGCTATATATACAGTACAAACACACATATGTTCTGTCGGTACTCTAGCCAGATTCTTCTAATGCTCCATTATTTATAAATGACTCAGGTGGCCTCAGGTGACCTCAAAATGGTCTGTTTTCCTCCTTATGGTCAAAAACAAAAAAATAAAGTACAAGTTAATTTATGTGTCATGAATCTCTTTACTGATATGGAAAAATCATCTCTGCTACAGCAGACATACAAACAGTAATTACAGCATCTAATAAGAGAAAGTATCCAAAGGAGGGACAGCTGAAACGAAATGCTGCTCTGCAAGTCATGTAAGGACAATACACCAGGAACAATACATATTATATATCTGTCCTCATATTTATCTACTTCTGAACATATTTCTCTCCAAATTCTGCAGTATCTTATAACCTCTGTGCCATCCTAGCAATTAAAGTGGCTTTATCATGTTCATCATTCATAACACATCCACTTCCATGAGCCCATTTTTCTTGGTTGCCTTTTTTCCATTAAAGCTTTTACCATTCTTTTTTTTTTTTTTTAAGGCATGGACAGAGAAGCACACATTAATATTATCGTGGTTTTTACTAACTTGTAGCATTACAGAAGAGTATCATTAAAGCTGAACATTCTGCTTTGCAGTGGGTCTAAGGGCATGGAAAATAACATTTACTTTCCCAATCCTCTACTCCTCTATGTTTCTAAACCAGTCTTCTCCCACATAAGTAGGACCTTCATCCTGGCCTAAGTGGCCTATCTTTGTGTGCCTAAAGATGAAGACAAATTTGTTAACAAGTTAAATTTTTTCATCTAAGCTGCTTTGTCAGCACCAACTAAAGAAGATATGGTTTCAATAAGAGTTCTTCTTTAAATAAGGCTCAAAATCGCTGACCTCTTTCACTCCGACTTTCGTGCTTATCATCTGTTTTCACTGCTTTTCTGGGATTAAGATGCTAATAATGGATTCTCACTTTACTCTAATCGCACTAGTGGCATGTGATGAGTGAAGGTCTCAGAAACAGCGACAGCCAGACAGTTAATATTTTCATAAAAGAGAGTAAACCACTATAGCGCAGTCTTTTTTTATTCATTGTGCAGCGCACCCCACGTAGGAGCTGCAGATGAACAAGGATCCCCCACTCCTGCCCAGCCAGGCACACTAAATCATTATAGGCACGCAGCGTCAGAGAACAGTCTGTAGATATTGGGCCAGATTCAGGTAGGACTTATGTCGACGCATCTCGAGATACGCCGCGTAAGTCTAAATATGCGCCGTCGTATCTATGCGCCGTACCCACAGAACTAGATACGCCTGAAAATAGGCTTCTTCCGACCAACGTAACTTTCCTCCGCTGGCGTAACATGGGCGCATATTTACGCTGAACGCATCTGGTGCACCCATTGATTTCCTATGCAAATATGCAAATGAGGGAGATACGCCGATTCCCGAACGTACGCACGTCCGGCGCAGGGTACGCGCGTCCGGCGCAGCGTACGCGCGGTGCGCGTAAGTAGTACGCCCGGCCTAAAGTTAACCCTCATAAAGCAGGGGTAACTTTGCACCAGACTTGCTCAAGTCAGCTGGAGAGTAGCTGCAGCAGTACCGTTACAGATGTGCTGAGCAACCACACTTGCAGGACAGCACATCTGTATGCCAACATGCCAGGGGCAGCCGTGGTTCTACCACTACTACTGCGTCCACAGGCACATAGGAGGGCACGGGAGAGGATATACCGCACACGCATGAATGTGTTTGGCATAGGTGATTCGGAGGTGTATCGCATCTTCCGATTCAGCTCGGATGCCATCCTGGAAATAGCCACAGCCCTGCATGATGACATCATCAGCCAGACACATCGCTCACAAGCAGTGTAGCCACTGGTCAAGGTACTGGCAACACTACATTTCCTAGCCAGTGGTTCATTCCAGCGTACAAGTGGAGTCGTGTCTGGGATGTCACAATCCACCATGAGAAGATGTGTGCACCAGGTTGTCCCCGCAATCCTCAGACGCATGTCCCACCACATCATCAAACCCACCCATGAGCATGTGCGGCAGAAGGCAATGCAGGATTTCTTCAGAATTGCAGGATTCCCACGCACAATGGGGGCCATTGATTGCACACATGTGGCACTACGGCCCCCCCATGCCACAGAGCACATGTACCGCAATCGTAAGCAGTGGCATTCCATCAACGTACAGGTGATAGCCGATGCCCAATGCCTCATATGGCACGTCCGTGTCAAACCCCCCGGGTCCAGCCACGACAGCTACATTGACCGTCAAAGCAACATCCCAACAGAATTCGAACAGAACGTGTACAGGGACAGCTGGCTGGTTGGTAAGTGACATTGGAGTCAGGCATGACTGTCAGACCCCATGATGCAGACATCACGAGGGGCACTTGCATGGCTAACATCCTCCTCTCTTTTCCCTTCCAGCGGTGACTCTGCATATGCACTTGGGCCCCATCTCCTGACTCCATTCCGGCATCCCCAAACCAGAGGAGAGAGAAGACACAATGCTGCACACATACGTACCTGTGCAGTGGTGGAGCAAACATTTGGCCTCATGAAGTCCCGTTTCCGATGCCTGGATAATTCCGGGGGGGCCCTGTTGTATTCCCCCAACTTTGTGTTGTCAGATCATCGGTGCATGGTGCATGCTGCACAACTACGCCACGAGAAAGGGCCTGGAGATTGAGATAAGTGTAGGCCTGACCCCCGAACCAGACAGTCCCCCCATGATCGAGGATACCCCGTCTGCTGAAGGAACAGCAGTCAGGAGTTGCCTCGTGGAATGCATCTTTGCACGTTAAACACACACATTCAGCATGGCACAAGGAGAATGCACGCATGCACACCACTGTGGTCCCTAGATCACACACACCACATCCACCTCACATTGGTTTAGCACAAGTCCACGACACGGGACTTGGGAGCAGCAACGCCACGCCAAGGCACCAATCACGTTGCTGTCCATTCATACCACATTCACACGGTCGTGGGGATCACGTCTCCCCGACAACCCAGGGTGACACACCTTACTGGCAGGTATGTCACCCCCAAATTCACACACCAGTCACACTGTAGCCTGCACTACTGTCTGTGTGCAGTTTAAACAAAAAAAGTCTCTTCACCAGAGCATAAAGAAACAAAAAAGGCTCTTCACCAGAGCATAAATAAACAAAATACGGAATCAATTGCCCTGGCGTGGGCTACGCCTGGTGCCCGACACCTCAGTTGCCTGGAGTGAGCCTCAGGTGGGGGGGTGGGGCATCAGGAGCAGGCTCATCCTCAGGTCTGCTAGGTGCTGGCTGCCTGCCCTCCAACGCCAGGGCAATGCTGGTGAGCACTGCATTGGTCTCAGCCTGCATCTGCAGCTGGCGGGTAGTGGTTTGCTGCTGGTGGTGCCTCCTCTGCCTCCCCTCCGCCGTGATGGCAGCACTATTGGCCTTTACAGCCACTGTCAACCTCTTCACCTGTGTCACGATGTCGTGGCCTGCAGCTCACCAACGCAGGTCACTATCGCAGCAGGAATCTGTGCCACGGATGCCAGGCTGTCTGCGACATGCCGCACGTGACAGACAACATCACCCATATGTCGGCCAAATGGCCAAATTTTCTTGGATCGCATCAGGAACACCCCTGGTTTTGCGGGTGGCCTTCCTGGGGGCAGGAGAGGCTTGGGGCCGTGTATATGGGGAGGCCCTGGAGGAGCTTCCTCTGATGGTGGAGGAGGGTGAGGGGCTTCCTCTGATGGAGGAGTATGGTGAGGGGGTTCCCCTGATGAGGGAGGAGGGTTGGGAGGGACCAGGGATGATGGGATCCTCCTTAACGAGGTAGAACACTTCCTCCAGGTTCCCCTGCTCCTCCTCTACTTCCTCCAGAGGTGAGGTGTGGGCACTCACATCCCTGGATGGCGTGGGTTGCCCAGCAGACAACGACGGCCCAGCTCCCTCCAGCACATCTGTGGATGACACAAAACATTCACATGTTGGTGGACCCATACACTTGTCACATGTCTCTTTCCATCCCCTCACATGCTACACACCGGATAGGAGATAAAACACACTTACCTAACCTCAAGGACTGGTCACCGGAGTCGAATCCCTCCATGCCCTCCACCTGCTCCCGCTGCAGGCATTGGGCGATCACCTCCTCCTCATCCGTCAACCGCACAGTACAGGCTGGTCCTCCCATGCCTGTGGCATGCTTCGTTATAGTGGCCAGCTTCTCCTTGACCAGATGTCTCAGGTCATTTTTTTTTTTTTGCACATCCTCGGGGGTCCTCTTCACAATCCCCACGGCACTGATCTGCAGGCTAAGCTCCCCCAAGATCTCCTTCTTCCGTGCCTTGCTGGTCTCTGAACTGAGGGCACCATGGAGGTACTTATCATATTTGGCTATCCCTGCAACAATGATAGTCTTCTCCTCGTTGCTAAAGTTTTTCTTTCTCCTCTCCTTGCCTGTATTTCCAGCAGCCACCATCGCTCTACAAAAGTACCTTGCTTAAGGGGGGGGGAAAGCAGGATGGACTTTTGCACCGGACGAGCGCATGTCTGGGCGTATTTATAGGCTTGGCGTAACCCGGTTGGCCGGCGTTTCACAGGAAGTTGCGCCGGCATAGTTGTGAGCATGCGCACAGGAGAGCGATCTCACTGCGCATGCTCCTTTCATTATACGCCGGGTGTAAATAACTACTCCACGTTCAGACCATAATTTGCATAAGGTCACACCCACTTACACTTACGCCGGCTTATGCCTACGAAATTAAGTTACGCAGGCGCAACGTTAGGAGCAAGTGCTTTGTGAATACTGTAGTTGCCTCTCTGAGTTACATCGGCGTAGCACATATGAGCTGCGCTACGCCGGTATAAAGATGCGCCGATCTACCTGAATCTGGCCCATTCTTTTTTTGAGATTTATTAGAGGGTTAAAAACTTGGATTGGGATAGGAGGATTATATGATGCCCACTTGACTTCAGCAAAACTTCAGGGAATACTTCCTAGACACAGATATATACATTCCCCTCTTCAGCTTTCCTCCTGCACATACTTCCACGGATTCACCCTGATGGAACTGACAGGCTCCTCATCAGCTCAGCATCAGCCCATTATAGGCAGGAACTCATAGTCATTTAGGCTAGCACATGTTAAATTAAACAGTGTGTAGACTCTCCCTCTGCTTACTTTGTGGCCACTGATCCCAGTACTACCTATTCAGGCATTACCAGCCCACCTGGCTGCAACTACCATTTTACCAGCCTTCCTGGCTGCCTTTTTGCACTAGTCTGCTTGACTGACTCTTCTCCAGCCCACCTGGCTGCAACTGCCTCTCTACCAGCCCTCCTGGCTACCTTTGTGCACTATGGAAAAAATTGGAAGGACAACTGCGCTAATCACAATGGCAATAAACAAAATCGCTCAAGTACACAAAAAGCAAGTTGCACCTTACTGTGGAACATAAAAACAGTATCAGCATATAGAGAAAAGAAAAAAGGTGCGCTATAGGGATCAGAAATTGCAGAGTAAAAGGCTCATAATGTTCATTAATCACCATAAAACGAGCAATAGTGTAACAGCTGATAAAGCTATATAAAAAGTCCTTAAACACACAATGGTTCCTTCCACCGGTGAATAAAACAAACAGTCCATATAAAATCAAAAACTGTGATGGCAAACTGATAGAAGATATCCTCCACCGATAGTGTAATGAATTTCTGCTTACCAGATTTACCGTGGTCTCTTAATCAAAAGAAGACCTAAAACAGCATGTGGGTGTCACAGCAGGATTTAGAAACGTGGTGTTCCAAATGCACTAACGATCACAGCTTCAATCCGGTAGATAGAAAACCTTGAGGGCCGTAGGCCATGGAAGACATATACAGGACCGCAATAGTGTGAAATCGTAAAAAACATTTATTTAAAAACAAAGACAAAAAACGCACTTACAGTGACAGTGACAGTGCTAAATGGCATAGTAATCTGTAGCCCTGGCCGGAAGCATAAACAGATCCCCGTCCAAAGGTATGGAAAATGTAACTCAGCAGGGGGTGATTCTGGTGCAGTACACTCTCCGCCCGACCGGTTTCGCGAAAAATCGCTTCCTCATGGGGCACGGGTAGCACATCAGATCACCCCCTTAAATAGTGTGTATAACTAGCAATCTATAACAATGACGTCATTGACGCGCATGCGCGGACGTGGGCATAACCAGGCCTCGATCTAACCAAACCCATACTGCGCATGCGCAGAAGCGCCGAGCGTCGCGCCTCTAAAACAGACAATAAGAGCCGACGTTTAAATTTCTCATCCGCATGTATCACTGCGCCGGGAAAGTCAGTCGTTGGTGGCTGAAGGTAGCCGGGATCTATATTTAACGAGCGGGTCCGTGTCACTCGAAAAACAACGCGGATTTCCGCATCACGTGACCAAACCGTCACTCGGTGCCAGGCGTCGCGCGGATATGACGTCACCCCGGCGGCGCTGGAGATCACAACGGACGCCGAGAGGGACAAAAACAGGCGCACAAATAGAATGAGGATCAAGCCTCAATGTGAATATATCAAAATTGCACCGCACAACCGAAACTACCTCTGGGTATCAGCTGACGGCCAATATAGGATCCTACCCACATATTAACATAAATGCAACTATTTCTATTTTTAACATTCATAAATCGAAACAATATATAAAAATCTTTTAATTTTTTTTTACAAATGTCCACAAATCAAAACAACAGACAGCATATTAATGAAAATATAAATATAAATGGGCCACAGCCGGACCAACACCCACTATCATGTTGATGGCAAGACGGAGCACGCATGACAGGTGCATCCGTCAGTAAAAACATGCCAGGGGGTATAGGCCGGGAATGGAACACAGCGCTGATGCAACACTTGATATATGGATACCTAGACAAAATAAATAATGGGTCAAAGAAGTATTGTATTATCAACCTTATATTATCAGGGATTGATAAAGATACCTTAGGTGTTGTAGACACTCAATATGCTAAAATGAAGACTACGAGTTATTTATAAAGGCGTTTATATCGGTGTCTATATTCAACCCAAACGGCATGTAGGTCTTGACACGATAAATCCACGCCATTTCTTGTTTAGAAATCTCACGGACGAGATTGCATCCTCTCCAGTGAGGGCGATATTTATCCATCCAGATAAATAAAGTGTTGGAGGGGCCTTTATTGTGTTTCAAAGCATAATGCCTGGAAACAGAGTGTTTATCGTATCCACCTCTGATTTTGGCGATGTGTTCATTTAGTCTCACCGACAGAGCCCTCTTGGTACGACCAATATACTGAAGCTTACAAGGGCACTGAATAAGGTAAATGACCCCTTTGGTAGCACAGGTTATGAATGGTTCTATCTCAAACCTTTTCTGGGTTGCCGTGGACTGAAATGAGCAGATCTTCCTGTCTCTACATCTGTTTAATGTGCACACTTGACAGCGTTTGCATCTAAAATACCCAGTAAGATGTTCCAAAAAGGTCCTCGTTGCCTTAGGAGGATCATGTACACTGGGGGCTACACGACTACCAATCGTGGAAGCACCCCTAAAGACCACACTGGCTTTTTCGGGGAGGATTGGAGCCAGGATTTGGTCAGTTGAAAGAATGTGCCAATGTTTTTGGATCAGCTTCTTGACACTAAAGTGTTGCGCAGAAAATGTTGTGACAAAAGGTAGAGAAAAACTCTCATCTCAATCGCCCTTAATCCTGTCCGACAATAGAGTATCTCTATCTGTGTTCCTAGCCTTCTCTAGTGATTGGAGTATGTTGGTGCACTAGTCTGTTCGACTGACTCTTCTCCAGCCCACCTGGCTAAAACTGCTTCTCTAAAAAACATTTCCTTTTCAATCTGATCTGATCAGATTTGTTTTGTCTCTGTGTATCATCTGAGCCTGTTCACTTCACTGGGTATATGTGAGGGTTTACATATACTTTAAGCAGCTTGCCTTTCCCAGGGAGGACACAGACATAGACTGACCTTACTACCCACTACCTGTATTCAGCACTTCTGGCCTTGGTTGTGGATGGTCTGTTCTGGAACTGCTGCCAGGCACAAACAGGGTTTTGCAAGGATCCTTCGGCCCTGTCCGCTGATTCTGGCACAGTCTATTGCCCCACCACTGCCGCTCTCCTCTTGCTCATGTGAAGACTAGCTGTCTTCCTGCCCTAACTCCTTCCAGGTGGGGCTGACAGGGTGAACAGGCACAGCTGGCCTTTCCGGAAACATCTTCTGACACCTGCTGGGAAGCACTGACAGGTACCAGTTCTCTGGCCGAGCTGCAAGGCAGACTTTCAGTCCCGACTGTAGCACACGCCACATAGGAGATGCAGATAAACTCCTGCACAGCCAGGCACACTGAATCTTCACAGGCAGGCAGAGTCAGAGAACAGTCTGTAGCTTTGTTTTTGTTTTTGTGTTTTATTAGGGGTTAACAACTTGAGCCACCTCTTCAGGCAATGCCAGCCCACCTGACTGCAAATGCCTCTTTACCAGCCTTCCTGCAGCCTCTCTGCTCCAGCCTAACGTACTCTTCTCCAACCCACTCAGCTGACTCTATTGATATCTCCATGTACTTAAAGGGGCTGTAAAGACAAAAATATTTTCCTCTTAAATTAAAGTCTGACAGTAGCTGATAAAGTAAAAAGTAATGTTTTGCATTATAACTAGTTTGATACTTGTTGAAATCGAGCTGTTTTATTCACTTCCGTCACTCCTGAATCGTTATTCTCACTGACTTCCGGGTTTGCGGTGCGCATTCATTCTTGCTACATCAGGGCCTAATGGGAACTACAGTTGCCATTAGGCTTAGCCTCCATGCCTATGAGGGTTAAGAGAGCATCTTCACGCAGGGCTGTAGTCATAAGGAGGGGGTGAGCACATTCTGCTTTCCCCCATGCAGATGCTGGTGGAAAGCAAGAAGAGGAAAGACAGGAAATGGCATTTTCAAACCTGGATTACTGTATTTTGGAGGTTAAAAGGAAAAACGAGGTAAGTTATTTTTAAATGCTCTAGCTTACAGCAATCAATTGATCTAATAAAAAACAAACCTTTAGTGTTCCTTTAAGCCCACTTTGGTAATTCCCACCAATGTTAAACTACTCACACTGTCCTTTCTTTGCTCCCATACATCCAGTGTCTTTGGCAGGATCCTTCCAGCACCCAAGCCCCACCCAGGGGAGGACTCCCCCCTCCCCCCCAGACTAGGGGTTTAGCCTGTAGGGCCACCGACAGCCTCCTCAACACTGCCTCTCCATCTTCCATCCGACTGCCCCTGCTGGCATGAATAAATATTTAAATGCCCCCTGGCTGCCTGTCAGGCCCACTCCAATTGGCCTCTCCTAGTCTGAACCCACTATCTTCTAGAATGTGTTCCAACACTCTGGAAACAGGGGGGGGGCATCAGAAAGCTACTGAGATGAGTCATCCTGCCCTAAACTCCAATAACCCTGACACAACTATAGACACAGAAATATACAGCTTTATTTAGGATATGGTTTGCCTACTCTACTTCTACTCCTAGCACATGCTAGAGCAGTGGTCATCAACCCTGTCTGCAGGGCCCACTAACAGGCCAGGTTTTATGTATTACCTTGGGGAGATGCAGACTGGAATACTGCAATCACTGAGCAGCAAATTACATCACCTGTGATGCATTTCAGTTATCTTGCAAACCTGGCCTGTTAGTGGGCCCTGCAGGACAGGGTTGATGACCACTGCGCTAGAGGATGCTAAAATTGATTCATAGAGTTAGAAAAACTCACAAAGTTTTAGTGTATGAGACACATCAAAGACTTGCAGAATGAAGAGCTGAATTCTTTCAGAGTTTCCATCCCCTACTGTTGCATTGTGGCTTGGTGGCCAGTGGTTGGACTGTGGTTGTTAGTAATCAAGAATGCACTGCAGGCCTTTTATGTACCTTACACAGTTGGGGGTGAGTGCATTTTTATTCTATGAACGAAAAAAATATAATTAATTAAACAATTGTGATTTGCTTTCTTATATGTTTACTGTGCTATTGGTAACTAGATTTACATATTTTAAGGGGTTATTGATCTGTCACTAAACAACAGCTACCTTAAGAATGCTCTAAGTCCATTTATTTACAGTAAAGTCCCAGAAACATTACTTTCAGATGTGGTTCTTTTCTCTGAATGTTCAAAAATAATTGGTGCTAGATTTTTAAAACAGAAAAAGTTTTTTTTGCACATTATTTCTAAGTACTCTGAATTTCAAATTCTAGACTACACCATGATCTCTTCTAGATATTTCTCTCTAAAGACTCCCAATGTTTCCTTTAAAAAACTACAGACTGTGCTGGGTGGACTTTTAAAGAGTTTCTTTATTTTTACTGTCGTTTATCCAGATGCTGTGGACTAGTAACTCTCCAGGTCCAGCAAACATTGTTATTATGTAAATTTACACAGGAAAGCTCTATTTTAATTACATTTAGGCTTCCGACTTTAACTGAAGCCCTGATGAGCGAGAAGTGTTTCCTGGCACTCAAATCCCATTGGATATCTTATAGTGCAAATGAATTATCTAATTTGGACTCTGTTATCAATTGGTCTATTGCTTCTTTTATTGGTATATAGGTTTTTCGTTGCAGAGCTTGGACTTTATGGTGGTGATTGTAATGTTATTAAATCTTTACTTCCAAGGAAGGATAGCATGGAAAAGTTCCTGTGTATAATTTCCCACTCATGCACACACATGTCTATATGTAGAGGGCCATTGAAGTTTTGCTTCCCCTAGGCCTTACACTTTTCTCTTTTACTTTTAGCAGCCAAAATCATCAGTGGTTCCTCCAAGGTTAGAAGATTCCTGCAATCTTCCGTCTGATAAGGCCAAAAAGATAGGACGGCCTTTTTGGGCTTACATCTTCAAAAGCCCAGGAGGGACAAGAGTGAACAGGAAGTAGCTTAGATATTTATTAGTTCTCCCAGCATGAATTAATAAGTTCACTAGGTCCACTAATTGGCCACGCTATCAGATCTTCATAAAACAGAAAAATCTCTCTCTAGCACACCGTGCCGAAGCAAGCTCAAACAGTATATGGCAGAGCAAATACAATTTGGGGGTTACTTACGAAAGGCAAATCCACTTTGCACTACAAGTGCACTTGAAAGTGCACTTGGAAGTGCAGTTGCTGTAAATCTGTGGGGTAGATCTGAAATGAGGGGAAGTTCTGCTGATTTTATTATCCAATCATGTGCAAGCTAAAATACAGTTTTTTATTTTCCTTACATGTCCCCCTCAGATCTACAGATTTTCCTTTAGTAAATAACCCTTTGTGTCTTTAGAGAAACACTCCTGTTGAGGTACAGTTATGACCCTTTCAGACGTGCGGACCATATGTCCACTTTTTCATCCATCCGTTTGGTCCCTATGTGATTGTGGGTGTCAGCGGATAAACATCCGCTGACACCCGTAATCACCCGCCTCCGTAAACATCCGATTTTGCAGACGGAAGAATGTCCTATTTTTTCTTCCATCTGCGGATCGGATCGGATGAACACGGACACGCAATCCGTGTTCATCCGATCCCCCCATAGGGGAGAGCAGAGAAAAGACAGGACGGTCCCTGCACAATGTGCGGAGACCGCCCTGTCATCCGACGGCTCAGCGGGGATTTACGGAGCGATCCCCACTGAGCTTACAGACACACGGAGGCGAATCACTACTGATCCGCCCCGTGTGAAAGGGCCCTTAGGCTGCTTACAGCCCAATGCTGAATCCAAAATTTACAAGAATTCAAAAAGGAATTTAGTAAATATACTACAGACATACATGTTTTACAATATCGTGAGTAATCTGGCTCTCAGCACTAACAAATTGCTGCAGCACCTAGTCTTAGAGAATAGGGCCTCATTTATAAAGCATCCGCATGACCTTCCCATGACTATACTTCTTCTAATCAGAGTAAGCCTTGCAATTATTCATAAAAATACAAACCTTAATGTAAATGGCTAAGCAGCTCTCAGCCTGACTTTGTTCTGTGAATAGGACTGAAGTACCTGTACCGCTGCCAAAACACAGCGTTGTAGAATGTATGTAGCTAATATGGTCACATTTTTTAGTACAAATTGTTAATTTTGGAGCAGTTCACTTCAAATGAACTGTTTAAAGCAAATAAAACCTGGAGGCTTTAAACAGGACAGAAAAATTACATTATGGGGTAACATTGCAGTTTCCAGTAGATAACAGCATCTGCTTTCCATAATAAATAGGAGCCTTAGGCCAGCAGTACATGGATCCAAGTTCAGTAGGAACCAGACTAATTTTGATCCATGTATGGGCAGGCTGACTGTACCCAAGTCGATCTATTGATTGACTTGGGTACAACCAGCCTGTCTGGCTTTTTTACAGACAATTACTGCCAATGGCTGTAGCCATAGGTGTGCGCAGCCTATTGCATTAGGGTGTGCACTTCAAAGCTCCAATACATATGCGTTTGACATATTTATCAGCCTCTTCCCCGCCCTCCATCCTGAAAGAATGGGAGGAAGGGGGAGCAAGGAAGCACATAGGGGACCCGGGCAACAGAAGTAAGAGGAACAGGTAAACGAGGGGTGGTGAGGGTGGCATATATTAGTACCAATCCCTATATTTTCCTCCTGTGGCAGTTGAATGTTGACAAAATAAGGGGAGGAGAAGCCTACTTTCAGCTGCTGCAGGAGGAAAATACAGATCTGTTCCACTAAATTCCACCCCTGCCACCTCTCCTGTCCAGTTTCTGAGGGTCAGCAAGGAAGGATTGTGGTTTACCTGTAACCTGCCCACCATTGCCAGGTTGCCAACCCCAGGATTAGGGTGTGCCCAGGCACACCTGGCACACTCCTTGCGCACACCTACGGCTATAGCAGTATGCATTGTATTCTGCCAGCCAGGAAGGCTCCCTCCACAGAGAGAATATAATGGTACTGTGGGAGACATTTCCCCATCAACACATTGTGGCTGTGTCTTATTATTTGTTTTCTGCATTTTCTAACACAAGCAGGATGATTTTAACAAAAGTATCACTACCACTAACCACAAGTGCCTCTCTCTGCAACGTATATCATTTTATGGTTAGAGTAATCACATTTTAGCCCGATTGTGGAGAAAGAATAAAGCAAATGTTTTAAAGGTTGCTATCCAAACCTTTCAACACACTTTCAGTGTGGGCCAGTGGCGGTATAGTGGATGCAAGAGCACCACCCCCCTCTCTCCTGCACGCACCCGTCACTCAACAATAGATAAATTCATGCATTGCATTAATATATTTATTGTCACTGCTGCTGCCCACTATTCAGGTGTCCGGCCCCCTGTTGAGCGCTGGCCATCTGAATACCTGTGATGGGTTTGTTGTGGAAGTGCCTGATTAGAGCAGAGGCTCTAATAGGCTTCCTGATTAGAGCCTGTGGGCTCTAATTGGCTTCCAAATGGTTAACCAGAGGGCACACGGCTGTGTGTTCCCTGTTTAAACCATGCTGTGTTAGGGAATTGCTTCCCTAACACTGACCCGCCTCCCAGCCAAAAAGGTGCACCGGGTCTGGTTACCGGTCACCTGATTGGCTGAAGCGACATCAAGGATGGGAGAAGACATCGAGGGAGCAGATGGAGCGTGGAGGAGGACGGCGCTGACCCGAGGAAGGTAAGTGCCAGGCTGGGGACAAACTGGCTGCATTGGGGACAAACTGTCGGCATTTTGGATCAAACTGTCGGCATTTGGGGACAAACTAGCGGCATTTGAGGGGAAACTGGCTGCATTTGGGGACAAACTGGCTGCATTTGGGGACAAACTGGCTGCATTTGGGGACAAACTGGCTGCATTTGAGGGGAAACTGGCTGAATTTGGGGACAAACTGGCTGCATTTGGGGACAAACTGGCTGCATTTGAGGGGAAACTGGCTGAATTTGGGGATAAACTGGCTGCATTTGGGGACAAACTGGCTGCATTTGAGGGGAAACTGGCTGCATTTGGGGACAAACTGGCTGCATTTGGGGACAAACTGGCTGCATTTGAGGGGAAACTGGCTGAATTTGGGGACAAACTGGCTGCATTTGAGGGGAAACTGGCTGCATTTGGGGACAAACTGGCTGCATTTGAGGGGAAACTGGCTGCATTTGGGGACAACTGGCTGCATTTGGGGACAAACTGGCTGCATTTGAGGGAAAACTGGCTGCATTTAAGGGGGAAAACTGGCGGTGTTTGATGGGCACAGTGGCTGCGTTTAATGGGCACAGTGGCGGCAATAATGTTTTTTTTTTTTGGTTTGTTTGCGCCCCCAAAAAATTTGAGCACCATCCACCACTGGTGTGAGCTATGATTAAGGCTACACGCCAAAATGCCTAAGCCCTGTATTATTTTGTACCACACTTAGATCAATAAATGTATTCATCGGGCAAGATTGAGGTGCTGGCTTTCTTTTATCCATATGTTTTCTTGCGTGCTAGGAGAACACTACAAGCAGCGACTGCTTACCACCTCAGGGAATATCTACAGATGTTTTCTTATATATTTCCACTTTTGGTGTTGTCATTTACAGGGTGCAATAGAGGTTATAAACACTTTTAATAGGTAAGTAGTTTATTAATTGTGCATATCTGTTTTTTATGATTATAAATACATTTTTAGTTGTGAAATCTAAAACAGTGACAGAAAATAGGTTAAAAAGCATATGAGTATAATAAAAAAAGGTGTCGCCTTTTTTTTACATCAACTAGAAGTTTTCACATTGCTAGTATTTCTAGTAATAAGATGAGCATGAGATGAGATTCCCTGGTTATGAGAATCTCAACCATCATCCACTGAATAATATACATGAGCGAAAATCTTCTAAAGGTATCATCTTCCCTAATTAACAGAGGTGCTTGTATATGTGTACTTTTCCTGTCTCATGCAATGTAGTTACATAACGCTATTCCTGCATTGTTTACCGTACATCTCTAACCATATAAAAGATTTCTTGCCACAGAGATATATAGTTAGTTAAGCAGTTATTGGTCTGGGATTTCAGTCCCCTCTGCTGCAGTGTATATTTCATTACCTGTAGATTGTGGCTTGGTTCATTGCATTATCTCTATTTCTTTACTATTGATCATGGTTGTCTTCTTCATAAAATTCATGTCAGTGTCCTTTTTATCACACATTTTTAGTTACTCTCTTCTGTGTCCCATGGCAATGATGCTGCTGCCACAATCCCATTGATCTTAGTGCTGCTGGTCACCACGCTTTGGATTATCACTGGAATAATGTCATTATTGGCAGCACACACTGTGCTGTCACATGGCTGTGTCCTGGATGTCATTTCTCTCCAACAGCGCCTAGCATCGCAGGCTTGCATTGATCTCCACGCCGCCCACATGCTGACAATAACTGTGCTAAATAATTTAACAATGGTGGGCGTCCCAGCTGGGCAAACGGAACAGCAAAAAGAAGGACAATGACTGAAAACACCTATACAATTGATAGAATTAGTGTAAGCTGTAACACCGTGTACACTAATGTCTTGCTGAATTACTGTGGGTTAAGCCAGCTGGTAAAGATGTGTGTGCATCAAATCCCACATGCGAGCCTGTAGCAAAACATTCATTTCAAGAGCCGTTGGATTTTATGATTGTTGCTGATTTTTATCTAATATGGCTCTGTTTTTTGGCTCTGTTTTGTAGCAATTAAACTATGCTTATTCCTGAGAAAGCATGCAGAAATCGAAATCGTTTTTTTGGTAAGGTCCTTCTGCAGACAACGCAGAGTATTTCATATATTCATACACATGTACACACAGTATATAGACATGCATTACATGGTAAAGCCTCACTCAAGGATAGTCTTTGTTCCCTTGTGAAGCCAAAAAAAGAAAACCCCATCCAGGTCCCTTGCCACTGCCAGTTCTGATGCAGGGGACCACAAAACAAGTGCTGCCATGGCGCCCCAAAATCCACCCGTCACTTACCTTTCCCCTGTAATGACATCAGTCCATGTCTCTCTCCTGAGAGGAACCCGCTGGTGGACATCCAATTTGAGGTGTCACTGCCTGCATGATGTGGACACCCAAAGAAGGACTCCAAGCAGGAAGTAAACAAAAGATTTGGGGCTGAAATTTCATGTAGATAAAGTCGGCTACCAGGGGAGGATGAATAACACTTCTCTTTATTTCGTCCAAGGACTACACATGTTCCAAACAGAGCCAACGGAGATATCTGTTTGGAACATGTGCACTCCTTGGATGAAATAAAGAGAAGCTTTATTCATCCTCACCTGGTTGACAACTTTATCCACATGGAAGGACTCTTATGTTGCAGGATGGAGATCGCAAGTCAGGCACGGCAAGTGAAAACTGAGAGCTTTTGCAAGCTCTGATAGCCAGTGGCGTCTCCAGCTTTCATATTTAGGGGGGGCACATGGGGGGACAGGGACAAAAGTAGGGGGGCCAACTATAAAATGCAATTATATATATATATATATATCTCCTGGGGCCCTTTACTACGATCCCACAACGGGCCCTTTTACATGTTCTGCAGTGAGCTCCCTTCCTACTATACTGGGGCCCCCCAGGGTGGCAGAAAACAAGAGATATATGTCACCAGCACACCAAGAAAATATAAGGGTCCAAAGCAGTGGGAGAACTTTAAGGGTTGCAAAGGTTGTCTGGTGTTCTGCCACTGTGGGGTTCCCCAGCTGTCCTGTTCCTGCTATTGACAGCGCTGGTCTGGCATCTGTCTCCTTGGCAGTGGCGGCAGTCTATTAGGACCTAGTGCTGGTGACATTATGGATGCATGCAGGGGAAGGCTGGCACTATTGGTTATAGAGAGCTGAGCCCCCAGCTGGTCACCTAGCAGCAGTAATGCTGTATAACCTTCTCTGTTGACATGCTGATCGGAATGTGATCAAGGTGATGCTCCCAGTCAAATCTAATAAACACAGTATTTATTAGCATCAAGAGAACAACTATATATATATATATATATATATATATATATATATATATATATATATAATCAAACGTATGTTCTGCAGCCATGTGGGCTCTATGCCTGTAAAGTGTGGGCTTTGATCAATAAAATCACTGATATTTAACATTAGGATTTGACTGGGAGCATCACCTGGATTGCATCCCGATCAGCATGTCAGAGAAGGCTCCACTGCTGCTAAGCAATGTGCAGGGAGCTCAACTGTGTACAACCAATAGAGATGGGCTCTGGTGTGTTTGAAATCCCACATGCCCAATCCCGCCAGGAAGCCAACACTCCACAGTGCTAATCACAGGCAGTGAGACATTTCCTGATCTGTGCACTGCCTGTGATTAGCGCTGTGCAGTGTGGGCTTCCTGGCAGGCCCTGGCATGTGGAATTTTGAACATGCCCAGCCCTTCTCTAACAACAAATTGTCCTGGCTCTCCTGTACATCAGCCCCATAAAGTAACCAGCACTGGGTTCCAATGTGCTGCCGCCACTGCCAAGGAGACAGAGACCAGCGCTGTGAATAGCCGGGACAGGACAGCAACTCTGGTTATTCCAGCACTGGTCCACACTGGGAGGATTCCGCCGTCCACCTATAATGTGTAGATGGGGGAATTGGATCATTTCTTTTTTTTTTTCATTCAACCTAATAGTTGAATGAAAAAAAGTGATCAATGTATGGGCTGCCTAAGAGCTAAGGCCAGCCATAGACAGTTTAAATCTCAGCTGGTTCAGCAGGAACTGGCTGAGATTTGAACCATTAATGAGCAGATTCTCTTATGATTATCACTAGTGGTTGCTGTATAGCCACTAGTGAGAATCACTGTTTGTCGGGAGAATACAATTGCTGGGCAGGAGGGATATTCCCCTGTCAGCACTGTCTGTGTTGATGGGGGAATAATGCAAGTTTCTTTCCTGCAATCTGTGGATGTAGGAAATAAATTTGCACTGTATATTACCTGCCTAACTGAAAGTGCAAGTGTAACAGAATGGGCCCGTGACACCCAGAGACTTTTGAAGGATGGGGGGTACTCGAGTGCCAGCATCACTAATGACTCTTGGGTCTAGGGTCATCCTGTGCCCCTTTTGGGCATAGGGTGACTGAGAAATGATAATGATAAATTACATGGGAGGGGACATTACTGATAATTCATGTTTTGCAGGATATCTTGAAATATTACAAGTTGTTAAAGTCTGACTCCAACAGGTCAATAGAGTGTTTTCATTCAATGTGGGGACACATGCTTTTGAGGTGTTAATTGAGTCTGCTCCTAGACATTCCTTTGTGTGATGCTAATACTGTTTTGTGTCCATTGTCACAATTAGGTCTGCTCCTAAGACCTGTTCATTGTGTATGCTAATGACACTGTTAAGATGTGGAATGTGACTTGTCAAGCTGTAGTAATTAACCCCTCTAAATGCAGAGCCAGACCGTCTGGGTAATGAGTAGTAATTAACTCATCGGAATGTCATTACCTAAAAGAATGTGTATGAAGCCCCCCATTGTGTGATGTGTGGGTGAAGTGTGTCTTTGTCCCTGTGATTAACTGTAACATGCTTGTACTGTATATAACAAAGCTAAGTTACCATTAAAGGATTCATTCGTTCATTTTGGAACCAGTACCAGAGCTTGTTTTGTCTCGGTTATTCTGGGAAATGAAATGGGTCGTGTTTGATGTCTGTCGGACTGTCGGATAAGCTGTCGTGGGGCGATGGAATGGAATATCGTAAACGGTGGTGACCGTTACAGAAAGTAAATTGTGAATGTCTTGAAAGAACAGGAGAGGAGGAGGGAGACAGATGGGGGAGAGAAGGGATGGAGATAATGCAGTTCAGTGATTACAGTGTACTGCAGTCTGCAGTGAACACACTTGCCCACGGTCCAGGCTAGAATCTCAGGCATCATTCACACACATGCTGCTGATTTTCATATTTCCTGAACACACATCCCCTCTCTTCAGATACAGCACACCGAGATAGTGTGGGCGGGACTGAAAGGAGGAGGAGCTGTATTCCTCCCTGCTTGTATGTGAGGAGAGTGGGGGGGGGTGGCTGACTCGCTGGGCTGTAAAAGAGTGTCAGACTGACACTCGGCTCAGCTTGCAGCCACCACTCTCGGAATTTACAGGCTGGGTCTTCTGTCCTAAGGACGGGAGTAATCAGTCTGTTTTTTCAGTAACTGAGATGAAGGCTTGGGCCCCCCTCCCCCACAGTGCTCATGGAGTTCTTTCTGCAACTCGCTCTTCTCCATGCCAATGAGGATGCAGGGGAAGGAGCAGATCGGGCGGCTGTGGTTGTGTGAACGCTCGCATTATGCAGTGTCAGCGAGCTGAGGGAGGGGGGAGGAAGCCCCGCAGAGCTGACTGGGGACGCTCCCTCTCAGGAGGGGGCACATGGTGGGCACATGGTGGGGCACAGCATAATGTTGGGGGGTCTGGCCCCCCCCCTAGAGACGCCTCTGCTGATAGCATGATTGGGTTGCAGTGCCATTATCTTGCATGTGTGTTTGAAATGTCATGTGACTGCTGTGTAAGGTAAATAAAAAGGGGCATTTAGCAGGAGCTGTGGTGGCTCAACGTGATTGGCACTGCGCTGATAAGCTGTTCACCTCTGCAGCCAAGGGTTCGGATCCCGGTCTCGGCTACATGTGAATTGAGTTTGGTGGTCTCAGCCCGGCTCCCGATGGGTGTGCTATGCAAGGTACGCCTGTGCTTAGTACGCCCACCCCCCCCCACAAAAACCACCACACTTGCACGCACACAAAATTGGTTTAAAACACATGCACTTTGGCCATGCGGTCTCTTAAAATAAAGAGAGGCGAAGGACCTACGGGGCTGGCTGGGTGGGCTAGGCCCCCTCACTCCCTCATAGGGGGAGTCCCTCTGCCCCATTGGGGTCCCGTTGGGCCCCAGTTGGGCTCCCAAGAGGAGCAGGTAGGGCGGGGTGAGTGGGAGGCCCCCCTTCACACCCGCCATTGCCACCAGGGGCATGGAGAAGGATGGCGATTGCCTCCGGGGGGAGGGTCTGCCTACTCCCAACTCCTGCAGTCCGGCTCCTCTCTCTCGAGTTCACGCACAAAAAATACACTTTAAAAAAAAAAAAAAAAAAAAAAAAATGAAAAAAAAAAAAAAAAAAAAGGGGCATTTAGGAAAGCCATAGATGGTGCGAATTTGCACGATTTCCCCATCAACACAGACAGTGTTGACAGGGGAATCCCCCTACTGAGCAATTGGGGCCTGGGCGGGTGAGGGAAGAGTGATTATCGCTAGCGGCTATTGCAGCCGCTTGCAATACTCGCAAGCGAATACGGCGGGCTGGTTGTGCCCAAGATCAACTTGGTTTATTCAACCTGCCCATTAATGGCTTGAATCTTGACTGGATTTTTTTTTCACATCAATAACATGAAGAGGGGAAGAGACATAGGGCCAGATTCAGCAAGACTTGCGCTGAAGTATATCGATATGCGCCGCGTAAGTGTAAAGATGCGCCATAGTATCTATGTGGCCGTACCCACCAAACTAGATGCGACAGAAAACGGGCTTTTTCCGATCGGCTTAACTTTCCCTCGCCAGAGTATCGTAAGCGCATATTTTCGCTTGTCGCATCCGTCGCAGCTATTGATTTCCCATGCAAATATGCAAATAAGGGAGATTTCTCGATTCGCAAACGGATTAGCACCATACGCTGGCTACATGCGCCGCGCGTATGTGGAACGGCTAGCGCAAAGTTATTCCTACAAATAGCTGCTTTATCTTTACTCCTGATGGCCACAGGTCAGCAGGAGAGCAGCTACAGCAGCAGCGTTACCGACGAAAATAGCAAGATGAACAACCACACTTGCAAGGACAACACCTCTGTGTGCCAACATGCCAGGGGCAGCCGTGGTCCTAGCACTACTAATGGGTCCCCCGGGACGGAGGAGGCGGGCACGTGAGAGGATATACCGCACGCGCATGAGCCTCTTTGGCATGGGGGATGAGGAGGTGTATCGCCTCTTCAGATTCAGCCCTGATGCAATACATGAACTAACCACAACCCTGCAGGGTGACATCACCAGCCCAACACACCGCTCACAAGCAGTGCAGCCACTGGTGAAGGTACTGGCAACACTTCATTTCCTTGCAAGTGGATCATTCCAGCGTACAAGTGGAGTGGTGGCTGGGATGTCACAGTCCTCCATGAGCAGATGTGTGCACCAGGTTGTCCCCGCAATCCTCAGACGCATGTCCCACCACTTCATCAGACCCACCACTGAGGAGCTGCGGCTGAAGGCAATGCAGGATTTCTACAGCATTGCCAGATTCCCACGCACCATCGGGGCCATTGATTGCACACATGGGGCACTCCAGCCCCCCAGTGCCACAGAGCACATATACCGCAATCGGAAGCATTGGCATTCCATCAACGTACAGGTGATAGCCGATGCCCAACGCCTCATATGGCACGTCCGTGCAAAACACCCCGGATCCAGCCATGACAGCTACATATACAATCAGAGCCCCATCCCAATGGAATTCGAACAGAACATTATGGGGATAGCTGGCTGGTTGGTGAGTGACATGGGTGGCAGCCATGACTGTCCCCCCCCCATGATGCACACATCACAAGGGGCACATGCATGACTAATATCCTCCTGTCTTTTCCCTTACAGGTGACTCTGCATATGCGCTGGGACCCCATCTAATGACTCCTTTCCGGAACCCCCAAACCAGAGGAGAGAGAAGATACAATGCCGCACATATCAAAACTCGTGCAGTGGTGGAGCAAACATTTGGGCTCCTGAAGTCCCGTTTCCGCTGCCTGGATAAGTCTGGGGGGGGCCCTATTGTATTCCCCTACCTTCGTGTGTCAGATCATCGGAGCATGTTGCATTCTGCACAACTTTGCCATGAGAAAGGGCCTGCAGATTGACATACGTGATGACCTGACCCCCCAACCAGACAGCCCCCCCCTGCCAGAGGAGACCCATTCAGCTGATGGAAGAGCAGTCAGGAGGGTCCTCGCCGTAGACATCTTTGGACACTAAACCAAAACATTGATCACACGGACAATGCACGCATGCACACCACTGATGTCCCTAGATCACACACACCACATGCACATCGCATTGGATTAGCCCAAGTCCAACATGCAGGACTTGGGAGCAGCAACGCCGGCGTCAAGGCTCCAATGATGTCGCTGTCCATTCATACACCATTCACACGTCATTCACACAGCCGTGGGGATAACTTCTCCACCACGGCTGAGGGTGACACCCCTTACTGGCAGGAGTGCCACCCCCTCACATTCACACACCATTCACACTGTCCCCTGCACTCCTGACCGTGTGCAGTTCAATTGAAATAAAAAACTCATAACCTGAGCATAAATAAAATAAAAAACTCATAACCTGAGCCAAAAATATATCCGAAAAAATAAAAGCCCTCATCTGGGCTGACGGGGGCTCTTTCTTGTGGTCCCTCTCTGGCTCCTCAGCTGCCTGGAGGGAGTGGGTGGGGGTGGGGGGTGCATCTGGAGGTGGCTGATCCCCGGGTGGGCCACTCCTGGCAGGTGTTGGCTGCATGCCCTCCAAGGCCACGGCAATCTGGCTCAGATAATGATTGGTCTGGGCCTGCATCCTCAGCTGGCGGGTGACATTATGCCGCTGGTCACGCTGCCTCTGCCTCCCCTGTTCCCACACAGCTGCAGTGAGGTGCCGAACATCAGCCTTCACCTCCCCCAGGCTGGTCACCACTGCAGCGCAGTTGCAGCTGACATCCTGCACAGCGTTCGTCAGCTGGGATACGGAGCCCAGGCTGTCAACTAGCCGGTCAAGATGCCCAGCAATCTCCCCCATCTGCTGGGTCTGCCTGGCCTGGTCCCGGGCCATTTGGTCATGGACCACGTCAGACACCCCCCTGGTCTTTCGGGTCGCCTTCCTGGGGCCAGGAGATGGTTGTCCCCGGGGGGATGGAGTCGCCCTTGAGGGGCTTCCTATGATGGGGGAGGGGATCTGAGAGGGCCCTGCAGAAGGGGAGGACTCCTCCAAAATTAAAAGAAAGTCCTGCTCTGGAAAGGCAGGCTCCTCCTCAACCACCTCAGCAGGTGAGGTGTGGGCACTCTCCTCCATCTCATGCTCTTCACCACCCAGGGGGTCGGGCTCAGGATCCTGTTGGGGGGTTGGGGTGGACTGGCCGCCGACAGATGATGGCCCAGCTCCGTCATCTGTGGATGACACAAAGCAGACACATGTTGGTGGTCCCATACACTTGGCACATGTACCCTCCCCCCCCACATGCAACACACCAAATAGGGGATAAAAAACACTTACCTGTCCTGGAGCCTTCCTCCACAGAATCATAGCCTGGTACCCCCTCCAACTGCTCCCTCTCCAGGCAGCGGGCAACCACCTCCTCCTCCGTGGTCAGGCTGACCGCACATGGGGGTCCACCACCCGTGCCCCTCTCATGCCTCCTAATGGCGGCCACCTTGCCCCGGACTTTGCGCCTCAGATCATTAATTTTTTTGCCGATATCGGCAGTAGTCCGGGTTGGAGTAGCCCAGGGCATTGACCCTGCCAGCAATGGACTCCAGGATGCCCTGCTTCCTATCCCGGCTGGTCTTCCGACTTTTCCTGCCGTGGAGGAAGTCGTTAAACGTCTCCATAGCAGAGATCACTAGGGTGAGCTCCTGGGCATTAAAGTTGAGGTTTCTCCTCTCTTTGTGGGGAACGGGAGCAGCCATCATAAAGCAAAAGAAACTTCCCAGGGGTGGGGGAAACCGGATATTCTTTTGCGCTGGAAAGGCGCATCTACGGCCGCTTTTATACGCGCAACGGAAGACATTGCGCTGGCGTTTCCCATGAAGTGGTGCCGACGGAAGTTGTGAGCATGCGCACAGGGGAGCGAGGGGAGCCCTCCCTCACTGTGCATGCTCCGTGGATGATGCGATGAACGTAAGTCACTGCGCTGGGCTCATCATTTACATAGGATCACACCCACTTCTACTTGCGTCGGGTTGCGCCAGTGCTTTTTCGTTACTCCGCCGCAAAGTAACGAACATGCGCTTGGTGAATACTGGACTTTACTCACTAGTTTGCGTCAGCGCAACATATATGCGTTGCGCTACGCCGGATAAAATATGCGCGCATCTACCTGAATCTGGCCCATAGAAAGATATAGGTCAAGGGACACATTTAATGGCACTCATAAATGCTTTATTATAATTACAAACATAAATTTAGTATATATTTATTGATCATTTTTAACTGCTGCCATATTTAAAAGTGCCTTGGGGCTTGGACTGTATTTATTATGAAGCATATATGTGCAAGTGTCTAGACAGAAAGGCAAAGGAGTATCATTATATCAGTATGCAAAGGGCCTGATTTGCTAAGTCTGGAAAAAAATCAGTTGCGAGTAGCTGAATTGAAACTACAGGCAAAAAAATAACAATTTCAGGACCTTAGTATATATGCCTCACTTATGGTTTAACTTAAAATGGACCTGAACCCAACATGTAAAGATTTTCTGTGTTAGGCTTCATGTTGGCAGTGGGCAGCACAGTGGTGTAGTGGTTAGCACTTTCACCTAGCAGCTAAAAGGTCGTTGGTTCGAATCCCGACCACGACACCATCTGCCTGGAGTTTCCATGTTCTCCCTGTGTCTGCGTGGGTTTCCTCTGGGTACTCCGGTTTCCTCCCGCACTCCAAAGACATGCTGGTAGGTTAATTGGATCCTGTCCAAATTGGTCAAATATATAAGTATCTATGTGTGTACGACTGTGAAGACACTAGCTGCAAAAAAACGCCTAGAGGCGATTCAGTTTGCATGTGTAGCACTATACAACTCATTTATTCATGTTCACTGCTGCTTGTAAACGGACATTTAGGAGCAGCACAGTGGTGAAAAGGCCCTCTTGTGAAAGATACTTTTTATTATGGAGGCATACGGGGGTTTATAGGACCCCTGGTCTCCCCTGTCTTTCAAGGCAACTTATATATAATTTTTAATCAATTGCTTCCCTGGCAGAGGGAAATGCCAACATTGAAACCAAAAATGCCAACATTGTCATTGCTTCCACGATCATTCATCACAAAGGAGATTGGGGAATGGATGTTCCTCCATCTCCTATGTGGGCAGCTGGCCCAACTGCTTTCAGTAGTCCCAGGCATTCCTGGTGGGACAGTAGAGCTCAGGAACCACTGAGGACAGTGGTGGGGTAATCCAGAGTACTTTAAAAGTTATCACTTTTACCAGAAATGTTTGATGGCAAGTGGTTAAAGGAAGTTTAAAAAAATATATATATATACACATTTACTGCCAAGATCAACAGGTAATATTGTAAATCCGTGTGATGGGGTGGCGGAGCTCAAACATACAGACAGCAGTGATAATGCTATTCAGAGCAGGGGGGGGGGGGGGCAACAGGGAAGTTGCCACCACCGAGAAATTGGCTAATTACAAATGAGAAATTATCTAATTTCTAGTTGCGGAATTTGTGGGCGCCGTAGAGTCTAAGGCCCTGCAAGTTCGCATGTGAGAGACAGAGTGGGCGGTTGACAGCGTGGGCTTCCAGATCCTTGGTGTGGACGGGCGGCTTGGCGACTAATGAGAGTCAGAGAGTGGGTGGTCAGCTGGTTCACTCTGTGGGTGAGTGGGCAGCTGGCCAATCAACAAGCCAGCGGCCGGAGGAGCAGAGAGATGACATTATCTCTCACCGCCCTGCGCCCACCCTGCATCCCTGCAGGAACTTTCGCCCTTACTGTGCAGGCAGCAGAGAGATTACATCATCTCTCTGCTGCCTGACTCTGATAAGCAAAACACCACTTTAGCACGTGACAATCCACAAGGTGTGGCAGGTGAGGTGGCAAGTGACAATCTGCCTCTGGTGGCAGGCAAGTGGCATTCCACAACTTGTGGCAGGTGACGTGGCAATTGAAAATCTGCAACATATGGCAGGTGATGTTGCAAGTGACAACCCGCAACATGTGGCAGGTGATGTGGCAAGTGACAACCCGCAACATGTGGCAGGTGACGTGGCAAGTGACAATCCGCAACATGTGGCAGGTGATGTGGCAAGTGACAATCTGCATCTAGTGGCAGGCAAGTAACATTCCGCAACTTGTGGCAGGTGATGTGGCAAGTGACAATCTGCAACGTGTTGCAGGTGACGTGGCAAGTGACAATCCGCAACGTGTGGCAAGTGACAATCCGCAATGTGTGGCAGGTGACATGGCAAGTGACAAGCTGCATCTGGTGGCAGGTGGCATGGCAAGTGACACACACAGAGCTTCTACTGATTCTGAATTATGGTGAGTTAAACCATTTAATTTTATATTACACTGTAATAATATAAATAATGTGCTTCTATAATCCTGATACCATAACAACCATGGTGCCCTGATTATTGGAGCACTAACACAAGTAATTTCCCTGGTAAATTGACCCCCCAAAAAAATATTTGCTGGCAGTGCCCCTCCCAAGACTGGACTCTGGATCCGCCCCTGATTGAGAGATTGAATAACATATGTCTTATCTATGTCTATATGTTTTTTTTATTTAGCCCATAATTCCACTTTAATGTCACATGTCAACATAATTAAAAGCTTTGCTGTTATCAATGAAGAACATGTTGATTTCCTTATTAGACTTGACTTTTTTTATTTATCCAGTGTGCATCTGCAATAACGTCTCTAGTTCATTTACCTTTTCTAAATCCAGCTTGTACATATTATTATTATTATTATTATTATGCAGGATTTTTATAGCGCCAACGATATATGAACTATATTATCTTTAGCATAACCTTGATGGTGTGTGATATCTGGGAAATTCTTTGATAATCTGTGTGTAGTCTTTCCGGTCTCCTTTCTTTAGTATTGGAATTTTACTGATCTCTTCCACTTTGGTGGCCGTTGAATGTTTTTGCAGACATGTTGCCATAAGTTCAATAGCACTTTGACTGATCCCTATTCAGTTGCTTGCAGTAATTCTGATGCAATGGTTTCAGTTCTTGTGGTCTTCCTTTTTGACTGTGATTTCGGTGCCATCACTGAAGGCTTTTCTGTGTAGCTGGCCTCATAAAAAGTGACTTGGGTATTGATATCTTTGCTATAAAGGTCGCCTTTGTATTTTTTTCATCAATGCTTGATCTCAGTTCCATCAGTAATGATGGACATCTTTGAGCATCCATACTTAAGGATACTATTTCTATTTGATTTCATCTTCTAGAAAACTATCCTTGTTTTTTAACATTTGTTTCCATATTCAGTGTCTTAGATGTTATAATATATCAATTTCAAAGAGCTACCATCCTGGCAGCTCTTTGAAATTGACTATTCATTTCTTTTACAACACTTTTATCTTTTTCCATTTTAGATTCTTCTCCCTTTTGTGCAATTTTTACTTTATCTTCTTTCCATCTTTTTAAATTTTACCTTTTCTTCTCTCTTGTTCAATTTTTATTATATATTCTATCACCCACTTTGATTTATTGGTCTTTTTTTAATTTTGTTAAAGTTTTCGCTGATTCATTCTTTTTGATTCCATCCACAATTTATCTTGTTGTTTATCAATTATGTTTAACACCTAAAATCTGTTCTTGACTTTTACTTTAAAGATAGTAGGTATCTTCTCCAAGTTGAATGCTGGAAGGCTAGTACAGTAGTTTTGTTTTTATTTTTTAATTTCACTTGAAGCTTGCATATAACTGGTTTATGATTTATTCCACAATCTACTCTAGGTCATGCCTTTTAAAATTGAGCTCTTCCATTGTTTGCCATGCATAATGTATTCTATTTGATTTTGATAAAGTGCATCTAGTGATTTTTAGTTGCATTGTTGATTTGGCTGCTTATTAAAGTGGTATTAAAGCCAAAAAGCAAACATTACATAGCAGCTTACTATATCTTAAGCCCCGTACACACGGTCGAGGTTCTCGGCAGAAACCAGCGAGAACCTCGCTGGCATCCTGATTCTGCCGAGAACCTCGGCCGTGTGTACGGATTCGGCAAACATCCCGTCGGAAATGCCGTTGAGCCGAAATAGAGAGCAGGTTCTCTATTTGCTCGACGGCCCGTCGGGATGAAAGGCTTGTCGCCCTTCCCGACGGGCTGGTCGCCGAATCTGACGGCCGGGCGAGAACCTCGACGAGCGGAACGATGTGTTCCGCCCGTCGAGGTTCTCTGCCGTGTGTACGGGGCTTTAGATTTGATGGCTGCATTCAATAATTTGTTTAGGCTTTCTTTCTTCTATTTTCATCTGATGATCCAGTCAGTAAGAGTCGGTTCACACTGGGGCAACACGACTTCTAGCACGACTTTGGGAGACAACTTGGACACGACTGGAGTATGAATCATCAGGCAACTTACAAGGCAACTTCAAGTTGCCTCCAGGACAGTACAAGGCAACTTAATTTATGTTTTCATGGCTATATTGACTATATTTCTTTTCTTTTTTGACATTTCCTACCTTGGCATTCCAGTGGGCAGTCATATATCTTGCTTGTAGGTCATGTCAAACTCAGCCTACGTTTATCAGAAAACTATTGAACTTCATTTCTATCTGCATCAACTGTTGGGACATACACATGGATAACTGTTGTCTGGCTGTGCCCAAAATCAAAATCTGCCCATGGATTGAAATTCTGATATTTTAGCAGGGACCAGACAAATTTTGATCCATCTATGGCTGTTCATATTCAAGAGGAGTCAACCTAGTAATTAACTCTTCTCATATGGGACTTTGTGTTTCATCTGGTTCCCCTACTCCTGCACAGCCAGGCAACACGTATTCTCTGCTTGCGTCCAAATACAAGAATTCAGTTCCTTAGCTTTGTTTTTATGTTTTATTAGGGATAATAACTTGAATGAGGTGAATGGATATATGGGATGCCCAACTTGAATTAACCACTTAAGGACCGCCTCCTGCACATATACTTTGGCAGAATGGCACGGCTGGGCACAAGTACGTACAGGTACGTCCTCTTTAAGTGCCCAGCCATGGGTCGTAGGCGCGCGCCCCGCGGCTCGCTCCCGCGACCCGGTCCGAAGCTCCGTGACTGCGGCCACGGAAGCCGCGGACCCAAAAACGCTATTAATAAGATATTAATCTTTAAATAATTCCCTTTCATCTTCACTTTTTTTTAGTTTAAACTATTTCTAGTTTACCCTAAGTTTCCCTGGTCATATGTTTGCTTTTACAGCTGTGGATTTTATTTTCTCGCATGGCAACATCAGTAACTACAGTGGAAGACCAAAACATTTTAGTCTAGTCACAACATACACAACAGCTATACGTTGAACTATTTATAGGTCTTTCTCAGTAGTATCTTGTGTGCCTTCTGAACGAATGGTCCATCTTGTTGCACTATTTCCTTCTGTTGTATCTATCCATGTGGATTTTCTTGGTAAAGTACAGAAATGGCTCACCATTGCCTTCTTCCATGAACTTTGAGTTGATTTCTTTACAGGTGCCACCATTGAGAACATCTGCCACTGTTGACATTGTCCTGTTTTATGCTGCCCAATGGTAGTATGTCTTGTCTTGTAATGGTTGCACTTGGGCATTATCTTGCAGAAAATGTGCGGTCTTCAGCTGCAAGTGGTACAACAACATTATTTAGCAGGACGTTCAGCATGGACAAACATGACAGTTTCTGATGTCAATGATTGCTAAGAAAGCAGCAGGTGCTTGCACCCACCGCACCCTTACCAATCACGAACATCACCTAGCCAGTTCACTTAGATGGCCGAGATTCCTTGACCATATAAGCAAATAGGAAGGAAATGGAGGAACTTACGTCATTGCCTTAATATGGCTGCAAGGTAATATCTGGGTAATGATTTCACCACTATACGTGCCCCTGTTCTTATATAGCTGATGTTATTCGGCTTTGTGTAGCGTCGGGATTGGTTGTCATGGCTTTTTTCGGCAAGCCATTGGGCAGTAGGCACTGTGATTGATGATGGAATTACAATGAAGGATATTTGGGTGTCTTTATTTCCAGATGACATCTTTTTTTTTTTTGTGAATGAGTAGGGTTATTATGTAGTCCATTAATGTAGGAGGTGTTATCTGAGGGTCCCCTTATTATTAAGGGGGCTTTTGAACTGATTCCATAAGCCCCGCACCTGCAGACCTTCACAAACACTGGCCAGGGTTTTGGAAAAGCGATGCTTGTCCTCATCAACAAAGGCACCCCCCCCCCTTTTGTTAAGGGCATGTGGCCTGGTATGTTTCAGGAAGGGGGGCGGACTCTTGTCTACCCCCTTTTCCTGGTCAGCCAGGCTGCATGCTTGGAATAATTGTCTGGTATGTGACCTACCACTATATCGGACTCAATTGGTAGCAATGTACACAATTGTTTTCATCCTATCAGTAGAAAAGGCTACAGCAAAAGTGACATTTACAAAGAAATAAAAATGACACAATTTAAATTACCAGCAAAAAAAAACGTAATTGCCGACTTCTCTACTAACAAACACTTTTGGGGGCGTACTATGTATTTTGGGGGACCTTTGGGGTCTGTGTGAAGTTTTTTCTTACAAATAAAAATAATCCATGAAGGAGATGTCATTTGCCAGCAATTTAGAACTTATTTTTGATTTGTAAATGTCTGTGCTTTAAAGCAAATCACTGCTGCTGGCCCCATGCAACTTTTTTTTTTACATTTGGTTTGGACGTGTTCCCCAGGGCAGTATCAACCAACCCCATATGATTTATTTTTTGACACCCCTTGCTTATTAACCCATAGAGGGGTAGAGAAAGGAAGTGCCACCAAAGTGCAGTATTAAAGAGGTTCTTTAAATGACACATTATACAAAACAAACTTACAAGAAGGTAAGGAAAAAAGGCTCATCTCGTCCCGGATCCATGGTCTGCTTAGAAGTGAAGATAGCAGAATGTGTGGATAGCTTGTCCTGTGGCCATCAGGATGAGGCCTGGTCCAGCCTCACGGGTCACGTGGCAGGTCACGTGATTACTTCAGGGGAACACTTCCGGGAAGAGGGTCAGACAGGGAGAACAAAGCCCAATCAGCCTTTTTTCGCCCTGTCTGACCCTCCTCCCGGAAGTGTTCCCCCATAGTAAACAAATACAGATTATCGCTCTAATCTCAGTCTTCACTGAGAAGAGAGCCAGTGACTGTCAGTCACTGACTCATTTTTTTTTCCCCTTCAGTCCTCACTGGAGCACCAGACTGTGGAGGGGGAAACTGGCTTGGGCTCTCAGCTGGGAAAGTTGCCGGTCCAGCCATCTGGGTGGATCTGACTGTATGAATGAATGAATGAATGAATGAATGAAAACTTATATAGCGCGGCACATACGAACTGAATCGCCTCTTGGCGCTTGTTGTTCCTGTCTCCTTTGGTATCAAAAGAGATGAGTCTTGATCTTTCTCCTGAAAGCTAGGTGGTTCTCCTCCAACCGAATGCTGGTTGGTAAAGCGTTCCATAGTCTGGGACCTTGGACCGCAAATCTTCTATCTCCTTTGGACCTGTAGTTGGCTTTCGGTATCTGGAGCAGATTATGATTCTTGGATCGCAGAACGCGATTGGGATTGTGAGCTTTTATTTTTTCGCATAGATAATGGTGGGCATTCCCATGGACACACAACTGTAAAGTTGGGATCAATCCAGACCCTGAGAACTAGCTAATTACCATCAAAAGAAAAAAGTTGTGGCCCTACTTCTCCTTTAAGTAAATAAACCGCCATAAGAATTCAGACATATACACCAAAGACATCATAGTATCACATTTTATGGATCTGCTTATTGCAAGTGTAGATAATCAACTCAAACATGGATTTAGATTGAATTCATGTGAGTTAAAGCACATTTTCATGGGTTTGTGTTTCTCTATTATATATAAGAAGTGTGGTACAAGTATACTTTTGGAAACAAAATATTTTTCCTTTGAACTGTAAATTTTCATTTTTTATACATGATTGCACAATATCTGTGTTCCTATTAACCTAACTAGGGGCCTTGTGTCAGATAAATCAAACTTAAACAAAGTTGTGACATTTGATACAGATGCTAATGTATTTAATAATTAACAGGCTGTGTGGTGCTAATCCAGCCTGCCATATGCAGTCCTTTTTAGTTTTCTCAACACGTTTCTGATCCAAAGCTAATCACCTGAGCCCGGGGCAATGGCGTGATAGAAATAAGAGATTTTCAAGAACAGAACATGAAGCATACTCATAGTTTTCAATCCATAGCTAGACAGATATTCAATATTTTTATTTATCCCCATAAAAACAAATGCTAACATTATTCAGAATGGTAAATTGATATAATAATTTTATAAGCAAATAGATAACAATAAATAGCTACAGAAAGAATAGTGTCATGCATTAATGGCTGTGCACAGTAAAACTGGCCATACAATGGTTGAGTGGCTGGATCAGCTCATCGATATCCAGATTTAGACTTGCTGATGATTATTTGCTTTAAAATGTTGTCTAAAACCAATTATAAAAGGCCCTGGATTCCTGGCATGTGACTGTATGATATACAGTATCTGCTTCTCTGACTGCATAGTGATAGCTGGACAGCGCTGGAGTGCAGTAGAACATTCTAGGGTGGATTTACACAAACTACCAGGTAGTAGCAAAACATATGTTTTTGAACTAAATTTATAATGTTAGATTGTTGGGTACAGTAAGTCATCATTACCATACATGATGATATATCTTGCAGCTGGTCAAAATACAATATCAAAAAACACAGGTGATCAAAACTGCCAAATCCTTGCTGTTCCTGTAGAGTTCTGCATTTGATTTCCCCCCAGGACTGAGCTAGTGAAGCCAGACCAAACTTCCCTGGTGGAGAGATTTTTGATCACACACCTAGACAGACAACTACCATATCATGAATCAGAGAAAGTAAGCACAATGCATTCAGGGAGACAGAGGCAACCAACACTCACAGAAGTATTGAATGGGAAAGACACCTATGAATGCTTGTGCCCTGGGACAAAGGGGAAGTGGTGCTCAAGGGCCATCAGATAGGTGAGTATATGTCCCTTCTTGGAGTCTCGTTGAGGTTTTTCCTTTTTGCGCTTTGCCTTCTTATGATCTGCTATTTTGTGCAACTTGTTTCCTTTTCACAGTCTCTAGTTTATGTTTCAAGCTCTCTTCTGATCTTTGTGCTTTTTGACCTGATCTATTTTGGCCATTGGTCTTTGATCATGTCTGAATATCCACACCTGGTATCTGGTATCCATTTGCCCCAAAATATGACTCTGCCTGGTTTCCAGAGGTTTTTTCTGAGCCCGATATTCTCCTGATGTCAAAAACATACATACCTTGAATACCTGTATTAAAAGCCATAAAATTGCAAAACATTTGCCTTGGTGAGAAACATCTACCACCTACTGGTATCCCATCACTTACAGGGTATCCCTGCTTATCTACACTGATGCAGTATTTACGTTCAGTCTAAACTTTGGATGTTTGCATTAATCTTTAACCTGCATTGCATTCCCACACCTCCCTTATTAGCGAGACACAACTCTGGAGGAATGAGCACACACGGCAAAGCAAATATATTAGCAGATTTGTAACCACTAACAATCTAAAGCCAAACTTCAGCTCACACTTTATGATCAGTTATAGCAAAGAGTTTTTCCCTTTTGGAATAAAGGCTTTGCATAGATGAATAAAAGCAGATCATTTTAATCACCCCTGCCTGTATTAAAGGGGTTTCTAAAGGTTTGTTTATTTATTTTCTAAATAGGTTCCTTTAAGCTAGTGCATTGTTGGTTCACTTACCTTTTCCTTCAATTTCCCTTCTAAATGTGTTTTTTCTTTGTCGGAACTTCTCACTTCCTGTTTCTCCTCAGTAAGCTTGCCCCCATCATCCCAGCCATTCTGGGTGGGGGTTAGTCAGCCAGAACAGCTTACTGAGGAGGAACAGGAAGTGAGAAATTCAGACAAAGAAAAAAAAAAGAAAAAAAAAAAACATTTAGAAGGGAAATCGAAGGAAAAGTTAAGTAAACCAACAATGCACCAGCTTAAAGTAACCTATTTAGAAAATAAAAAACAAACCTTTACAACCCCTTTAAGTGGTTTGTCTCATCCATGTAAACTGATATATTCTGCTGTAGAGTTTGCGTTGTAAAAAACAACGGAGCTGGCTGGATTACCAGATGAAAATGGAAGAAAGCCTAAAACAAATGGAGCCATCACATCTAAGAATTGGTAAACTGCAATATGATAAATGTTTGCTTTTGGGTTTAATACTGTTTTAAGATAAAATCTCAAACAAGATAGTTACAATATTCTTGCCACTGTAATTGGAAAAAACACTTAAGTAAAAATCAGTAAAGATATAAGTTACGTTAATGGGGGTTTTCCGCCTATAGTAAAGTCTTTGTAAAACAGTTTAACCGTGGCCACATTTAAGAGCAGTGTGTAATGTCACTCCTACCCACAGTAATCAGCTGTAATGCCATGACTAACATAGCCTAAAAATACATTCAGAGAATAGAGCCATGATCATTTGCATAACATGTCTTGCAGAAGCAAAAACACATTATTTGGGACATAATAAAAAGCAGGATTGAAAACATCACGATGAAAAAGCATTATTGCCCAAAGCTTTTTTTATGCATTTGATTAAAAGTCATGCACAATTCACTCTATACTGAGTGTGTGAAATTATAATATAACATATATAAAAAAGAAAGTAGCTAATAATATGTCTTGCTGCACAAAAATAGACCATGGCCGCTGATTCCTCCTGCAAATACCCTACCACACAGATACTTGAAAGCAAAGTGGTCTGGACCAGCAAGGGTTTACCTTTTATTTCCACCATTAACTCCTTTGGCATGTTAAAGAACAACAACTGTATAAGAAAAAATACTGTATTTATTAACTGCAGATGATTAATATACTTCATAGTAGCAGTTAATTCATGATTTTAATTTATTTCACATATCATTAGTTATATCAGCCTCCTCAGCCTTAACATGCAGTTTAGGCTGCCGAGCAATACTGAGAGCAACAGGGGTTTGGACAAACGATACCATTGCTCACAAATGACATATTTCATTAACATGTTTAAAGTGATTGTAAAGTCTTGTTGTTTATTTATTTTTATGTAACAAACATGTTATACTTACCTCCACTATGCAGCTCGTTTTGCACAGAGTGGCCCTGATCCTCGTCTTCTGGGGTCCCCCAGTGGCTCTTGCAGCTCCTCCCCGCATCAGATAACCCCCCTAGGAGAAGCGCTCTCCCGGAAGTTTACCTTGCAGGCGTGCTTCTAAGTCCGGAATTTGGCATTCATAGACACAAACCCCCCGGCACCCTCGCCATTGGATTTAATTTGAAAGCAATGGTTGCATTGCTATCAATCTATCCAATCAACAGTTGAGAGATGGACAGAGTGTCTCCGCCGAGGGAAAGTCGGGCTCAGGTAAGTAAAACGGCTGGGAGGCTGGTCATTGCCAAAAGTTTTTTTGCATTAAGGTGAAAAAACATGATGGTTTACAACCCCTTCAAAGCTTTTTTTTTATTGGAGCTGAAAACAGAACATTCTTTCATCTAAGTTTAGGGTACATTATTTTGTATTTGTTTCTTTCTAACATATTGCTAGTATGGAAACTTTGAGGGAACAGGTGGTACATGCTTTATGAAGGTTGGGGGCATGTCAGTAGAAGTTACTTATGGGGGGGGCGGTTTTAATCCCATATACATGGGTTTACATTTTATCCAGAGTCATCCTTAAATAGAATGTGGGTACAGATTATTATAAGTAAGGTAATCAGTGCTTAAGCTGTTTTTATACTATTATTATATATTATTATATACTTCTATTAAATAGAATGTGGGTACTCCTTTTTATAAGTAAGATTATCAGTGCTTAAATCGGATGTAAATACAATTCATGAAGTTTGACCCAGGCACATATATCTGTAGTGTTTTCCTATCTCTCTCCAAAGCACTAAGTCCCATGTCTTTCTGCTGTTTCATTCCTCTGTTATCAGCATAATAACTTCTGACAAGTTCTGAGACTGGAAATATAAGCAGCTGGAAATTTGTGTCGTGGGAGGTCTCTATAAATTGATTAGCAGAAAGCTTGTTTTGTCACACCACAACTCTGAGGCCCTGTACACACGATCAGACATGTCCGAGGAAACATGTCCGACGGACCGTTTTCATCAGACCAGGCTGAATTATCTGATGGTCTGATGTGCGTACACACCATCGGACCAAAATCCCCTCGCACTAGAATGCGGTGATGTAGAACACAACGACGTGATGAAAAAACGAAGTTCAATGCTTCCAAGCATGCGTCGACTTGATTCTTGGTCCGATGGTTTGTGTACTAACCATCGAACATGTCCGACGGACAGGTTTCCAGCCGACATGTTTTCAAGCATGTTTTGGAAATTTTTGTCCGCTGGAAAACGGTCCGATAGGCTGTACACATGATCAAACATGTCCTCTGAAACTGGTCTTCGGACCAGTTTCAGCAGACATGTTCGATCATGTGTACGTGGCCTGAAAGTATCTTTGTTCTGCCTATGTGGAGTGAGGGGTGTGAGCCTATCCTCTAATCAGCTGTCTCCCAATGTAAGCCAAGAATCCACTCCTACTGCTGAATGAGGAAGTGAAAATTGTAACCCGATGTAAGAATGCTAAAGAATATAGCAAGTTGACGACAGAAAAAATAGGGAGATTTGTTTTATCTCTTGTGTATCATCGGAGGCTGTTCAATTCGCTGGGTATATGTGAGGGTTTATCTTTATTTTTTTTAACAGTAAAGAAACATTATTTTTTGATATCATAAGGACCATTTATGAATCGTTTTATCCGCTGTGTTTAAAAAGGTTTCTGGTTCATCTGTCTTTCAAGCAGCTGCATCCTATTTTTGTATCTTTGGAATTTGTGGAACCCAATTAAGGGCCAGATTCAGGTAGAGTTAGGCTTGAGTATTAGTGATACTCCAGCCTAACTCTCACTTTGAGCCGGCGTTTCTGTTTTCTGTAAGCAGAAAACAAGAAACGCCGGGTTGGAGTTCCTATACGAGCGGCGTAATTGTATTTCGCCGTCGTATCGGAACTGCAATTTTAAAAATGGCGCTCGGGGCGTTCCCGCTGATTAACGCAGAGAATATGTTAATCAGCGAGAATCGGAAATTCACGATCGTATTCGGGCCCGACGCAGTGACTTTCCGACGTTTCCGTAAGAGATACGCAGCGCAAAGAAAAACCAGCCCCCTAGTGGAGTATCCTATGTTAAGTATGGCCATCGTCATCGCGTCAAATTTAAAAATGTTTGCGTCGTTTGCGCAAAACGTCCGTGAATGGGGATTGACGTCATTGACGTTCACTGACAGAATTTGGAGCATGCGCACTGACAGTCGACGCATGCCCAGTACGTTCGCCGCGGGATCGTGCCTAGTTATAATAATACACGCCCCCTTCCCTGCCCAATTTGAATTCCGCCGGCTCATTTTCGCTACGCCGCCGCAACTTTAGGAGCAAGTGCTTTGTGAATACAGTACTTGCTCCTAAAGTTTTGGCGGAGTAACGTAAATGAGAAACGTTACTCCAACAAAAAGATGCGCCCATCTACCTGAATCTGGCCCTAAGTGTTTATTTGAATTTAATTTCATTTATTCACATCCCACCTTAAAAAAAGTTTTGATCGGCGGAAGGATTTTTTTATTTCCTTTTTAAACACATTGTTTGTTTCCACACATTCAGCATCTCACGATGTGGAACCCGTTAGCCATTTTGTTTTCTGTTGTTTATCTTATTTTGACTGCATTACTTTGGATTTCATTGGTTTTATAAAATAAAGACGCCTTGATGAAGTGTGGTAGTCCAGGATATTTTTCTTTCTTCAGGGTTTACATCCAATTTAAGCTGCATTCTATACCTGCATCAACATTTTCCACCCTGGATTTTACATTTATATACATATGTATCTATAACCTGGCAGTTTTTCAACAGTAGGATTTGAGATAACCACGTATACAGGTACTGTATATATTTCTGACATTTAGCTCTAACCCCCATTATGAACTAGTATTAGCCAAATGGGCCCCAATTTTTGGTTTACTCCCATTCCTCCTGAATTCCACATGTGGGAGGATGGAAGATGTGAGTTACTAGAGTACTCATTATCACACCAAGTGATTTTATAAGTTGTGGTAAGAGTTTATCATTATTGCTTTTGTTGTTGTGACTTTATGCCACTTAATGTTAATTGTACTTGTTATAGCGCACTTACCTGCAAATACTTAAAGAGGAAATAAACTCTCCCACTCTGATGCTTCTTTTTATTTAGTCCATTATATTAAGTAATTATCAATCTATAGCCACTGTAATCCAGCCCAAATCGCATATTACTTACTGTTTAAAAAAACGTTAAAAAAAACCTTGGCCCAGATTCAGAGAGAATTAGATTATCATAGCGTATCAGAAATACACTACGCCGCCGTTTTTTTACCTGGCTCTACGTGGAATCCAGGTAGATTTTGTCCAGTAAACGACGGCGGCGTAGTGTATTTCTCCCGTCGCAATCCATCTACGCGAGTAGGGGGCGTGACGCATTTAAAATAGGCGCGTTCCCGTGGCGATCGAACTGCGCATGCTCCGTTCGCAAATTTCCAGCCGTGCATTGCGCGAAATCACGTCGTTACGTCATTCGTTGTTTGAGTAGCGTCGTTTACGGACATTTCTATTCCCGAACGACTTACGTAAAAAAAGAAAAAAAATATTAAATTCGACGCGGGAACGACGGCCATACTTAACATGGGCTACGCACCGTTAGACCAGCAAAAAGCTGGTCTAACAGTACGTAAAAAAAAATAGACGTAAGCGATTGCGAAGACCGCTCGTATCTTCGTGGATCGCCGTAAAAACTCATTTGCATATCCCGACGCATCAAAACGATGCGAACTCCTCCCAGCGGACGCAAAAATATCGCAGCGTAGATCCGAAGGCTTACGAAGACGTAAGCCTCTCGGATCGAAGCCCGAAGCCGCCGTATCATGGTTTGAGGATTCAAACTAGTGATACGGCGTGCAAAATTTGAAATTACTCCTGTCTAACACCAGTTAGACAGGCGTAATTGCTCTATGAATCTGGGCCCTTGTTTCTAGAGGTAAGGCAGTGCTATCTTAAGTATTGTTTTCTGAGTCCACATATAGTGTATTTTCGCCCATACATTGAGCACTTCCCGTACAGTTAACCAAGCCTCCTTCTCAATCCAATGTTTCTATGGCAACCCTGCTTCCCTGCTCATAGCCACTTGTTTAACCACTTCCCGCCAAGGACATCGTATGATGTCCTGGACTTTCAGTGGGGATATCTGAAAGATGCCTGCAGCTACAGGCATAATTCAGATATCCATCTCTTCAGCTGGCAATGCTGTGCACCATAAGAATGTTCATAGTGGCGGTTCTGCCGCTTGATCGTCCTCCCACCGCCATCCGGTGCTTCTCCTCGCTCTCCCGTGCCATCGGAGACCCGGAGAAACGATCTGCCGGTGCCGGATGGGAGGCATAGAGATGACTGGCGACCAGATGGTCACCAGTCATCTCTATGATCGTCGGAGGCCCGGGCGCGATGTTATGACGTCACGCCCGGGTACCGGAATGTAAACAAAGCGTCTGAAAGTATGAGATCCATGATTTTTTTCACAGTCTCATGCTTTCCAGCCTGGAAGAGAGATGCGGGGTCTTATTGACCCCTCAGCTCTCCATAAAGAGGACCTGTCGCACACATTTCCTATTATAAGGGATGTTTACATTCCTTGTAATAGGAATAAAAGTGATAAAAAAAATAAAATAATAAAACAATTAAAAATTAAATAAATTAAGTAAAATAAAAAATAAAATAATATATATATATATATATATATATATATATATATATATATTTTAAACACCTCTATCCCTAGTAGCTCACACTCAGAAGCGAACACACACGTAAGTCCCGCCCACATATGTAAACGCCATTCAAGCAACACATGTGAGGTATAGCTGCGTTAGAGCGCCAGCAACAATTCTAGCACTAGACCTCCTCTGTAACTCTAAACTGGTAACCTGTAAAAAATAAAAATTTAAGCAAAAAACATATATAGGGCCAGATTCAGGTAGAGTTAGGCTGGAGTATTAGTGATACTCCAGCCTAACTCTCACTTTGAGCCGGCGTTTCTGTTTTCTGTAAGCAGAAAACAAGAAACGCCGGGTTGGAGTTCCTATACGAGCGGCGTAATTGTATTTCGCCGTCATATCGGAACTGCAATGTTCCGATATGTTCCCGCTGATTAACGCCGAGAATATGTTAATCAGCGAGAATCGGCAATTCGCGATCGTATTCGGGCCCGACGCAGTGACTTTCCGACGTTTCCCTAAGAGATGCGCGGCGTAAAGAAAAACCAGCCCCCTAGTGGAGTATCCTATGTTAAGTATGGCCGTCGTCATCGCGTCGAATTTAAACATTTTCGCGTCGTTTGCATAAAACGTCCGTGAATGGGGATTGATGTCATTGACGTTCACTGACAGAATTTGGAGCATGCGCACTGACAGTCGACGCATGCGCAGTACGTTCGCCGTGGGATCGCGCCTAGTTTAAATAATACACGCCCCCTACCCACCCAATTTGAATTCCGCCGGCTCATTTTCGCTACGCCGCCGCAACTTTAGGAGCAAGTGCTTTGTGAGTACAGTACTTGCTCCTAAAGTTTCGGCGGAGTAACGTAAATGAGAAACGTTACTCCAAAATAAAGATTTGCCCATCTACCTGAATCTGGCCCATAGTGTTTGGGGGTTCTGAGTAATTTTCTAGCAAAAAAATTATGATTTTTGCATGTTGGAGAGAAGTGCCAAAATAGGCCAGGTATGGAAGTGGTCAATTTCATAGTATTTACTTGTGCCGATTATCTAGTATTTGCTTATGTCAGTCTTATCAACTTCACCTGATAAGACTGCAGTAATTCAGTCCAATGCCCAGATTTACACTCCATGTGATGTCACAGGGTCACATGGGGTGTAGGAGGAAGCTCTGAGTGATTATGCAGTCTCGTGGGATTTCACTTTTTTTGCAGTAGAAAGTCCTGATAACAGACAGACAAGCAAATCAGGGGAGATCTGGGCATGCTCCAGTGACGTCATTCTAAAGAACAAAAAGATTACAACAATACTAAGCAAGTAAGGATATTTCTACAAGCAGTGTTCATTGGGTTTTTTTTATGCTGATTTACATGGGATAAAGTTGTGGGGGAGGGTTTACAACTTTAAAAACTATTATACAGTTACTGTATTGTAGATTTCCCACACCAACCTCCTGAGGAATGTGGCAGCAATCTGTTATCCCTGAATTATTGTGGACTGTCGTCTGAGAACTTTATATGCTTTCACCAAAAAAATCATTATTCTGTAATGTGAGTATAGAATTTCCTTTATTATTTTTTTTTTAAACTATATATATATATATATATATATATATATATATATATATATATATATATATTTTGTATAGCACTACCCCCGAAGGAGCTGCTGAATATTTTGGGCGGCATGTTACCTCTATCTTCTGTCCAGGGTAATAGAAGAGAGGTAAAAAAGTTCAATGTCCACACTTCACACTGCTTTTTCTAGGATTTATTTGCAAAACTCGGTGAAAAAAAAAAATAAGTAGTTGGAGGGGTGGAAGGGCAAACGGGTAGACAGGTTCAGGTGCATAATCCCAACTAGGAAACACTCCTGCTTCCAGCAAACAGTTCTTGTCGCCACTCTAGCCAGAGTGGGTATTGCTCACTCGAATAGGTCCTTCTCACTGGCCTAGCAGCCGGAATGGCACACGGAATAAAGTACAGTCTCTGCCACAGACCTTCCCTTATGAGGAGACACTTTTGGTCCAGAATCCCCTGACACAGGATTCAGCACCCGGATCTCTCCAGATTAACTTCTGTAGAACTCAGATCTAACAGGCGATCACCATCAAGCCTCTCAGTATATGGTGCATCCTTCGATGAAGTTTCCAGGCCTTTTCCCAAGATACCAGCTTTGAAATAGCGGCCGTCAACCCCCACCCCCGCTTATTAAACACATGTCTTTTAAATGTACATTGCTGCCAAAATAGCGGCCGTCACTAACCCCCCCTCCCCAGTTATTAACCAAATGTAATAATTTAATTTACATGTGCAGTATGTCTGCAGTCTCTGGTAATCTTGTGCAGTATGTCCGCAGTCTCTGGTAATCTCCTGCAGTATGTCCGCAGTCTCTGGTAATCTCCTGCAGTATGTCCGTAGTATCTGGTAATCTAATGCAGTATTCCGCAGTATCTGGTAATCTCCTGCAGTATGTCCGCAGTCTCTGGTAATCTCCTGCAGTATGTCCGCAGTCTCTGGTAATCTAATGCAGTATTCCGCAGTATCTGGTAATCTCCTGCAGTATGTCCGCAGTCTCTGGTAATCTCCTGCCCAATTAGAGTCCTTCATTACTAACAGTGTATTTTTTTTTAGTTTGTTTGTGCCGATCTGTAAGGCTGCGCTATATACCATGATTTGTGATTCTATAAGGGGTGTGGCTGTTGAGAGGTGGGAGGGACCAAACGTGGAGGGGCAGGGTCTTGCGCCCCCCATCCTAAAATTTCACCAGCCTCCACTGTCTAATTCTATAGCACAATCTCTTAAGATACAGTGTACAAATCCAGCAACACACTTTTGCACACACTTTAAATGAATGTTTATGGAATATTCTTTTTTCATGCAATATCACAAAATATTGTATGTCAGAAATGAAAATTGTTTGATAAAGTACCTTGCACAGGCATGCAAGTTTTTTGGTGTTTTTTCACCAAAGAGGGCCAAGCAATACTTACTTGTATCACAAATGCAAACATCAAGACAAAAACTAGAGGAAAAGGGTTTGAAGGTGTTTTGAAAAAGCAACCAATAGAGATTGTAGCTGTACATTTTCTAAAGCTATTTAAAAGCTATAGCATTTCCCAGGTTTTCGGGGTAATGTGATTTACTGCTACATGCATTCAAAACTTGTACTGGGACCCCAATCTAACTTGCTTTCGAGCTGTACATAGAAAAATATTACAGCTTGGGTATAAAGAATAAGAACACTAGCATGATCTTTACAAATGCTTGTCATATCAAGGCTTTTTCCACAGGATCCCCATACCCTGATAACTTTCATGTCATGTCATTAGCTGCAGAAGATAATCTCAAAAAAATATGCAAATGTTATTTATGCATCTGAGTGCACCGAACCAAGATAAATGAATGTCTCTTCCATTGCCATGCTGCATAGACAATGCAGACTGAGCCAGTGGCACAAACAATAGTGTCACGCTACAAAAAAAAATGACTAACTCATTGAATATAGTCAATTTACATCAATAAAGCATCACCAGCTTGTGACTGAGCTTTTATTAAATAAAAATGTACTGCACAGAAGGTTTCAATGGCAATTAAATTGGCTGTAGATAAAAATCTCATTGCACTTGACAATATCCCTATTTGATCTGATAAATGCAAGTAGGAACACAAATCTCCCAGTTTATGCCCTATAGATTCTACCAACGGTAATAAAATGTAATTTTGCTAGAGGGTAAACACAAGAAGCATTCAGAATTAATTTTATTGTAAAACTGTTGTGTTAGGCCGCGTACACACAAGGAGACATATGCGATGAAAATGGTCGGACAGACCGTTTTCATCGGACATGTCTCCTGGGATGTTTCGATTTGATCTGTGTACACACAATCAAACCAAAATCCCCGCGGACAGACATCATGGTGACGTGGCGGTGACGTTGACGCCGCCACGTCACCAAACCAGGAAGTAAAATACTTCCACGCATGCGTCAAATCCATTCCACGCATGCGGGAGATTTCGGTCAGCTGGTTAGGCGTACTAACCAGCGGACATATCCGACAGACGGCTTTCCAGCAGACAAGTTTTAAAGCATGCTTTAAAACTTTTGTCTGCTGGAAACCTGTCTGCTAGCCCGTACAGCGTATGCAGCCTTAGGCCCCTTTCACATGTCCGCTCCGTTCGTCCGCTCATTACAAGTCCGTTTACGGACTTGTAATGGGCCCCTATGGGAGCGGACCTGTTAGCGGATGATGCATCTGCTAACGTCCGCAAGATCCGCATCCGGTTTTTCGGACGGAAGAATGTCCTATTTTTCTTCCATCCGGCGGATCGGATGCAAACGGACAGACGGTCCGTTTCCATCCGATTCCCCATAGAGGATAGCGGAGGAGAGACAGGGCGGTCCCGCTGAGCCGACGGACACACGGAGCGGACCGAAAAACGGACTGCTTCGTGTGAAAGAGGCCTTAGATGCACAAACATAAGTACATTTATAATTTAGTGTTCCTTGATTTCATTTTAGAGTTATTGGTAGGGATTCAAGTGAAAAGTGGGTGGGAATGCAAGTGAAGTTCACTCTGCAAGTGAATTTTCCCTAGAGCTTAAAGAATGTGAGGAAGCTTCACTTTGCAAAGATTACATGAAAGGAAAAAATAAATAAAAAATTGTTTGCACATGATTAGATGATGGAAGTCAACAGAGCTTGCTTTCATTTATTATGTTCTGGAAATAACTCCCTTGCAGAGTGCAACTGGACTTGTAATGTAAAGAGTCTCTCTGCCTTTAGTAAATCAACACCAATGTGTCAAAAGAATATTTGCAAGCTGGCTGCGTACACCAAGGGTCCAAATCAAGAGCTTCAACACCCACAGCTATATAAACTTTATAGACTATAGCAAATTTTACATTTCAGTTGGGTGGTTTGGAGAACTTCAAATTAGAAGTGTCTGTGTGGTTTGGAGAACTTCAAATTAGAAGTGTCTGTGTTTTGCAAAATTGGAACAGTGGCCATATCCTATATATAAATATATGGGATTAATAGTGAGATAATTCTGTCAGGAATTACTAAACCCACAACTGTAAAATCTGTCTGTGTACTGTATGCAATAAAAAAAGGGGTCAGTATACTCACTGTGGAATATAGAGGTTAATGCTCTGCATTGTGTGAAAAGGCTGATTGATCTTGTATGCACAGATCCCCCCTTTCTTCCACTGACTCCAAAACAGGTCCGGATAAGACAGGGTTGCTGGAGTCATGCTGCACATGCTCAGTTAGGTGTGTATTGCTAGAGAGTTTTTTTTTCTTGGGAGAGTGCATGTGATCAGTACAGGGCCAGACAGAGGGTCAGAGGTCCTGGATTCTGATAGGACAGCTCAGTACAGTATGAAAACTCCTCCTATAAGCATTAACCAGGAACTGATAGAGGTCACAAGACTGCTTTATACTGCTGATGAAAAAAGGTATTTAGTAGTTTATATTTACTAAAATAATTGCATTCCATGTTCTGTGTACGGGTGGGAGATATAGTGAATGCACCACTTTAAGATTTAAGATACTAATACATTATGCAACATATACAGTGTGTGTGTATTAATTACAGTCTATCTAAAGACAATGTATTTTAAATTTGAAGGGTCACAGCCCCTGCCAGTTTATTGCTGGACACTCTGGAAGTGGTATGAATTATCTACAAAATTAGGAGAAATCTCTTCTTAAACAGTTATTATTGGTAAAAATGTCTTCATTGGATGACTTTTCAAAGCCAAACACATTGGACAAGCTGGTATCCCAGTCACTGAGTGTGGGGGATATCAATATACCTGTAGCCCCCTATAATGTAGATATAAGCCTGTAGGTGTAGCATTGGAGAAGTTTTCAAATGGGCACCACAAACAGCTAGCAGCGGTGCCCAAGAAAGGGTGGTGGAATTGAGCAGTGGTTAATGTACAGCTTACCTGCCAAGAAGGTTGGGACAGTGGCACTGCAGTCTAGAACAAACTGGTAAAAAGATTTAATTTAAAATTATTTAAAAATCATTATATTGATTTTGAAAAAAAGTCAACTTAAAAAAAATCGGTCCTACTTACCATTTTATTCATATAAATATTACAATAAAAATGATCCACTGGGATTCTAAGTCTTCTATGTCTTAGTCTCCTACTGCAATAGAAATCTCATCAGGGACTGTATAAATTAAGTGCTGAAGAATGAAGTGGGAAATCATGGTAAATTCCAACTCTGTCACTCTTTAATTACTTCAATTATCTGCTAGGAAATAGAGCAGTTACAATGTATACTTGATTCAAATGAATAATAAATTGGCATGCAGTATAACTAATTGTTGCTTGCATTCACATGTAAAAGAAATGCAAAGAAAATGTTATGCATCATAAGGAAAAAAAAATCTCACGTAGGAAATGTTTGAACGAAAAAAAAAACGACATTTAAAGGCGTTGTAAAGGCACAAGTTTTTTTTATCTTAATGCATTCTATGCATTTAGATTTAAAAAAACCTCTGTGTGTAGCAGCCTCCCCAGAACCCCCTAATACTTATCTGAGCCCTATCTCTATCCAGCGATGTCCATGAATGTCTAAGCCGTCTGGGACACACTGATTGCCTGAGACACAGCAGCGGCACTATTGGCTCCCATGGCTGTCAATCAAAGTCAGTCAGCCAATCAAGGAGAAGAGGGGGTGGGGCTGGGTCAGGACTCCATGTCTAAATGGATACACAAAGCTGTGACTCAGCTTGGGTGCCCCCATAAATAGCTGCTGGCTGAGGGGTACATGATAGGAGGGAGGGATCAGGAGCAGAAAAGATAGACTCGAGTGGAGGAGGATCAGGGCTGCTCTGTGCAAAACCAACTGCACAGAGGAGGTAAGTATAACATGCTTGTTGTTGTTTTTTTTTTTTTTTAATTAACCTTTACAATCACTTTAATTCTCACAGGCCCATATGGTTTTATTTTATGCTTTCTGACAAATTCTTTATTAAAAGTCAGGTCATATTGTAACAGAATGCACATATAGCAGTATTGTACCAGCCCATTCCACTTCTTGTTGTTTGTGATATATAGCGATCCTGGAAATCCTGTTTGCTTAGAAACATTTCACAACTGCTTTTCATACTTAGGGGGCAGACAATTAGCAACTCATGCAGCCCATAAAAAATACAAGACTACTTGCAAAGCAATAAAGTGACAAGTGTGATGGTGTTCTAAGACTAGCAGACTCCACTCTCTTGGGCTTTGCCTGAGCTTAAAGTAGAACTATAGGCAACATTTTTAATATTTGGATGTAGCATCTGTGTTCCATTGCAGATATTTCCCATCACTTCCTGTCCCATAGCCAAACAGAAAGTGAGAGGAAATCCCTGCAAATTAAGGGAATCCCTTGGGGACCCTCAGGTCATCATAACTACTGCCCCATTGGAAGATTTCCCCTCTATTACTTTTCTGGTGACCAACCAAAATGTGGGATTTTTTTAACGTTTACTTACAATGATAATGGTAAACAGGGCAAATACGTTTCTTAGCTTCCTAAGTAACGGCAGAAGGAATGTGACTGAGTTGAGTTAATTTTCATGGAATTTCAATGCCACTTGTATATCCATAGCTCTCCCCAAAATGAGAAAAAAAGATTACATGTCTTTGAGGGATAATGCTCCACTCTTGCAACTAAATGATCATTAACTGTAACTAACTGGTCACCAGGCCAATCGCTTCTAAATCCAACTACATATTGTATCCCTCTGGATCAGCTGTGTAGGCTTTTTACTAGATGAAATGTTCACCAAATAATATACAAAATTATAAAAATTAACTTTCATTAATGCTGTAGCATTCTTTTAGCCATATGTGACTTTGCACCTACTTTGAGAGAAAGAGTCTGTAGAATTAAAAGTTTCCTGTGGCTATCAAATACTGCAGACCCATTCCAACTGTTGCAGGGCTCATTTTAAGTTTACACCATGGAGTCCAGGCATGAGTCCCAGAATAAACATCTGTTCAGATCTTGCAGGAAAGTTATTTGCAAGTCAATTGGCAAGAGTTCAGTCTTGCCAATGTTTCCCCATCAACTTCAGTGGGGAGACTGTTGGCTGCACAGAATAAAAGCCAGAAAAACTGAGAGCCTGAAAAGTCAGTGGCAGATATCTCAGTTCTTGTGTCCAGGAAAACTGGTAGTTTCTGTCCAGTAATGTTTTTTTTTTTTTTTTTTTTTTTTTTTTACAAGGTAATCGCAAAAAGAACTCAAGGCAGCTAAGTGCAATTTTTGGCAAATGAAAAGCAGTTCAAAATAAGAGTCAAAGCAACCTAGAAAAACCTGAAAGCATACTGCATTTCATTCCTTTCTGATTCCTATGTACAAAAGTTCTAGGAACCAGCATAATTGTGCTAGTTAGTGTGGACAACTCCAAGCAGTACAAGCTGTTTCTGAGTCAGTAAAGTGCAATATCCTGACCTCTATTTATGAAAATATTGTAATTTTTAAATATGGCCTTTTCTACCAGTTTGTAAATTGTTTGGATGCTGGGGACTTAAACCACCCAATAGTTATTCATACCTATGGGGACTCCACATACCTGCTGAGGCCATTATATGGGGGATCTCACTCCCACAAAGTAAGTTTATGTATTTTTATTATGCATATTGCAATAAAAAATGGTGGAAAACGCAAAGGATTTTTTTCCTGAGCAGAAAAAAGATTGCACAGTTATAAAGCTGGCCACACTATTTATAATGTAACTCACAATAGTTTGATTGTAGGATAGTTTCATTCTTTGTCTCCACACAAACAATTTAAACCAGTTTTTCAAATATGCAAAATGCTGCAGGATTACACCATGTACATAACGATTTAGACTGGCTACAGAGAACAGAATTGAACATTCAAAATACAGTGTCCTTAGATTTATAGAAAACTAAACAAGAACAGAAATTAGATTTTTTTAGGTGTTGACTCCTTCTAACAGAATGAACTTACAAGCACATGTATAGATAAAAACAATACATTTTATTACATAGTCACATTAAAATAAGTTGGGTATTATATCATTAAAAACCCTACAAGATGGTAAAACCAGCAGCCACACACAATTTTACAGATACCCAACCGCCCTCCCCCAAATAAAAAGGGTTCATATTCCTGAGATGTGCCTGCTGTACTATGTACTTCTGTACTTGTATGAAAAAACATCGGGCCGGCGGTCACATGGGCGGGCTCTAGAGGAGCAGACATGCCTGCCTAGAGCTCCGCTACTCGGGGAAGAAAGCCGTGGATAACCCGGTATTTGATCCGGTCAAACCATCCCATAAACGGACCACAAGCTGTAGGAAGGTGAGGGGGACATTTGGGTGAAAGAATGGTGCTAGGAGGTGCCAGAAACAGGACAAAAACGAATCCTCCAAGCAGCCCTCAGCTGAGCAAAGGCACCACTAAGACAGCACTGCTCGCCTCAGAACAGCTCCCCTCAGGGAAACAGAGAAAGCAAACGGCAGCTAAAACTGCCAAAACAACTAATCTTATGGCATCTCTGTCCAATATTACCTCAGATAGTGAGGGAGAGGACTCAAATGTGTCACCACAGTTGGATAAAGGTGACAAGGAAATCCCCTCAGGATTGCTCAAACAATTTGAAAAGATGCTTCACAGAGCACTTAAACAGACATCTGAACAAATCACCTCAAGTCTCACAAGAGAAATAAGGGAGATAGGGAACCGCACAGATGCCCTGGAAACCAAGGTAGATGAAATAGAAATCTTTACTCAGGAATGCATGTCTGATATAGATACCCTCAAGGAAGAAAATGTAACCCTGCAAAATAGACTGGAGGATTTTGAGAATCGGGCAAAAAGGTCAAACCTGAGATTTAGGGGCATACCAGAGTCTGTAGTAGACCTTCAATCCACCATTCTTGCCCTATGCCAAGAACTGCTCCCAGGCATCCCTGTAGAGCGCCTAGAAATGGACAGGATTCATAGGGCTCTCACCCCTAAAAAGGCTGACGGTCCCCCCAGGGACATAATAACCAAATTTCATTACTATAGGTCCAAAGAGCAAATACTACAGGCAGCAAGAGAAAAAAACATCTTGACTTTTCAAAACTACAACTACCAAATTTTTGCGGACATCTCACAACAGACAATTAACAAGAGAAGAGCCATGAAGCCCCTCCTGATTGAGTTACAGCAACGCAACAATGGGGTTTCCCTTTTTCCCTCCGTTTTACACTGCAAGGGACAAAGATAATCTGCAGGTCACCTGACCAGTTACACCAAGCCCTTGTGGACTTCAAATTAATTGAGCAACCCTCTGCCACATCATCCACACGCAGAAGATCGTCATCATCCTCAGCCAACAACCATGCTACGCAGCAGGACCAAAATGAAGACTTCCATCAGTCAAGCAAACGAGGCAGATTCGTGTCACATCCTCCTGAACGAGAAGACTCAATGGACTGATCATCTTACATTATTAACCATTTTCCCTTTCTCTCTAGGTTGGAACTCTGGTCATTTGCATCTGAGCTGCTTGTACCACCCTTAGGGTGACCCCCCTCTTCTGGTAACGACCCCAAATCCATTCACTAGGTAATAATATTGTAACCACCACCCTACCCTTTTATCACACATTCCCCATAGTAGCCTACCCAACTATACCCTTCCCTCCTTTTCTGGAACCACATCCATGGCTCTGTACTTTGGTAAAATCCAGAGAAAGCAAGAATAGTTTATCATGCCAATCCCTCCTAACCGGCACAAATTCATGACCACCTTCCTTTAATTGTTAAATCCACTCTCTTTAAGCGAACGGTTGCCTACTGCACCCCCTCTCCCTCAAGTCATTCTGGCTATCGCAATAGATGACAGCAATATGGATTTAATCCTATTGTTCTAATCTATCCCTAATAATCCAGACTCCACTCTACTCCCACTCCCAACCTAACCTCCCGGTATATCTCCTGGGTGATCCCGCCTGTCCCAAGACCCCTATACCCCATTAGGCAGTACCATTTACCTCAGGTACGATAGGGTTCCCCCTCCCTTTCTCAGCTAATATTGTAATATTCTACATAGCCAAGCGCATCCTCTCATCTCTTACAATTGCTCTTCTCTCCCCTTTTTGTACACTACGGAACGCGGCACTCTGACCCTTGGAAAAACATGTGCCCCATTTGGTCTAACTCAGACCCCCAACTTAATATGTGGGGATCTGACGGAGACCCCCTTTTCCCTGGTGGGGATCCTTTTCCCCAACCACGGACTTATGCTAAATATGTTTGTTACAATTTGTTAACTGTTGTTGCACTAACCTTTGTTGTCTTTTATTTTTCCCCTGAAACCTCCTTTCCTGCCCTTCTCCCCATCCAGTCTGCACGGAGTGGTCCGGGTAATTGCTACACGCGGAAGCATGGTAAGATTGAGTTGTCGGTTTGGCTACCATGGCACCATTGAACTTATTGTCACTCAATGTTCAAGGCTTAAACATACCACAGAAGCGATCAAAAGCTTTCAGGCTTTTCCAGTCAAAAAAGGCCCACATAGTCTGCCTTCAGGAAACTCATTTCATCCCAAGCACAACCCCTAAGTACTTTCACACAGCTTATCCACAAGTTTACAATGCATCCGCCACAGTAAAGAAAAGAGGCACCCTTATAGCCTTCTACCGCTCGACTCCTTTCACATTGAACACAGAAATCAGAGACCCAGAGGGGAGATACCTGATCTTTAGGCTGCATTCACACCTGAGCGGCAAGTAACGCCGCATACGCGGCTTTACTTGCCGCGCTTCGATTTATTTATTTTTTTTTTTTTTTTTTTTACAAATCTTCCCATTCATGTCTATGGGCGAACGCCAATGTCGCTTGAAAAAAAGGGTCCGGGACTTTTTTTCAGGCGACAGGCGTTCGGCGTCTCAGAGATGTGAACCATCTCTATAGACATGAATGGGAAATTTCCCCTCCAGCGGCACGAGCGTCGCGCGACAGGCGTTTTGCCGCTCAGGTGTGAATGGGCCCTAACAGGCTATATTTTAGACACGGCAATTACGATTGTCTCATACTATGCCCCTAACCTCAATCCTATGCCATTCATGTCTCACCTTCTTCAAACCATAAATGCTCATAAACTTGGCTCCCTTCTGATTTGCGGAGACTCAAACCAGGTTCTTCTCCCTTTCTTAGACAAGTCCCCCTATATTCAACACAAACACCATCCTAAATGGAATCTTCCCAATCTCCTCTCAAAATACAACCTGGTGGACTTATGGAGGGAGATGAACCCAACAAAACGCAACTTCACCTATTTTTCAAATCCGCACCAATCATTTAGTAGAATAGATCACATATTCCTAACGACCGGAATGATGCCTGAAGTCCTCCACTCCAATATAGTCCCTATTCCGTGGTCAGACCACAACGCAGTTCTTACAACTATTGCCTCAACCATTCCAAAAAAGCACGACCGGTCTTGGTATATGCCTGAGCTATTACTTAACCACCCCACTCACTGTCTAGAAATAGAACAATCTTTAAGAGACTATCTAACCCACAATGAGAGCCCTGAAATATCCGCCCTCACACTCTGGGAAGCCCACAAGCCAGTTCTAAGAGGGACTATTCAGAGACAATTAGGGATCCTCAAAAAACAAAGGAAACAAATGGCGATGAAATTGGAAAAATAATTTAATCTAGCATTTTTAGACTTCCAAGACAATTATTCACCCAGAACTAAGGACCGCCTAGACAAAGCTCGCTTAGAGTACGACCTATTCCTTACAGAATCAGCCAATAAAAGTTTAAACAGGTCCAAACACACCTTATACAAACAAGCCAACAAGCCGGGGGCTTATTTAGCAAGATCATTAAATTTCTTTAAGAAATCCTATACCCCCATTAAACTGAAATTGGCTAACAACATCATTTCTAGCAACCCCCTTAAAATCGTACAAAAATTTAGCTCCCACCTGAAAAAACTGTACTCGGATACAAATGTAATCAATGAAAAAGAGGCGGACTCCTTTTATTCGCAACTCCATCTACCCCAAATGTCGGACTCCCAAAGATTGCAATTAGAATCACCTGTATCACATAATGAAGTAAGCAACGCGATAAAGGACCTTAAACTAAATAAAAGACCTGGACCCGACGGATTCACTGCTAAATATTACAAAACATTCACTGAACTCCTCTCACCAAGGCTAGCTGAGGCCTTTAATGACTTGCTAAACCGAAAATCCTTCCGACAGGAATCACTCATGGCCACAATCTGTATGATACCAAAACCACAAACCGATAACACCGCATGCGAAAACTTTCGTCCCATTTCAATGCTGAATACGGACATTAAACTTCTTGGTAAGATCTTGGCGGTGCGCCTAAACAGAATAATAGGCTCACTGGTCCATCGTGACCAGGTTGGCTTTATACCGAACCGACAAGCAGGTGACAATATTAGAAGGGCGTACTTGCTAGCTCATATAGCTAAGAAAAGGGGCATCCCAGCGTGCTTTCTGTCACTGGATATAAAACAAGCTTTCGACTCTATATCCTGGTCTTACCTAAAATATGCATTACAAAAATGGGGCTTTGGACCCAACTTCATGACATGGATAATGGAATTATACAATGATCCGAAGGCATGCGTCAAATACGCAGGCTACAAGTCAGACCCATTTTCCATTGGCAGAGGCACAAGACAGGGATGCCCGCTTTCCCCTCTTTTGTTCGCCCTCCTCATAGAACCACTTGCGCATAAGATTAGGTCAGACCCCAAGATCTTAGGTATAGAGGTAGGGGGCCATAAGCATAAACTATGTATGTTCGCCGATGACATCCTCCTTTTTCTCGCGACCCCTCAGGTAACAGGCCCAAACCTAATGTCCCTACTAAAACATTATGCGTCTTTCTCAGGACTAGTTATAAACCCCAAAAAGAGCTTGGCTCTCAATATATCACTCTCAGCTTCAGACCTTAATACAGCTAAATCTGGTCTTCCCTTTCAATGGTCAGATAAAAACATTCCATACCTAGGAATCCGCCTTACGGCTTCTTTCACAGAGATATTTACAGCCAACTACCCCACCCTTCTAAAAGAGATATCGAATCTTTTAAAATCCTGGTCTCATTTACCTTTATCTTGGCTTGGAAGAATTAACGCAATCAAGATGTCAATTCTGCCTAAACTCCTTTACCTCTTTAGAGTTCTCCCAGCCCCAATCCCATCATACTACTTAAGGATTGTACAAAAAAGAGTTTCCAACTTTGTGTGGGGCTCCTCCAAACCAAGATTAAAACATCAAATCTTGCATCTCCCCAAAGTTAAAGGAGGACTGGGGCTACCCAACTTTTTGAACTATTATAGAGCTGCACAATTAGCCACGTTAGTAAAGTACCACACAACAAAGGAACCTCCCCTCTGGGTTTCGATTGAAGCGGTGGAATGCGACCCCATCCTGATTTCCAACATTATGTGGATCCCATCCAAATCACGCAAACATATCCATAACCCCATTCTTAAGCACTCTCTTTCCCTATGGGACAATTTAAAGATAAAGAACTCCCTTTTATCCTCCCATGTTCCACTCTTATCATTCTATAAAAATCCATCGTTCTACCCTGCTTGGATCTACCCCAACACCTTTAAAGAATGGGTGAAAAAGGACTGTACATGCCTGTATAAATTCTTGGATTCCTCTACATTTAGGTCCTTTCCGGATTTATGCGAAATCTATAACATACCACAATCTGAAATATTTAGATACCTCCAAATTAAAAACGTTTTCAAACCTTATGCAGACTCCATCCCCAGCCCTCCCCGACTATCTGCCTTTGAAAAGCTCTGCAAAAGCACCCCTCCCTCTAGAGGTTTGATCTCATCAATATACTCCCAGTTGTTGACTAACTCTATTACGGGGAAACTCCCCTATGTAAACAAATGGGAACTAGACCTGGATATTGAACTAGATCCAGAAGACTGGAATCAAATATGGACCAACACTAAATCTGCTTCAATAAATGTACTAGCTTGTGAAACTAACTATAAAGTTCTTACTAGATGGTACCTAGTTCCTACTAGGATTGCGAAATTTGTGCCAAACTACCCTGAACATTGTTTCAGGGGCTGTATAGAAAGTTTATTCTAGAGCTGACAACAAATATAGTACAAATTGAGTAAATCCATGTGCATCTGAATCCTTCAATAAATATGGGTTAGAAGGATTTCCCAAAGAGAAATGGGATAATGGTTAAGGATTCTTAATGGTGCATCAGGGATAGATGTTAAACATATTTATGAGTCTGATCAAGCCTCAAAAGATAATCGGGTCTTAAACACGTTCAATGTTTTTTGAAAAAATAAAAATAAAAAAGATTTATTGATACACAAAAAGCATAAACATTATACATAGCATTAAAAGCATTCATATTAGAAGCGAGGGTGTTACAAGTGCAGATGTCTGCAAACCGTCTTCGTTGTTCCAATCGTGTTTCGGGTTCGACTAGTTTCGCCCTAAAAAGGGCTTCGTCGGGAACCCACGGTTGAATATATTCTCTATGTGAATACAAAAAGATACAATAAGCTATCATATCGGGATTGTTTCAGGGGCTGCTCATCTCCAGGAACATTCTTTCATATCTGGTGGTCGTGCCCTAAAGCACAGTTATTCTGGTCAGAAATGTTCACAATAATCAGTCAACTATCGGGTAAGGGGATCCCATTGGACCCCAAAAGCGCATTATTAAACCTCAAACCCAAAAATGTCTCACATAAACAATTTAAACTATTAACACAGCTCTTTACAGCTGCGAAACAAACATTGGCAAAAGCATGGAAAACCCCTAATCTATCAATTAACGAAGTAACGAACAGAATGAACCTAGCTATGACTCACGCCAAAATGATGGCAATCGACATGGACGCGACCGCTGGATTAGAAAGAACCTGGAAACCGTGGTATGAATATGCAATACCCAATGAAATCAATGATATTGTATTATTACCATGGTAGCCCAGCCTGTTTAACAGTCTACCGCTTAGCGTATATTTGATATTGACAGCCAATTCCGGACCACTCCTGCAGACACCCCTTTCTCCCCTCCCCGCTTTCCTCCCCACCCTCCTCCCCCCGCCTTGGGCTCTGACTATGAACCTCGTTATTATACATGTTCTTAGCATTGTTATAAGGTTGATTTTGGTTGAAACACTTACGTTGACGCATCAGGACTCTTGCCTAAACCACAGCCCTAAAACCATATGGGCTGGTTGGAAGAAACGAAACATCTTTAAATAAACTCCAGAAAATTGGTCTCTTAGTTATAACCTTATCTGTACTATTAATATGTCCATTGAAGCCACCAGACTCACCTGTTGTGAACTTACCACTTATGTAAACCAAGAAATTATTCTGTGTCTGTAATTAACTTATTTTATTTTGTTGAATTGTACATTTCTTTATCACCTCAATAAAGATATATTGACAAGGAAAAAACATCGGGCCAGATTCTCAGCGGCGCTACGACGGAGTATCTCAGATACCCCGTCGTATCGCCGTTTTTTTTGCCTCGTATCTATGCGAGTGATGCTTAGCATCACTTTGGCATAGATACGCTTCTACATCCGACAAGTGTAATACCATTACACTTGCGGTTCGTAGTTGTAATGACAACTCCGGCCACTAGGTGGCCTTTACGTTGTTTTTTCATTTGCATATGCAAATGAGGCTAGTACGCCGATTCCCGATCGCTTTTACGCCGCCCCGTCGTCGCGTACGTCGTTTTCGTCCGCGTAAGGTTACCCCAGCTTCTATGTGTAACTTGCCTACGCTTGCACATCCGCAAACTACGGAGCAAGTGCATGGAGAATACGGCACTTGCTCTGTTAAGTTGCAGCGGCGTAGTGTAAATGGCTTACGCTACGCCAGCGAAAATGTATGAGAATCTGGCCTACTGTTGTTAATATTCATTTTTAACCCACTGGTGCTGATATTAGGAAGAAATAAGCCTCCTTCCTCTTATCACACCAGCTTCTCTCCCAGATTCTCCACCTCTGAGCTGGTGAATCTGGAAGGATAACAACAAGAACCTGGGGAATGCCCAGGGAATAACCAAGCCTACTTACCGACCAGCTAGCATGAATCTGGAAGGAAGATATTTCAGTGGAAGAGCTGTGAAATCTTCAGATGCCATGTTAAGTATGGCGTCGGGTCAGCGACGGCTTTTCCCGTCGCTTACGTCGTTTTACTAACTCGTTCGCGAATAGGGGCATTGCGTAGTGACGATCATGTCGTTTTGACGTCGGTTTCAACGACGCTTTCCGACGTGAGCTGGAGCATGCGCACTGGGCTTTTTCCCCCGGCCGGCGCATGCGCAGTTCGTTCGACGCGGGGCGCGCTTAATTTAAATAAGCAGAAAACAAAAAGTCTCTTTGATATTTCTCACACAGAAATATCCATCAGCACCTCACCTCTTCAGTAGTGTTTGTGACTTCTCCTTAACTCCCCAAAGCCTCAGGATGCAGCAATCAGTCGTCATCCTTAGTCTGTCTTTATAGGGGCTTTAATTGCTTCATTCTGAACAGGTGAAGCCTTCCCACACCCCAAACCTCTCTGGCCATCTCTGCAGCTGATGCCTAATAGTAATTGGTGTATTGTCTAAACAAGGCAGAAATATATCTCCCATCTGTGACAACACACACAGATTTACCTGACTTCCTGTCACAATGTATTGTGACAGGAAGTCAGGTAAATCTGTGGGTGTTGTCCCAGACGGGAGGTACTTTTCTGCCTTGTTTAGACAATACACCAATTACTATTAGGCGTCGGCTGCAGAGATGGCCAGAGAGGTTTGGGGCGTTAAAAGGTTTCAGCTGTTCAGAATTAAGCAATTAAAGCCCCTATAAAGACAGCTTAAGGATAACGACTGATTGCTGGATCCTGAGGCTTTGGGAGTGAAGGAGCAGTCACAAGCACTTCTGAAGAGGTGAGGTGCTGATGGATATTTCTCTGTGAGAAATATCAAAGAGACTTTTTTTGTTGTTTACTGCTGTAGGACCAGCAGTGTCTGCCCAGCAGTAGGCTGTGCCAGACTCCATAGGTAGATTCCTGTGTTGGGAAGGTAGATGCCCCAAGTGGCAAGGGTTTATTTTATGTTTTGTTTAGTTTATGCTGTTTTTATGCTTGCACGTGTATCCAGCAATATGGAAAAATAAACCATATCATTTGTTTTCAATCCTCCTCAACTGCCTTTTTGTACAGTTCAGCGTGTAGTGAACCCATCCAGGGGGTCACACACACCCGCTACCGAGTTAATCCCTCACAATACACACACACACATATATACAGTATGGGCCAGATTCTCTAAGAATTCCGGCCGCGTAGCGTAAGCCAGTTCCACTACGCCGCCGCATCGTACTAGAGCAAGTGCTTTAATCTCAAAGCACTTGCTCCGTAGGTTTCGCCAGCGTCGCGTAAATCGTGCAGCGTAAACCCGCGCAATTCAAATGGGGCGGCTTGTTTTTAAATTAAGCGCGCCCCCGCGTCGAATGAACTGCGCATGCGCCGGCCGGGGAAAAAGTCCAGTGCGCATGCTCCAGCTCACGTCGGAAAGCGTAGTTGAAACCGACGTCAAAACGACGTGAGCGTCATTTACGCAACTCCCTATTCGCGAACGAGTTAGTAAAACGACGTAAGCGACGGAAAAAGCCGACGCTGACCCGACGCCATACTTAACATGGCATCCGACGGGACTCGACGGCATCCGATGGTACTTCGTAAGGTTACTCCACATAGAAGCTGGGGTAACCTTACGCGAACGAAAATGACGTACGCGACGACGGGGCGCCCGAAAAAGCGATCGAGAATCGGCGTACTACCTCATTTGCATATGCAAATGCGAAAACAACGTAAAGGCCACCTAGTGGCCGGAGTTGTCATTACAACTACGATCTGCAAGTGTAATGGTTTTACACTTGTCGGATGTAGAAGCGTATCTATGCCAAAGTGATGCTAAGCATCACGCGCATAGATACGAGACAAAAAAAATGGCGATACGACGTTGTAACGCCGCTGAGAATCTGGCCCTATATGTATACATATATATATAAATAGAGTATATATGTGTGTGTATATATACACACACACATGTATATATACAGGATTTACCTGACTTCCTGTCACATACCCCCCCCCCCTCTTGTTTCAACCCTAGGGTTGGGACACAGGTTGCCAGGCACGCATGCACTCGAGACAAACCATCTGCATTCCCCATTTTAACACCGGGGCGATGCGTTACGAGAAAACTAAATTCCTGAAGGGCCAGGAACCACCTATTTATTCTCCTATTGGTCTTCAAATTTCGGCTGAGGTACATAACAGGGTGTTCCTTGCTCTGTAATATAATCATTTTCAGTTGTAAACCATGCAAAACCTTAATTGGTTTTTCAATGGACACAAAGGTTTCCCTCGATAGCTCAATCCCTGAAGAACTCAGCGAGTCATAACCAATACCAAGAGCTAATAACACTGTGCTCTGCAATGGATCATCCATGTGAATACCTTCTTCAGATGTGAACACACTAAGACTGGAATCCTCCAAAGCAAGTTGACACTCAAACAAATCTGTTCTTCTATGAACTGGACTAAAGTCTGACGCATATGACCTCTGATAAACCGATGTACTAGGCGTTTTTTCTTCCCTTTGGTGCTCTAGACGGAAATCATTACTTGTCAATTCTGTATTTCCAAGTTCCTTACTTTGTGATAGTTCAGACTCACAAGTATGGTGACAATCTATTAAACCCAAGGTAAGGTTTTCAGAAACGGAATCCTCTTCACTTTCTTGAACCAACTGCTTACTCTGTGCATCACTTGTTCGCACATCCCTATTCTCACCAAGAACTTGACAACTGCTATCGCACACATCATTAACTGAGCTAGACAAAATTTCTTGTCTAGCAGCTACAATCACTTTTGAAATTATGTTTATGGCTAGTTGTTCAACTATCTTTGTCTCATAGTCTCCCAAAAATGTTTTAGTATTTGTTTCTTTGAAAACATCGACTATTGGACACAAATTCTCATCAGGGGTGGACTGACAACTCATGGGGCCCCTGGGCAATAGAAGATTATGGGGCCCCCGGGCTTACAGATGGCCACCGTGCCAGGAGGCAGTGCAGAGGCGGGCAGCTAAAATCTCTGGATTGTCACATCAAAAGCATGTCAGTTTCGGACATATCAGGGACAGATGTAAAAAAAAAACTGATGATTTTTACATACTGTCCCTGGTTTTACTGAGCCTGGCAACCCTGATGGGGCCCCCTAGTGACATGGGGCCCTCGGGCAGTGCCCGCGTGACTCAATGGTCAGTCCGCCCCTGATTCTCATATTCTTTATTCCTTTTAAGACATTTGGAAAAAGCATCCTTTAAATTAGTACAATTAGCCTCTCTGACCACTTCAGTGATGGAGATTTCACAACGTTCAGAGGGCTCCTCTGCCATTACAGATTCTACACTTTGAAAAATAGATTTTACTTCCCGAGGAATCTTGGTAGTCAAGTCCAAAGAATTATCCTGCGTTACTTGCTCTGACAGAACACTTTCTAAAGACTGGGTTTCACAGGATGTGACATTACCTTTATATTCAAATCCGATGTCATCATGTATGGACTGGCAGCAATGTAATACATGGCTTCCTGCATCATCTAACTGTGTTTCAGCCACAGAGGGCGGTCTATCAAAGTCTTGGACAGAAACTGCACTGGTTATATCAGACTTTGCAATATCCTCACTGTGGAAGCGTGGTTTTCCAGATTCAACATCCCAGATGTCTTCACTCTGCCGATTTAAGGTATCACAGATGATTTCCTGAATTCTATTCTGATAATGACATGCTGGTATTATTAATTCTGAAGATTCAAAACGATTTTTTTCTACTTCGGTGGACACTAAACCCCTCTCTGGAGATCCTGCCTGTGGTAGGGGTGACATTGTATTTACTGCTTTCATTTCATTAACATACAAATTAACACACTGCTCTTCAACATGCAAATAATTCAGAGAGGCAAAAATAGCTTCAGTCTGGGTGCATATTTCTTGCAATTCAGATTCCCCAATGACCCTGCTCTGCTCATCATCAATTATGGGAAAGTCATGAATATCCCCTGCCTTACTACATTCCAGTGGCGGCTGGTGCTTCAAATTTTTGGGGGGGCGCAAACGAAAAAAAAAAGGCACTGTGCCATCAATTGTCAACACTGTGCCATGCCATCAAACACAGAAACTGTGCCATCAATTGTCACCAATGTGCCATGCCACCAAATGCAGCCACTGTGCCATCAATTGTCACCACTGTGCCATGCCATCAAAAACAGAAAATGTGCCATTAATTGTCACCACTGTGCCATGCCATCAAATGCAGTCACTGTGCCATCAATTGTCACCACTGTGCCATGCCATCAAAAGCCACCACTGTGCCATCAATTGTCACCACTATGCCATGCCATCAAACGCCACCACTGTGCCATCAATTGTCACCACTGTGCCATGCCATCAAATGCAGTCACTGTGCCATCAATTGTCACCACGGTGCCATGCCATCATATGCAGTCACTGTGCCATCAATTGTCACCACTGTGCCATGCCACCATATGCAGTCACTGTGCCATCAATTGTCACCACTGTGCCATCATCAATTTGCACCACTGTGCCATGCCATCATATGCAGTCACTGTGCCATCAATTGTCACCAATGTGCCATGAAATCAAACGCAGCTACTGTGCCCATCAATTGTCACCACTGTGCCATGCCATCAAATGCAGTCACTGTGCCATCAATTGTCACCACTGTGCCATCAATTGTCACCACTGTGCCATGCCATCAAACGCCACCACTGTGCCATCAATTGTCACCACTGTGCCATGCCATCAAATGCAGTCACTGTGCCATCAATTGTCACCACTATGCCATGCCATCATATGCAGTCACTGTGCCATCAATTGTCACCACTGTGCCATGCCATCATATGCAGTCACTGTGCCATCAATTGTCACCACTGTGCCATCATCAATTTGCACCACTGTGCCATGCCATCATATGCAGTCACTGTGCCATCAATTGTCACCAATGTGCCATGCCATCAAACGCAGCTACTGTGCCCATCAATTGTCACCAATGTGCCATGCCATCAAATGCAGTCACTGTGCCATCAATTGTCACCACTGTGCCATGCCATCAAACGCCACCACTGTGCCATCAATTGTCACCACTGTGCCATGCCATCAAACGTAACCACTGTGCCATCAATTGTCACCAATGTGCCATGCCATCAAACGCAGCTACTGTGCCCATCAATTGTCACCAATGTGCCATGCCATCAAATGCAGTCACTGTGCCATCAATTGTCACCACTGTGCCATGCCATCATATGCAGTCACTGTGCCATCAATTGTCACCACTGTGCCATGCCATCAAACGCCACCACTGTGCCATCAATTGTCACCACTGTGCCATGCCATCAAACACAGCAACTGTGCCATCAATTGTCACCACTGTGCCATGCCATCAAATGCAGCCACTGTGCCATCAATTGTCACCACTGTGCCATGCAACACAGCAACTGTGCCATCAATTGTCACCACTGTGCCATGCCACCAAATGCAGCCACTGTGCCATGCCATCAAATGCAGCCACTGTGCCATCAATTGTCACCACTGTGCCATGCAACACAGCAACTGTGCCATCAATTGTCACCACTGTGCCATGCCATCAAATGCAGTCACTGTGCCATCAATTGTCACCACTGTGCCATGCCATCAAACGCCACCACTGTGCCATCAATTGTCACCAATGTGCCATGCCATCAAACGCAGCTACTGTGCCCATCAATTGTCACCAATGTGCCATGCCATCAAATGCAGTCACTGTGCCATCAATTGTCACCACTGTGCCATGCCATCAAATGCAGTCACTGTGCCATCAATTGTCACCACTGTGCCATGCCATCAAACGCCACCACTGTGCCATCAATTGTCACCAATGTGCCATGCCATCAAACGCAGCTACTGTGCCCATCAATTGTCACCAATGTGCCATGCCATCAAATGCAGTCACTGTGCCATTAATTGTCACCACTGTGCCATGCCATCATATGCAGTCACTGTGCCATCAATTGTCACCACTGTGCCCTTTAATTGTCACCACTGTGCCCCATGCCACTGTGCTCATTGTCGCCTCTGTGCCCTTTGTCACCACTGTGCCCCATGATGCCACTGTGCAGTGTGCCCCATGATGCCACTGTGCCCCATGATGCCCCTTTCCCTGTAAAAAAACACTGTAACGGTCACCACCGCTTACGACCTTCCATCCAACCACGACAAGCTTATCCGACACTCCAACAACCAGGCAGACATGATCCATTCCATTTCCCAGAATAAACGAGACTGCGCTCCGTTCTCTAGTTTCCAAAATGTATGAATGACTTTATTGGTTTTCTTAGCTTGCTTATATATCCAGTACAGCATAATACAGTTCATCACAGGACAATGCAGTCCCCACCCCCCTATTCACTCACTGAGGATAATTCTTTAATTGGTAGCTAGACATGACGGCACCACATCATCAATAGAGTTCAATTAACCTTGAATAATAACACAGACATCTAGTTGAATAAGTTATCTAGACAGCTTTATCACACAATGGCAGAGTCTTGTGAGAGTGGGTGCAATCAACACCTTTTCAACGGAATGTCTTTACAGTGAATAGCCAACACCTTAAGATATTTCAATAGCCTATTATACAAAGGTATGAGTCACTGTCTGGTTGACCTGGTCATGTCATCATGAACTCCTTGTGATATCTCAGTCCTGAAATATGAAGTATTAATAATGTCCCATCTGTTAGTAAAGGAATTATAATTCACTATTAGCCACCCTACACCCAAAAGGGCACAGGGTGGATTTCGACCCAAGAGTTATTGTTGCTGCTGGCACAGGAGTATCTCTCATCCTTCCAACGTCTCTGGGTGTCACGGGCCATTCTGTTACAAACACTTACCTGACGCTTCCATGTCCTCCCTCGATGTCTTCTGCCGCCATGGAGAAGCTTCAGCCAATCAGGTTCCTGATAACCAGAATCCGGGAACCTGATTGGCTGAAATGGCCGTCAGTCTTATGCAAGGCCTGTGCTCCGAGTATAGACTTCCAAGAGCCGGAGGGCGGTACTGGAAAAGCCTATCAGAGCCGCTGGCTTTGATAGGCAGTTCCCCTTAGCCAACCAGCTGCCGCTATTCGAGTAACCGGCGACCCATGTCCGGTTATATGAATAGACCAGGCAGCTGGCAACAATAACTCATGTTCAATGCATTGCATTGAACGTGTGTTATTTGCGAGAGGGGGTGGCGCTGCAGCGCCCTCTATAGACGGCCGCCAGAACTTCGGCTAAAATGTCAAAATGACACTTTAGCCGAATAAAAGTTCTTAAAGGGCCCCGTTTTTTTTTTTGTGACTGCGGGAGGGGGGGCGGCGCCTGTGCGTCCCTATGGACGGGCCGCCACTGCTACATTCACAAGGATCAGTGTATATTGGACACACTTTTCTACATCATTTAGTGCAGTGTCAGAATTAAGTTTTTCAGCTTTATTTCCCATAAAGTCCTTCAGATTTAGCTTTCTAAGAATTGCCTCCTCCTCATCGTCGTTATCTTCCACACATTCTTCATTATTTATTGTTAGTCCATTCTGAGTGTTGGCTGTTTCCGTAGGACAATCGTCAACTTTAACATCTTCATGTTCCGTTTCTGCTTTGGTAATCTTGGTGACACCAGGAACACCTAACTTGGCAGAGTAGGCCCAAAGAAATGAACAGTGATCCATACAGCCCTGGCACACCATCTCATGAAACTCAACGTGCTCCGATGGAACTGCCCCTAGGTTCCGACCATGAAACCAGTCCTCACACACCACACACTGGATCATCTCATCTGTGGTCTCAGCCTCAGGATCGGGGTACGGTCTCTTACATGTGCAGTACAGGCCAACGAAATTGTCATTGTAATTATTAGCCAGGTTTTTCTTCTATTTATCCGGGGTGCAGGTACTGCAGGCGTACAGTGCTTGTCTCTTCACATAACCCAGGGGGTAGGAGCACTTTTCGGAATTGCTTCCCACCAGCACAGCAGACGCCTCATCCTGCAGGGTGCCATCCTCCTCCAGGACATCCAGCAGTGACAGGACCGGCTCTTCCTCGGCGATCCTCTTCTCTTCATCTTCTGCACCACTCTCAATTTCTGCAAGCTCTCCGCTGTCAGAATCATCACATGGTAGAAGATGGAAATCCTCAAGCCCGACCTAACTTTCTTCATTTTCTCTGTTGGTGAAAGAACCGGAACAGAGAGCAACTGCTTCAGACATTAGGTAATTTTTCTCATTTTCAGCATGAGCCTTTGTACAACTAAAAGATTCTTGATTCAAACCATCATCTTGAGAGACAAATTTTCCAGAGCAAAGTCCCAGCGACTCATCCATATTGTCCATCACAAGGCTTTGCTTGGCAGAGCTGTACTTGCTCCTGTTGCGGCCAACATTTAGAAAGCCATCAGCATGCGTGACATCGATCTCTTTGTAATCCTAATCACTCTAAAGTAAGCTTTCCGTGCAAGAATTGCTGAGCGTCTCCTCATCACTTAGTCTTGTATATGGTCAGCATCCCTGATCGCTGCTTTTACCGGAACATGGGACCTTATAATCACTGTTGAGCTTTAATGGTTGTAATTTTTTTGGTGAGAGCTCCTTAGAAACCTTTATGTTCTCTTCACTACCAGACAGCTCTGACTTTTCTTTCTTTTTTTTCTTTGACTTCAGACTCAAGAAATCTTTGAACTTTTCTCTTACTTTTTCTTTAACACTTTCAGACAGCTTGTCTGGCTTGCGATGAGACTTCTGGATTAAGTTCTCCTTGCTTTTGTCTTTTAGGGACGGTCGGTGGGAATTTGAACTGTTTGTGGTGCGTCTTCTCTTTGAGCTTTGCTGACTGGCCTTTTCGTGAGCTAAAGAGCCTCTTGTCTGCATATGCCTCGTGACAGGACTCTGATCCTGCTCTGACTTGTCAACGCCATGGAAATACTTCATATGGTAATGCAGCAATTTGGCTTTGCGAAAAGATCTGGAGCAATCCAAAATCTTGCCCTTAAACTTGTTGGGTTCCAGTTCCAAGGTAACAGCTTTGGTAGCTGGATCATCAAGTTTCTTCAAAGTATTTGCTAAAAGTTCTCTACTGTATTTAGCAGAACTGTCAGACCATCGATTCAGCTTCATAGGAGCTGCTACTGCGTGGACAGCCGCCTCAGCATCTTCTTGTACATAAGGGTCTTTCTCTTCTGGTTTGGTCTCGTCTGGTTTGACCTCTGGAACGCCATTCACAACATTGGATTCAACAGGCTCTACAGACTCTTCTACTACTAATGGCGGCTCCTTTACTTTGGGAGTTTCAGGCTCTGCCAGGGCACACTCCTCTGGCTCCACTTCTTGTTCCTCTGGTGAAGTACTACACTCCGGTGATGATTCTGTCTCAACAACAGACATGGTAATCTCTATAGTATTATGGTCCTCTGGATTCTCAATCAGAGAGGGCTTGCTATCCTTTTCCTCTGTTCTCTCAAATTGTTTCACAATGGCCTCCATTTGCTGCTGGTGTCTCCCAACCTGCCATTCTCTCTCGGTGAGCTGCAAGGCTCTCTTGGTGAGCCTGTCGTTGAGCTGAAATGCTCTTTTGGTGAGCTGCAAGGCTCTCTTGGTGAGCCTGTTGTTGAGCTTCAAAACTTGCATTGGTCTGCTGTTGATTTGCATTTGCTATAATCAGCTGTTTCAGCATCTCCTCCATTTTGGGTTTACTTTAACTGCCCGCGGCACTCCACCATGTGTGAGGGATTAGCTCAGTAGCAGGTGTGTGTGACCCCCTGGATGGGTTCACTACACGCTGAACTGTACAAAAAGGCAGTTGAGGATGATTGAAAACAAATGGTATGGTTTATTTTTCCATATTGCTGGATACACGTGCAAGCATCAAAACAGCATAAACAAAACAAAACATAAAATAAACCCTTGCCACTTAGGGCGTCTACCTTCCCAACACAGGAACCTACCTATGGAGTCTGGCACAGCCTATTGCTGGGCAGACACTGCTGGTCCTACAGCAGAAAACAAAAAGTCTCTTTGATATTTATCACACAGAAATATCAATCAGCACCTCACCTCTTCAGTATTGTTTGTGACTGCTCCTTAACTCCCCAAAGCCTCAGGGTGCAGCAATCAGTCGTCATCCTTAGGCTGTCTTTATAGGGGCTTTAATAGCTTCATTCTGAACAGGTGAAGCTTTCCCAATAGTAATTGGTGTATTGTCTAAACAAGGCAGAAATATATCTCCCGTCTGTGACAAAACACACAGATTTACCTGACTTCCTGTCACAATATATACACACACACATATATACAGTATTTATATATATGTATACACACACATATATACACATGAATATATATATTCATGTATTTGTGTGTATGTATACATATACAGTGTATACTGTATATGTATACATATATATATATATATATATATATATATATATATATATATATATATATATATATAAATACAGTATATATGTGTGTGTATATATACAGGATATAAATATATAAACATTAATTACATGTTCTTTTAAACTTATTTCACAATATCTCACGAGATTACAGGCAGTCCACCCACTTTTACACAGATCTCGGCTGTTTTCAGAGAAAAAACTTCACCTCTGTTCACCATCTGAGAACTGAAGTTCTCAGTTTATTAAACCAGCTGCAGAGGAGATAATTTTCCCCCTGAGAACTGAACTGAGAAAAAACTTCACAGTTTATTAAACGGACACCCATATGTGTTGATAAAGAAGCTTGTTTACTTGTGTTCCCTTTGTATGTTGTCCTGTAACCCCTATAGTTTGGTGCTAATTGACACAGTCTTTAGTTATGCAGTCTCTGACTCACTCTGATGTAGAGTTAGTTTCACTGTACCACTGAAAACACAGGGCTTAAGAGAGTCATTGTCTTACAATTCAAAGGACTGGAAAAAAAACATCCTCTGTATTGTATTTATCTGAAGTAAAACTATGCTGGATTCAACTTCTGTTTCTTCTTGAAGAGTCACGCTGCCTGTGGATGCTGCAAAGTCAGCAGGAGGCCATACTAGGTTCCTAGTGGTATCAGGGAATTCCTGTGAGACATCAGGCTCATAGAAATGTGCAGGTGAGTGTCAATATCCGCAGAATGGTAACTAGGCATGTGCTTGCATGCATGAATGCACACGGGACTGCAAGCACGTGAATAAGTGTGTGCACATTGCATGTTGGTGTCTGAAAGACTATTTAATGATGCTCCAGCCTGTGCTCGAATCCTGATTGGTCTTCAACTGTTCCCTGTGTCCTGCATTCTTCCAGTTTGTTCCCATTGTTGCTGACCCAGCTTACTCCTGACCTGATCTCTAAACCTGATTTTGTCTTGGTACTTGTTTCTGACTCAGCTTGTTCCTGACTTTGGTTCTGCTTATGATTCTGTCTCTGATCCTGGCTTTCAAATCTGTTTGAGTGCCTGGCTGTCTGCTGTTGCAGTTCTGTGCTCTAAAGAATGTTCCTGCTGCAAGTCTGATGAAAACTTTGACCAGCCACATGTCCCGGCCCTGCAGCACAAATGGATTGCTTCTTTAAACTCGGCTGGACTACTGAGCAAGTGAGCATGGCTACTGTTCCTGACCTGATGATTCTACTGTTTCCCTGTAACCGCATCTTATGCTGCAAGTTTCCCTATCTACATCTGCAGACACTCATGTTCCTCCTGTCCCTCTGTTCCTCTTTCAGTGGACCCTGGGTTGGAGATACAAGAGAGGCTAACCTCATCATTTCAGTTTTATAGCAGAAAAGAAAAAGTAATGAGTGGTTAGAGTAATGTTTTAAAATAAGGTAAAGTAGCTTGGGGCAGAGTTGTGGATGTTTTTGTGTCTTGTTTTTAGTATTTTTATTTTTATTCATTGAGTAAGCAAAATGCCAGTGGATGGATTGGCAACGAGTGGTGGCAGACACTGAGTGGTTGCTAAGGTGGATAAATCTGGCAGCAGTGTCATTATAGAATGAATGAAGAATAGCCTATGTGGATGCAGGACCAATGAGGAGGGAGTTGCAATAGAGGAGAGATAAGCAACAGATTAGTACATAGCTTGTTGGTGTCATGAGTTAGGAAGGGGTATATTTTGTTAAAGTTAGGCTTGCCATGCACAGTTCAATACTTGACCATTCAGCAGGAATGGTAATGGGCAGGCTGAATATACTAAGTTGATCGATTGATCAATTTGGGTCCAATCAGCCTGAGGGATTTTCTTATAATTATCACTAGCAGGTGCTATAACAGCTAGCAATAATTACTTTCTTCTCCCAGCGGGGATGGCTTCCCCACCCGCCCTCGCCCCCCTGCCAGGAGCATACAATTGCTCAGGCAGGAGGGATTCCTCTGTCAGCACTATCCGTGTTGTCGGGGGAATTGTGCAAATTTCTTGCCAGCAATCTGTGGTTGCGGGCAAGAAATTTGCATCATGCTTGGTCAGCCTTAAAGAGGTGAAGTCAGTAAAATTTAAACAGTGATTATATGTGAGGCTGAACTTACAGATCAGAGACCAGGATTAATCCTGGCATAAAGGAAAGTGACCGATAATAGTGTTATTGAGTGGAAGAGATGGGGGCGAGGGGTCACAGAGGTAAGGGGAGGAAATTTTATGAAATGACTGATAATCTAGGCAGAATTGACTGATAATCTATCTGATCTGTGGAAATGAACTATGCAATTCATAACTGTTGCTGATAAAACGTGCAATGATGCAGAACAACTATCCACTGCACTTGCAAAGTTAAAATGATCTTATGAATACTAAAAGCGACTATATGGAAAATATTTTTTTCTTCGATCAAGTACTAATACAGAGGTGTCTGTTGAAGGGGTAAATAATGTCACTTTTCTTCACAAAGGAAGACATATAAGATTTTCAGAGGTCGGGTTATAAGTACAGAACAGGAGATCACAAGAGCATGAAACTACATTCTACTACTCTACCTCTTCCAAGTTCTCTAAGGAATCCTCTACTGTAAGTTTCCCCTTAGGCCGCGTACACACGGAGGGACATGTCCGCTGAAACTGTCCGACGGACCGTTTCCAACGGACATGTCCCCTCCGGATTTTCATCCAACGGCGTGTACACACCATCGGATCACAATCCCCACCAGCAGACAGCGCGGTGACGTGGCGGTGACGTTGACGCCGCCACGTCACCGCACCAGGAAGTAAAAAACTTCCACCCATGTGTCGCATCCATTCGACGCTTGTGCGGGCAGATATGTCCGCTGGTTAGTGTACTAACCAGCGGACATAACCAACGGACATGTCTCCGGCGGACAAATTTTAAAGCATGCTTTAAAATTTGTCCGCCGGTCAGACATGTCCGCTAGCCCATACGCACGATCGGATTTGTCTGCTGAAACGGTCTGTCGGACCAGTTTAAGCGTACAAATTTGATCGTGTGTACGCGGCCTTATAGTGATCATCATTAAGATCCTGCTCAGCAATCGTCCCTGAGTAGACAGCTTGTTAGGAGGTTTAACAGAATTCCCTCTAGGGCAACTGAGCAAACTACAAGCCATTCACATCTTCACAATTTTCACTTACTTCTTTTGGGTTAGCCACACCGTCAGGCCTGAGGCCATTTAACACAGCAAAGCCCCACATACAGAAGGACCACATCTTCTTAAGCTGGTGACAAGGTCTGTTCCTTCCTGTCCTAGCAATAGATTACAAAGTCATTTTGAGATAGTAATGCAGAACCCTGGCTTAATTTTATCAGCTTTTGACATATTACTCTGTAAACCCTTGTTCAGCCCTAAGACACAGAGGGAAATCACAGCACTTATGTAGTTCCACAAGGGCTTTTATATATGTGGTTCAAGGCTTAATCCCTAGGAGGGTTCTGCCCTGCCATGGGTGTCCGCTCCATAGGGCAAGGGGGGTCGTTTGGCCCTGGGGCCGATTTAAGCGGTGACTGCAGGGCTCCCCACCCCTCTAGTTGTCCCTTATTTAGAGTGCCTGTCCCTCTTCTGGAATCAAATCCATTTGTCCCTCATTCCAAAAGGTTCCTCTTTTAGACCTGAAATAAATATACTGTCAATATAATGTAGTGTTTCAGTCAAGGAAAAGGGGTGCTGTGTAATGTAAAGGGGCCCAGAGGTGCGGGGTGCTGTGTAATGTAAAGGGATCCAGAGGTGCAGGGTGCTGTGTAATGTAAAGGGATCCAGAGGTGCAGGGTGCTGTGTAATGTAAAGGGGTCTAGTGATGCAGGGAGCTGTGAAATGTAAAGGGGTCCAGTGATGCAGGGTGCAGTTTAATATAAAGGGGGGCAGTGGTGCAGGGTGCTGTGTAATGTAAAGGGGTCCAGTGGTGCAGTTGTGGAGAGAGGGTACACAGTAGTAACAAAGAGGTATTGAAAGATGCAGGGGGCACAGTGGGGTGTTTTTACATATTAACGTGGGGGGGGGCGCTTTTAACCCCCACTAGTGGTCGAAGAAAGGGTATCTGTGTATCACTGCTGCCGAAGAGCCCCCCTCTGAAAAAATTTCAGCGGATGCCCATGTGCCCTGCAGCAGATCCCAAGATAGAAACCCCAACCGCTCAGTGTCAAGTGCCAGGGCAATATACCTACATAACCTCCATCACTGGCCACCACTGCTTCTTGTCCCCAGTTGGCTGCTTCTCCATCTTACTGTACTCTTCTCCATAACCTCAAGGGTGAACCATGAAATAATCTCTTGGATTTATCACTACAGGGGTTACCTGTATTGTTCGCTCTTTACTATATAACCAGAGGGTTAATTATTGTAAATACTCTCTATTTTCAAATTCTTCAGGTACACCATGAACACACTTTGTTAACACACTCACACTTGGTTACACTTTTTCACTTTTTAAGTAAGACCAGGCAAATATTCTCTAACAGAAACTGTTTCACGTAGTACAGAAGGCCTTCACTGCATCATTCCCATGCCCAGACCACACCACAAGGCTGGTCTTCCCCTGTATGTATTACCTCTAGAAGGGAAGGAATCACACGCAGGGGAAGACACATGACCCTAACTCCTGCAGCACCAGCCAATAGTTACAAACAGAAGGAAAAAGGGAGGGGGAAAAGAATTTTCTCCGCCCACCAATGGGAACGGGGCAGACTACATGTTAAAGTGACAGTTATTTGTTAAAAGTTTTTGAAATAAAATGTTTAATATTACTGGCTAAAGGCAGGTGACATGTTAATGTGGCACGAGCTAGCCCTTATATAAGGAATTTAAACTGCGGTGGACCAGCAAAGAAGAAGGAGCATCCCACCCTCCCTCCCATCGTCGAGGCCCTTGTTATGTGGTTTGGTCCTTTTCTCAAGAAAAGGGACAGTTATACAAATATTGAACATGTTATTGTATTTAGGGATGAGCCAAACACCCCCCCCCCCCCCCCGTTCGGTTCACACCAGAACCTTCGAATGGACCAAACGTTCGTGCGAACATTTAGAACCCCATTGACGTCTATGGGACTCGAACGTTCGAATTCAAAAGTGCTCATTTTAAAGCCTAATATGCAAGTTATTGTCGTAAAACGTCTTTGAGAACCCGGGTCTTGCCCCAGGGAACATGTATCGATGGTAAAACGTTTAAAAAACGGTAGTTTTTTTAGGAGCAGGATTCCTAAAAAAAACAACCGTTTTTAAAACTTTTTTCCATTGATACATGTTCCTTTGTGCAAGAACCGGGTTCTCAAAGACGTTTTCACAGGCAAACTATAGATACCCAGCAGGTACAATATTTAAAGGAATTTTTCATTTTTTATTTATTTTTTATTTTAGCATCATTAAAATCACTGCTCCTGCATCAGGAGCAGTGATTTTAATGATGCTTAAATAAAAAAAATAAAAAAATGAAAAATTCCTTTAAATATTGTACCTGCTGGGTGTCTATGTCTGTGATAATGTCTTTAAATAGCACAATCACCTGCCTGCCAGTAAATTAGGAAGTACTGATCTAGCTAAGCTATACAGTGTATACATATATGTACAACACCTGGGATGTATATATATCCTCTACACACTGTAACATTAACTCACTAGCCTGCCTGCCTGCTATATCTACCTGCAAAAAATGTCATTCTCTCTCTGTTCTCTGTTAACTGCCGCAACACACTACACAAGGCCTCCCAGCAGGCGGCCTTTTATAGTGTGGGACGTGTACTAAACCCCCTGAGCCATAATTGGCCAAAGCCATCCTGGCTCTCCGTTTTTTGCGCGCTGTGATTGGCCAAGCATGCGGGTCATAGTGCATGCTTGGCCAATCATCAGCGCGCAATGCAGCAGTGAATTATGGGCCATGACGCGCCACTCGAATTTGTCGAACAGACGATGTTCGAGTCGAACATACGTTCGAATCGAACGTGGAGCTCATCCCTAATTGTATTAACTCGAGCTGTTATGGCTGAGTTAAAGCGATTATGGTAAAAATTAAGTGAGTGTTATGTTATATAAAATGGACATGTTTATTACAAGTTGGTAAATACATATAATACCAATAATAAAGGGCTCTGGCCATTCAAATCCATTGTAAAGTATTGGTTTTATTGATTATTTATTATATAATTGTAAATGTAATTGTTCTGCATATGGATAATAACTCAAGTAGACACTTGCCTACAAGCTTTTAACAACCTGTGCTGAAGCAGAAAAAACAAAAGCAGAAGTAGATTGCATTAAGAGGGAAGCAGTCATCAAAGCACAAGTTGTCCAGGCACGTAAACAGGTAGAAGTGCAAGCTGCTCAAGTTTTAGCTAAGCTCAAGGCCTGAAAAAAGGTGAGAGCTTGAAAGATTTTGATTCTACGTTCTTGTATTAGAATCTTGAACTAATCTGCAACTCAGCTACAGATTCATCCACCAAGACACAAGTTGACATAGCTGACAGCTCAGGCATCACACCAGGAACCCTGCTATCTTTTACATCGATCATTGTTCAGGAATATTCTTCACTTCACGTGCTGGAAGCAGAGACTCCTAAGCATGAACTTGTCAAGAGGTTCTTTCAGCTAACTAGAGAGAATGTCCTACTTTTATCTCTATGTAACTTTGCAGGAGTTCCTTCCTTTGGAGAAGTTACTTAATGCTTCAAAGACAACAGCAGCTGTGTCAAGTCCATGACTCATCAGGGACTTTAGCTGATCCTTACAGACTCACAAATACAGTAGATGTCATATCTGTTTTTCTTTTTTTTTGTCTTATGTGTTTAGTGGACAAAGTTATCTGTGCTTATATATTGTTTGTATAGTGTATATTGTTGCAATGTAATTGCATTATTATTGTAGTGATATCCACCAATGTACAGAGTGTGCTGCCACAGCATCCTGCTTAATTCTTGTGCCCTTGGTATTTAGAAAAAACGAACATTTGCTTGTGAGCGCTATATTTGATGTTGTGCCCATTAACTGGCTGAAAAACAAACAAACTGTCTAAATTACATTTTTTTTCGGACGATTTTTCCTATAGTGTATGGCCAGCATAAAGCCCCATACACGCGGTAGGACTTTTTGACAACAAACTTCAAAATGAGCACATTTTCAAAAAAATCCAACCGTGTGTACACTCCATCGGACAAACTTTTTCGGTTTTCATCGGACAAAAGTTTGCTCTGCAAACGGACAAACTTTTCGGCAATAAAAGTCCTACGGTGCAAAGTCCTATCGTGTGTACAGAAATCCATCGAACTTTTGTCCGAAGTACAAATACGTATGCCCAGAACCAATGTTAAAATCAACCAAAAATAGCAGAAGTTGACCAAAGGGGGGCTGAAAAGAGCAGAAAAGAGCAGAAAAAACATGTGATGTTGGGAACGTTTTGGGAAAGTTTGCAGAAAAGTCCTGCCGTATGTATGCTATGGGTGTGCCCGGACAACTCCCTTCGGAAGAAAAAAGTTTGTTTGAAGTCCGACCGTGCGTGCCCTGTACACACGATCGGATATCTGAGGGAATCTAATCCCAAGGATTTTTTTGTCGGATATCTGATGAAGCTGACTTTCATTAGTCTTGCCTACACACCATCAGTCAAAATCCGACCGTGTCCAATGTGGTGACATAAAACACTATGACGTGCTGAGAAAAATTAAGTTCAATGCTTCCCAGCATGCGTCAACTTGATTCTGAGCATGCTTGGATTTTTCTCCGATGGAGTTCCACACAGACAAACTTTTTTTTTTTTTTTTTTAAAGTTTTTTATCCATAGGAAAATTTTAAAGCATGTTCTATTATTTTTTTCACCAATGGAAAACAAACCAATGGGGCCCACAACCGATCATATGTACAGGGCTTTACACTCCAAAAGACTGAAAAACATGCTCTGAACCTGAAGTAAAACTACATTGGATTAAACTTTGGTGTTTTATTGAAGAGTTACACTGCCTGTGAAATCTGTAAAGTCATAAAATGACTGCACAGACTGAAGGCATGTCAGTGCATATAATGGTATAGGAAAAAACAATTATATGATTCCAGATACACCAAGGGGTCTATGTAAAAAAAAAAATTACTGTGAAAATGTGTCAATCATTTTCACAGGTCCCAGATAGCAAGGATAACTTGCCACAAACCTTTGGCAGTGTTGAGTTGTAAGTCTTGTTAACTGCCCATTTTCTCTGCCCAAGTTGTACACTTGCAGAGCACTTAAAACACATTCTAGTTGACACTTTTCCAATTTGTAGCAAATTTGCATGGTAAGACTATAGTAAGAGCAAAGTTGCAGTGGTGAGTCTACAGCAAGAGCTCTACCAGTCACAGTGACCCCTGTGGTGAGGTGACTAGTGCACAACATAACTGAATCAGAACTTGCTGCAGACTTGCAGAATGTTTGCAAAGAACGTTTATCTCGAGTCATGCAATGTGGACTTGCTGCAATTGTGCAACAAACTTGTGAAGCCTGGCAAGTCTAGCAATAGCTTAGAAAGTCATTTTCAAACATGCAGCTCAATTTCTTGCTCACTGGGGTACAACAAATCTTCACTGTACGTAACTTGCTTAATACATTTATATCCTACGAATATCCTCAACATCTATTGGCTATATTGCGCTATTTTCCTTAAAAAAACTCAATCAGAAAAATGACTGCATTATTGCCACTAGATGGCACTGGCGATACTAGGAAATAAAGGTATTAGGCAATTACAGTGAAGATTTGTTGCATCTGAGGCCCCATACACACGATCGGACATATCCGATGAAAACGGTCCGCGGACCATTTCCATCGGATATGTCCGATCGGGAGTTTGATCCGATGGCGTGTACACACCATCGGATCAAATTCCCCGCCGCCGGACGGCGCGGTGACGTGGCGGTGACGCGGCGGTGACGTTGACGCCGCCGCGTCACCGCCACGTCACCGCACCAGGAAGTAAAACACTTCCGCGCATGCGCCGAATCCATTCGGCAGCGGCGCGGCGGCGGTGGGGGCCGACATGTCTGCTGGTAAGTGTACTAACCAGCAGACATGTCGGGCGGACAGATTCCCACCGGATAGATTTCAAAGCTTGCTTTGAAATCTGTCGGGTGGAGAAATCTGTCCGCTAGCCCATACACACGAGCGGAGATGTCTGCTGAAACGGTCCATCGGACCGTTTTCAGCGGACATATCCCCTCGTGTGTACGCGGCCTCAGAGAATGATTGTCACATTTTCAGAGCAAATGTTTTATACATAGACCCCTAATTATGCCCTAAACTCAGTAGATTACACAATCCAATTGAAAGTGTAGTTGTCCAGCCATTAAAGTTTCCATATTAAAAAAAAAAAATGACTGACTGGCTTACATAATGCAAAACATAAAATAAATGGTTACAAGTACTTGCAATTTTCAGCACCATGGAATGAATCAGTGATAACGATGACTTAGTGTAAATATTAACGCTGCCATCTACAACATTCTAATTAGTAGCCCAAAAATTTAATTGCAATTACATGTTTTATTCCCATGAATTTTACAGGTCAGTAAAAGGTGTACATGCTATTTTACTCTAGCAAACAGTACTGTGTTAGCTCAGATAGCTTGTTCTCTACATCCCCTCCTTCTTTGTCACTGTGCCGTGCTTGCTCCCGACCTTTCATAATCGCTCAGAATGCTTGCAGCCATGAGAAGATGAAAGAGCTTGGTGTATTCTTTATCTTCCTGCTGAATCTTCTAATAAATTCGCCCACCACCCAGTCAGGCAATCTTACACATAATTATTGTTATCTTAATAGCCATAATTATTTTTGCATAATGCGTATTTTATTAGTCAGTAATAGCTTTGGCAATACATGTAGCAAAGACCTTGCCAATAAAGAAAAAAATAATCATTTAATTGCAATGAAAGAGGTTTAGGGGAAATTTAGTGACGGATTGCAAGGATGAAGATATTAAATACAGGCATTTTATTACATGTAAAAATATTTTTTGTTTTCAAGCAGGTAAGTTCAATATTATGGTATAATTATGGTAATAGTATTATGAGTTCCATCATAAAAAAAGTTAACAGGCTACTATGAAATTGTACAGTATGTGTACAAAAATATTTTCATGTGACTTATATACATTCTGAACCACCACACTTAGTGGGAAGTGTGTTTCTTCCCTCCACTCAGCTATCAGGTACCAGGAAACTCTGTGCTCTAGCCCTGCAGTGTGTGGGACGTCATAAATTTGAAAAAAAAAATGAGAAAACAATTATTTTTTTAAATGATCTACAGAAGAAATAGCTGCAGATAAACAGGTACAACATATGCAGGAGGATTTGTTTATTCTCTGTGTATCACCTGAGACTAGCCACTTCAGTGGATATATGTAAGGGTTTACATTCACTTTACCTCCTTTCCAATCCATATAGAATATGAAGCGGCATACACACGACCGAGGTTCTCGCTGGAAACCAGCGAGAACCTCACTGGAAGCTGCATTCCAGCGAGAACCTCGGCCGTGTGTACGCTTTTGGCTCGCCCCGCCCGTCGGGAATCCCGTCGAGCGAAAAGAGAACAAGCTCTCTTTTTGCTCGACGGCCCGCCTGGATGAATGGCTGGTTGCCATTCCCGACAGGCGGGTCGCCGATTTCGACGGCCGGCAGAGAACCTCGACGGGCGGAACGATGTGTTCTGCCCGTCGAGGTTCTCTGCCGTGTGTACACGGCCTGAGACCTCACAGAAGTGGCTCTTTATCCCTGGGGCAGCATACAGGTGACACTGTGTTTTTGTTGACAGTCCACAGAGACTGAGCTCTAACTAAACACTTCAGGTCTCTTACTAACAATCAGCAATTGGGAGGCCCAGTTTCCAATAACATGATTCCTGTGATAGCCTCTGATTGGCTATCACAATGATCAGTCACTGTACAGCCCATAGCTGTATGTTTTTCTCCATGCTGGAGGAGAAAAGTGTAAACAAAGAAGTGTGTGGGAACAAAATAAAGATGAAATAGTTAAATCAAGGTTGGATCTATGACAATGTCAGGGGTTAGAATTAGGGTCAAAGTCAGAGTCAAAGGTTGGGGTAAAAGATTAAGGTCAGTGTATTTTAAGTATGAATACATTTTTTTTAGGATTACACTGTAAGTGTAATTTTTATTGCGTTTTAACCACTTAAGACCCGGACCATTATGCAGGTTAAGGACCTTGCCCCTTTTTGTGATTTGGCACTGCGTCACTTTAACTGACTGAGTTTTCTTTTGGTGGTATTTGATCACCTCTGTGGTTTTTATTTTTTGCGCTATAAACAAAAATAGAGCGACAATTTTGAAAAAACAATGTATATTCTTTACTTTTTGCTATAATAAATATCTTCCCTCAGTTTAGGCCGATACATATTCTTATACCTATTTTTGGTAAAAAGAAATCACAATAAGCGGTTATCGATTGGTTTGCGCTAGGGTTGTCCCGATGCCTCTTTTTTAGGACCGAGTACAAGTACGGATACTTTTTTTCTAGGGCTGTGCAAATTAACTTTTAATCGATCGATTAATCTTTAATTTTTTTGATCGATCAAAATCTTTTTGATCGATTAAAAAATTCTTATGACTGGTACTCACCTCTCTGCCGGTTTCTGGGCCTTCAGGGAGTTCTGTCAGAGATCCGGTGACGACATGGACACCGGTGGGGGTTGCCGTGTCCATCTGAAGGGCTCCTTTGCTGTGCCTTCATATCTGCATGCCGGTGGGACCTTACTATCTGCCACACGCAAGCCAGGGCCGTTTTAATAGCATCTTGGGCCCCTGGGCAAAGAAATGCTCTGGGGCCCCTACAATAATGACAGTGCAGGTAAACAGACATAAAGTAGGTAGAAGGCAGACTGCCTCCCCTGTGTATCTATCACTCTCAGTGCCATCATGGGGCCCCCAATTTCGGGGCAGCGTAGGCTCAAGGACCAGCTGCTTTGGGCAAATTGCAGGGGCCCCCAATGCAGCTGGGGCCCCTGGGCAGTGCCCAGGTGTGCCCTCTCATTAAGACAGCCCTGACGCAAGCGCTGTTACACTTCCCTCTATTACTTCCCTCTGTCAACCTGGCATTCTACAACCATCCACTGGGAGTTGTGATAGTTCCCTTCATGGGACATCTACATGCCGATGGACTGATGTTAACCCCTCCTCATCTGGATTCAGCAGTGGCATCGTTGTACACATTTTTATACCAGTATCATACTTAGCTACAGGTTTTTATGACTGCTTTTGGTACCATTTGGTATTACTCGCACCATTTTTACAGTTTATGTAGCTACATCGATTTTATCTTCAGTGCAATATTTATTTTGTTACCTACTTGAAGACTATAAAAGTTTAATGCTCTTCCCATCGAGCGCTGCCTTTGTGTGTTTTTTGTATCCTGCTATCCATTTTTCCAGTGGTTGGGAGCTGCACTGGGAATCAGCCTGCAAGGAGATCAGCTAAAAGTAGTTGGATCTGTATGTGCGTTATAATTAATCGAAATTAGTCGATTAATCGATTAAAAAAAAAACGATTAATCGAACACAAAAATTTTGATCAGTAACAGCCCTATTTTTTTCAAGTAGTCGCCGATACCAAATACCGATACTTTTTTTAAATGTGTCCCCAAATGCAGCCATGTCCCCCCACAAATGCAGCCATGTCCCCCACATATTGCAGTCATGTATGTCCCCCACATATTGCAGCCATGTCATGTCCCCCACATATGCAGTCATGTATGTCCCCCCACATATGCAGTCATGTATGTCCCCCACATATGCAGCCATGTATGTCCCCCATATGCAGCCATGTATGTCCCCCATATGCAGCCATGTATGTCCCCCATATGCAGCCATGTATGTCCCCCATATGCAGTCATGTATGTCCCCCACATGCAGTCATGTATGTCCCCCACATATGCAGCCATGTATGTCCCCCATATGCAGCCATGTATGTCCCCCATATGCAGTCATGTATGTCCCCCATATGCAGTCATGTATGTCCCCCATATTGCAGCCATGTATGTCCCCCATATGCAGTCATGTATGTCCCCCATATGCAGCCATGTATGTCCCCCATATGCAGCCATGTATGTCCCCCATATGCAGTCATGTATGTCCCCCACATATGCAGCCATGTATGTCCCCCATATGCAGCCATGTATGTCCCCCATATGCAGCCATGTATGTCCCCCATATGCAGCCATGTATGTCCCCCATATGCAGCCATGTATGTCCCCCATATTGCAGCGATGTGTCCCTCATACCTTTTAGATATGCTGATGCCGCCTCTGCCGCATACCGCCGTATCCCCTGCACAATCGCGTAGCGCATTACAAGCTTTCATTCTAAAAACTTGTAAATGGCCGCGCTCCGTGTATTAAAACTCCCCTTCTCCGGATTGGAGGGATCCGTCCAATCCCACGCAAGGGGGAGTGTCTATACGCGGATTCGTGCATAGACACTCCCCCTTGCTCGGGATTGGAGGGATCCCTCCAATCCGGAGAAGGGGAGTGTCAATACACGGCCATTTACAAGTATTCAGAATGAATGCTTGTAATGTGTGCTATGCGAGTGTGCAGGGGGATACAGCGGTATGCGGCGGCGTCAGCATATCTAAAAAGGTATGAGGGACGCATTGCTGCAATATGGGGGGGAAGTATTCTATTTCAGTATCGGGGGTATTTGCGGGAGTACAAGTACTCCCGCAAATACTCGGCATCGGTCCCGATACCGATACTAGTATCGGTATCGGGACAACCCTAGTTTGCGCAAAATGTATAGTTTACAAAATAGTGGATAGTTTTTTGCATTATTATTAATCTTTTTTTTTACTACTAATGGCGGCGATCAGCGATTTTTTTCGTGACTGCGACATTATGGCGGACACATCGGACAATTCTGACACATTTTTGGGACCATTGTAATTTTCACAGCAAAAAGTGCTATAAAATGCACTGTTTATTGTGAAAATGACAATTGCCGTGTAGGAGTAAATCACTAGGGGGCACTGTAGGGGTTAAGTGTGACCTCATATGTGTTTCTAACTGTAGGGGGGCAGAGCTGGATGTGTGACGTCAGTGATCATCTTTCCCTATATCAGGGAACAGACGATCACTGACACTGCCACAATGAAGAACGGGGAAGGGGTGTTTACACACACCTCTCCCCGTTCTTCAGCCTTGGTGATGGATCGCGGGACAACGTCGGCGATTGGGTCCGCGGGTCCCGCGGGCGTGGTCACGGAGCTTCGGACCGGGTCGCGACCCCACGGCCATTCTGCCGACGTATATCGGCGTGAAGGGGTCCTTAAGTGGTTAATACAATTAGATTGTACTACACCATGGGAAGTTTCCTGTTCTTCCTCTCGGTTTTCCACATGAGCTGCATTCAGATCCACGCCGGCTGATGTGTTATCTCGGGTTGGTGCTTTAGTTTGTTTTGGGATACTGAGGGTGCCATTTCCACATATTAAACCCTCCAATTATGACTTTGAATCTGGTGAGTGGGATGTGTATCTGAGGCCGCGTACACACGATCGAACATGTCCGCTGAAACTGGTCCGCAGACCAGTTTCAGCGGACATGTTCGATCGTGTGTACAGGGCCTAAGTGTTGGTGGAAGAAGACACGGCACATATTCACTCATCAGTGGTGTGGAATTTAAAGAAGATTCACTTTTACTGAAGGGTCATCTGCTGGCTGTTTATGGACTCTTGCAAATATAGATTTTTTCACCATTTTTCCTTTTTTGTTATATTACAAATATATTTTGCATTTGATCACTTCACTGTGTTTTTATGTACACACTTTTATGTTCTTGCTGAAATTAGAGTGGAAGCACGGTTATCAATTATCTGTCCCAACATACATGGTATTGCAGGGATTATCAGGAGCAGAAGTATTTATTTTGAGTTGTAAATTGAAGTTACATTATGGTAATAGCAAGAAATATACAGCTATATCGAATAAAACATTTGATAATTGTTACCATTTTGTGACAGTTTTTTATTGATAATAAAAACAGGAGATACCCATTACAATTTACCACCAAATGAAAGCCAAACTTATCCGGGAAAAAAATTCACTTGGATAGTGGATACACTAAGCAGTTTTGATGATAATGTACAGCTTTACTAACACATGTCAAAGTTGCAAAACTTGATTCAGGAGTAAATATTTGTTTTACCCTTCATCAATAAGGAGTTAAAGGAATACAACATGGAAAAATAAGCATTTGATCTGTTTTACCTCGTTTAACCACTTCAATACAGGGCACTTTTGCCCCCTTCCTTCCCAGACCAATTTTCAGCTTTCAGCGCTCATGCATTTTTAATGACAATTAATGACATACTACTCAAATGAATTTTTTTATATTTTTTACAGTGGTAGTGGTATTTATTCACGACTCCGGTTTTTTATTTTTTTGCGATATAAATGAAAAAAGAGCGGAAATTTGGGGGGAAAAATAGGATTGTTTGTACTCACTGTAAAATCCTTTTCTCTGTCATCCATGGACAGACACAGCTCCTTAAATGTTGACATTTGGGTTATGTTCCAGGACTAGGTAGAACATGTTAGTTATCTTAAAACATGTAACTTTAACAGAGTTGAACAGCCCCGCCCCGGGGGCGGTCCCTCCGGCCATTACCCCTCACCCTGCAGCATGCAGCCTCCGTTCGTCAAAAGCAGTACAAACTTAAAAAGGAGGGGTGGGTGCTGTATCCGTCCAAGGACGACAGAGAAAAGGATTTTACGGTGAGTCCAAAAAATCCTATTTTCTCTTTTCGTCCATGGATGGACACAGCTCCTTAAATCTTGACATTTGGGATGTCCCCAAGCAGTGTCAGAAAAAATGAGGAGTGGGAAACATTAATCAAAACAAGCAGAGGTCCTCAACGGAGGAGTTGCAGCTTTAAACAGCCTCCTGCAAAACCTTGCGGCCGAAGGAAGCATCTGAAGATGCACTCACATCAACCTTGTAAAATTTGTAAAAAGTGTGAACGGACAACCAAGTCGCCACCTTGCACACCTTGTGAGACAGACGCTTGATGTCGTAAAGCCCAGAAGGCACCAATTGCCCTGGTCAAAAGGGAGGCACCCGGCCCTTAAGGGCATAGGCCTGGATGACGGTCTGTCTGATCCATCTAGAAATGGTGGTCGACGAGACCGCCAGGCCCTTCTGCGGACCAGACAACGCCACAAACAGTGAGTCGGACCTCCGGGACGGAGCCGTTGCAGACAGGTACACCCGTAAAGCACATACCACATCCAAAGTATGGAGCGCAGCCTCTTTGGGATGCGACGGTCGAGGACACAAGGAAGGCAGAACAATGTCCTCATTTAGGTGAAAAGCTGAAACTACCTTCGGAAGAAAGGAAGGTGGCAGGCGTAGCACCACCTTATCCTTGTGAGGGACCAAGTAAGGAGACTTGCAAGACAAGGCTGCCAACTCAGAAACATGTCTGACAGATGTAATGGCCACTAGAAAGGCCACCTTCTGAGATAGTGTCAAGAGAGAAATTTCTCTGATGTTCTCAAAGGGAGGTTCCTGGAGCTCTGAGAACACCAGGTTCAAATCCCATGGAGGAATCATTGGTCTAATTGGGGGAATCACATGTCGAACCCCCTGTACAAACGTACCCACCAGTGAATGGGTTGCCATAGGACGTTGAAAGGACGTTGAAAGAAAACAGCCAAAGCTGAAATCTGACCCTTAATGGTGCTATTGACCTTCTTTGGAAAGTACTAGTTTCCTAGCTACCAAAGCCTTCAACCCTCTGACATGGAAAAACATACTGGAAATATTTAGAGCTCCTGATCTGCATCCTTATCCACACATAAAGTATTGATTTCACAGCATTAGCATGAATACCAGCCATCTTTTTAGAAAGGAGAGGTCAGTGATGGCATTGGTACAGATTTCCTGTCATCTGCAACATTTCAAGGGAATTTGGACAACTTGAACCAGGGCTGCTGTTAGAAACCACAGGGCCCCATAGAGCCAATCTGACAGGTCCCCCCTCCTCCCAAATAAACACAGTTTACTATGCTTCAATTATGAATGAACACAGAAAATGATCCCTACCGATTGTGTTCATTCAGAAAAGGAAGGGGCTGGTAAATATGACATATTTACTGGACCTTTCCACCCACTTGCCATCCTAAAGGATCTTATTGTGTACTTGCAGCTGCTGGTGGGAGAGAGAGGAGGGAATGAATGAATGAATGAGTGACTTGTTGCTACACATGCAAACTGAATTGCCTCTAGACGCTTTTTGCAGCCAGTGTCTTCCTGGCTAGTGCGGTTATTTACCCTGTAGGATCTCGACCCGCTTGGGACACACACATATATACTGGGCCAATTTGGACAGGATCCAATTAACCTACCAGCATGTCTTTGGAGTCTGGGAGGAAACCAGAATACAAGGAGGAAACCCACGCAGAACATGCAAACTCCAGGCAGATGGTGTCATGGTCGGGATTCAAACCAGTGACCCTTTTGCTGCTAGGTGAAAGTGCTAACCACTACACCACTGTGCTTCATTGATTCATTCGCCAATGCCCACTGTATGCCCAACCCCCCACAGTGATCCTGGCTACTCTTGCCTTCTTCCCGCCAGCTGATCACCCTCTCTGCCCACATTTGATTAATCCTGGTGCCTGGGCCCCCCTGCTGGTCTGGGCCCTGTACAGGAGGACTGGTAGTAACCCCTTATATATGCCCCCGACTAGAACTTCACAACAGACTACAATGGAGAAAACAGTTAAACATGAGTTTATTGAGAATGTGGCACTTGTAAAGTGTTTACCTGAAGTTTCGGAAGTCTTTTTTTCCCACATGAAATGGTCCACAATCCTCTAGTTGTCAAAAACGGATTCTATTATCTTGCAGCAAATACTTGTTAATAGCCAGTGGGCATATCAGCAGCAAGCTTGTATATGTGACTGCTTAGGAATCAGTAGCTCTTATACCAAGGGAAGAACAGCATACAGTGACTACTTCAAAAGAAACATCCCTGGAAACTTTTGTAAGTGAGAAAAGACGTGAAAAAGTCTTTACATTCCATGATGCATGATATTTTTATGAATTGTATTTTTCCCATGGCCTAGAGGGGAAGGAGGAGTGAAAAGGTAAAACTGCAAGGCTAAATAATACGAAAAGAGATATTATATTTTATATATATATATATATATATATATATATATATATATATTGTGTATATATATATATATATATATATATATATATATACTCACTGTATATATCTATATCTATCTATCTATCTATATATATATATATATATATATATATATATATATATATATATATATATATATATATACACGGTTGTGTTTATAAGTTTACATACCCTGGCTGAATTTATGATTTCTTGCCCATTTTTCAGAGAATATGAATAACACAAAAGCATTTCTTTCACTCACTTCCTAATCTGGGGTCCCGCGGCAGCTTTCTTGGCTCCTCCCTGCAATAGATAACCCCCTCTGGGAAGCTCTCTCCCAAGGGGGTTACCTTGCGGGTGCTCTCCTGTGTCATACACTCAGTGTCCATAACCACCAGGTGTATGATTCGGCCGCACCCACCGGTGCCTGCGTCATTGGATTTGATTGACAGCATCATCTGAGCCGTTCTGGCTGGGGTTTAGTCAGCATGCTCGTCCCTTCCTTGGGACTACATCCCTGTGGGGAGACAAGTATCCCCCCGCAGGTATGTAGTCCCGAGGGAGGGGGAAAGCACGTTGACCAACCCCCACCAAGAACGGCTCGGATGATGTGGGCAAGCTTACTGAGGAGAAACAGGAAGTGAGAAATTCAGACAAAGGAAAAAAAAACATTTAGAAGGGAAATCGAAGGAAAAGGTAAGTGAACCAACAATGCACTAGCTTAAAGGAACCTATTTAGAAAATAAAAAATTAACCTTTACAACCCCTTTAATACTTTTTCAAGGCACTGTAGAGTGTAAGAAAACATGTGGATACCCTGAGACAGCAAGTGTGTTAATGACTGGATGACCAGTTGAAAATAATGAGAAAAAAAAATTACAAAAGAAAAGTTATGCAGCCACCACATCTAAGGATACCACACAGAGCATGTAAGTATAAGTATAAGTATTTTAAAAAATGTCTCCTTTGGTATCACTTTCAGAAACCTCAAGAAATTTCTGAGCTGTGCATGGAATGAAGAAAATGTTGGTAATTAAGATGTATAATGGGGCCATGCTGTTTATAGTTTAACTAGAAATTAATGTGCTATACTCTAATGTGCTAACTTTTTTTTTTTTTTCTCTCTTTAGTATCACTTTAACATGTCTTCAAAACACCTCAATAATTACAGAGCAATGCATGAAATAAATAAAATGCTACTAATTAAGATATATAATGGAGACATGGGAGCCTTTTCCCGGCGTAGCGTAAATATGCGCCCGGCGTATGTGTGCTCCACAGTCACAAACCAAGATACGCCTAAAAATAGGCCATCCTAGCCCGACGTATCTTACTTACGCCGGCGTGGCGTGGGCGCAAATATGGTCTAGACGTATGTTGCTTCCCCCATTGATTATGCATTCAAATATGCAAATGAGGGAAATACGGCGATTCGCGAACGTACTTGCGCCCGGCGCATGATATTCGTGGTTTGCGTAAGTTTTACGTCCGGCGTAAAGTTATTCCCCATAGATGAGGCCCAACCCATGCAAAGGTATGGACCAGGGAACACATGCCTACGTATTGTACGTTGGACATCTGTGAATATGGGCCAATGTGGGTCTGACTGGGCGTAGGTTATGTTCACGGCGTACACAGTGATCCGGCGTATCTTAGGCAGTTGTCCCGACGTGGTTGTGCACATGCGCACAGGGATACGTCCACGTCTCGACGCATGCGCAGTTCGTTATAAGTACTTGTCTGGCGCCCGGCCCATCATTTGCATGGGGTCACGCTTCATTAACATGGATCATGCCCACTTCCAGCCCACTTCCACCTACTTCCACTTACACCAGCCTGCGCCTTCGGAATGTATGCTACGCCGGCGCAGAGTTGGGAGCAATAGCTTGCTGAATTCTGTGCATGCCTCTCCGTGCTGCGCTGGCGTAGCGTAAAAGAGATACGCTACAGCGACATAAATGTGCGCCGATGTCTGTGAATCCGGGCCATGCTGTTTATAGTTTAACTAGTAGACATGTGCATTCGTTTTAGTCTGAATGCATTTTCGTCCGAATGTCTGGGGTTTTCGTGTTCCTTTTAACAAACGAAAACAAACGCGCAGAATCCGCAATCCAAAAGATCCGACATAAAAAATGCTTTATTTTCACTTTGTTGCGACAACAGTTCAATATAGATAGAAGATTCGACATGACGGTGACAAAGGCGGTTGAATGTGCCTAACCTAACTCTATTAGTCCAAGATTATTCGACATAGAGAGAAAAGATTCGACATTATAGAGACATGAAGATTTGACATAGAGAGAAAAGATTTCTCTCTATGTCAAATCTTTTCTCTCTACGACATGAAGATTCGACAAAGCAGCTAAAAACATACAATCGCCATGAGTGGACATTTATGGAGAGACCGGGGAGTGTGTCACTCTTGGTGCACACTATAAGCTCACAGTCAGGGTGTTTTCTTCATGACACCGCAGACATCCGTGGCGAACTCGGTTACAATCTATCACATAATTAGCATTACTAGGCACTTTTAAAGTACCACAACTGATAATTACATACATGATCAAACACTATTAAAATGTAGTCATTTTTATTGGATAAATAAAATATATTAAATAGACATAAGAAGAATTGCCCTAGATTTTTACGGGACAATATTAATAAAATAGTTAAAAATGTATTAAAAAATTAATTGTTTGGAAATTATTATATTAATTCCGAGCTATATTAGTGTTCCCTAGTGTGCGTTATAAATAAATATATATATATATTAACCACTTAAGACCCGGACACTTACGCTGCTAAATGACCCAAGGTGTTTTTACAATTCGGCGCTGCGTCGCTTTAACAGACAATTGCGCGGTCGTGCGACGTGGCTCCCAAACAAAATTTGCGTCCTTTTCTTCCCACAAATAGAGCTTTCTTTCGGTGGTATTTGATCGCCTCTGCGATTTTTATTTTTTGCGCTATAAACTAAAATAGAGCGACAATTTTGAAAAAAATCACTATTTTTTTACTATTTGTTATAAAAAAAATCAAATAAACTAAATTTTAGTAAAACATTTAGGCCAAAATTTATTTAGCCACATGTCTTTAGTAAAAAAAAAAAATCGTAATAAAAAAAATAGCTACCTAGCGGGAACAGCGACACTAATACAGCGATCAGAAAAATGATCGCTTAGTGACGCTGGCAATAGGGAGTGAAAGGGTTAACTAGGGCGGTGATCAGGGGGTTAAAACTTTATTAGGGGGGGTGGGGGGGCTATCCTGAACCTAACACTAACTGTTTTTTACAGTGCCTGTCACACTGACACTAAATGCAGTGATTAAATCACTGCATTCAGTAACACTGTGACAGGGGGGTGGGGGGGGCGATCACAAGGGGTTAATATGCCTATGTGAGTGTGTGTCAGTGTTGTGTTGGTGCACACTTACTTGGCATGTCTTCTCTCATCAGCAGCGCTGGGAAACAGCGCTGCGATGAGAGATTACATCATTTCCTCCTTCCTGTGTAAACACAGGAGGAGGAAGTGACAGGCTGGGAGCGCGCTCCCATTGGCTGGGAGCGATCGCGGGGGGGGGCGGAAAACACGGACATCCGCCCGCTCGTCGGCGATCGCTCCCAGAGCCAGGGGGACCGCCGCACGCCGCGGAGGGGGTCCCGATGGGACCCCCGAACCGCACTAAGGCGAGGACGTAAATTTACGCCCTTGTGCCTGTACGAGCCATGTTGTGGACGTACATAGGCGTGCGGGGGTCCTTAACTGGTTAATACCAGGGTCACATATTTCATTGTAAATGAAAATTAATAGAAATGATATAAAATTGATTTTATTAATTCATAAAACTATATTTACATTCCCTACTGCACGTTATAATCTATACTGTATGTCAATATGAGGGTACCCTATATTCACCCATTATAGATGAAACAGTTTAGATCGAAATCTATAGTGAGCCCCCTAGGTGTAAAAACCTGTGTCTCATAGATCCAGGCTGATTCACATTAGCTTAATTGCCTTATATAATTACCCCCCTCCAATAATGTTTTACCTTCTCTATGGGCCAAAATTTTAACTGATTAGGATTTCTATCATGGACATATTGATGTGTTCCCGCATTTTTACCAGCAATGGTCTAGACCAGGGCTCAAAATTTCAAACCCTGAGCTACTAGCCATGCCTCAAGAGTTACTCGCCACCAGTTGGGCCACCTAACAGCCCATTCATACACTGCTCCGCACCTAATTGATTATCTCATGGAATGGCACTGTTAAATGTTTTATGCAAAATCAAGTTACACAATTAAATATTGCCAACAACTTTAACAAAATAAGACAGGGCATGGGGGCAGACCAGAGGGACGGGGCACTGGGGGCAGACCAGAGGGACAGGGCACTGGGGGCAGACCAGAGGGACAGGGCACTGGGGGCAGACCAGAGGGACAGGGAACTGGGGGCAGACCAGAGGGACAGGGCACTAGAACCAGGTCTCTTGCCCATTCTCTTGCAACTCCCATCCATCCAGTCTCCTCTGCAACTCCCATCCATCCTCTCTCTCTTTCTCCCCCTCTCCTATTCATCTCATCATCAGGAGCCCCTGTGTGCGGTTCCACGCTTGCATGTCCCCACTTCCCTCTTTTATTCAGGCTGGTAGTGAGGAGAGGAGCTGCAGCACAGCGGGAGGGAGTACAATCCAGCACCAACTGCACAGCTATTGACACCAAAGCACAGCACACACTGACACCGCACAGCACACATTGAGACCAGTCTGCTCGCAGTGCTCAGGCTGAACTGCTGGACACTTACATAGAGCACGAGGAGAAGAAAATTGCACAAACTGGAAGGCTGTAGCTCTCATGTCAGGGCAACTTTCAGTGAGGGCTGCACTGCCTACCTGGGACACCCTGAGTGGTCATTTTCACAATCCTCCACCTCACTCACTACTTCCTGCTCCCTGCTCTCCAGCTACATTGGTCGGGGGGCAGGCTCAGAGAGGTCATACTGTTAGGTCCCATGGCTTAATGAGAATTGTAAGGAGAGCACCTGTGTACTGCTCTGCCTGTGCGTGGCTCACCAGACTACTTTTCTCGAGCATGCACCTTTCCTCTTCGGCCGTCAATCGCATCGGGGCTCTAAGTGTAGGTACAGATTGGAGGGAGATTGGTCATGCAGCCCTGTCATCACTCGCCCCAGCCTAAATCCACTTGCCAATCGCTAGCAGGCGAGTGGAAATTTTGAGGGCTGGTCTAGACGTCCGACCCACATACTGGAGTTTGCATGAACACTCCAACTTAATCTTATGTACTCTTTCAGTGGCTGTGGCTACAAATTGGCTTTTCTTTTTAACATTACTCCCTTTTGTAGTCCTACAAGCCAAGCACTTCCCACAGACATATAAGCCTGTGAGAAAGGGAGTCAGGGTCCCTATAGTATTAATATATTTATTAGGGGGGTCTAGGGCTCCCAGTGCTAAAATGTCTCTCAAGTTAGGTGCTTTCTTATACACAAATGAAGGACACTGGGGAAGAACGCCTCCCAAGAACACCTCCCAAAATAGGGGTTGTAAAGGTAAATGTTTTTTCACCTTAATGCATCTTATGCATTAAGGTGAAAAAACATCCGACAGCAGCGCCCCCCGAGCCCTGTTTTACTTACCTGACCCCTTGAAAGTCCTGCGCTCGTCCCCGTCATGCTCTTCGTTTTCCAGCCTGGCTGTTGATTGGCTTTGTTGAATGGAGTGAAAGCGGCGCTGCTGTCAATCACATCCAATGATGTGGCGTGCCGGGGAGCGGGGCCAAGTGATACAGTCGGCGGCTGTATTACGGGAGCGTGTCCACAAGAGCTTTCCACCATGCGAGCTCACTTCCATGAAGGTGGAAAGCTATTGCGGGGGAGGAGCCGAACAGCCGCCGAGGGACCCCAGAAGACATGGATCGGGGCCACTGTGTGCAAAACGAGCCGCACAGTGGAGAAAGTATAACATGTTTGTAATTAAAAAAAAAAAAATGAAACTTTAGTGTTCCTTTAATAATAAATTCCAGTGCCTTCTAATAATATCTTCAATTGTATTCTTTTGATTATTATAACTTAGAACCATCCTGTACTCATCTCCTTCCTTCTTTTGTATCTTTTCTTTAGCTATCAGTAGGGATGAGCTTTATGTTCGAGTGGAACATGAGTTTGGGGGTTTGCGGCGAATTCTAAAAGCCACGGAACACCCTTTAAAAGTCTATGGGAGAAATCAAAAGTTATAATTTTAAAGGTTAATATGCTAAGTTATTGTCATAAAAAGTGTTTAGGGACCTGGGTCCTGCCCCAGGGGACATGTATCAATGCAAAAAAAAGTTTTAAAAACTGCATTTTTTTTCGGGAGCAGTGATTTTAACCGCCACAGTTATACGGTGGCAGGTTGGCTCCCCTGCACGGGAGCCCGTAGCTCTATGTCGACTCTCTTAGCATCCACTAGGGGCGCATATGCGCCCACCGCTCGCCCCTGAGACCCGTGCACGTGCCCAGCCAGCACGATCACCGCCGGGCACCCGCGATTGCTCGGTACAGAGCGAGGACCGGGAGCTGTGTGTGTAAACACACAGCTCCCGGTCCTGTCACGGAGAGAAATGCTGATCTTCTGTTCATACAATGTATGAACAGAAGATCAGCGATTTCCCCTGGTGAGTCAACCCCCCCCTATACAGTTAGAACACACCCAGGAACATACATAACCCCTTCCCTTAATCAATGCATTTTTATAGCACTGATCGCTATAAAAATGCCAATGGTCCCAAAAATGTGTCAAAAGTGTCCGAAGTGTCTGCCATAATGTCGCAGTACCGAAAAAAAATCGCTGATCGCCACCATTACTAGTAAAAAAAAAATATTAATAAAAATGCCATAAAACTACCCCCTATTTTATAAACGCTATAACTTTTGTGCAAACCAATTAATAAACGCTTATTGCGATTTTTTTAACGAAAAATATGTAGAAGAATACGTATCGGCCTAAACTGAGGAGAAAATTTTTTTTTTATATATTTTTGGGGGATATTTATTATAGCAAAAAGTAAAAAATATTGAATTTTTTTCAAAATAGTCGCTCTATTTTTGTTTATAGCGCAAAAAAAACGCAGAGGTGATCAAATACCACCAAAAGAAAGCTCTATTTGTGGGAAAAAAAGGACGCCAATTTTGTTTGGGAGCCACATCCCACGACCGCACAATTGTCAGTTAAAGCGACGCAGTGCCGAATCGCAAGAAGTGCTCTGGTCATTGGGCAGCAAGTGGTTAATAATGCATAAAGTGAAACAATAAAAGTGAAATATTCCTTTAAATTTTGCACCTAGGGGTGTATATAGGGTTTGGTTCGGTTCTCAAAACGAGGCTTGGTCTCCTTCTTGTTGCTGATTGGGCGACTTAGTCAGCTGGTCCACGTCGCAGAGTTCCGGCGTCATGATTTTGCGCCGACACGTGACGTGGTTATTTTGATCATGTGACCACGTCTCGTCTCGGCATCGTTGCACACTGATTGGCTCGGGACTTGATGGGCGGTCTGTTAGCCCTACGGAGATCCATGTCGCCCTAAATTGTAATTAAGCGACGATCGTTATTACAATTTTGTCTTGCATTCTTTTACCTTTTTAAATTTTTTAAGGTATCACATTTCTGTATGTCCTTATTGGACAACATTGGCTAACTATTTTTAATAATATGGCTTTCTCGGCGAGTTGGACAGGGCGCGCACGCGCATTGCGGTTTTTACCAGATAGAGGCTTGGCTTACCCGCGTGTGCGTGCGTGCGTGCCTCCACTGATGCCTATGATGACGTTTTTATGTTTTTAATCACGGATCACTTTTATAGGGGGATGATCTTGTGTGTCACCCGTGCCCCATGAGTAAGCGATTTTTCGCAAAACCGGTCGGGCGGGATACTTTATTACATCGGATCATCCCCCGCTGAATACATTCTTCCTCACCAATTGGACAGGTTATGTTTTATTTGGACCACTTTCGGCCGGAGTTCCATCTTAAACTGACATGCCTGTTTTCTATTTGTATCATGTAAGTGAGTTTTTGTCTTATCTTTTAAAATAAACCTTTCCCTACGGTATTATACTATTGTGGTCTTCTTGTGTCTCTCCACGGATACTGCTTTCGAGTGTTTAACCCGACTGCTGCAGATGGGGAATGACAACAGATCTCTTCCAATCACTTCCTCCCAGTGGATAACCACATGCTCTCTGGGGTTCTTTTAAGTAAGGGACCACCAGACATCTGGTAAGCAGTTTGCATATTCTTATGGTGGAGGATCTTCTATCAGCACTTCTCAACAGAGTGTCACCACGATTTATGTTTCTACACTTAGTTCACTGGTGTATTGCATCCACATCGTCTATCATATGACTATTATTTAATTATTTTGGTTCCGTCTGGACCCAGATGGACAATTGTTTACATCACTTTTGGACAATTTATTTCGTTTCTTTCACATTTGTGCCTGCAAAGTAGTGCATGTTTCCCGTGCTTAGAAAAGTCCCTGCACAAAATGAAATTTTTAAAGGAAAAAAAGTAATTTAAAAGTACTCGCGGCTATAATGAATTGACAGGTCCCGACAATACAGATAAAAGTGATTGAAAAAAAACAGCATTGGTTCCCCCTTAGTCCATTACCAGGCCCTTTGGGTCTGGTATGAATATTAAGGGGAACTCCAAACCAAAATTCCATACCAGACCCTTATCCAAGCACGCAACCTGGCAGGCCGCAGGAAAAGAGGGGGGGACTAGAAAGCACCCCCCTCCTGAACCGTACCAGGCCACATGCCTTCAACAAGGACCTCATCCCCACAACACTTGCCTAGTGGTTCTGAGGGTCTGCAGATTGGGGGCTTATGGGAACCTGGAAGTCCCCTTTAACAACCTGCTGCTACAAACGATACTGCCTCATACGAGGCACCCGGCCAAATGACGTTTTCTCGGTGTGACAGTTCTTTTATAGCTGAGGGTGGGGCCATCCACCACGTGCGCAGTGACCCCTCCCCCTCTCTGACGCAAGGAGAAAGCCCGGGTTTACCCATTGACGTGTACGGGTGACCCCGCCCTATCTGGCGCATCACAGGAAACCCACATTGCGCCAGAGGGGGGCGGGGTCACCCGTACACGTCATTGGATAACCCCGGGCTTTCTGCTTGCGTCAGAGAGGGGGCGCTATAAAAGAACTGTCTCACCGAGAGAGCGTCATTCGGCTGGCCGCCTCCTTTGAGGCGGTATCATTCGTAGCAGCGTTTTTTTTTTCAAGGATCGCTTGAGACAGGATTACATCGTTGGAAACTTTTTTTTATTTTTAATAAAGGACTTATCCCAAACTGTCTCCTGTGGTTTTTAACATTTTGACACGGGCAAGGGTTGTGGGGATGAGGCCCTTTTCATCCTCCCCATGTTGAAGGCATGTAGCCTGGTATGGTTCAGGAAGGGGGTGCTCTCTTGTCCCCCCTCTTTTCCTGTGGCCTGCCAGGTTGCGTGCTCTGATAAGGGTCTGGTATGGATTTTTGGGGGAACCCCACGCCATTTATTTTTTATTTTGGTGCAGGGTTCCCCCAGACCTGAAGGGTTTGGTATGGATTTTAGGGGGGAACCCAGCGCCATTTAAAAAAAAATGGCGCAGGGTTCTCCTTAAAAACCATACCAGACTTGAAGGGCCTGATATGGAATTTGGGGGGGACCCCCACACATTTAAAAAAAAAATTGGTTTGGGGTTCCCCTTAATATTCATACCAGACCCAAAGGGCCTGGTAATGGACTAAGGGGGGAACCTATGCTGTTTTTTTTCAAAGGCTTTTATCTGTATTTGCAGGACCCGGCAATTCATTATAGCCGCTAGTAGTTTTACATGACTTTTTTAAACTTTTAGAAATGTCATGTTATGCAGGGACTTTTCTAAGCACGGGAAACATGTGCTACTTTTCAAGTATACTATAGACACGCCACAGGTACGAAATTAAAAGGAATATTTCACTTTGATGGTTTCACTTTAAGCATTATTAAAATCACTGCTCCTGAAAAAACTGCTGTTTTTAAAACTTTTTTTGCATTGATACATGTCCCCTGGGGCAGGACCCGGGTCCCCAAACACTTTTTTGACAATAACTTGTATATAAGCCTTTAAAATTAGCACTTTTGATTTTTCATGTTCGTGTCCCATAGACTTTAACGGTGTTCGCGTGTTTGAACAAATTCATTGCCTGTTTGCATGTTTTGCTGCGAACCGAACCGGGGGTGTTTGGCTCACTTGTATCAGTAACTTGTTTCTTTCCATATTTTTCACCTCCTCTAATTGTCTTCTCACCAACTTACTATCATATGCTTTTTGTTTAAATTTATCCTTAAAAATAACAGCCTGTTTTCCAAACTCTTCTATCTTAGAACAATTTCTTATAAGTCTAACGAACTGCCACCTGGGTATGTTCAGTAACCAGGGTCGATGACGAGACACTAGAGACACTATATTCTTATGTGCTATCTTGGTTTCACTAGCCTGTTACAGTCTCTGAACCTATATGGTTAGTAAAATGTCACCAATCTAATATGCAAGTTGCCGTATATTTCTAGTGACCCATAAAATATGTATGTAAAAGTAATTCTACTTACTGCCAGAATAATTGGCTATTGCTAATTATAACTAATTGACTTCTAGGACATAAAGTACATGAATTTTTTGTAAGTGACATGACAGCATATGTCAAACCTACACAACATGACTATTGTTTATTTTTTATTTTTTATGGTACATTTGGATTCATATGAATACTACTAGGACAGATAACTATGAAGTATATGTGTTAAAATAAAATAAATACTCTCTGAATTACACAATGATAAAAAATAACATATTTATCTTTATTACCCTTTGTCTGGGAGGAAGGAGGGCAGGTGACAGGGGTTGCTGGGTTCAACCATAAATGTACACCCACTTTTTTTTACAAATCAAAAAGTTCCTTTATTGAAACATTGACATGGAAGTTAAAATACACTCAACAGTATAGTAGCGGATAATAACAATTACCCAGTCCTAAAAAAATACTAAATCAAGGCCCTCCATCAATAGTTATCTAATCAAGCAAGTTAAAGCAGCACAGCCACTCAGCCCGATAGGCAAGATAATTAGGTGGAAAATAACTCCACCACTAGGCCGTCCATGGCTGCCATACCCTATCAAACTTTTATGGCAATTCCGAACAATATAAGTCAACTTGTACAGTGGAAGAACAGTGTTAATGGAATTTTGCGACAAGGCCACGGGGGAAATGGGCATTCCATTTAAGCATGAATTCTCTCTTGGCATAATATAACAAATAACAGATTAAGGGCCAGATTCAGGTAGAGTTACGCCGGCGTATCAGTGATACGCCAGCATAACTCACACTTTGAGCCGGCTTATCTGTTTTCTGTATGCAGAAAACAAGATACGCCGGGATTGAGTCCAGATACGAGCGGCGTAATTGTATTTTGCCATCTTATCAGAACTGCAATTTTAAAATGTCCGCTAGGGGCGTTCCCGCTGATTTACGCCGATAATATGTAAATTAGCGAGATACGGCAATTCACGAACGTACGCGTGCCCGACGCAGTCACTTTACGACATTTCCATAAGGGGTTTCCCGGCGTAAAGATAAAGCAACAAAAAGCACGCGTATCCTATGTTAAGTATGGCCGTCGTGACTGCGTCGAATTGAAAAAGTCGAACATCGTTTTCGTAACTCGTCCGTGAATGGGGATTGACGTCATTGACGTTCACGTAGAAAACACTGTCCTAATGTGGAGCATGCGCACTGGGATACATTGACAGCCGGCGCATGCGCAGTGCGTTCGCCGTGGGATCGCACCTAGTTTAAATACTACACGCCCCCTACCCGCCCAATTTGCATTCTGCCGCCCCATTTTCGCTACGTCGCTGCAACTTTAGGAGCAAGTGCTTTGTGAATACAGTACTTTCTCCTAAAGTTTCGGCGGAGTAACGTAAATGAGCAACGTTACGCCAGAATAAAGATTCGCCCATCTACCTGAATCTGGCCCTAAGAGTTTTGTACATCTGGGTCTTTGTTCGTAATCTGAAATACCCAACAACACCAAAGTGGGGGAGTACACCCATTCTTTAAAACACTTTTTGTTACACCACACCCATGTTTATCATACAGCGTAATAAGGTTTTTAAGAGGTCTTCATACTCAATAAGTGACATAATATGAATGCTACTGTCTAATCTGCTTCTGATCACCTATTTTTGATGCTTCCCGTAAGGCAGATTGTGGGCTCTTGGAGTGGTCCAGACTACTTTGGAGTCAGGGGAACTTCTATATGAACAAAAAATCAAAGTGGTAGCAACCTTCCGCAACAGCTAATTTTTGTTAAAGAAGATACACTTTTAGAAGACATTAGTATTTGGTTGTGTTTGTCATCCATGGCTCTGTCACCGTTTAGTAGCTACTGGCATACAATGGGTCACAGATAGTTTTGAGAAACAATATACTGGATTCTTCAGAAATTACTGATAGCACGGAGAGGAGAAGGATTCGGCAGATGCAGCATCCAGAAAATAAATAGAAATTAGGATAGTCTGACTTTATTAAAATACATTTTAAAAAGCATGTCTTTAAAAGCTTGCTTGTATTTGACCTGCAATTTAGTAATTTACTAAAGTAAGGTGAAGGGAGGTGACGTGAAAGCAAGATTGCTTCAAATAAAAAATATTTTTATATACTTTTACACATGATTTCTTGTGTAGCCTTTCACTTCACCTCATTTCACTTTCTTTTCTTTAGCAAATCATTTTTGTTATATGAAAATTGGCTTAGAAATGTAAAGGGAAAAAAAAACATTATACTCAGCACCTGATAAACCCTTTCTTCATGGCTGGTACTTGCTGTCATATTTGTGGCCATTCAGAGTATGTGAAGCCTTGCAGTCTCTAAGTATAGCCATACTATAGATAATCAGGTACAGTCAAAGCAGATATTTATATATTTTCATGAACAGGTTGTCAGAATTGCTCTTTATGCCAGTTATTTAGAAGCAGTGTCTCCTTTTGTCCTTATGATGTCGTTACTCAGAACCTTCAAAGACAAAAGGTTTGGGAGCAAAAAAATACAGTACTTGAGTAGCACAATCTCCAAATGCAACACCGCAAGAGCAACGCCTTAATAACTAAGCATTAAATGCAATATCTTAACTAGATCTTTCAAAAACCAAAACTCCATTATTCTATGTGGTGGAAATTTGAAGATGTATTATGTATTGTTGCCATATTGGCACCCAGTCTTGACACTTCCCCAACCCGCAGGCACACTATTGGTTTAGCGGATGTGTGCTTTTGTCATCTCTGTCTGATCAACATGAGTATGATGGTATGAGCATACAGCTGCATAAAGGCTCCCCTTATCAGGAACTGTGTTCATTAGTTATTGTATTATTTCTGTATCATACTGTTATTGTACTATTATATTGTGTTATTACTGTAATGGATCCCTGTTAGAAGGGTTTATCTGTGCTGTGACATCACTTCCTGTGGAGGAGGTCACATGCTGTGACATGACTTCCTGTGGTCACATGCTGTGATCTCATCCAATCAGAGGTGGTCTGTGAAATCTATTGTCTTAATAAAACTTCCTGTAGAGGGCGTCGGCAGCAGAGATGCTGGGGAGCGATGGATGAGAGCAAGCTGTTGTAATGTCTCTTGATTGGTATGGATGGGCATGGAATGGATGGTGAGTAAATCTTTTAGTTTAAACATGGCATTATTTCATTTAAGATAGGGAATGTGCTTTAGAGCACATGGCAAGATGGCGGTGTGCTTTGCACACCCCCGGATTGCCACAACATCTACCACAATTTCTCATGACAGAGACGCTTAAAGAAAACGTTTCCTAAAAAAAATAGCTACCCCTGATGACTTAATTATAGAGGTGCAGGCTTTAGGATGTAGCGCACCCCCTATGGAGCAGCAATTGAACTGGGATCCCCCAACCTGCACAGCCAGGCACACCAAATCTTCACCAGAGACAGAGATCAGCCTGTAGGAGTAGGAGTTATAACTTGAATAGGGATGGGAGGTTATGGGATAACCACTTGACTTCAACAACTTTAGGGACAGCTTCTTATATACAGTCTCTATATACAGTGGATATAAAAAGTCTACCCCTGTTAAAATGTTAGGTTTCTGTGATGTAAAAAAATGAGACAAAGATAAATAATTTCAGAACTTTTTCCACGTTTGATGTTACCTATAAACTGTATAACTCAGTTGAACAACAAACTGAAATCTTTTAGTTGGAGGGAATAAAAAAATAAAAAAATAATATGGCTGCATAAGTGTTCACACCCTTAAACTAATACTTTGTTGAAGCACCTTTTGATTTTATTACAGCACTCAGTCTTTTTGGGTATGAGTCTATCAGCATTGCACATCTTAACTTGGAAATATTGCTCACTCTTCTTTGCAAAAACTCTCCAAATCAGGGCGGTCTTAATGAGAGGGTACACCTGGCCACTGCCCAGGGGCCCCAGCTGCATGGGGGCCCCCCTGCACTTTCCCCAAAGCAGCTGGTCATTGAGCCCACGCTGCCCCAAAATTGGGGGCCTCATGATGGCACTGAGAGTGATAGATACACAGGGGAGGCAGTTTGCCTCCTAACTACATGGTGTTTGTTTACCTGCACTGTCATCATTGTAGGGGCCCCAGAGCATTACTTTGCCCAGGGGCCCATGATGCTATTAAGACGGCCGTGCTCTAAATCTGTCAGATTGCGAGGGCATCTACTGTGCACAGCCCTCCTCAGATCACCCCACAGATTTCCAATCTGATTCAGGTCTGGGCTCTGGCTGGGCCATTCCAAAACTTTGCTCATCTTCTGGTGAAGCCATTACTTTGTTGATTTGGATGCATCCTTTGGGTCGTTGTCATGCTGAAAGGTGAAGTTCCTCTTCATATTCAGGTTTCTAGCAGAAGCCTGAAGATTTTGTGCCACTATTGACTGGTATTTGGAACCATTCATAATTACCTCTACCTTGACTAAGGCCCCTGTCCCAGCTGAATAAAAACAGCCCCACTATGCTTCATGATGGGTATGGTGTTCTTTTGGTGAGGTGCAGTGTTGTTTTTGGACCAAACATATCTTTTGAAATTATGGCCAAAAAGTTCCACCTTGGTTTCATCAGAAAAACAGAAATGGAAGGCGTGCATTACCAGAGAATATTTAACCGCTACCATACCAGGCACTTACGCCCCGTCCTGCCCAAGCCAATTTTCAACTTTCTGCGCTGTTGCTGTTTAAATGATAATTGTGCAGTCATGCTACACTGTCCCCAAACATAATTGTTATAATTTTGTTTCCACATATAGAGATTTCTTTTGGTGGTATTTGATCACCTCTGGGGTTTTTATTTTTTGCTATACAAATAAAAAAATACCATACATTTTGAAAAAAATAAAACTGTTTCTTTTTTTTTCTGTTATAAACATTTTGTAAATAAGTAAGTTTTCTCCTTCACTGATGGGCACTGATAAGGTGGCACTGACGGGAACTGATGAGGCGGCACCAATGAGGTGGCACTAACGGGGACTGATATGCGGCACTGATGGGCACTGGTAGGCGGCACTGATGGGTGGCACTGATATGCAGCACTGATGGGCATTGATAGGTGGCACTGATGGGCACTCATGGGTGGCACTGGTGAGCACTTTGGGCACTGATTGGAACTGATAGGTTACGCTGATGGGCACCGAAAGTCTGCAATGATGGGTACTTATGGGTGGCACTGATAGGCTGCACTTCTGGGCACTGATGGACACTGATAGGTGGCACTGTTGGGCACTGTTGGGCATTGATACATGGCATTGATGGGCACCAATTGGCACTGACATGCAGCACTGATATGCAGCACTGGTAGGAATCCCTGGCGGCACTGGCAGGAATTTTGTGTGGGCACTGGTTGGCAGCTGCCTTAGCACAGATTGGCATTCCCTGGTGGTCTAGGGGGCAAACCTGGTGGTCCAGTGTGGATGTCCATCCCTGGTGGTCCTGGGCTGCATACCGGTGTTCCTGGGCGGGATCCAAAAAGGGGCTGCGCTGATAAACTATCAGCACAGACCCCCCCTGTCAGAAGAGCAGCCGATTGGCTCTCCTTTACTCGCGTCTGTCAGACGCGAGTGAGGAAAAGCCGATCAGCGGCTCTTCCTGTTTACATTGTGATCAGCCGTGATTGGACAATAGAATGATGAGATAGATAGATAGATAGATAGATAGATAGATAGATAGATAGATAGATAGATAGATAGATAGATTTTGAAATACAACATAACCGTTAAGGCATCCCCCAACACCCCACCCTTGCTATACTATGCTCCATTGCTATGTATGTATTTGATCAATCCAGATGATACCACTGTCTGTCATACCATCTTTTTCGTATGACCTTGATGTACCATGCTGATTCCCTTCAATAACTTGTTGGTTGTTAATGTTAATCATGAGCATTATGCCTGATATAAAATGTATCATTTTCAAATGTGGCTTTAGGACTTATACACGCAGGGGGTTTTGCAAACTCTCAGGCCTCATAGACAGGACCGTTTTCCTCAGCAAAATCCATCAAGAAAAATGCTGGCAGAGCATTTTTGCAGAGAAAAAAGTGTAGCGCTCACCCCCGAAGGAGCCGCTGGATGATCGGGTCTTCTGTTTTACCTCTGTGACACACCACAAATAATGAATCCACAGCACACCAGCACACCTTGTGAGAGTTTAAATAACTATTTACTATATATATATAATAATCTGAATAGCAATATACAACATCAACATTTATCTCTACACAGCATAACACAGAGACTGCATATGAGACACCAGCATAACAGTGATGAACGATAAATGCGGTTATTCTAACTGTGAACTTATATATATATATATACTTAGTCCCAATGTACCCGGGTACCTAACCCACTGGCCAGTGGTAGTTTCTTCAGCTAGCCAACGTTGGGGCCCAATATGAACGGTAAAAATCTGTGTGTATGGTTAATGACAACGGGCCGGAGGCCTCTCACCCATCCACGGAGGGAGATGTCCGTCTGTAGCCGGCAGGGATGTCAGCAATTATCTTCTGCGATGAAGAGCTGTATATAGGAGCTGGAGTCTGATGTCATCAGGGGTTCTGGTCATCAAATTTGGCGTCCGTCCGGGCCGAGTCGCCCCCGCAGTGTCCTCTCAGCAGGGTGGCACCTTACTCACAGCCCCAGAGGATCCTCTTCCAGCCAGGAACAAACAGCCGTTTACCGTGTGTAGCAGACGTCACTTCAGGAAGGCACGTGTGACAAGTCAGCACAGTCTCTCCACAAACAGGCGGCACCCCCAAGCGACAGCAGTCTGTTCTCCCTGTCTCCTCACATCCGACCCCCCTCTCACCCGGAACGTCCTGTCTGTACCTGACATCACTTCCTGTCTTTCTCCTGTAGCACTCTGGGAACTGTAGTCTAATTATCCGTTTTCATTTGTAATTCCTCAGTGGCTGTGTCTACAATCCCCACAAAGCTGTGCTCTCCGGCTCCACCTGCAGCTGCAATATCTTTTCTCTTAAAGGAGCTGAAATCAACAACAGGGCTACATTCTCCCCCTACTTAAAGTCTTTGGGTCCCTCCAAAGGGTAAACTGCGTTTGTAGGTTCTACAGACAGCATATACAATATAAAGGCACATATAAAGTTTATACTAAACTACTTGAATACCTTTACTGCGTGCAGATAGATGCAGTTTATGACAGCGTCTAGCAAGTGGGGTGGGTAGAGGGACACTCCACCAAGGTGTGCTGATGGCCTGAGTTGGACACAAGTCCTTTGATACTTCTGTGGTCAAGGTGGACACCTCGGGTGATCTTCGCACAGTAGTTACAGCTTCCTCTGTGCTATTCCCTGGTGAGTCATAAGTGAGTCTCTGAGGGGGTCGCACTGGTCGTTTGGACCTTGATTCTAAAAGCCATGATGGGCCCTCATCTGCGGAGTCCCCTTCTACTTGAAGTGTTGGCTGAGAGAATTCAGTTTCCTCTTCGACTGGCTGAACAAGAGCATCCTCTAGCACTGAGGTTTCTGGCAAGAGACTTTCCACTTGAGAAGGTACAGAATTATCTTCCATGGGCACATCCTCGTTTGTTTGAGGCACAAATTCAGGGGCATCCGGTCTCAAATTGCTCAAGTCCTGCTCAGGAGCCATAATAGTTGGATGGACATCCATAGGTTCAGATGGCCACATCCAACTCGGACACACATCTTCCTCATCGCTGTCGTCCTCACTTTCTCTTGTAGAAGGTGGCTGTTGTGACCGGGTAACAGGTGCTTGACGGGAAGTGGATGGAATGGGTGAAGGAGAGTCATCTCTATCTGGTACCCGCACAGCTTCATTCAGAGGTAGGAGATGATTCCGATGCCAATTCTTCAGTGGCCCGGTCTTTCCCTCTGGTCGAATCTGGTACACTGGCAGGCCAGGTAATTGTTTACAGACAATGTAGATCTGAGAACTCCATCTATCAGCTAGCTTGTGTCTTGCAGACGCACCCAAATTTCTCAACAAAACTCGATCATCTGGCTGTAGGTCCTGTACCCGAACCCTCAGGTCATAGTTTCGTTTGTTTCTTCGTTCTCTACCCTCAGAGGTCGAACGGGCCTTCTCAAATGCAGAAGCCAGGTTCTTCCTGAGTCTATCCACATAGCCCTGATGAGACGCAATAGACGTCTGGTCAAGGGAGAGGCCAAAAGCTAAATCTACTGGCAATCGGGCTTCTCTTCCAAACATGAGGCGGTACGGTGAGTATCCGGTAGCATCACTTTCTGTGCTATTGTAAGCATGCACAATGGTAGAGATATGCCGACTCCAGTGCTGTTTCTCCCTGGTCGACAGTGTTCCCAACATGTTGAGTAGAGTACGATTGAATCTCTCCGGTTGTGCATCACCCTGGGGGTGATAGGGGGAGGTCCTCGACTTCTGAATCCCCAATAGATCCAAGAGCTGCCTGATGAGCCGACTTTCAAAGTCTCTGCCTTGATCAGAATGGATCCTCTGAGGTAGACCATAATGAACGAAGAACTTTTCCACTAGGACTTTGGCTACAGTAGGAGCACGTTGATCTTTGGTTGGAAAAGCTTGAGCATAACGGGTAAAGTGATCTGTCACCACCAAGATGTTTCCCTGTCCACTAGTGTCAGGCTCTAGGCACAGGAAGTCAATGCACACCGGGTCCATGGGTCCTTGACTCTGTAGATGGCTCATTGGAGCATTCCTCGAAGGTAAAGTTTTCCTCTGGATACATCTTAGACAGGAATGGCAGTAACTTTCAACTTCAGATCTCATGCAGGGCCAATAGAATCTGTCTCGGACCAGTTTGAAAGTTCTTTCTGATCCTAAGTGACCATGGTCATCATGCAAAGCTCTCAGTACATTTTCTCTATGCTTCTCTGGGAGGAACAACTGCTGCTTTTCTTCCAAATCATCCGAGGGGCCCCTTCGGTAGACCACCCCGTCCAGCAGTTTCAGCCGTTCCCACTCTTTGTGGACCAGACGAGCCTCTTTTGGTGAATCAATTAGTAGGAGCCCTCTTTGACCCGCTTTCATTGCTCTTAGAGTTAACCCAATCAGAGGATCTTCAGCCTGATCTACTCTCAGGTCCTTCTTCGTGAAAGTAGGCAGGCCCTCACTCCTCAGCTGTGTAGGGTTACAATACATTTTAGGGACACCGGCAGCCATGACTCCTATGGCCTCTGCTCCAATCACTCCTTTGGTTTGGTATTCCACCCCTTGGCATAGGGCTTGAACTCCATCTGGAGTCAATTGAGTCCACTCTGTTTCTGGGACCCCTGTGCTATAGGGTCTTCTGGACAAGGCATCCGCGTCTTGGTTATTGACCCCAGGGCGATATTTGAGGCTGAAGCGGAATCCTGACAGGGCAGCCAACCACCTGTGCCCAGTGGCATCCAGTTTTGCCGTAGTGAGAATGTAAGTGAGTGGATTGTTGTCGGTTCTGACCACGAACTTGGCCCCGTACAGGTAGTCTTTTAGTTTGTCCACCACTGTCCACTTCAAGGCCAGGAACTCCAACTTGTGAGTGGGATAATTCTTCTCAGAAGGGGTGAGACCCCGACTCACATATGCCACCGGTCTCAGGAGGCCATCATATTCCTGGTATAGTACTCCTCCTAGCCCTTCTCTGCTAGCATCCACATGTAGTTCATAAGGTTTGGCAGGATCAGCGTAGGCAAGGACAGGAGCCTGTGTTAGACTTCCTTTCAATCGGAGGAAAGCCCTTTCACATTGGTCGGTCCATTCCTCCTGGATTGATTCACGAGGCTTCCTAGGCCCGTGGGCTGATGAACCCGGCTCAAAGGGCATTGATTCATCTTCTGCTCCTTCCATTCTTAGAAGTTTGTTCAGAGGCTGAGTTATCTTGGCAAATCCCTCTACGAACCTTCTATAGTATGAGCAGAATCCCAGGAAGGACCGGAGTTCAGTAATATTACGAGGTCTCGGCCATGAAGCCACAGCTTCCAACTTCTTAGGATCAGTTGATATGCCTTCTGCTGAAACAACATGTCCCAGGTACGTGACTGAAGGCAGACAGAATTGACACTTCTCCAAGGGAAGTTTCAATCCTTCTTCATGCAGCCGCTTCAAGACCTTTTCCAACCGCTGCTCATGTTCTTCCAGTGTTCTTCCGAAGACTATTAGGTCATCCAGATACACTAGTACCTCAATCAGGTTCATGTCTCCCACCGTCTTTTCCATTAGTCGTTGGAAAGTTGCTGGGGCTCCTGCGAGGCCTTGGGGCATTCTATTAAACTCAAAGAATCCCAGTGGACAGATGAAAGCAGTCTTCTCTTTATCTTCAGGATGCATGGGTATCTGGTGATACCCACTTCGCAGGTCAAGTACACTAAACCACTTTGCTCCAGACAGACACTGTAAGGCATCTTCTATTCGAGGAGTAGTGTATTGGTCGGGAATGGTTCTTTGGTTGAGTGTGCGGTAGTCTATGCACAAACGGATGGAACCGTTTTTCTTGCGAACTACCACAATGGGTGAGGCATAAGGACTCCTGGATTCTTGGATTATCCTGGTCCTTTTCAATTCAGCCAGTTGTTCCCTTAGGTCATCTAGATCTCCCAATGGGACTCGCCGTGACCTTTCTCGAAAGGGCTTGTCATCTTGGAGGCGAATGTGGTGTCGAGTGCTCTTGGCACATCCCACATCAAACTCATCCTTGGAGAACAAATCCTGCCGCTTGAGGAGTTGAGATTGAATTCGCTTCTTCCACTCAGGCGAGATTGGAGCGTCTTTAGGATAGAACCGTTCAGCTGGGATCTCTCTGTCTACTCCCTCCACCAATTCAGTGGGTAAGAGGGGTGTGGCAGTGGCCACTTGTCCAATCGGCATCCGTGCCTTCAAGGTCACTGGGTAGTCTGACACATTGCATACACTTACAGAGACTCTCCCACGGGCCCGCTGTAGGGCTCTGGTGGATATTATCTCCGGCACCAATTCCACTCCAGATCTCTTCTCATTTCTGGGATCAGTTTCCAGGACCACATAGGGGCCTGGTTGTGACCAATTCAACTTGACTGAGGCCCGGAAACTAGTCATTTCTCCTGGCTGTAAGACCTTCTCCGCTCTTTCTAATCTCCAAAGCCGTCCCACTTCTGCAGGGGCCCTCTGTTCTTGTATAATCCGCTGGTAGATTGGCCGCAACATCGGGTGCATCTCCTCAGAAGTAGAACTCTGTTCCGTCACTAACGGAGTTATAAGGCGTCTCACCAAGTCAGTATTTGTCCCCACTATTATAGAACTCCGATTAGCTCCTGGTGGGCTGGGACATACAATGGCCAAGGCGTCACAGACCCCTGGTTGCCCAACAGTTGCCGAACTGAACTCCAGCTTCACTTGTAGACACCCATCATATGGAAGCTTCTGAGTCCCAATACCCCAGATTTCGAGATCCTCTAACTCCATCAGGGGTAGATGCTTCAAATGCTTCTGGTAGAAGTCCCGGTAAATCAGTGTTACTTGAGCACCTGAATCGAGGAGAGCCTTCGTGTAAACCCCTTCTACTTGAACTGGGATAATGGGTGAAGGACCTATCAACTTGTCAGGGAACTTCTTCGGAGTAGTAGAAGGCATAGACCCAGTCGACTGCACTCCAGCCTTCTTCCTAGCTCGTGGTGGTTGTTTTCTTCCCCCTAACTGGGGTTTAGGTTGTGGGTGTGCATTGCTTCCCTGTGACACAGGACCAGACACCAAGGGAGGGGATCTTTTTGTCGTAGCAGGGGGGGCTCTGGGTAAAGACTTGGGCCTCTTATTGGTATCCTGGGAATCAGAGCAGTCTTCAGCAGTTGGGCACCCAGTTTGCTCCCTCACTGGGGCCCTCTGTAGTTTCCCGCCGGTAGATAACTTCCTCTTGAATTCGATGGGCTCGGACAGATACTTCGGTAATGACCCACTCCTCCACAGTTATAGCAGCTGTTTGACGGTTTCTTGATAGGCACCACCTGAGTGGTAGAATCAGGAACTGGTTCTGACGTGACTTTTTCAAGGGGCGACTTGACACCTGCAGACAATAGGGTTAGCATTTGCGTCAGCTGGGAAACTTGCGCCTTTAATTTCTCTATTTCTGAATTCCCATTCGACACATTGAGCGTTCGAACCTCAGCAGGAAATGAAAATCCTGAGCCCTTCTTTTTCTCCTCTAGGATAGCCTCTTCCTCCCTTACCATCTTAATGAGATCAGAGTATCGCAAAGAGGTACCTCCTTGTAAAGTTTTCAACTGGATCCAGATAGGGTCAGAACTCAGAGCGCCTCTCAGGATCTGTTTCATTCTTACTTGATCCATATCCCTGGGCTCTATTCCTTTCTTTAGTACAATCTGGTATAGCATTTTGTTTAGTCGTCGAATATACTCGGAAAGCTGGTCATTTTCCCGTTGAAACATGTGTTCAAAGAGGAAGATTAAATCTGTACCTTTCTCTGTGCGCCCAAACTCATCTTGCAACATGCGAAGATAGTCATATGCTGTACAAGACTCCTGACTGAATTTCAAATTTCGGATGGCTTCTGTTGCAACGCCTTTCAGACTTTCAGTAATGCGCTGTTTCTTTTGAGCCTCTGGAACATCCCATTCTTCCAGTGCTTGCATAGCCTGTTCCATCCAGGTTTCATACTCTTCTTCTCCAGTAGGTACAGGCTGCACTCCAGAAAAGATTCTCAACTTCCTGTAGCCATAGTTCACAGAGGGCAAGGAAATTTTTATAACGCTCTCTACCAGTTTTCCTATGTCCATGAAGAAGGAAGCTGGGGGGTAGTTAGTGGTTGGCACAGAAGTGGTAGTTACTTCCACTGTGTCTGACATGGTCTGGCTTGGTCCCTCCAAACAACTTGCTGAGGTGACTAGAGGGAGTAACCGTGCTTTAACTTCTCCGGTTAGCTGGATGCTATCACCCTGGAAGCAGGTTGGGACTCCTTTCTTCCATTCTAGTAGGGCATAGGTATGGGAGACTTCTTGATCTATTTTTGTGTCTATTACAAACACTTTCTGGTCAGGTGCTAGTGTAGTTACTGCTTGACGGATCTGTTCCTCTGTCCATTTGTCAGCAGGAATGTCCATTACTACACTCAGCCCTAATTGGCCATTTTGTTCCTTGCACCACTCTGCTGCTGTGTTTGGATCCATTGCTGGCTCGTTTGTGTGGTTATCACTTTGCGAGAGGTATCAGAAAAGATCCCGGACGAGAACCCCACGTGTAGCGCTCACCCCCGAAGGAGCCGCTGGATGATCGGGTCTTCTGTTTTACCTCTGTGACACACCACAAATAATGAATCCACAGCACACCAGCACACCTTGTGAGAGTTTAAATAACTATTTACTATATATATATAATAATCTGAATAGCAATATACAACATCAACATTTATCTCTACACAGCATAACACAGAGACTGCATATGAGACACCAGCATAACAGTGATGAACGATAAATGCGGTTATTCTAACTGTGAACTTATATATATATATATACTTAGTCCCAATGTACCCGGGTACCTAACCCACTGGCCAGTGGTAGTTTCTTCAGCTAGCCAACGTTGGGGCCCAATATGAACGGTAAAAATCTGTGTGTATGGTTAATGACAACGGGCCGGAGGCCTCTCACCCATCCACGGAGGGAGATGTCCGTCTGTAGCCGGCAGGGATGTCAGCAATTATCTTCTGCGATGAAGAGCTGTATATAGGAGCTGGAGTCTGATGTCATCAGGGGTTCTGGTCATCAAATTTGGCGTCCGTCCGGGCCGAGTCGCCCCCGCAGTGTCCTCTCAGCAGGGTGGCACCTTACTCACAGCCCCAGAGGATCCTCTTCCAGCCAGGAACAAACAGCCGTTTACCGTGTGTAGCAGACGTCACTTCAGGAAGGCACGTGTGACAAGTCAGCACAGTCTCTCCACAAACAGGCGGCACCCCCAAGCGACAGCAGTCTGTTCTCCCTGTCTCCTCACATCCGACCCCCCTCTCACCCGGAACGTCCTGTCTGTACCTGACATCACTTCCTGTCTTTCTCCTGTAGCACTCTGGGAACTGTAGTCTAATTATCCGTTTTCATTTGTAATTCCTCAGTGGCTGTGTCTACAATCCCCACAAAGCTGTGCTCTCCGGCTCCACCTGCAGCTGCAATATCTTTTCTCTTAAAGGAGCTGAAATCAACAACAGGGCTACAAAAGGTTGTGTGTTTGTTTTTCGTCGAGAAAACTGTTGTGGATCTCGACAAGAAAAAAAGAGAAACACGTTTGTGTGTATGCTTAGAAACTTGTGCATGCTCAGAATAAAGTATGAGACAGGAGCGCACCTTCAGTTAAAGTAGTATTCGTAATGGAGATAGCACATTCGTCACGCTGTAACAGACTGAAAAGTGTGAATCGTCTCTCACCAAACTTTTATTTAACACGTGGTAACATAAGATTAGCAAAAGCACCCCCAAGGGTGGCACCAGTTGAATTGAACTTCCCCTTTATAGTGCCGTCGTACGTGCTGTACGTCATCGCATTTGAGAACAACGAGATTTTGTCTTGATAGTGTGTATGCAAGGAAAGCTTGACAAGATTCTCGATTCAAGTGTTAACATGGGTTTAGACGTGTTTACAAGCACCAAGCATTTTTTGTACCAAAACTCTGCTGCTCCTTGACACACTGGCGGATTGTTTTTTTTATGGCTCTAAAAGACCCTGCCACTAAATGCTGCTAAAAGCCTATGTGTGCATGGACACATAGGGGGTTATTCACAAAAGGCAAATCCATTTTGCACTACAAGTGCAAACTATGGCCCAGATTCACGTACATCTGCGCATTATTGGACCGGCGTAGCGCACCGCCTTTACGTTAGACTTGCGCAATTTTGCCCCGTAATCACCCTATTCTCGTAGCTTTTGCGCAGAAAATTGCGCATGCGTAACGTTTTTTCAGAGGCGTAAGGCGGAGTAATACAAATTGGGAAGGACGTGGGCGTGTTACATTGAAATGAGCCGTGACCCCATGCAAATGAAGGGCCGGCCGGCTCGCGCATGCGCGCTTGAAGGAGACCATGGTCAGCTCCGCTGTGCGCATGCTCACATCTCGGACACGGCGCAATCAGTGAAATTGGAAATGGACTAGGGCAACGTTGTGAACTACGCAAACAGCATAAATAGACAGAAACAAACGCACTTGCATTGCAAAAGTACATCCCTTTGTCCCTTCCCATTTAACCAAGTGCTTTTGTCCTGTTGTTCGTTGCGTTGTGTTTTGTAGTTGTCAGATTAGTGTTCTGTGTGATCAAGTGTTTGTTAGTAGATCTTTGAAAGTGTTTTTTGATAAGTGTTTGAGTGACTGTTTGTTTGATATATTTCTGTTCGTTTGTTTTCTTGCTGTTTTTTTGCTGTTTGTTTTTGTGACTGTTTCTTGCTGAGTGCTAGTGTGATTTTTTGGGTGTTAGATTTGTGTGTGTTCTTGCTTGATTGGTTGTGCTTGTTTTTGTGAGTGATTTTTGTTGACTGGGAGTGAGTTTTTTGGGAAGTATGACAGAGAGAAAGCGAAAGCTCAATTTTACTGTGGGGGAAAAAAGAATTCTTGCCCGGGCCATTAGCGATTATGGGCGTTTCCTCCACGGCCCAGACAGTGCTAACACCAACCCGGCCAGGAGGAGGGAGGTTTTGGATATGATCACTGAGCAGGTCAATTCAGCGGGGGAGGGGGAGACACGGACCCGGTCTGGGATTGACAAAAAAATCAATGACCTCCGGCGTCTGGTCAAACAGAAGCTGGCCAGAATGCATGCCCATGCCAGGGGCACAGGAGGGGGCCCACCATGCCGTATTAGGCTGACGGTGGCCCTGACCTTTCATCGGCATGAAGTTGAGGGCCTGCCCGGCTTTGACTCAAGTCCGGAGCCCGTGGTGCCAGGTAAGTTTTTTTTTTTAATATCAGGTGTGTAGCATGTGTGGGGGAGGGGGTGAAAGGGAATATGTGGCAAGTGTGTGGATCCTCCAACCTGTGAATGTTTTGTGTCATCCACAGATGTGCAGGAGGGTGCAGGGCCATCTGGCCTGACCGCACCATCCCCAGGACAGCAGCCTAATGAGGCCCCCCCCAACAAGGCCGGAGTCCACGGAGGAGGTTCAAGAGGAGGAGGAGGTTCAAGAGGAGGAGGAGAATCATGAGGAGGAGGAGTCCATGTCAGGCACTGGACGTTTGGTTTTTGAGGACTCTTCCCCTCTGGCTGGCAGCAGGCAGCCCTCCCTAAAGAGGAGCCCCCCCTCCTCCCCCAACATGGCTCCCCTCCCAAGGGCCTCCCCTTCTCCCCGGCCACAAGCATCAGCTGGAGGCAGGATTTCATCCCAGAACACCAGGGGGGTGGCCGATCTCCTGCCCGCCACTCTGAGAAGGGACCAGTTCCTCCAGACCCGCCATCTGGGACAGGTCAGCCAGACATTGGTGCGGATGGAGGAGAGCCTGTCCTCCATCAAGGATACGCTGGGGAACCTGGACTCCCACTCCCGGGCTTTCACAACCTGCCTAAACGAACTGCAGACGACATCAGCAGGCGTTGGGCAGGATGTGAGGGCCCTTACCCAGGCTATCCAGGCCAACACGGCAACACTTGGTGCTGCCCTGGACAGAATAGCCGTGGCCTTGGAGGGCAGGCCGCCAGGTGGGCAGAGATCAGGGGCTGCTCCTCCTTCCCCGGTTTTCCCCCTCCCCATGAGTCTCCCCTGAGACTCACGTAAAGGGCAATAATTTTATTTTCCACTCTTTTTTTTTTTTTTTTGCTGGAAAATTTTTGATTTTGCTGGGAATTTTTTATTTTTTTATTTGGGTTGTGAATGCTGTTTGAATGTGGGGGTGACATTCCTGCCGGAAAAGGGGTGTCACCCTCAATTTTGGTGGAGAAGGGTTCCCCAGGACCAGGGAGAAGTGATCCCCAGGTCCGTGTGAATGGTGTATGAATGTACAGTGACATAATTGGAGCCTTGGCGTGGCGTTGCTGCTCACAAGTCCAGCATGGTGGACTGGTGCCAATCCAATTTGATGTGGATGTGGGGTGTGTGTGCTAGGGACCACTGGCGTAGCGGGGGGGGGGGGGGCAGTGGGGGCTGTCGCACCGGGCGAAACATGGGGGGGGGCGAATCCATCCACCGGCTCCGCGGAGCGCTCCGGAGCCTCGGCCTAGGAAAGTCCCCGGCTTCGGCCTAGCTCCGGAGCGGCGGCCATCTTGGTACACCCGGCGGCGGCCCTCCTCTCTGTTCACACCCACAGAGGAGGAGGAGCCCGCGCTTGAGGGAAACCACACACGCCGCTGTCTGAGGTCTGAGGTCTGCACTACTGGGGGTTACTGTCTGAGGTCTGCACTACTGGGGGTTACTGTCTGAGGTCTGCACTATTGGGGGTTACTGTCTGAGGTCTGCACTATTGGGGGTTACTGTCTGAGGTCTGCACTACTGGGGGTTATTGTCTGAGGTCTGCACTATTATGGAGGTTACTCTCTGAGGTCTGCACTACTGGGGGTTATTGTCTGAGGTCTGCACTATTGGGGGTTACTGTCTGAGGTCTGCACTATTGGGGGTTACTGTCTGAGGTCTGCACTATTATGGGGGTTACTGTCTGAGGTCTGCACTATTATGGGGGTTACTGTCTGAGGTCTGCACTATTATGGGGGTTACTGTCTGAGGTCTGCACTATTGTGGGGGTTACTGTCTGAGGTCTGCACTACTGGGGGTTACTGTCTGAGGTCTGCACTATTATGGAGGTTATTGTCTGAGGTCTGCACTACTGGGGGTTACTGTCTGAGGTCTGCACTACTGGGGGTTATTGTCTGAGGTCTGCACTATTATGGAGGTTACTCTCTGAGGTCTGCACTACTGGGGGTTATTGTCTGAGGTCTGCACTATTGGGGGTTACTGTCTGAGGTCTGCACTATTGGGGGTTACTGTCTGAGGTCTGCACTACTGGGGGTTAATGTCTGAGGTCTGCACTATTGGGGGGGTTACTGTCTGAGGTCTGCACTATTGGGGGTTACTGTCTGAGGTCTGCACTATTGGGGGTTAATGTCTGAGGTCTGCACTATTATGGGGGTTACTGTCTGAGGTCTGCACTATTATGGGGGTTACTGTCTGAGGTCTGCACTATTATGGAGGTTACTGTCTGAGGTCTGCACTATTATGGGGGTTACTGTCTGAGGTCTGCACTATTATGGGGGTTACTGTCTGAGGTCTGCACTATTATGGGGGTTACTGTCTGAGGTCTGCACTATTATGGAGGTTACTGTCTGAGGTCTGCACTATTATGGGGGTTACTGTCTGAGGTCTGCACTATTGTGGGGGTTACTGTCTGAGGTCTGCACTATTATGGGGGTTACTGTCTGAGGTCTGCACTATTATGGGGGTTACTGTCTGAGGTCTGCACTATTATGGGGATTACTGTCTGAGGTCTGCACTATTATGGGGGGTTACTGTCTGAGGTCTGCACTACTGGGGGTTACTGTCTGAGGTCTGCACTATTATGGGGGTTACTGTCTGAGGTCTGCACTATTATGGGGGTTACTGTCTGAGGTCTGCACTATTATGGGGGTTACTGTCTGAGGTCTGCACTATTATGGGGGTTACTGTCTGAGGTCTGCACTATTATGGGGGGTTACTGTCTGAGGTCTGCACTACTGGGGGTTACTGTCTGAGGTCTGCACTACTGGGGGTTACTGTCTGAGGTCTGCACTATGGTGGGGGTTACTGTCTGAGGTCTGCACTACTGGGGGTTATTGTCTGAGGTCTGCACTACTGGGGGTTATTGTCTGAGGTCTGCACTATTGGGGGTTAATGTCTGAGGTCTGCACTATTGGGGGTTACTGTCTGAGGTCTGCACTATTATGGGGGTTACTGTCTGAGGTCTGCACTATTATGGGGGTTACTGTCTGAGGTCTGCACTATTATGGGGGTTACTGTCTGAGGTCTGCACTATTATGGGGGTTACTGTCTGAGGTCTGCACTACTGGGGGTTATTGTCTGAGGTCTGCACTATTGGGGGTTAATGTCTGAGGTCTGCACTATTGGGGGTTACTGTCTGAGGTCTGCACTATTATGGGGGTTACTGTCTGAGGTCTGCACTATTATGGGGGTTACTGTCTGAGGTCTGCACTATTATGGGGGTTACTGTCTGAGGTCTGCACTATTATGGAGGTTACTGTCTGAGGTCTGCACTACTGGGGGTTATTGTCTGAGGTCTGCAATACTGGGGGTTACTGTCTGAGGTCTGCACTACTGGGGGTTATTGTCTGAGGTCTGCACTACTGGGGGTTACTGTCTGAGGTCTGCACTACTGGGGGTTACTGTCTGAGGTCTGCACTACTGGGGGTTATTGTCTGAGGTCTGCACTACTGGGGGTTAATGTCTGAGGTCTGCACTATTGGGGGGGTTACTGTCTGAGGTCTGCACTATTGGGGGTTACTGTCTGAGGTCTGCACTATTGGGGGTTAATGTCTGAGGTCTGCACTATTATGGGGGTTACTGTCTGAGGTCTGCACTATTATGGGGGTTACTGTCTGAGGTCTGCACTATTATGGAGGTTACTGTCTGAGGTCTGCACTATTATGGGGGTTACTGTCTGAGGTCTGCACTATTATGGGGGTTACTGTCTGAGGTCTGCACTATTATGGGGGTTACTGTCTGAGGTCTGCACTATTATGGAGGTTACTGTCTGAGGTCTGCACTATTATGGGGGTTACTGTCTGAGGTCTGCACTATTATGGGAGGTTACTGTCTGAGGTCTGCACTATTATGGGGGTTACTGTCTGAGGTCTGCACTATTATGGGGGTTACTGTCTGAGGTCTGCACTATTATGGGGGTTACTGTCTGAGGTCTGCACTATTATGGGGGTTACTGTCTGAGGTCTGCACTATTATGGGGGTTACTGTCTGAGGTCTGCACTATTATGGGGGGTTACTGTCTGAGGTCTGCACTACTGGGGGTTACTGTCTGAGGTCTGCACTACTGGGGGTTACTGTCTGAGGTCTGCACTATGGTGGGGGTTACTGTCTGAGGTCTGCACTACTGGGGGTTATTGTCTGAGGTCTGCACTACTGGGGGTTATTGTCTGAGGTCTGCACTATTGGGGGTTAATGTCTGAGGTCTGCACTATTATGGGGGTTACTGTCTGAGGTCTGCACTATTATGGGGGTTACTGTCTGAGGTCTGCACTATTATGGGGGTTACTGTCTGAGGTCTGCACTATTATGGGGGTTACTGTCTGAGGTCTGCACTATTATGGGGGTTACTGTCTGAGGTCTGCACTATTATGGGGGTTACTGTCTGAGGTCTGCACTACTGGGGGTTATTGTCTGAGGTCTGCACTATTGGGGGTTAATGTCTGAGGTCTGCACTATTGGGGGTTACTGTCTGAGGTCTGCACTATTATGGGGGTTACTGTCTGAGGTCTGCACTATTATGGGGGTTACTGTCTGAGGTCTGCACTATTATGGGGGTTACTGTCTGAGGTCTGCACTATTACTGGAGGCACTACTGGGGGTTACTGTCTGAGGTCTGCACTACTGTTACTGGGGTTACTGTCTGAGGTCTGCACTACTGGGGGTTACTGTCTGAGGTCTGCACTACTGGGGGTTATTGTCTGAGGTCTGCACTACTGGGGGTTACTGTCTGAGGTCTGCACTACTGGGGGTTACTGTCTGAGGTCTGCACTACTGGGGGTTATTGTCTGAGGTCTGCACTACTGGGGGTTATTGTCTGAGGTCTGCACTACTGGGGGTTAATGTCTGAGGTCTGCACTATTGGGGGGGTTACTGTCTGAGGTCTGCACTATTGGGGGTTACTGTCTGAGGTCTGCACTATTGGGGGTTACTGTCTGAGGTCTGCACTATTATGGGGGTTACTGTCTGAGGTCTGCACTATTATGGGGGTTACTGTCTGAGGTCTGCACTATTATGGGGGTTACTGTCTGAGGTCTGCACTATTATGGGGGTTACTGTCTGAGGTCTGCACTATTATGGGGGTTACTGTCTGAGGTCTGCACTATTATGGGGGTTACTGTCTGAGGTCTGCACTATTATGGGGGTTACTGTCTGAGGTCTGCACTATTATGGAGGTTACTGTCTGAGGTCTGCACTATTATGGGGGTTACTGTCTGAGGTCTGCACTATTATGGGGGTTACTGTCTGAGGTCTGCACTATTATGGGAGGTTACTGTCTGAGGTCTGCACTATTATGGGGGTTACTGTCTGAGGTCTGCACTATTGTGGGGGTTACTGTCTGAGGTCTGCACTATTATGGGGGTTACTGTCTGAGGTCTGCACTATTATGGGGGTTACTGTCTGAGGTCTGCACTATTATGGGGGTTACTGTCTGAGGTCTGCACTATTATGGGGGGTTACTGTCTGAGGTCTGCACTACTGGGGGTTACTGTCTGAGGTCTGCACTACTGGGGGTTACTGTCTGAGGTCTGCACTATGGTGGGGGTTACTGTCTGAGGTCTGCACTACTGGGGGTTATTGTCTGAGGTCTGCACTACTGGGGGTTATTGTCTGAGGTCTGCACTATTGGGGGTTAATGTCTGAGGTCTGCACTATTGGGGGTTACTGTCTGAGGTCTGCACTATTATGGGGGTTACTGTCTGAGGTCTGCACTATTATGGGGGTTACTGTCTGAGGTCTGCACTATTATGGGGGTTACTGTCTGAGGTCTGCACTATTATGGGGGTTACTGTCTGAGGTCTGCACTACTGGGGGTTATTGTCTGAGGTCTGCACTATTGGGGGTTAATGTCTGAGGTCTGCACTATTATGGGGGTTACTGTCTGAGGTCTGCACTATTATGGGGGTTACTGTCTGAGGTCTGCACTATTATGGGGGTTACTGTCTGAGGTCTGCACTATTATGGGGGTTACTGTCTGAGGTCTGCACTATTATGGAGGTTACTGTCTGAGGTCTGCACTATTATGGGGGTTACTGTCTGAGGTCTGCACTATTATGGGGGTTACTGTCTGAGGTCTGCACTATTGTGGGGGTTACTGTCTGAGGTCTGCACTATTGTGGGGGTTACTGTCTGAGGTCTGCACTATTGTGGGGGTTACTGTCTGAGGTCTGCACTACTGGGGGTTACTGTCTGAGGTCTGCACTACTGGGGGTTACTGTCTGAGGTCTGCACTACTGGGGGTTACTGTCTGAGGTCTGCACTACGGGGGGTTACTGTCTGAGGTCTGCACTACTGGGGGTTACTGTCTGAGGTCTGCACTATTGTGGGGGTTACTGTCTGAGGTCTGCACTATTGTGGGGGTTACTGTCTGAGGTCTGCACTACTTGGGGTTACTGTCTGAGGTCTGCACTACTGGGGGTTACTGTCTGAGGTCTGCACTATTATGGGGGTTACTGTCTGAGGTCTGCACTATTATGGAGGTTACTGTCTGAGGTCTGCACTACTGGGGGTTAATGTCTGAGGTCTGCACTACTGGGGGTTAATGTCTGAGGTCTGCACTATTGGGGGTTACTGTCTGAGGTCTGCACTACTGGGGGTTACTGTCTGAGGTCTGCACTATTATGGAGGTTACTGTCTGAGGTCTGCACTACTGGGGGTTACTGTCTGAGGTCTGCACTACTGGGGGTTACTGTCTGAGGTCTGCACTATTATGGGGGTTACTGTCTGAGGTCTGCACTATTATGGGGGTTACTGTCTGAGGTCTGCACTATTATGGGGGTTACTGTCTGAGGTCTGCACTATTATGGGGGTTACTGTCTGAGGTCTGCACTATGCTGGGGTATACTGTCTGAGGTCTGCACTATGCTGGGGTATACTGTCTGAGGTCTGCACTATTATAGGGGTTACTGTCTGAGGTCTGCACTACTGGGGGTTACTGTCTGAGGTCTGCACTATTGTGGGGGTTACTGTCTGAGGTCTGCACTATGGTGGGGGTTACTGTCTGAGGTCTGTTAAATAGGGGGTCTGTGATTGTGGGGGGTCTATCTGTGATGAGAGGTCTGTTATTTAGGGGGTCAGTCTGTGATGGGGGATCTGTGATTGTGGGGGGGTCAGTCTGTGATTGTGGGGGGGGGGGGTTCAGTCTATGATGGGGGATCTGTGGTTGTGGGGGGGGGTCAGTCTGTTAATCCCTTACAGTAAGGGGTTAAATGATTAATCCTGCAATAATTTACCCCTTACATGCTGAAAGCCCTGAGAGGGATACATTACAGATCCTTATAACCAGAGTGGATGATTATACAAGGGGGGGGGGGGGGGGGCGAAAAAAAAATTCTGCCCCGGGCGCCCATAACTCTGGTTACGCCACTGCTAGGGACCACAGTGGTGTGCATGCATGCATTCTCATTGTGCCATGATTAATGTGTGTGTTTAACGTGCAAAGATGCCCAATGTGAGCTGTCTCCTGGCTGCTCTTCCCTCAGAAAACGGGGGACCCTCGGTTAGGGGGGGATTGTCTGGTTCAGGGGTCAGGTCATCACGTAGGTCAATCTGCAGGCCCTTTCTTACTGCGAAGTTGTGCAGCATGCAACATGCACCGATGATCTGGCACACAAAGTTTGGGGAATATAACAGGGTACCCCCAGACTTATCCAGGCATCGGAAACGTGACTTTAGGAGGCCAAAGGTGCGCTCCACCACTGCTCGTGTTTGGGCATGTGCTTGATTGTATCTTTCTTCTCCTGGGGTTTGGGGGTTCCGGATAGGAGTCATGAGATGGGGTCCCAGTGGATATGCAGAGTCACCTGTAAGGGAAAAGACAGGAGGATGTTAGTCATGCATGTGCCCCTTGTGATGTGTGCATCATGGGAGGGGATAGTCATGCCTGCCACCCATGTCACTCACCAACCAGTCAGGTGTCCCCATACACGTTCTGATCGAATTCCATTCAAATGTGGCATTGATTGTATATGTAGCTGTCATGGCTGGACCCTGGGTGTTTGGCACGGACGTGCCATATGAGGCCTTGGGCATCAACTATCACCTGTACGTTGATGGAATGCCAATGCTTCCGATTGCGGTACATGTGCTCTGTCTCCTGGGGGGGCTGGAGTGCCACATGTGTGCAATCAATGGCCCCCACAGTGCGTGGGAATCTGGCAATTCTGTAGAAGTCTGTCATTGCCTTCAGCTGCAGGTCCTCAGTGGTGGGTTTGATGATTTGGTTGGCCATGCGTCTGAGGATTGCAGGGACAACCTGGTGCACACATCTGCTCATGGAGGATTGTGACATCCCAGTCACCACTCCACTTGTACGCTGAAAAGAGCCACTGGCAAGGAAATGGAGTGTTGCCATGACCTTGACCAGTGGCTGCACTGCATGTGAGCGGTGTGTTGGGCTGGTGATGTCCTCCTGCAGGGTTGTGGTTAATTCCAGGATGACATGAGGGGTGAATCTGAAGATGCGATACACCTCAGAATCACTCATGCCAAACAGGTCTATGCGGGTGCGGTATATCCTCTCCCGTGCCATCCTCCGTGCCATCCTCCGTGCCCTCATCCTTCTTTGTTCATCTAAAGTCAGTAGTACAGCTATGTGCGACGATGCCCCTGGCATGTTGGCATACAGATTGTTGTGCAACACGTGTGACTGCTGAGCTCCTCACTTTTCTCTTTTTAGACCAGCTTTTATCTGGTCTAATTTTAGACGGGACATTTTGCTGTTGCGCACACTCTGCGTCGCCTGCGCTGCCCCAACGTTCTTTTGTGGATCCCCGTAAGTCCCTAATTAGCATATTTGACTAGCAAATCAATGGTCTGTCTAGCGCACTTTTGCGCGGACGGATGCGCCAGTCTAACGAAATTACGCGGGACAAAAAAAAGTCGATTTTTTGCGTATCTCGTTCTGGGGATGCCGTGCATCGCAACGCACGCGCACATTTCGACTTACGCCGCGCATCTCCTGTTGCGCAGGCGTAATCGCTCTGTGAATCTGGGCCCATAAATGCAAAGTGGACTTGAAATTGCACTAAAAGTGCACTTGGAAGTGCAGTCGCTGTAGAACCAAGGGGGGCATGCAAGGAAAATAAAAAAAATGTATTTTAGCTTGCACATGATTGGATAATAAAATTAGCAGAGCTTCCCCTCATTTCAGATCTTCCCCTCAAATTTACAGCGACTGCACTTCCAAGTGCACTTTCAGTGCAATTTCAAGTACAAAGTGGATTTGTCTTTTGTAAATATCCCCCACAGACTAACATGCAGGAGAGTTTAGCAACAGAAAAAAAACCGACAGACGCCCCTAGAAACAGCTGCAAAAACATCTAGTGTACATGAGACCTTACAAATAAAGAATGTATTAAAAAAGGGTACCAATGTTGCAGTGTGATCACTGTGACAGAGGAGATATAGGGAAATATTTCCTGATGCCATCATCTCCTAGCCTAGAAAAGTACATTTTCTGAAGGTCTGAGACTACTTTTTAATAATAAAAGAAAGAGCTTTTATAAAAAAAAAAAAAATTACGGTTACTGTATATTGTGACAATGTATGTGATTATTAATGCAGATTTGTAACGTTACTTTGGAGGAGGGAATTGACAGGCCACACACGCCTTCTCCAGATAGCATCAGCTGTATAAATCTATAAATCTAGTGATCATTTTTACATAATGTTTTCACTGTATGCAACGTCTGTTATGCATTCTTTTCATCATATGTTTTGTTTTCGTTTTCCAGATTGTAACAGCTTTATTTTAAAGAACTTAAAATGACAAGAAATATGAAAGCATTCTTTTTACCACATTTAAATTTCATTATTTTTTTTTTTTTGTTTAATAACTGTTTATTGAACGGCAGATAGTACATAAAAAGCATATGAACAGTTTACCTAGTGTAAGATACGTAGTAAAAGATCACAGAAAAACACAAAAGGTGGAACATGGTAAAAAGGTTGTAAGGGGAAAAAAATGTGGTAAAAGAGTAATGGAATTTCCAAGAACCAGCAAGTTCACTAAATCTCAAGGCAAATTAAGAGACTTCAAACAATGCCTGGGTTTGAGTCAAATGGAGGAGAGAAACATAAATAATACTTCACTGAATAGAAGAGAAGAGGGAGGAAATTCGATGTGATAATAGAAAAGAAAAAGAAAAGGGAAAAATGAAATAGGAGAAGGTGAGAATAGAAGGAGAGGAGAGGAATGGGAGAGCAGGATAATGAACGTAGAATGGGGAGGAGGGAATTAAAGGCCAATATAAGGTGGTGTAGAGCTTAGTTACAACAGTTAGCATAGAGGAACACATTAGTAGATAATCAATACATGGTTACAAGTCAGCAGAATCTAAAACAATGTCTTTATATACTTAGAATTTAAATTCGAACCAATGCGCCCATATTTTGGTATGATGGCCTATGACCCCTTTTGAAATGTATGTAAGTTCCTCTAAGGCCTCGTACACACGAGCAGACAGATTTTTTCAAATCTGTCTGTCCGACAGATTTGAACAAATCTGTCTGCTGGGATTTTGGTTTGCTCGCATGTACACACGAGCAAACCAAAATCCCCGCCAGCAGACGGCGCGCTGACGTGTCGGTGACGTGGCGGTGACGTTGACGCCGCCACGTCACCGCACCAGGAAGTAAAACACTTCCGCGCATGCGCCAAATCAATTCGGCGGCGGTGCGGCGGCGGTGCGGGACGACATGTCTGCTGGTAAGTGTACTAACCAGCAGACATGTCGGGCGGACGGATTCCCACCCGATAGATTTCAAAGCATGCTTTGAAATCTGTCGGGTGGCCAAATCAGTCGGCTCGGCCGTACACACGATCGAATCTGTCTGCTGAAACGGTCCAGCAGACCGTTTCCAGCGGACAGATTTGATCGTGTGTACGAGGCCTAAGAGATAAAAATTGTCTACTTTGCATAACCACCGTAACAGAGAAGGGATTAATGGTTGGCCCCACAAAGTGAGGATGAGGGACTTGGCTGTGCATTCAGTTTACATAATATCATGAAGGGGTTAGGAAATCCCATAAACATATCTTTTTCTTGTAAGAAGGATGATTACCCATCCTTGTGCTAATCAAGTGGCCATGGGTCCACAGAACTAAGGGATGTATAAGAACAACTCTCCCTGTCCATCCTTACATGTCTCTTTATTTAAGTCCCTTTATATAGAAATATATATATATATATATATATATATATTGTAACGTTTGGGGGCCATAGTTCAACAGGGATTCAGTGCTTAAACCGTTGTTTTAAAGGAAAAAGGCTTTTATTCACAGAAAAGCAAAATAAGGCTTTCTCAGCATGCCAAAAACTGTAACATAAAAGTCCGCTTGGCTCCAGCGTCAACAAAAAGTCTGCTTATATCCAGCACAAAACAGTGAAAGCAAAATGACATACGGTTTGTTGCAAGATCAATCTTCACCCCCTGCACTTCAAAAGTCCTCACTGTGCAGCTAGCAGACTTCCATCTTGTCCTCACAGGTGCACTCTCCAAACTCACTCACCATCTCCAGCACCACTTCCTGCTTTAATGGGTGGTTCTCTGGGAGAGTTAACACCATGTGCGCTGGCTCCCAAGGTTTAGGAGTGGAGGCTCCGTCCCACCCAAATAACACTTTGGAGCCTCCAAAATTCCGGGCCCCAAACTACTTTATTAAAGATAGAGAAGACTGCAAGCCAGTCCTCTCTGAATTAGCGCCTGCCTGGAACTTTTCACCCACTTTTGGGTGACCCCCTGAACCTTCTCCCTCTATTTAAATGGACCATAGTCCAAATAGTGGTGCCGTATAGCACCCGTCCAGGACCCAACCCCGGCGTCCTGTACATATCCCCCCCCTCTGCCTCAACGCGGAGGTGTTGAAGGCACCAGTAGACACCATGCAATGGACTCGGGAGAGGGCATCGGCATTCTGATGCGGTCTCCCGGGTCTGTGCTCTACCACGAAATTGAACTCCTGGAGAGAAAAGAACCACCTTGTTACCCTGGCATTGGTCTGCTTATTTTGTCTCATCCAGGTAAGAGGAGCGTGGTCTGACACCAAGCGAAACTTCCTGCCCAGGAGGAAATATCGTAGGGAGTCCAAAGCCCACTTGATGGCCAGACACTCCCGCTCCACCACCGCGTAGTTTCTCTCAGCCGCCGTCAGCTTTCTACTAAGAAAAACCACAGGGTGCTCTTCTCCATTGATTTCCTGAGACAGGACCGCTCCCAACCCTTCACTTGAAGCATCTGTCTGCACTACAAAATCTTTTGTAAAATCTGGAGCTACAAGCACTGGATCTTGACACAACGCTGTCTTAAGCTTTAGAAAAGCTGTCTCGGCCTCGGCGTTCCACTTTATCATCACTGACTTTCGTCAGGTCGTTCAGCGGTGCAGCAATAGTGGCAACGTTGGGGACAAACCTCCTATAATAGCCAACTATGCCCAAAAACGCCCTGACCTGCTTCTTGGTTAGGGGACGGGGCCAGTCCTGTATGGCTTCCACCTTACTCATTTGGGGCTTCACCAGTCCTCTACCCACAATATACCCTAGGTATTTTGCTTCCTCCATCCCAATGGCACACTTCTCGGGGTTGATGGTGAACCCTGCTATTCTAAGGGAGTCTACGACTGCCTGAACCCGGGGAAGGTGGGACTCCCAATCAGTGCTGAAAATGACTATGTCATCTAGGTAGACAGAAGCGTACCGTTGGTGTGGACGCAGAGTTTTATCCATGGCCCTTTGGAACGTGGCAGGGGCTGAGTGTAGACCAAATGGCATCCTCTTATATTGGAAGTGGCCTTCCGGAGTAGAGAAGGCTGTCTTCTCCCTGGCTTCCTTAGTCAGGGGAATCTGCCAGTACCCTTTTGTGAGGTCCAGCGTGGTAATGTACCTGGCAGGACCCATCCTCTCAATTAGCTCATCTACTCGTGGCATTGGATATGCGTCAAACTTGGAGACTTCATTAAGCTTTCTGAAGTCGTTGCAGAAGCGGAGGGTGCCGTTGGGCTTGGGTACCAACACAATTGGGCTTGACCATTCGCTCTGCGACTCTTCAATGACTCCAAGCTCGAACATTCTTTTAACCTCTTCCGACACTGACACCCTATGCGCTTCTGGGATACGGTAAGGCTTTAACCTGACTTTTACATTGGGCTCGGTCACAATGTCATGCTCGATGACGTTGGTGCGACCGGGCAACTCTGAAAACATGTCTATTTCTTTGTAGAAACTCTTTTGTTTGCTGGGTTTGGGGCCTAGTCAGGGTAGCAGCAACCTGCACCAAGTCGATCCCTGCATGGTCCCCTGACTGTACCCCTACTACTGCAGACACTTGTTCTCTGTCTCTCCAGGGTTTCAACAAATTAATGTGATAGATCTGGTATGGTTTTCTTTTCCCCGGCTGGTGTACCTTGTAGTCCACCTCACCGACTTTCTCTACTACCTCAAATGGGCCCTGCCACTTGGCCAAGAATTTACTCTCCACCGTGGGTATTAGAACAGCCACCCGGTCTCCTACTTGGAACTGTCTAATTTTAGCCGACCTGTTATACACTCTCCTTTGGGCATCCTGGGCCTTCTGCATGTGCTCCCTCACCAGCGGCATCACCTTAGCCACCCTCTCTCGCATTTGAGAGATATGCTCTACCACCGTTTTGTGTGGTGAGGACTCACTTTCCCACGTTTCTTTTACCAGGTCGAGTAACCCCCGGGGCCTTCGTCCATACACTAACTCAAATGGCGAGAAACCTGTGGATGCTTGTGGGACCTCCCGGATAGCAAACAACAGGGCAGGGAGTAACATATCCCAATCCTTCCCACCTTTCTGGACTACTCTTTTCAACATTGACTTTAGGGTTTTATTAAATCTTTCGACTAGGCCATCGGTCTGCGGGTGGTAGACGGACGTCCGCAACTGTTTAATTTGAAACAATTTGCACAAGTCCGCCATCACCTTTGACATAAAGGGGGTACCCTGGTCTGTCAGGATCTCTTTGGGGAACCCAGTTCGCGAGAACATTTGAAACAATTCCCTGGCAATGGCCTTAGAGGAGGTCTTCCTCAAAGGGACGGCTTCTGGATACCTAGTTGCGTAATCTAGGATGACAAATATGTATTGGTGCCCCCGTGCCGACTTTACCAGGGGTCCCACCAGATCCATAGCAATCCGCTCAAACGGGACTTCGATAATTGGCAAGGGCACCAGAGGGTTTCTATAGTGTGGCACTGGGGCGGTTAACTGGCAAATGGGACAAGACGCACAGTATCTTTTAACCTCGGCCTTCAACCCTGGCCAGTAAAACCGGTCGGTTATCCTGGCCTCTGTTTTCTCCGCCCCCAGGTGTCCTCCCAGTGCATCGTTGTGGGCTAGATCGAGGAGCATCCGCCTATACGGTTGGGGAACCAGCAACTGCTCTATAATTTCCCCTCGGCTCTCAGCCACTCGATACAGTAAGTCCCCCTTCAACGCAAAGTGAGGGAACCTCTGATCTGCGTCTGGCATTTGTGGGACCCCATCAATAACAGAAACCTGCTCTCGAGCATTGACCAAGGCAGGGTCCTGTAATTGGGCGGTACCAAATGCACCCCTGGACACATCTAGATCTGGATGTACTGGCCTTGAGGATGTTTCCCCTTCATCCTCCTCAACCGGGGAGAGCTCCACATCATCCTCCCCCAGCATAACTTGTAATGGGAAGACTTCCCCCCCCTCAGAGATCAACTCGGGTTTAAGACCTGGGTCAGGGGCATTATCCTTCACATTAGCATTCCCTGCGACTTCATTATCAATGAGAGGTATTTCTATATCAGAGGTGTGCATTTCAGGTCCAGACCCCTCAGACTCTGTCCCTTCCAGGCCCAGTGTCCCCAGCTCCCCTGGTAGTCCCATCTGTACCTCATTCCATAGTTCCAGAAATAGTGGACAGTCCCGCCCCACTATGATGTCATGAATTAAACTGTTTACCACCCCGACCTCCTGTGTAACTGAGGCATGGCCATAAGAAACAGTCACCGGGACTAAGGGGTACTCCTTGGTGTCCCCATGGATACACACTACCCGAAGAGTTTTAGTCACTGGTCCAAGCCTCCCAAGTACCCTGGCATGTACTAATGTTACCATGCTACCAGAGTCCAGTAGGGCCCTGGCAGGAAGGTGGTTCACCCACACTTCACACTCAAACCGTCCTGCAGCCAGATCAAGATGAGTGGTACACACACTTTGCACATAGAAGGAGCTTCTCCGACCAGTTCCGCACTCCATAGGCTCCTCCTGCAGTGGGCATTGTGCCCGGGTATGCCCCCAGGACCGACATCGCCAACATTGTATGTCTCCCATCTTTGGTACAGGAACCGAACTCCGTGGTTCTATGGCAGACGGTGTAGACCTGCGGATGCCAACATCTGGCAAGACTTCTCTCCTCAGGGTGGTGGCTGGTCTGGGTGTCCTTGGCGTGGGTTCTCGACGCTTGGCAGGCCCAAGCAGGTCCTCCACCACGGTGTACCGTTCAACCAGCTCGACCAGCTGGTCAGCGTTGGTAGGGTTTCCATGGCTTACTCAGCGCTGTAGGTCATCTGGCAGGGACCGTAGGTACCAGTCCATCACCACTCGTTCCACCATTTGTGGACCTGACAATTTTTCCGGCTGCAGCCATTTTTTAACTAACTGGATTAGTTCATGCATCTGGGACCTGGGTGGTTGGTCCGATTTGTACCGCCAGCGATGCACCCTCTGAGCCCGGACAGCTGTGGTCACTCCCAGGCGGGCCAGGATCTCAGCTTTTAGACGTTCATAGTCTTTGATGTGCTCAGCTGGGAGGTCAAAATAGGCCTTTTGTGGGTCACCAGTGAGAAAAGGGGAGATAATGCCGGCCCATTGGTCCCGGGGCCATGCTTCTCTCTCTGCTATCCTTTCAAAGGTGGTAAGAAAGGCTTCCACGTCATCGCTGGGTGTTAGTTTTTGCAAAAAATGGCTGGCTCTAACAGACACTGGGTTGCTAACGGCAACGGCCGATTGCTCTTGTCCCTGAGCCAGCTGCTGTACTGCCTCTTGCAAGGCAGCCACCTGTGCTTGAGTGGACTCCTGCTGGGCTGTAAACTGGGTGGCTAGCAGCCGTGTGTTTTCCTGCTGCGCAGCTATAGCCTGTGCCAGGGCCTGCTGCTGCTGAGCCATCGCTTCCTCATGGCGACGGTTGGCGTCCGCTGACGCTTGCTGTTGGGTCACGGTGGCTTGTGCCAAAGCCCTAATGACCTCTTCCATGTCGTTGCGTGCTGTTTGTAATGTCTGGGCTGACTTCACCCAAGACATGCCATAAGTACACTGTCTCTTTAAATGTCAGTTTTTAGTTTTAAACGGTTTTGCGCCTGCAAATGCACTGTGCCCGCACTCAACACCAATTGTAACGTTTGGGGGCCATAGCTCAACAGGGATTCAGTGCTTAAACCGTTGTTTTAAAGGAAAAAGGCTTTTATTCACAGAAAGGCAAAATAAGGCTTTCTCAGCATGCCAAAAACTGTAACATAAAAGTCCGCTTGTCTCCAGCGTCAACAAAAAGTCTGCTTATATCCAGCACAAAACAGTGAAAGCAAAATGACATACGGTTTGTTGCAAGATCAATCTTCACCCCCTGCACTTCAAAAGTCCTCACTGTGCAGCTAGCAGACTTCCATCTTGTCCTCACAGGTGCACTCTCCAAACTCACTCACCATCTCCAGCACCACTTCCTGCTTTAATGGGTGGTTCTCTGGGAGAGTTAACACCATGTGCGCTGGCTCCCAAGGTTTAGGAGTGGAGGCTCCGTCCCACCCAAATAACACTTTGGAGCCTCCAAAATTCCAGGCCCCAAACTACTTTATTAAAGATAGAGAAGACTGCAAGCCAGTCCTCTCTGAATTAGCGCCTGCCTGGAACTTTTCACCCACTTTTGGGTGACCACCTGAACCTTCTCCCTCTATTTAAATGGACCATAGTCCAAATAGTGGTGCCGTATAGCACCCGTCCAGGACCCAACCCCGGCGGCCTTGTACAATATATATATATATATATATATTTTTTTTTTTTACATATGCAACTAACCATATGATTGCATGTATTTGAAAAGCAACTACTAATAAAATAGTTTTTTTGTTATTGCCAAATGTTAGCAACAAAGCTAAGCAATCGCTTACTTTATTAAGTGATTGTAAAAAGTGTAAGCACTCTAGTTGTTCTCATTACCATAATATTGTTAAAAATGTAAATACATAAACCTATATATATTATATCCTTGCGTAGTTAAAACATAGATCTTGTAAATTCATCACTGTCCAGCAGAGTTGCCCAATTAGTACCCTTGAGGGCTGTTGACAAGCCAAGCTTTTAGAGCACACCAAAACTTTCTTTAGTAATCAATGAAAGCCTTAATTATTAAACTCTGAGTCCTGAAACTCTGACAACAGCTAATCCCTTGGGCATAGTGGTTTACATTTTCTTGTATTTACAAAAAATAATTGCAAATTAAGTAATTATCTATTTTGCCACATGAAACTATATCTAATTATATTCAATTGAAGATTTCTGTGCACTTTACACAAGAAATTACCATATTTTAAATAAGCTTAGTGGAAATGAAAGTACAACTAAACGCTCAAAAAAAATTAAATAAACTTAGGGGTTGATTCACTAAAACTGGAGGGTGCAAAATCTGGTGCAACTCTGCAGAGAAACGTATCAGCTTCTAGGTTTTCTTTTTGCCAAAGCCTAATTGAACGAGGTGAACACGCACAGGTGCACCAGATTTTGCACTCTCTAATATTAGTAAATCAGCCCCCCAGTTTTGTAGAGCACTGTAAATAATAGAGAATTGCATTAGCCTTTGTGAATTATTTTTATTTTGTTCCTAGTTTCACCTTTCTGTCACTTGCTGCGGCTCTGTTATGCCCCGGGAGTTGAAGAAAACAACTGAATACTCCTTGCATGATGTGACTCATATAGGCTAATCATATCAGCGACTCATAGCTTACTCATGACTTTCCTTTCACTTCTTACAGCTAACCTGTTTTGCTCTATATGGGCGGATTCTCATTACGTTTTTGGGTTTAAATAAACTTAAATAATTTAAGTTTAAATAAGCTCTGGGGGTTAATTACGAAAGACAAATCCACTTTGCACTACAAGTGCAAACTACAAGTGCAAAGTGCACTTGAAATTGCACTAAAAGTGCACTTGGAAGTGAAGTCTCTGTAAATCTGAGGGGTAGATCTGAAATGAGGGTAAGCTCTGCTGAACCCCCAACTGTTCCCACAAAGTTGGGATCATGAAATTGCCCAAAATGTCTTGATATACTGATGCCTTAAGAGTTCCTTTCCCTGAAAGTAAAGGTAAATTGGGTATCTGGCACTCCAGGAGGCAATGCCATTAGTTTGTAATAATGTACATTTGATTTGTCAGTCTTTAGGTAAAAACAAAGTTGAACCATGGTAAGGGGGTGATTTAAAAAGAGACAACCATCCTCAGAGTGTGTCCAGCAACTCTGCAAAACATTTAAAAGAAACAAGAGGGGGGCGCCTCTCTAAAACAGTAATACCGCGTACACACGGTCGTTTTTTGCGATGAAAAAAAACGACGTTTTTTGTGAAGTAAAAAACGACGTTTTTGAAACGTCACTTTCAAAGACGATGTTGCATACACACCATCGTTTTTTTCACAAAAAACGAGGTTACGTTCACCACACTTTTCCATTGAAGCTCGCTTCATAACTAGCTTCTGGGCATGCGCGGGTTGAAAAACGTCGTTTTAAACGACGTTTTTGCTACACACGGTGACTTTTTGTGAAACAAAAAACGACGTTTTGAAAAACGACACAAAAAATTCAAGCATGTTGGAATTTTTTTTTGGTCGTTTTTTTGAAGACAAAAAACAACGTTTTGCCCACACACGATCAATTTAAATGACGTTTTAAAAACGACGTTTTTTTTTCATCGCAAAAAACGACCGTGTGTACGCGGCATCACATTTATTGCAGAAGATTGAAAACACTTACAAGATATAAGTGGGAGTCATGCTCATCATAAGTATGTAGTCCTGGCAGTTCTACTGCATCCCACAGGCTCCTCGCACGATCCAGGTAGCTGGGAAAGGTTCTAGTGTGATGTGCTGAATCGCTGTACATTCAGGAAAACCAGGACTACTTCCTGATTTTCCTGAATGTACAGTGATTCAGACTATCACACCAGAACCTTTCCTAGCTACCTGGATCGTGCGAGGAGCCTGTGGGACGCAGTAGAACTGCCAGGACTACATACTTATGATGAGCATGACTCCCACTTATATCTTGTAAGTGTTTTTAATCTTCTGCAATAAATGTTACTGTTTTACTACTAGACTTAGAGAGGTGCCTCCCACCCTTGTTTCTGTCACTGGAAGTAAGGGGCAGAGTACCCGACTCCTGGAAAACAAACCCACACCATAATCCCCCCCCCCCCCCTCCACCAAATGATTTGGACCAGTGCACAAAGTAAGGTCCATAAAGACATGGATGGGGTTTGGGGTGGAGGAACTTGACTGGCCTGCACAGAGTCCTAACCTCGACCCAATAGAAGACATTTGGGGTGAATTAGAGTGGATACTGCGAACCAGACCTTCTGTTCACATCAGTGCCTGACCTCACAAATGCAATTCGGGGAATAATGGTCTAACTTTTCCATAGACACACTTCTAAACCTTGTGGACAGCCTTCCCTTCTGGGAGTTGAAGCTGTTTTAGCTGCAAGGGGTTGGTCCAACTCAATACTGAACGGACTAAAGCCTGGGACGCAGTTAAAGTTCCTGTACGTGTAAAGGCAGGTGTCCCAATACTTCTAGTAATATAGTGCACAAATTATTGAAATGCTGACAAATAACATACACAGGTATGTACTGTACATAATGGGCCAGATTCAGGTAGATGAGAGCATCTTTGCTCCAGAGTAACGCTTCTCATTTACGTTACTCTGACGACCCTTTCAGCGCAAGTACTGTTATTCACATAGCAGTTGCGCGTAAACTTGCGCCAGAGTAACGATAATGCGCTGGCGTAACCCGACGCAAGGGGAAGTGGGTGTGATCATATGTAAATGATGGGCGGAGCCCAGCGCAGAGGCTTACGTTCAGCGCATCAACCACGGAGCATGCGCAGTGAGTGAGGCTCCACTCGCCCCCTTTGTGCGCATGCTCACAACTTCCGACGGCACCACTTCACGGGAAACGTCAGCGCAATGCCTTCCATTGGGCGTTTAAATGCGCCCGTAGAAGCGCCATTCCGGCACTAAAGTATATCCTGCTCCCCCTCCCCGCAGTGATGTTACTTTTGTTCTGAGATGGCTGCTCCCGTTCCCCGCAAACACACAGGAGAAAGCTGAACTTTAATGGCCAGGAGCTGTCAGCCGTCATCTCGGCTATGGAGACCTATGATGTCTTCCTCCATGGCTGTAAAATTTGACAGACAAGCATGGACAGAGGTGTTGTCCTGCAAGTGGGGGTGCTCAGCTAGCTCTTATCGTCGGTAACGCTGCTGTAGCTGCTCTCCTGCTGACCTGTGGCCATCTGGAGTAAAGATAAAGCAGCCTTTTGTAGAAATAACTTTGCGCCGGACGGACGAGATACGCGCGGCGCATGTAGCCAGCGTATGGTGCTAATCCGTTCGTGAATTGGGAAAAATCCCTCATTTGCATATTTGCAGGGGAAATCAATAGGCGCGACTGATGCGCCAAGCGAAATTAAGCGCTGACGATACTCTGGCGTCGGAACGTTCCGCCGGTCGCAAATGGCCCGTTATTGGGCGCATCTAGTTTGGTGGGTACGGGCACATAGAAACGACGGCGCATCTTCACAGTTACGCGGCGCATATTGAAATACTCCAGCGCAAGTGTTGCTGAATCTGGACCAATAAGTGTCACACCAGTAAAAAGACTGATACATCCCTAAACAACAACACTCACAAGCATCTCTGTTATGCTATGAAGGATAATGATACATTGCAAACTGATACAGTGTTGGCTGATCTAAGGAATTATGCTGCATACAGAAGACCTTTATTCATGTCATGGAAAAAAAACATATTTTTTCTCAATGTGATTCCTCTCATGCCTGCCTCTCAAGCCTGCCTGCCTTGTCTTGTGATAAAAAATGCTCGAGCAAAGCGCGGTGACGTACAACACGTACGACGGCACTATAAAGGGGAAGTTCCATCTGAATGGTGCCACTCTTTGGGCTGATTATGCTAATTTCCTGTCTCATAACTTGCTTCTGAGCATGCACATTTTTTCAGCCTCATTAAAGCCTACACACGACCGTTTTTCACGAAGAGAAAAACGACGATGTAAAAAACGATGAGAAAAATAGAGCAGGTTCTAAATTTTTAATTGCCATTTTTCTCGTCGAGAAAAATGCTCTGGAGCCTACACACGACTGTTTTTCACTGTCAATTAAAAAAATTGCATTTTTCTTGTCATGAAAAACGGTCGTGTGTACGCGGCATAACAATTGCAATCAAGCTAACATTTACAGTAATATTTCAAAACAAATAGTCAATAAAAATACACTAGATGTAATCTTTCACAAAATACATAACAGAGTTAAAGCTTGACAGTATTGCATTGTTTTAGAACCCTTTCACACTGAAGCGCTTTTACAGTGTTTTAGCGTTAAAAATAGTGCTAATAAAACGCTCATAAAATGCTCTCCATGCATCTCAATGGACCCTTTCACACTGAGTCCTGCAAGCAGCATCTTTGGAACATCTTTTGGGCGCTGAAAAAAACAGTCCAAAAATGCCCCTAAAATGAATTGAAAGTGCTGTAAAAACGTCTTACCCTTTCACACTGAGGCCTTGCACTGGTGGGGCGTTGAGAAAAGTCCTGAAAGCAGCATCTTTGGAGCAGCTTTTAGGCGCAGAAAAAAACGCTCCAAAAACGCCCCTCCATTGAAATGAATTCAAAGCGCTGTAAAAACGCCTTACCCTTTCACACTGAGGCACTGCAAAAACACCCTAAAACGTTAGGGTCTTTACCAGAACATTGGGATTGCAGATGAGGCTTTGATCGAATAACGCTCGACTAACGCTCGAATAATGCTCAAAAAAAGCTCAAAAAATGCTTGAATAACGCTTGAAAAATGCTCCTGTGTGAAAGGGGCCTAAAACCCACAAGGTATAAACTGAAAATTTACAATCGCCTAAAAATTTTGCTTGTGTGACATCATTAGGGCTGTGGCAAATTTAGTGTATAGCCTCATGTAAAATTCAATAATAAATAAACAGAATGTACCATCATCCAACATTTAGATTGAAAATGAAACCAAGTTAACATGTGGTGGCAGTTGCTGATGCTGCCTGACCAGTCTGTAATCACTTTGAGGGGGAGGGGTTATGTTGGACTATCTCGGTACTGATAACATGGACACCATAGGTATCTTAAAAATGCTTTATTACTAGGGCTGTGACTGATTAAAATTTTTGTGTTCGATTAATCGGTTTTTTTTTTAATCGATTAATCGACTAATTTCGATTAATTAACGCACATACAGATACAACTACTTTTAGCTGATCTCCTTGCATTGCAACTCTGCATTAGTCAGTGGTAAATGTGGAGGGGGCAGCATGGGGGCAGATGTGTATATTCTTGCAGTATGGGAGCAGATGTGTATATTACAGCATCTACCCCCATGCTGTAATATACACATCTGCCCCCAGGGGTGGTAGGGGGGGTTAGACACAGCCAGGGGCGGTAGGGAGGGGGTTAGACACAGCCAGGGGCGGTAGGGAGGGGGTTAGACACAGCCAGGGGAGCAGTGTGACAGGTGGGGGGAGCAGTTTGTCAAAGGGGGGGGGCAGTGTGACAGGTGGGGAGCAGTTCTGGGGGGGCAGTGTGACAGGTGGGGGAGCAGTGTGACAGGTGGGGAAGCAGTTTCTTGGGGGCAGTGTGACAGGTGGGGGAGCAGTTTCTGGGGGGGCAGTTCTGGGGGGGCAGTGTGACAGGTGGGGGAGCAGTTCTGGGGGGGGGCAGTATGTCAGGTGGGGAAGCAGTGTGTCAGGTGGGGAAGCAGTGTGTCAGGTGGGGAAGCAGTGTGACAGGTGGGGAAGCAGTGTGACAGGTGGGGGAGCAGTTCTGGGGGGGGGGGCAGTATGTCAGGTGGGGAAGCAGTGTGTCAGGTGGGGAAGCAGTGTGACAGGTGGGGAAGCAGTGTGACAGGTGGAGAAGCAGTGTGACAGGTGGGGAAGCAGTGTGACAGGTGGGGAAGCAGTGTGACAGGTGGGGGAGCAGTTCTGGGGGGGCAGTGTGTCAGGTAGGGGAGCAGTTCTGGGGGGGGCAGTGTGACAGGTGGAGGAGCAGTGTGTCAGGTGGGGGAGCAGTGTGTCAGGTAGGGGAGCAGTTCTGGGGGGCAGTGTGTCAGGTAGGGGAGCAGTTCTGGGGGGGCAGTGTGTCAGGTGGGGAAGCAGTTCTGGGGGGGGGGGGCAGTGTGTCAGGTGGGGAAGCAGTTCTGGGGGGGGGCAGTGTGTCAGGTGGGGGGGCAGTGTGACATTTGGGGGAGCAGACAGGTGGGGGAGCAGTGTGTCAGGTGGGGGAGCAGTGTGTCAGGTGGGGTAGCAGTTCTGGGGGGGGCAGTGTGTCAGGTGGGGGAGCAGTGTGTCAGGTGAAGGAGCAGTGTGACGGGGAGAAGTGTGACATATAATACAGCTCATCCGACATCACATACACAGCTCTCTGTGCACCAGCATTACCTTCTCCCCAGCAGCTGCGGCACTGCCTCGCACATCTCTCCCTCCACCTGTTCACGGCTCAGCCTCCTGTTCTCATCTTGGGTGTCCCAGCCAGGTCCCGCAGCACCACCACCAGCACAATCCCCCCTGCCGCCTCCTGCTCCACCAGTCCACCATACCTAGAGCGAGGAAACCCGGAAGTACCCGGAAGTAGCGCGGAGCTACATGTAGGGGAACTTGGCGCTGAGGGGGGAGAAGGAGGATGCCGGATGCTGCGGGTGATGATGACGTCGGCGCGCCGCTACCAAGATGGCCGCGGCTCCGGAGCTAGGCCGAAGCCGCGGTCTTTCCTATCGGTGAGACCGCGGAGCTCACTCCGCGGATCGTCGATCAAAATTTTTTTCGTCGATCAAAGAAATTAACGATTAATCGAACAATTAATCGTTAATTTCCGCAGCCCTATTTATTACATATAAAAATATTAAACAATTCTAAAAAACGCACATACAATACACCACCCAAAATTCACGGGTAATCCCATGAGCTTTTCTGTTGAGGTGAAGTAACGTATAGCAGTTCCTCTACCGCAAGGGATCCTCAAACTACGGCCCTCCAGCTGTTGCGGAACTACAAGTCCCATGAGGCATTGTAAAACTCTGACATTCACAGACATGACTAGGGCATGATGGGAATTGTAGTTCCTGAACAGCTGGAGGGCCGTAGTTTGAGGACCCATGCTCTACCGGTTTCTCGGACTCCACCGCTTCTTCAGGAGAAAATGATCAATATACTGTTCAAATAATGTAATAGACCAGAACACAATAAACAGCGTGTATAACAATAATACATAAGGTACAAAACACATATACAATTGTTGTTAGAGATACTGTATATAAAGATCTTTATATATCTCTAACAGCAATTGTGGTTTCACTGCCCGGTTCTCTACTGTGCATGCACGAGTAGCGCGGCTCGTTTAAGTGGTCCTGTTGTCTCCTGGGACCAGTGTGTTTCCCAGAAGGCAGTGGGGGGAAGAGGAGTGACTTCCGTGGGAGTCATTCCCAGTAGTGGGTGCAAATACCTGTATTATACAGGTATCTGCACCCCCCTCCCCTGAAAGATGCCAAATGTAACACCGGAGGGGGGGGTTCCGAAAAGCGGAAGTTCAATTTTTTTACACTTTAATAACATAAAAATAGCTGGCAAAGTAGAGTAGGAGCTAGAAAATGCAAGGTAGGTTCCAGGATCTTAGCTTTAATCCTGAAAGCAAATATTACTTGGTAGCCCACCGGGACCCTTCAGGATTCTGGAGACACGAAATGATGCACAACAAGCAGTTTCAGTGTTCAGAACAGGTCTGAAATCTTTATTCAGAATGATAGTTTAAATGAGTAACAACAACGAGGGAGCTGCGGTGGCTCAACGCGATTGGCACTGCGCTGACAAACTGTTCACCTCTGCAGCTAAGGGTTCGGATCCTGGTCTCGGCGGTATGTGAATTGAGTTTGTTGGTCTCAGCCCGGCTCCTGGAGGTAAGCCTGCGCTTAGTACGCCCACCCCCCTCCCACAAAACCACCACACTTACACGCACTCGAAATTGGATTAACATGCACGCACTTTGGCCACGCGGTCTCAAAAAAAAAGAGAGGCGAAGGACTAACAGGGCTGGCTGAGCGGGCTAGGTCCTCTCACTCCCTCATAGGGGAGTCCCTCTGCCCCGTTGGGCTTCAAAGCGATTTTTAGAACAAAAAGCAAGGATCGGCTGTGTCTCCTCATCCACAGGGACGCTAAAAAATGCATTTGTCAGATCAATCACAGAAAAATACTCTGCATCGGACGATATGGAGTTAAGGAGTGATGGCACATTATTATTTATTATTATGATACAGGATTTATATAGCGCCAACAGTTTATGCAGCGCTTTACATTAGGGAAGACAGTACATTCACAATACAAATCAATACAGGAGGGATCAGCGGGCCCTGCTCGTAAGAGCTTACAATCTAGAAGGGAGGGTCAAGTGGAACAAAGGGTAGTTAGCTGTGGGGGATGGTCAGATGGACTCAGATGAAAAATGCAGTTGCTAGGTGTGGGAAGGGTAGGCTTCTCTGAAGAGGAGGGTTTTCAGGGATCCTCTAAAAGCTAATAGAGAGGGAGATAGACGGATAGATTGGGGTAAGGAGTTCCATAGGCTTGGAGAGGCTCTGGAAAAGTCCTGGAGACGAGCATGGGAACAGGTGATGAGAGAGCTAGAGAGTAGGAGGTCTTGGGAAGAACGAAGAGAACGATTAGGTTGGTATTTAGAGACTAGGTCAGTGATGTAGCTGGGTGCAGAGTTGTGGATGGCTTTGTAGGTAATTGTTAGTAGTTTGAATTAAATTTGTTGGGTGAGTGGAAGCCAGTGGAGGGATTGGCAGAGAGGAGCAGCAGAGACAGAGCGGTTGGTAAGGTGGATGAGTCTGGCAGCAGCGTTCATGATGGACTGAAGGGGGGTTAGAGTATGCAACGGTAGGCCAGTGAGAAGGGGAGTTGCAATAATCAAGGCGAGAGATGACCAGGGAGTGAATCAATAGTTTTGTGGTGTCATTGGTTAGAAAGGGGCGTATTTTGGAGATGTTGCGAAGGTTGAGGCGGCAATTTTTGGACAGTGATTGAACGTGAGGTTTAAAGGACAGTTCAGAGTCCAGGACTACACCTAGGACTTTGGCATGTGGGGATGGGCTGATAGTTGTGCCATCAATTTTGACAGAGAGATCAGGGGAAGAGACACGTGGGGGAGGGAAAATGATAAGTTCCGTTTTGGATAGATTAAGTTTGAGGAAGTGGTGCGACATCCAAAGTGATATATCTGATAGTAAATTAGTGATACGGGAGGAGAATGAAGGAGTGAGTTGAGGGGTAGAGAAATAGATTTGAGTGTCATCAGCGTAGAGATGATATTGGAAGCCATGGGAGGCTATCAGCTGACCCAGGGAGGAGGTGTAGATTGAAAATAGGAGAGGTCCAAGAACAGAACCTTGGGGGACCCCAATGGAGAATGGAAGAGGAGAGGAGGAAGTAGAATTGTAAGTAACGCTGAAGGTACGGTTGGATAAGTAAGTAGAGAACCAGCGAAGAGTACAGTCACGGAGACCAAAGGTGTGGAGTTTTTTGAGGAGGGGGTGATCAACTGTATCAAAGGCAGCAGAGAGGTCCAGGAGTAGGAGCACAGAATAGTGTCCCTTAGTTTTGGCCATTAGTATATCATTTGTAAGTTTTAGGAGAGCAGTTTCGGTGGAATGTTGAGGACAAAATCCTGACTGAAGGGGATCAAGAAGGTTATTATCAGCAAGGTGGATGCTCAGTCGGTTGTAGACTAGACGTTCAAGGAGTTTGGATAAAAAAGGGAGCAAGGAGATGGGGCGTAGGTTGTCAAGATTGGATGGGTCCAGTGAGGGCTTTTTGAGTATGGGGCTGACAAGTGCATGTTTCAAAGAGTTAGGGAAGATTCCAGAAGAGAGGGAGAGATTGAAGATGTGGGTTAGAGAGTGTAGAATAGAGTCAGAGGATGAACGTAGCATTTGTGAGGGAACAGGATCCAGAGTGCAGGTGGTAAGATGGACGTTAGCAAGTAATTTAGTGACCTCGTCTATGGTGGTGGGGTTGAAGGAGGGAAGTAATGACTGTGCCTGTGGGCATGAGGTGTGAAGTGTAGAGGGTATCTGAACAGTAGAGATCTCCTTGCGAATTGTATCAATCTTCTGTTTGAAGTGATTGGCAATCTCCTGGGCAGTGAGTGAGTTGGTGGTTGGTAGCAATGGAGGACGAAGGAGAGAGTTGAAGGTAGAGAAGAGTTGCCGGGGACGGGATGATACGTTTTTAATGAGGGTGATGAAATAGGTCTGCTTGGCAGTGAGGAGGTTGGAATTGTATTTTTGGAGGGCAGATTTATACTGGACAAAGTCTTCCTGGGACTTAGTCTTGTGCCACTGGCGCTCGAGAGCACGGCTGTGTTTTTTCAGGCTTCTAGTATCATCTGTTTGCCAGGGTTGAAGGGGGCGTGAAGGGGGCGTGAAGGGGGCCACATCAGGCACTATAGGTGCAATGGGCACCACCAGGTTATTTACAGCTTGAAGGTCTTGAACAAACCTATAATTGCCATCCAGCTTTTTAACTGGGTTGATGAGTGTGTTGTAGAGGGATACAACTTCTTTTAGAATGCCGTTCTTTAAGAAGTGTTCTACCATAGGGGCAATGCCTGCTCTGAAACGCGTCGCATACCAGTGACGTCACTACGTTCGGATTGCCGCAGAATTCAAAGTTCCAGCCTGACCCTGCAGCTTTACCACCGCCGCCAGCCCCAACACCTTACAGCGGTTGGAAAAGGACTACTGCAGACAGCCGAACACACAAGAACAACAGTGACTGACCTGAAGACTTCTTCCACCTAAGGAATTTTATACAATGCTTGTTTTTACTTCACTAAACGTGAGTTGCCTGTATTTATTAACCTATTAAATTACCTAAACATCTACTCTTAGAGGCGCCTCTCCCCTTGTTTTTTTTGTAATTACCACAGCTGTTTCAACTGAGGGAAATCCTGAAACCATGACCTGTTGGGGGACTGGATTTGAGAAACACTGATATAGTCTTCCACTCCTAGAGGGGGTTATCTTTTCTTTAAGCTCATCTGATTTCTCTTGTAACTCCTTAAGCATTGTATGAGCTTTACACAATATCTTCTGACAAAATGTATCTTTCTGCTTTTTAGTAAGTGTAGTTCTATGCAGGGCCGGTACAAGGCAGGGGTGGAAGGGTCGGGTGCCCCGGGCGCAATAATTTGTGGGCGGGAGGGGGCGCAGATAAGGTGCCGGGCTGGCAGTGTGCTTTAGTGACTTCACAGTACATACTAGCCGGCTCTGCGCCCCCCCTCCTGCGGCTGCAGCGCTCCCCCTCCTGTGTATATCACGGAGCTGGCTGTGTTTGTGCGGACTTGGTCAGGCACGGGCAGGGAAGGCCTTGTAAAAATACCACTTGCATCGGTTGGACGGACACTCGCACCGGCGCTCTGCTGCAGATATACAAACACAGACAGTGTATCGGCGGCCGGCGGGTGTCACGGCTGGCCGCCGATACACTGTCTGTGTTAGTATATCTGCAGCAGAGCGCCGGTGCGAGTGTCCGTCCAACCGATGCATTCACTTCCTTGTTGGGCGGAGTGTGCTCCGCCCGACATGAGCTTCCTAGTCCCGCCCCGCGTGATGTCATTTACATGCCGGGAGGCGGGATGAGAGAGCCGAGGAGAGGCTGCTGCAAAGACCTACGAGGAGCCAGTGAAGCCCCATGCAACAGTGCAAGTAAGTTTGCAGAGGCTGAAAACCTTACATAAGGCAGTGTTGTCAACTTGTTGTCACAGTGGCTTTGCTATGTTAACTGCCTGCCCTGAGGTGATTAACACTTTGGGGGGGGGGGGGGTGTACTGTACAATGGTATTTTCAATATGCAGCATTGAGGGGGTTAATGTACTGCCACTGATGCACTGGTGACCAGTGGCAGTTAAATTAACCCCTCTGTGCTGCATTAGTGACACCAGTGTCAGTGTTTATTTCCCCTATGTGGTGCAGCATGAAAGGGTTCATAAACACTGACACTGGTGTCACTAATGCAGCACAGAGGGGTTAATTTAACTGCCACTGGTCACCAATGCATCAGTGACCAATGGTGTATTTGATACTGCCCACCTCCCATACACTCCGCACCCCTCTCATGTACATACCACCCACCTCCATACACTCCGCACCCCTCTCATGTACATACCACCCACCTCAATACACTCCGCACCCCTCTCATGTACATACCACCCACCTCAATACACTCCGCACCCCTCTCATGTACATACCACCCACCTCCATACAATCCGCACCCCTCTCATGTACATACCACCCACCTCAATACACTCCGCACCCCTCTCATGTACATACCACCCACCTCAATACACTCCGCACCCCTCTCATGTACATACCACCCACCTCAATACACTCCGCACCCCTCTCATGTACATACCACCCACCTCAATACACTCCGCACCCCTCTCATGTACATACCACCCACCTCAATACACTCCGCACCCCTCTCATGTACATACCACCCACCTCAATACACTCCGCACCCCTCTCATGTACATACCACCCACCTCAATACACTCCGCACCCCTCTCATGTACATACCACCCACCTCAATACACTCCGCACCCCTCTCATGTACATACCACCCACCTCCATACACTCCGCACCCCTCTCATGTACATACCACCCACCTCAATACACTCTGCACCCCTCATGTACATACCACCCCCCACCATACACTCCGCACCCCTCATGTACATACCACCCCCCACCATACACTCCGCACCCCTCTCATGTACATACCACCCCCTGCCATGCACTCCGCACCCCTCTCATGTACATACCACCCCCCACCATACACTCCGCACCCCTCTCATGTACATACCACCCACCTCAATACACTCCGCACCCCTCTCATGTACATACCACCCACCTCCATACACTCCGCACCCCTCTCATGTACATACCACCCACCTCAATACACTCCGCACCCCTCTCATGTACATACCACCCACCTCAATACACTCCGCACCCCTCTCATGTACATACCACCCACCTCAATACACTCCGCACCCCTCTCATGTACATACCACCCACCTCCATACACTCCGCACCCCTCTCATGTACATACCACCCCCCACCATACACTCCGCACCCCTCTCATGTACATACCACCCACCTCAATACACTCTGCACCCCTCTCATGTACATACCACCCCCCACCATACACTCCGCACCCCTCTCATGTACATACCACCCCCCGCCATACACTCCGCACCCCTCTCATGTACATACCACCCCCCGCCATACACTCCGCACCCCTCTCATGTACATACCACCCCCCGCCATACACTCCGCACCCCTCTCATGTACATACCACCCCCCGCCATACACTCCACACCCCTCTCATGTACATACCACCCCCAACCATACACTGCGCACCCCTCTCATGTACATACCACCCCCAACCATACACTGCGCACCCCTCTCATGTACATACCACCCCCAACCATACACTCCGCACCCCTCTCATCTACATACCACCCACCTCCATACACTCCGCACCCCTCTCATGTACATACTACCCCCCAACATAGACACCGCACCCCTCTCAGGTTTTCTGCCATTGTACAGTACCATTATAATAGCATCATGGGCTGTGGCCCCTACTAGGTAGATGGTGACCTGTGTCATACATAAAAAAAAACAGTGTGTGTTGCTAAGTTATGCTATATATTGGGCATGGTTTTTTAGTTTGATTAGAAATTTTAGTCAAACATTTTTTTTTTATTTTTTTTTTTATTTTTTTTACATTTTTTGGTGAGAGTTTTTTTGTCAGATATCATGGGTCTAAACGGACCCCTGAAGTCTCACTATTGAGACAGTGAAAGGGACTGAGGAAAAACATTCCCCTGTTCCTTTTCTCTGTAACCTCAGCTACACTGCAGTTGAATGGACAGGAGACAGAGGCTTCTGTTAATTCATAAACTAAAGCATAGTGAACACAGTTTACTGTGCGTCAATTATGAATTAAAACAGTGAGTGATCAGTATCGATCACTCACTATGTTCCTTTAGAAAAGGTAGGGGCTGGTAAATGACAGGCCTCCATTCTGAATATCCCCAACAGCAGTCAGCGGGTGAGCAGAGGAGGGAAGTCAGCAGCACTGTGGGGGGCACACTGTTATTTTGTATCACTTGAATTATTTTTCCTATTATGAGCGTGAGTGGAGCCTTGTTTCCAAGTAGGGTTGTCCCGATACCGATACTAGTATCGGTATCGGGACCGATGCCGAGTATTTGCGCTAGTACTTGTACTCGCGCAAATACTCCCGAAGCTTAAATAGAATACTTTTTTTTTTTTTTTGTCACAACGAGCGGTGAAGCGGTGCATAGAGGCGGCGGAAAAGAGCGGCAGCGATAATTAGTTGGTATGTGTGTACTTTAATGTGTTTCCTCCCCTCGAGCGGGCTGGTGAGGGTGCATATAGTAAGGAGGCGTATAGCGGGCGGCAGCTGAGAAGGGGCGGAGAGAGCCGCGGCAACGAATCGCAATGCTGGTATGTGACTGTGTTACACTGCATTTGTTTCCTCCCCTCGAGTAAGCCTATAGCCCGGCCGTCACTAAATGGCCCCAGTGCTGCTTCTGCCCGGACCGCAATGCCGCCAGTAGTGTTAGCAGTTGATTTGCTGGGACCGCGATGTTCACGTGTGCGCCCGCCCCCATGCTGCTCGCAGTCCCCTTTGAGGACAGCTCTCCTGGCGAGTGTGCGCGCCACGCCCCCTGTTCTTGCGGTTCCCGCTGTACGGCAGAAGGCTCTTTTTACAAATAGGCCGGTGTTCGTGGTTCCCGGGTCCTGCACGTGTGCCCTCCTACCATTAAGGTATGTGGGAATGGCAACATGTATTGTGCACGCTGCTGGGCATTATTTTTTTAAGGGTCACACTGATGGACACCTTTTTTCTGTTTAGGCACTCTGATGGGCACATTTTAATTTAAGGGGCACTCTGATGCACAGATTTTAATTTTAGGGGCACTCTGATGGACACATATTTTATTATAATGATGGGTATATTTTTAATAAACACGCCTGATGGGCACATTTTATGTGAAGGGGCACTCTGATGGGCACATTTTATGTGAAGGGGCACTCTGATGGGCACATTTTATTTTAGGGGCACGCTGATGGGTATATTTTTAATGTGCACACTGATGGACACATTTTGTTGTGTCCATCAGAGTTCCCCCTAACATAGACGTAGACATAAAAATATAGCCATCAGCATGCCCCTTAAAATAAAATGTGTCCATCAGAGTGCCCCCTAAATAAAAAATGTGTGCATCATGGTGGCCCTTAAATTAAAATGTGCCCATCAGAGTGCCCCTTCACATAAAATGTGCCTATCAGGCGTAGACATAAAAATATACCCATCAGTGTGTCCCTTAAAATAAAATATGTGTCCATCAGAGTGCCCCTAAAATTAAAATCTGTGCATCAGAGTGCCCCTTAAATTAAAATGTGCCCATCAGAGTGCCCCTTAACCTTAGAGGTGCCCATCAGAGTGTCCCTTATTTTATGCTAATGTGCACGCTGATGGGCACATTTTATGTTAAGGGGACTCTGATGGGCACATCTGCTGTAAGGAGGCACTCTGACGGGAATGCTTGATGCAAAGGGGTGCTGTAATGGGGGCACCTGATGTAAAGGGGCACTGTGATGGTGACGCCTGATTTAAAAAAGCACTGTGATGGGGACACCTGATGTAACTTAGAGGGACATGGCTAATCAGAGGAACATGGCTAATCAGAGGGACATGGCTAATCAGAGGGACATGGCTAATCAGAGGGACATGGCTGAACTTTGGGACACAAGGCTGCATTTGGGGACACAAGGCTGCATTTAAAAAAAAGTATTGGTATTCGGTATCGGCGAGTACATAAAAAAAAGTATCGGTACTTGTACTCGGTCCTAAAAAAGAGGCATCGGGACAACCCTATTTCCAAGTCTTGCCTAAGGCCTTACAAAGCCTATAGCCGCCTCTGGCATCAGTGACTAGTGGCAGTGCTCAGCATGTGGAAAGAGCTTGACATGGGAATAAGGAGGACATGTCTTGACAGAGCTTGGGGCAAGACAGGGGGAATAAGGAGGACATAATAAGGGGGAATAAGAAGGACATTCTCAAAAAAGGTCGAAGGAAAATCCCCATGGAAATCACGGGACTGGCTTCCAGGCTTCATGGGTACTTTGTTTAAAGAACAAGAGCCCCCCCAAGTAAATTACAGGGGTAGCAGGAGAGAAAATGTTCCATTCTTGCAAAAGCCCTTTATAAGGGAGAAGTATCTTTTAGCAAAAGGGAAGGATTCTGCACCCTTCCCTTGCGGGAATGCCTGCGGTAATGTCCAGGCAGGCACAAATAGTCACAAAGGTGACCATGAACAGTGACGATAATTGGGGGGGGCACCGTTTGCCATCTTTGCCCTGGGCACCAAATTACCTTGTCCCAGCACTGGTTCTATGTCCCCCTGAAGCTCCCTGCTCTCTAGTTTCTGGGTCAGAATCAGTGAGTGTGCCGGAGCGCTGCGCCCTCTCGCTCCCGCATCGCCACTGATACAATACATAGATTCATGCATTGCATGAATCTATGTATTGTCGCTGCCGTCGACTATTCAGATGTCCGGCCCCCTGGCGAGCGCTGGCCATCTGAATAATGGCATCTGGTTGGCTGTGGAAGTTCCAGCAGCCCTTAGGTTGTAAACAGCTTCCAGATGATTATCCAAGGGATGCACAGGGGGTGCGTTCCTTGGATAAGACTGATAGGCGTCTCAGCCAATCAGGTTCACCGGTTCTGGTTACCGGTAACCTGATTGGCTGAAGTGTCATCAAGGGCGGGAGAAGACATCGAGGGGCGGTAGAAGCAGGATGGCTGACCCCAGAAAGGTAAGTGCCATGGGGGGAGGGGGCATTTTACAGGGCACAGTGGCAGCATTTTACAGGGAACAGTGGTTACAATTGCTGGGCACAGTGGCTAAAATTGCTGGGCACAGTGGCGAAAATTGATGGGCAGAGTGGCTACAATTGCTGGTCACAGTAGCGACAATTGCTGGGCACAGTGGTAACAATTGATGGCACAGTGGTGACAATTGATGGCACAGTGGCGACAATTGATGGCACAGTGGCGACAATTGCTGGGCACAGTGGCGAAAATTGATGGGCACAGTGGCAACAATTGATGGGCACAGTGGTGACAATTGCTGGGCACATTGGTGACAATTGATGGCACAGTGGCTGCGTTTGATGGCATGGCATAGTGGTGACAGTTGATGGCACAGTGGTAACAATTGATGGCACAGTGGTAACAATTGATGGCACAGTGGCTGCATTTGATAGCATGGCACAATGGCTGCATTTGATGGCACAGTGGCTGCATTTGATAGCATGGCACAATGGCTGAATTTGATGGCACAGTGGCTGCGTTTGGCATGGCACAGTGTTGACAATTGATGGGCACAGTGGTGAGAATTGATGGGCACAGTGGTGAGAATTGATGGCACATTGGCGACAATTGATGGCAAAGTGGTGGCAATGGGAACAGTGGTGACAATTGATGGCACAGTGGCCGCATTTGATGGCATGGCACAGTGGTGACAATTGATGGGCACAGTGGTGATAAATGATGGCACAGTGGCTGCGTTTGATGGCATGGCACAGTGGCTGCATTTGATGGCATGGCGCAGTGGCGACAATTGATGGCACAGTGGCGACAATTGATGGCACAGTGGTGACAATTGATGGCACGGTGGCTGCATTTGATGGGCACAGTGGCTGCATTTAATGGGCACATTGGCTGCATGTGATGGGCACAGTGGCTGCCTTTGATGGGCACAGTAGCTACGTTTGATGGGCACAGTGAGGCTGCAATTGTTTTTTTTTTGTTTGTTTGTTTGCGCCCCCCAAAACATTTTGAGCACCTTCCCTAACTGGTCAGAATCCTCCAAAACATCAGAACCCATTTGACTGACAGTCACTATGGGACTTTCTGACCTATCTTCCTGTTACTGCTGAACTTGCAGAACTTGTTATTGCTGCTGAACCAGGGCAGGGACTTGTTGCTGTTGAACTGGAGCTGGGGCTGGAGCTGTCTCTGGCTGACAGCTCATAGATCTATATCTTCTTTTGTGAAGCCCCGTACACAGGACAGAGAAACTCGACGGGCGGAACACATCGTTCCGCCCGTCGCGGTTCTCTGCCGGCCGGCAAAATCTGCGACCCGCCCATCGGGAATGGCAACCAACCATTCATTCCGACGGGCCGTCAAGCAAATAGAGAACCTGTCCTCTATTTGCTCGACGGGTTTCCCGACGGGCGGAGCGAGCAGAGAGCGTACACACGGCCGAGGTTCTCGCTGGAATGCAGCTCCCAGCGAGGTTCTCGCTGGTTTCTGGCGAGAACCTCGGCCGTGTGTACGGGGCCTGAGAGTTGGATAGATTTGGTTTGTGTATGATGGAGGATTAAATGGAAGTGGAGGGACGAATGGGTCTGGTCTCTTTTTATCTGCCTCTTCTTTGTGCTTTATCTCATAATCCTCCTTACTAAAACACTTGTTGGGTTTCTTTTGTTTCTTATTATCCCCCTGGAACCAATACGGGACATATTTTAACCAGTTATTCCCTCCCCTCCCTGTCTCATATAAGTCATGTCTCATTTTGGGTCCCCGGAGAAAGGCCTTTTTATCTCCTAGACATAATCCTTTTACCATATCCATATGGAACTCATCATTATCACCATCCCGGGGGAAAGGATCAGAGCTATGCATAGTTGTGGTCCACCCCGATAAATTTGATACCCAGTGGACTATGAACTCATACAGCTAGATTCACGTACCTCGGCGCATCTTTCTGCCGGCGTAGCGTATCTTCTTTACGCTACGCCGGCGCAACGTTGAGAGGCAAGCATGGTATTCACAAAGAAAATGCTCTCAACGTTGCGCCGGCGTAGCATATAGTTGTTGGTGTAAGCCGACGTAAGTCAAAGTAGGTGGAAGTGGGCGTGTAACATTTAAATGAAGGGTGACCCCATGCAAATGATGGGCTGAGCTTCAAAAAACGAACTGCACATACGTCGTATCTTGGACGCATCCCAGTGCGCATGCTCACAGTCACGTCAGAATTACTGGCTAAGATACGTCAAAACACTGCCTATGACGTGAACGTAACCTACGCACAGCCCTATTCACGTACTACGTAAACGACGTAAACATGGATAGCGTTCGTTCCCTGGTCCATACCTTTGCATGGGTTGTGCCTCCTATATGAGGAATAACTTTACGCCAGATGTAACCCTTACGCAAATCGCTTAAAACATGCGCCGGGCGCAAGTACGTTTGTGAATCGGCGTATCTTATTCATTTGCATATTTAAAATGGGAATGCCAGATGCGTCCAGCGTAACAATGCGCCCACGATACGCCAGTGTAGGCAAGTTACGTTGTGCGGCTGAAGCCTTATTTTTCAACGTATCTAGCTTTGGGAATCAGCGCAAAGATAGGATGGCGCACATTTGTACTTACGACGGCGTATCTCGAGATATACGTCGGCGTAAGTGCTACGTGAATCCGCGCCATAATCCGTACCACAAACCCTAGTTACATAATATTTACATGTTTCCCCAGTGTTGGGAGGAGGGGGAAGAACTTCTTTACCATGTTTTTGACCCATATCACAGTGGGGAACAACTGCCTTACCTTGCAGTCTCCTGGTCCACACAACAAATTATGTTATACTTTTATGCGACAGAAAGAATAAGCAGAAAAGTAACTGTGGATATCAAAAGCAGTAAGAAAATCATTCATCCCTTTTTTATATTCCATTATTGATTTTGCCATTGCTCCTATATGTTGTTTATCTTGCTGGAACATATGACTTCAACATAATCTACAGCTTGGTTGGTTAATCAGGAGCAAATTACAAAAAACTGTCAACTTAAAGAGGTACGTTTATAATTACAAAATGTGTCGTAAGTTTTTATACCAGTCTGAATCATGAATCCACCAAACCCATTCTAAATTATTGGTTACATTTCCTTTGAGCCTGCTATATTTCAGCCTGATTTTCCAATGTGGGCTGACTTTCCATTCAGTGAATTATACCTCTATCTCTAATATGTTGGTGATTCTCATATACCAATACCTTCAGGCTGAGCACTCGACCTTTTCCGCTGATGATGATGTAGGCCAGCCTCCACTTGAGAGTCCATTTTGTGACACACAGATAGAAGAAAAGTAGAACATTTACAGCATTGTGAAGGGTAAAAGAATGACGACAAACCATAAAGGAGGATTTATACACTGTGTAACATTCTACAATACTTTGCATAGTGCAGGTTGCCCTGGTAACTATGTTATCACATCATTTCCTAGTATCACCCAGCTAAAGTATTATTTTAGAAACTGTGTTCTGTCTGTGCTTTGCTGACTTACGGCCAAAAAAAAAAACACTACAGGGATCTGTTTTGCTGTTTATAGGCAGCTCTGCAATCAATTTTTCCTGATCCTTACCTCCTGTCCTGTCGCACACACGTTCCCTGGTGCTTCACTGACTCAGCCAGAGGTGACAGAAAAGCAAAATGACAGTTTCCCTGGCAACACGGGTATGCGGGTGGCATCTGGCTGTATGTGTTTCTGTATGTGTATAAGTAGGAAAAAAATACTAGTGACCCCCCCTCCCTTCATATTTGGATAAAGTCTAAGATGTTACAGCTGCAAGAGAAAGGCAGACTAGGTGAACTCAAGGACTGCTATATTTTTAGGTATTGTTAATAATTGTGATATATTCTTAAATGTAAAACAAAGATATAGCACTCTAAAATGTTTTTATTTTACAGCACCTAAAGTGAATCCTTACTCTTTTTTAAAGGGTAAAAGTCCTGCCTCAGGGACAGACACCACAAGATGTCTACTATTACTTTTAGTCATTGAAAAAGTTTATTTTTAGGTTCACTGTATTACTAAAACCTGATTGAAACAACCTCAATGGGACATCAGTTATCAGGACTGAGTCATAAAGTTAGGCTAGATAAGAACAGCAAGCATTGTGTAATGTCTGTTGCAAAGCAAAAAATCTTTTATTTTTACACATTTAAAATAAGTACATGTTCATTTTAGTCCAGTATGATATTCAAAAAACACACTTTGTTAACAGCACAATGCAAAAAATGATTGCCATTTCTCAGGACACGTCTCCTGATGGTGATAACAGTGGACTTTACCTGCACGTTTAAAAAGCCACTTAAAGTGTTACTAGACCCACAACAGTAAAATCAGTCTGTGCAGTAAAGCATGCTTGTTATACCGTGGAACCTAAGGGGTTAATCTTCTGCATTGTGTAAAAAGTCTGTTTGATTCTGTATGCACAGATCCTTACCTTCTTGCACTGTCTCCAAAACACTGGTTACTGGAATCAGACTACACATGCTCCAATTGTGTGTATATTGCTAGAATTTTTTTTTTCTTCAGAGAGTGCATGTGATCAGCACAGGGCCAATCAGCACTGTCCAGACAAAGGGTCAGGGGTCCTGGATCTTGATAGGACAGACAGTGCAGTATGAAAACTCCTCCTACAAGCTTTAACCAGGCTCTGATAGAAGCTACGATACTGCTACATACTGCTGGGGAAAAAAAGTATTTAGCAGTTTGTATTTACTGAAATAATTGCATTTCCATGTTCTGTGTACTGTGGAAGTACAGATATAGTGAATGCAGGGTTCTGGGTTTAGTAACACTTTACAGTTCCCACCAGAAGCCATGTCATGAGATGTCAAGGCAACTGGTTGACAGGAAAAGGGAATTGGTATTAAAAGGGGCCTAAACAAGGACATTCATAAAAGGGCCACTAGGTATTATTTTGATAAAAGATGCAAATTTAACCACTTAAGGACCGCTGCATGTACATATACGTCGGCAGAATGGCACTGACAGGCACATTGGCGTACCTGTATGTCCCTGCCTAGACGTGGGTCGGGAACCCCCCAGTACTTGCGGCGGTCCCCGTGGCTCTGGGAGCAATCTGGGATGAGGGGGTGGCTGTTTGTTTTTGTCCGCCCCCTCCGGATCGCTCCCAGCCAATCCGCTTCTTCCTCTGCCTGAACTGTAAACACAGGCAGAGGAGGAAGTGATGTCACCACTCCTCCCGCCGGTATTTTCGTCTGGCGGAGGAGAGGTGACATTACACAGTGAGTACACAGGCACTACACTGACACCAGTACACATAGGCACACAACCCCCCCCCCAGTCACCCCCCGATCACCCCCCAGCCCCCCTGTCACAGTGTCACTAAATAGCAGTGATCATTTATTTACTGATCACTGCATTTAGTGTCATTGTGACAAGCAGTTAGTGTCAGGCAGTTAGTGTTAGGTCCAGGGTAGCCCCCTACCCCCCCAATAAAGGTTCTAACCCCTTGATCACCCCGTAGTTAACCCTTTCACCCCCTTTTGTCAGCGTCACTAAACAATCTTTTTTCTGATTACTGTATTAGTGTCGCTGGTGCCGCTAGGTAGCTAGTTATTTTTTGAGGTTCGCCACCATGTTTTTATAGCGTTAGAAAATGTATGGGGGTACCTAACGCTATAAAAACATGGCGGCGAACCTCAAAAAATAACTAGCTACCTAGCGGCACCAGCGACACTAATACAGCGATCAGAAAAATTATCGCTTAGTGACGCTGGCAATAGGGGATGGAAGAGTTAACTCCAGGGGCAATCAGGGGTTAAAACCTTTATTAGGTACCCCCATACATTTTCTAATAAAGGTTTAAACCCCTGATTGCCCCTAGAGTTAACCCTTTCACCCCCCCATTACCAGCGTCACTAAGCGATCGTTTTTCTGATCGCTGTATTAGTCTCGCTAGGTAGCTAGTTATTTTTTGAGGTTTGCCCGCCAGGTTTTTATAGCATTAGGTACCCCCATACATTTTCTAATAAAGGTTTTAACCCCTGATTGCCCGTAGAGTTAACCCTTTTACCCCTTATTACCAGCGTCACTAAGCGATAATTTTTCTGATCGCTGTATTAGTGTCGCTGGTGCCGCTAGGTAGCTAGTTAGTGCCAGTAACGCTTACACCCACGCGCAAAGCATACACCTCCCATATGTGGAATTACACCCCAAAATACATTCTGCTGCTTCTCCTGAGTACGGGGATACCACATGTGTGAAACTTTTTGGGAGTCTAGCCGCGTACGGGACCCCAAAAACTTTTTGATTTCACTCCTCACTACCTATCACAGTTTCGAAGGCCATAAAATGCCAAAATAGCACAAACCCCCCCAAATGACCCCATTTTGGAAAGTAGACACCCCAAGCTATTTGCTGAGAGGCATGTCGAGTCCTTGGAATATTTTATATTTTGACACAGGTTACGGGAATATCACAAACTGATTTTTTTTTGCACAAAGTTGTCACTAAATGATATATTGCTCACACATGCCATGGTTATATGTGGAATTACACCCCAAAATACATTCTGCTGCTTCTCCTGAGTACGGGGATACCACATATGTGGGACTTTTTGGGAGCCTAGCGGCGTACGGTACCCCGAAAACCAATTTAGTGACAACTTTTTGTACATTTTTTTTATTGTTTTTTTTTGTCATTATTCAATCACTTGGGACAAAAAAAAAAATATTTAATGGACTCAACATGCCTCTCAGCAGTTTCCTTGGGGTGTCTACTTTACAAAAAGGGGTAATTTATGAGGGGGGGTTCGTACTGCCCTGCCGTTTTAGCACTTCAAGAAAGGAGATAGGCAGTCATAAAATAAAAGCTGTGTAAATTCCAGAAAATGTACCCTAGTTTGTAGACGCTATAACTTTTGCGAAAACCAATAAATATACGCTTATTGTGATTTTTTTTACTAAAGACATGTGGCTGAATACATTTTGGCCTAAATGTTTGACTACAATTTAGTTTATTCGATATTTTTTTACTTTTTGTTATAAGAAAAATCATTTTTTTCAAAATTTACGTTTTTTTCCGTTTATATCGCAAAAAATAAAAATCGCAGAGGCAATCAAATACCATCAAAAGAAAGCTCTATTTGTGGGAAGAAAAGGATGCAAATTTAGTTTCGGTACAACATTGCATGACCGCGCAATTACCAGTTAAAGCAGTGCAGTGCCAAATTGTAAAAACACCTCTGGGCATTTAGCAGCATATTGGTCCGGGTCTTACAGTAAGTGGTTAAACTGATTTAAAATTACTTTTTTAAGTGCATTAGCTTATTATATTTTAGAGGTTTTCATGTACTTTAACCACTTCAGCCCCGGACCATTTGTCAGCTTAAAGACTGGAGGTCTTTAACTGGTAATTGCGCAGTCATGCAATTTTGTACCCAAACAAAATTTGTGTCCTTTTTTTCCCACAAATAGAGATTTATTTTGATGGCATTTGATTGCCTCTGCAATTTTTAGCGATATAAATGGAAAAAAAAATGAAAATTTGGAAAAAAATATATATATTTTCTAATTTTTGTTATAAGAAAAATCGAATAAACTCAATTTTAGTCATATATTTAAGCCAAAATGTATTCAGTCACATGTCTTTAGGTAAAAAAAAAAGTCAATAAGTGTATATTTATTGGTTTGCGCAATAGTTATAGCGTCTACAAACTAGGGTACATTTTCTGGAATTTACACAGCTTTTAGTTTATGACTGCCTATCTCATTTCTTGAGGTGCTAAAATGGCAGGGCAGTACAAACCCCCCCCCCCAAATGACCCCATTTTGTAAGGTAGACATCCCAAGGAAATTGCTGAGAAGCATGTTGAGTCCATTGAATATTATTTTTTTTTTTGTCCCAAGTGATTGAATAATGACAACACTTTTTTTTTTACAAAACGTTGTCACAAAATGATATGTTGCTCTCACATGTCATGGTTATATGTGGAATTGCACACCAAAATACATTTTTCTGCTTTTCCTGAGTACGGGGATACCACATGTGTGGGACTTTTTGGGAGACTAGCAGCGTACGGGCCCCCGAAAACCAAGCACCGCCTTCAGGATTTCTAAGGCCTATGACAGTTTTGAAGGCCATAAAATGATAAAATAGTACAACCCCCCCCCCCAATGACCCCATTTTGGAAAGTAGACACCCCAAGCTATTTGCTGAGAGGCACGTTGAGTCCATGGAATATTTTATATTTTGGGGGAATTTGGGACCCTGGATCTCTCCTCTGCCCTCAAAGCATCTGACCACACCAAGATCGGTGTGATAAAATGCCATTCTGTCAACGTACATCGTCATGCTGTGGTTGGCAACTGGTTAACCACTTGCCTACTGGGCACTTAAACCTCCTTCCTAACCAGACCAATTTTCAGCTATCAGCGCTCTCACACTTTGAATGACAATTACTCAGTCATGCAACATTTGTGGTATTTGATCACCACTGGATTTTTTTTTGCGCTATAAATTAAAAAGGAAAAATGCATTTTTCTTCGTTACGGTTATTACCTTTGATAAAAATGACCAAAATACGTGTATATTATTTGGTCTTTGTGAAAGTTATAGAGTCTAAAAGCTATGGTGCCAATCTCTGAAAATTGATCACACCTGATGTCCTACTGACGGCCTAGCTCATTTCTTGTGACTCTAACAAGCCAGGAAAATACAAATACCCCCAAATGACCCCTTTTTGGAAAGTAGAGATTCCAAGGTATTTGGTATGAGGCATTGTGAGTCCATGGAATATTTTATATTTTGACACAAGTTGCTGGAATTTGGGACCCTAGATCTCTCCTCTGCCCTCAAAGCATCTGACCACACCAAGATCGGTGTGATAAAATGCTTTCCCAATTTCCCAATGGTGCTGTTTATATCCAGCAAAATCTAAGTCATTAAAACCTTTATTAGGTAATATATGGGGGTACCTGACACTATATAAAAACCTGGCGGTGAACCTAAATGGCTAACTGGTGTCAGCAGTGACACTTATACGGTGATCAGAAAAAAGATTGCTTAGTGACACTGGCAACAGGGGGTGAAAGGGTTACCTGGGGGTGATCAAGGGGTTAAAGGGGTTTAGGGGACCCTGGACCTACAGGCACCTTACACTAACTGCCATGACACTTTTTACAGTCACAAATGACACTAAATGCAGTGATCAGTAAATAAATGACCGTTGCTATCAGTAAAACTGTGACTGGGGTTGCAGGGGATGAAAATGGGGGGGGGGGGGTGATCAGGGGGTGACTGGGGGGTAAAAAGTGTGCCTATGTGTACTGGTGTCAGTGTAGTGTTTGTGCCCTTACTTGATGTCTTCTCTCCTCGGCACTCCGGATGAAAAGACCGCCGCGAGGAGAGATAACATCACTTCCTCTGCTTCCATTTACATTTACAGAAGCAGAGGAAGCTTCTTATTCGCCAGGAGCGTGAGGGGGTGGCCACGAATTATTGGCCGTTCCCTTATCACGGATCGATCCTGGAGGGATACCAACTGGCGCCGACACCCGGGGGCTCGATCGAGCCCCCCACCTGCTGGGAGGCAGGGACCTACAGGTACGCTAATATGCCCGCCCGTGCCATTCTGTCAACGTACATCGTCATGTGGTGGTCGGCAACTGGTTAACCACTTGCCTACTGGGCACTTAAACCTCCTTCCCAACCAGACCAATTTTAAGTTGTCAGCGCTCTCACACTTTGAATGACAATTACTCAGTCATGCAACATTGGTGGTATTTGATCACCACTGGATTTTTTTTTGCGCTATAAATTAAAAAGGAAATTAAAATGTTGTCAAAAAAATGATTTTTTTTTCGTTACGGTTATACACTTTTTTTAATTAGTAATTTTTCTTCATAAATTTGGGCCAAAATGTATACTGCTACATACCTTTGATAAAAATGACCAATAAAGTGTATATTATATATACATTTTTTTAAATTAGTAATTTTTCTTCATAAATTTGGGCCAAAATGTATACTGCTACATACCTTTGATAAAAATGACCAATAAGTGTATATTATTTGGTCTTTGTGAAAGTTATAGGCCCGGATTCACAAAGCACTTGCGCCAACGTATCTCCAGATACGCCGCGTAAGTACAAATATGCGCCGACTTCATCCCACCGACGTAACTTGCCTACACCGGCGTAGAGTGGGTGCATATTTACTCTGGACGCATGTGGCGCTCCTATTGATTTTCTATTCAAATATGCAAATGAGGGAGATACGCCGATTCATGAACGTACTTGCACATAATTTACGCGGTTTGCGTAAGTTTTACGTGGCGTAAAGTTATTCCCCATAGATGAGGCGCAACCCATGCATAGGTATGGACCAGGGAATACAAGCCTACGTATTGTACGTTGGACGCCTGTGAATATGGACCGACGTGGGTCTGGCTGGGCGTAGGTTACGTACACAGTGATCCGGCGTATCTTAGGCAGTTGTCCCGACATAGTTTTGCGCATGCGCACAGGGATACGTCCACGTCTCGACGCATTCGCAGTTCGTTTTAAGTACTTGTCTGGCTCCCGGCCCATCATTTGCATGGGGTCACGCTTCATTAGCATGGATCACGCCCACTTCCACCTACTTCCACTTACGCCGGCTTACACCTACGAAATATACGCCACGCTGGTGCAATGTTGGGAGCATTTGCTTTGTGAATTCCATGCTTGCCTCTCTGCGCTGCGTCGCGTCGGTGTAGCGTAAAAGAGATAGGCTACGGCGGCATAAATGTGCGCCGATGTCTGTGAATCCGGGCCATAGAATCTAAAAGCTATGATGTCAATCTCTGAAAATTGATCACACCTGATGTACTACTGACAGGCTAGCTAATTTCTTGTGACTCTAAGGCTGCGTACACACGATCAAATCTGCATGCTTTGAAATCTGTCGGCTGGGAACCCATCGGACCGATATGTGTGCTCGTTAGTACGCTAACCAGCAGACATATGTGCTCGCACATGTGTCGAATGGATTCGACGCATGCGCGAAAGTGTTTTACTTCCTGGTGCGGTGACGTGGCGGCGTCAACGTCACCGCCACGTCAGCGCGCTGTCTGCCGGCGTGAATTTTGGTTTGATCGTGTGTACACGATCAAACCAATACATCCCAGGAGACAGATCTGTTCAAATCGGTCTGTCCGACCGATTTGAACAGATAAATTTGCTCGTGTGTACGGGGCCTCACAAGCCAGGAAAGTACAAATACCCCCCAAATGACCCCTTTTTGGAAAGTAGACATTCCAAGGTATTTGGTATGAGGCATGGTGAGTTTTTTGAAGTTGTAATTTTTCCCCAATTCTTTTAAAAATTAAGATTTTTTTTTTTTTGTCATAATAGCAAGTTATATCAAGTTATTTCTCACACTCAGCATATGCATAACACACATTACACCCCAAAGTACATTCTACTAGACATGTGCATTTGTTTTCGTTAGAATGCATTTTCGTCCGAAAATCGGGTATTTTCGTTATCGTTATCGAACGAAAACGAAAGAGCAAGAAACGAAATCCGAAAGATCCGACATAAAAAATGCTTTATTTTTGTTTTCGTTCGGATCCGACGATTTTCGATGCTTTGTCGAATTTTCGGCGTTCAATCCCTAGATGCTTTGTCGAATTGAACGACGAAAATCAAAAAACGTTGTTTTCGGACGAATACTTTCGCGACGAAAACAAAATAAATCAAAACGATTTTCGGGAGTAATGAATCAAATTTATTTTCCGGACGAAAATGAAATTACGAAAAAAAAAATTTCAGTCTGCACATGTCTACATTCTACTACTCATCCTGAGTATGGCGATACCACATGTGTGAGACTTTTTCACAGTCTGGCCACATACAGAGGGCCAACATGCAGGGAACATCATTAGGCATTCTAGGGACATAGATTACACATAGATTACACATTTTTTCTTAAAAACCTCTTAGGCCTCGTACACACGAGGGGATATGTCCGCTGAAAACGGTCCGATGGACCGTTTCAGCAGACATCTCCGCTCGTGTGTATGGGCTAGCGGACAGATTTCTCCACCCGACAGATTTCAAAGCATCTATCCGGTGGAATCTATCCGCCCGACATGTCTGCTGATTAGTACACTTACCAGCAGACATGGATTCGGCGCATGCGCGGAAGTGTTTAACTTCCTGGTGCGGTGACGTGGCGGTGACGTGGCGGCGTCAACGTCACCGCCGCGTCACCGCCACGTCACCGCGCCGTCCGGCGGCGGGGAATTTGATCCGATGGTGTGTACACGCCATCGGATCAAACTCCCGATCGGACATATCCGATGGAAATGGTCCGCGGACCGTTTTCATCGGATATGTCCGATGGTGTGTACGAGGCCTTACACTATTAAAGGCCCTGGAGCACCAGGGCAGTGGAAACACCCCAAAAATTACCCCATTTTGTAAAGCAAACCCCACAACGTATAATCTATGAGGCATGATGAGTCTTTTGCACGTGCCATTTTTTTCCACACGTTTTTGGAAAATGTGGAAAGAAACGCATATTTTTTACACAAAGTTGTCTATTTATAAGATTTTTATAACACATAGGGCCAGATTCAGGTAGATGGGCGCATCTTTATTTTGGAGTAACGTTTCTCATTTACGTTACTCCGCTGAAACTTTAGGAGCAAGTACTGTTATTCACAAAGCACTTGCTCCTAAAGTTGCGGCGGCGTAGCGAAAATGAGCCAGCGGAATTCAAGTTGGGCGGGTAGGGGGCGTGTATTATTATAACTAGGCGCAATCCCGCGGCGACCGTACTGCGCATGCGTCGACTGTCAGTGCGCATGCTCCAAATTCTGTCAGTGAACGTCAATGACGTCAATCCCCATTCACGGACGTTTTACGCAAACGACGCGGAAATGTTTAAATTCGACACGATGACGACGGCCATACTTAACATAGGATACTCCACTAGGGGGCTGGTTTTTCTTTACGCTGCGTATCTCTTACGGAAGTGTTGGAAAGTCACTGCATCGGGCCAGAATACGATCGTGAATTGCCGATTCTCGCTGATTAACATATTCTCGGCGTTAATCAGCGGGAACGCCCCGAGCGCCATTTTTAAAATTGCATTTCCGATACAACGGCGAAATACAATTACGCCGCTCGTATAGGAACTCCAACCCGGCGTTTCTTGTTTTCTGCTTACAGAAAACAGAAACGCCGGCTCAAAGTGAGAGTTAGGCTGGAGTATCACTGATACTCCAGCCTAACTCTACCTGAATCTGGCCCATAGCATGTACATGGCAAAAATTTCACCCCAAAATACATTCTGATACTCCTCCTGAGTATGACAATAATACATTTGTGAGACTTTTTCACAGCCTGGCCACATACAGAGGGCCAACATGCAGGGAGCACCATCAGGTGTTCTAGGGACATAATTTACACATCAAATTTTACTACCTATTACACTTTCATGAGACACCGATGGGCACTGTAGTGGCATTAATGTGGCACTGATGAGAACTGATGTGGCTGGGATGTGGCATGGATGAGTACTGATGTGGCATTAATGTGGCACTGATGGGTACTGATGTGGCATGGATGTGGCATAGATGAGCACTGATGTGGCATGGATGTTGCACAGATAAGCACGGGTGAGCACTGATGTGGCATGGATGTGGCATGGATGAGCACTGATGTGGCATGGTGAAGCATTAATGAGCCATGAATCAGGCATGAAAGAGCCATGGATGAGCCATGGATGGGCAAGGATGAGCCATAGATGGGCATGGATGAGCATAGATGGGCAGAGATAACCCATAGATGAGCACGGATGAGCCATGGATGAGCATAGATGGGGATGGATGAGCATGGCTGGGCATGGATGAGCATAAATGGGCATGGATGAGCATGGCTGGGATTTTTTTCATCAGATTTCTATCATTTTTTGAGACAAAACTATTGGCAAGGGCCCAGGTATAATCCAAACTACAGAACTGAATAGTCTGAGGGCCTCCAAACTGCTGCATTGCTCCTAAAGGTTTCTTATGATTATCACTAGCAGTAGGGGTACACAAAAGCTTAGTTCCAGATAGATAAAAGTAGTTATGTCATTGTGACAGCAATGATGAGTACAATGACATATGACTAGAGTTGAGCTAACACCTGGATGTTTGGGTTTGGACCCGAACCCGAACTTTGAAAAAAAAGTTCGGGTTTGGGACCCGAACTTGACCCGAACCCGAACCCCATTGAAGTCAATGGGGACCCGAAATTTTGACTACTAAAATGTCTCTAAAAAACTGAGGGAAAGGGCTAGAGGGCTGCAAATGGCAGCAAAATGTCGGGAAGAGCATGGCAAGTACTCTGAAATGTGGATAGGGAAAAAACTTAAAATAACATAAAAAAATAAAAATAAAATCATTTTGACCTCGGAGGACGAGGTCCATATGGAGTAGGAGGTTGAGGTGGCGGTGGATGTGGTGGTGTAGGTGGAAGCGGCGGTGGAGGAGGATGAGGTAGCCAACACAGCAGGTTTTGGTTTTTAATTGATTTATTTTTTAAATTAGGGTACATCCCAAAAGAGTGAGAAAGATCTAGGGTTGCTACCTCATCCCTTTAAACCTGAACACAGAGTAATTACACAGGTTCTGGGGCTAATTTAATGTCGATAAGGCACCAAGGGAGTTTAATTAGCAAAACCTTAATCAGCCAGAGAACCTGTGTAATTAATATGTTTTTGCTTTTAAAGGGATGAGGTGGCAACCCTAGAAAGATCAGAAGAAAAAAAAAGACTGGGTAAGGCCGGCCCGGTGTCTATTCTGCACAAGGGTACGGACAAGTCCTCTGGGATCCATGCCTGGTTCATTTTGATGAACGTGAGCTTGTCCACATTGGCTCTGGACAGGCAGCTGCGCTTGTCTGTGATAACGCCCCCTGCCGTACTAAATACACATTCAGATAATACACTGGCTGCAGGGCATGCCAGCACCTCCAAGGCGTAAAGGGCAAGTTCAGGCCATGTGCCCAATTTGGAGACCCAGAAGTTTAAGGGGGCATAGCCGTCATTCAGCAGGAACCTAGCCCTAAACAATGTACTGGACAGACAGTATATCACAGGGGACAGGTGGAGTGCTGGTGAATTATGCAGAGATTCACCTATATAATTCTTTCCCTATAGCAAGAAGCAGGAACCTAGCCCTAAACAATGTACTGCACAGACAGTATATCACAGGGGACAGGTGGAGTGCTGGTGAAATATGCAGAGATTCACCTATATAGTTCTTTGCCTATAGCAAGAAGCAGGAACCTAGCCCTAAACAATGTACTGCACAGACAGTATATCACAGGGGACAGGTGGAGTGCTGGTGAAATATGCAGAGATTCACCTATATAATTCTTTCCCTATAGAAAGAAGCAGGAACCTAGCGCTAAACAATGCACTGCACAGACAGTATATCACAGGGGACAGGTGGAGTGCTGGTGAAATATGCAGAGATTCACCTATATAATTATTTCCCTATAGCAAGAAGCAGGAACCTAGCCCTAAACAATGTACTGCACAGACAGTATATCACAGGGGACAGGTGGAGTGCTGGTGAAATATGCAGAGATTCACCTATATAATTCTTTCCCTATAGAAAGAAGCAGGAACCTAGCCCTAAACAATGTACTGCACAGACAGTATATCACAGGGGACAGGTGGAGTGCTGGTGAAATATGCAGATATTCACCCATATAATTATTTCCCTATAGCAAGAAGCCGGAAACCTAGCCCTAAACAATGTACTGCACAGACAGTATATCACAGGGGACAGGTGGAGTGCTGGTGAAATATTCAGAGATTCACCTATATAATTATTTCCCTATAGCAAGAAGCAGGAACCTAGCCCTAAACAATGTACTGCACAGACAGTATATCACAGGGGACAGGTGGAGTGCTGGTGAAATATGCAGAGATTCACCTATATAATTATTTCCCTATAGCAAGAAGCAGGAACCTAGCCCTAAACAATGTACTGCACAGACAGTATATCACAGGGGACAGGTGGAGTGCTGGTGAAATATGCAGAGATTCACCTATATAATTATTTCCCTATAGCAACAAGCAGGAACCTAGCCCTAAACAATGTACTGGACAGACAGTATATCACAGGGGACAGGTGGAGTGCTGGTGAAATATGCAGAGATTCACCTATATAATTCTACCCCTATAGCAACAAGCAGGAACCTAGCCCTAAACTATAAGATGCAGATCTCACAGAAAGAAACAGTGCTGGTGTAGATTTCTCAAGCAGGATAATTGTATCTAACACTCTCCTTCAATCAGCAGCAGCCTGTCCCTAGCCTAGCTGAAGCAGACTGACAAGCCCTAAACGATGTAATGCACAGTCCCTAAATTATAAGATGCAGATCTCACAGAAAGAAACAGTGCTGGTGTAGATTTCTCAAGCAGGATAATCCTATCTAACACTCTCCCTCAATCAGCAGCAGCCTGTCCCTACCCTAGCTAAAGCAGACTGACGAGCTGTGCTGTGTGCCTCTATCTGATATAGAGGCTGGTCACATGCTGGGTCACATGCTGCACTGGCCAATCACAGCCATGCCATTAGTAGGCATGGCTGTGATGGCTTCCTAGTCACAGTAGTAAAACAAATGGCGATTGGCTGCCGTGCAGCGCGCCGTTACATAGCCGAACCCCCGAAACCAAACCCAAACTTTTTACAATTATTCGGCTTCGGGTACTAAAAAAAACCAAAGTCCTTACCGAACCCGAACTTTACAGTTCGGGTTCGCTCAACACTACATATGACATGAACATACCTAGTTACTTGAGAGTAAAGATGTATCTGAAGGTGTCATGAAATTAATACAGTAAAACCTTGGTTTGAGAGTAACTTGGTTTGAGAGCGTTTTGCAAGACAAGCAAAATGTTTAAATGAATTTTGACTTGCTATTCAAGCGATGTCTTACTGTAATATACAAGTAGCGTCAAGTTACAACTGAGTATAAAAAAACAAGAGAGGTGCCTCTGAGTGTAGCAATATGGTTACATTTAATGAAGGTACAATATTTAGCAACATATTGCTACATAGAGGCACCTCTCTTTTATACTTTGTAGCTCCTGATGAATTTTGCTTCTAATCCCCTCGTGGAGGCTTCCATTTGTGGATTGGCATTTTATAGTTACACAGCCTATCACATTGCTACAGTATAATCATTTCAAATAGACTATAAACTGAAGGACTGAATGGTTGTGGAACAAATCATTTGAGTTTCCATTATTTCTTATGGGGACATTTGCTTTGATATGCAAGTGCTTTGGATTACAAGCATTTTTCTGGAACAAATTATGTTCGCAAACCAAGGTTTACTGTATCTGGTTACTTGGGAGTAAAGATGGTTTCAAAGGTTGCATAAATGTATTATTCAAATTTCCCCTTATTTCCGTGTTTTCAGTTCTTTTTTTCTATTAGCCCTCAAGATATGAAATCTCTTTGGGCTATGAAAATGTAATAACAATTAGGCTTTTCTGATCTCAGTACTAAACTCTGCACATTTTTCATCCATGGCTCCTCTGTCACATATAAACAGCTTCAGATCTTTAAGGCTGGTGTGTGTGTGTGTATATTTTATTCCTGTTGTACGCATCCTTATCACAGTGCGCCTGTGAGATGCATGGTGGCATGTAATTAATTAACAGAGGGAGGGATAAGGAGACAAATTTCACAAGATATTAGAAATACAGTCATTTAACGTCCCCCAGGCTCAGGCTCTGAATTTCCCAAATTTTTTTACTCGATTATTTGTTAGCAGTGGGTGGTAGAGAGGGGAAGAGTGAGAGGAGAATGAAACATGGGAAAGAAAGGCTGAATAAAGAAACAAATACAGCATCATTGTAGGCTAGTCAGGAAAAGACAAACAAATATAGAAGTGAGAAGCAAGAGAAGGAAGTAGATAAATATTGGTGAACTCTTTTTGGAAAGGGGATAGATAGATAGATAGATAGATAGATAGATAGATAGATAGATAGATAGATAGATAGATAGATAGATAGACAGACAGACAGACAGACAGACAGACAGACAGACAGACAGACAGACAGACAGACAGACAGACAGACAGACAGACAGATAGATAGATAGATAGATAGATAGATAGATAGATAGATAGATAGATAGATAGATAGATAGATAGATAGATAGATAGATAGATAGATAGATAGATAGAGTTGTGTTCAAAATTATTCAACCCCCAATGCTGTAAAGGGTTTTAGGGAATATAGTGTACATTTGTAATTGTATTCAGAATGAAATCCTACAAGGACTTCTTAAAGAACCATATGCAACTAAAATGACATCAATTGGTTTTGTAATACAGTAGTAAATGTTTCTTTTGTGAATTCTTCATTTACACAATTATTCAACCCCTTAAAGACTACCACTCTGAAGAATAGAGGTTCATTGAACTGTTTTCAATCAGGTATTAAAAACACCTCTGGATGTCAAGGAGCAGCAATAAAGCCTAATAAGCACCAATTAGGCAGCTTTAAAATGACTGTGATACTCGGCTCCTTATAGACATTTACTGGTGTGGTTACAAACATGGTGAAGTCAAGAGAATGGTCCAGGAAGACAAGAGAAGAGGTGATTACTCTTCACAGGAAGGGCAATGGCTATAAGAAGATTGCAAAGATGTTAAACATACCAAGAGACACCATAGGAAGCATCATTCGCAAAGTAAAGGCAAAGGGCACTGTTGAAACGCTACCTGGTCGTGGCAGAAAGAAGATGCTGACTTTGACTGCTGTGCGCTACCTGAAGCGTAGAGTGGAGAAAAGTCCCTGTGTGACTGCTGAGGAACTGAGAAAAGATTTGTCAGATGTGGGTACTGAAGTTTCTGCTCAGACAATAGGGCGCACACTGCGTAATGAAGGCCTCCATGCCAGAACTCCCAGGGGCACCCCCTTGCTGTCTCCAAAGAATAAGAAGAGTTGACTGCAGTATGCCAAAAGTCATGTGGACAAACCACAGAAGTTTTGGGATTGTGTTCTGTGGACTGATAAAACAAAATTAGAACTGTTTGGGCCCATGGATCAATGCTATGTTTGGAGGAGGAAGAACAAGGCCTATTATGAAAAGAACACCTTGCCTACTGTGAAGCATGGCGGGGGGTCTATCATGCTTTGGGGCTGTTTTGCTTCTGCAGGTACAGGAAAGCTTCAGCGTGTGCAAGGTACCATGAATTCTCTTCAGTACCAGAAGATATTGGATGACAATGTGATGCAGTCCGTCACAAACCTGAGGCTTGGGAGACGTTGGATCTTTCAACAGGACAATGATCCCAAGCATACCTCCAAGTCCACTAGAGCATGGTTGCAGATTAAAGGCTGGAACATTTTGGAGTGGCCATTGCAGTCACCAGACTTAAATCCGATTGAGAACCTCTGGTGGGACTTAAAAAAAGCAGTTGCAGTGCGCAAGCCTAAGAATGTGACTCAACTGGAGGCTTTTGCCCATGACGAATGGGCGAAGATACCCGTAGATCGCTGCAAGACACTTGTGTCAAGCTATGCTTCACGTTTAAAAGCTGTTATAACTGTAAAAGGATGTTGTACTATGTACTAAGATTGAATGTCACTTGGGGGTTGAATAAAACTGATAATGATGTGAGCACAGAAAAGACATTTGTGGTTATTTCTAGATATGTGCATTCCCGTTCGTACGAATGTTATTTTCGTACGAAAATGTTCATTTTCGTACCCGCGGGATAATGTGTACATACGAAAATATTAAAGCACCAAAATACGAAAACGACGGGATAACGGATTAGCCGCATAACGAACGACCGCAATTACGAACGATCCGACGGGAAAAAACGACAAAACGAAAATGGCAAAATAACGAAAATTAAATCTGTATCAAGAGGTTTGCATTGTGTATTTTGTTTGAATCCGTTTTGTGTTCGTTTTCAGTTGTATGTTCATTGTTTAATGACATCTATAACAAAAGAATTTCATTATGTATATTGAATGAATTCCTTTTTCTTTTTTCTGTGTATTCAAAATACTGAAGGCAATTTTTTTGTTATAGGTGTCATATCAACATACGAAAATAACAAAAGAAACGTGTTCAAATGCAAATCTTTTGTTTATGTTTTTTTTAATGGCCAGAGAGTTAGGCTGGCCATACATGATACAATTTTCTGTGCAATTTTCTTTAGATTTACCTTCAACTATGTAGTGCAAGGGCCTGCCTGATTGCATACAATTGAAAGTGTTGTTTAGTTTGAATAGTATTGTTAAGCCCCATACACTTGGTCAGACTATTTTAACAACAAACATAAAAACGATCGTTTTCCGATCGTTTTCAGAAAATTCGTTTGTTTTTAAACTGCATCAGAAAACCATTTTTGGGTTCAGAAGTCTGGCCAACTGATGTCCCTTCAGATGAAAATCCACAGAAAAGTTTATTAGGCTTTACTGTACAAGTGTACTCACTACTCAGCACAAAAGAGAAGCTGCTTTCAGTCACTGAGGCTGGCCATACATGTTCAATTTTCTTGTACAATTTTCTTTTAGATTTACCAAAAACCATATATGAGGTCAAACTAAACAACACTTTCAATTGTATGCAATCAGGCAGGCCCTTGCACTACATAGTTGAAGGTAAATCTAAAGAAAATTGCACAGAAAATTGTATCATGTATGGCCAGCCTAACTCTCTGGCCATTAAAAAAACCATAAACAAAAGATTTGCATTTGAACAAGTTTCTTTTGTTATTTTCGTATGTTAATATGACACCTATAACAGACAAAGGAATTCATTCAATATACATAATGAAATTCTTTTGTTATAGATGTCATTGAACAATGAACATACAACTGACACTAAGGCTGCATTCACACCTGAGCGGCAAGTAACGCCGCATACGCGGCTTTACTTGCCGCGCTTCGATTTATTTATTTTTTTATTTATTTTTTTTACAAATCTTCCCATTCATGTCTATGGGCGAACGCCAATGTCGCTTGAAAAAAAGGGTCCGGGACTTTTTTTCAGGCGACAGGCGTTCGGCGTCTCAGAGATGTGAACCATCTCTATAGACATGAATGGGAAATTTCCCCTCCAGCGGCACGAGCGTCGCGCGACAGGCGTTTTGCCGCTCAGGTGTGAATGCAGCCTCACAAAAGAAAAGCATTCAAGATACACAGAATGCAAATTGACGAAAATTCACGATAATTATTGTCTAACAAGAAACGAACATGAATTAAACAGAATAACGAATCATCCCACATGTACGAAAATAAAACGGTAACGGAAATACGAAACGATCGGAATACGAAAAAATCACGTCGTACGACAAACGAACGGGAACGAACGGGAAAACGGGCGTCTTACGAAAAACGAACGGAAACGAACAGACGGGACCATACGAAACGGAACAAAAAAAAAGAAATTTTTTTCTGTGCACATGTCTAGTTATTTCATTATAAATGTTATGTTATATTTGTCTCACCTACACGTGCCTCTTTGATTTAATTGTAAGCAGGATGACTGAATGATCAAAATCAATGTCAAACTGGCCAAAACAATCAGTGGAGGGTTAAATAATTTTGAATACAACTGTAGATAGATAGATAGATAGATAGATGGATGGATGGATGGATGGATGGATGGATGGATGGATGGATGGATAGATAGATAGATAGATAGATAGATAGATAGATAGATAGATAGATAGATAGATAGATAGATAGATAGATAGATAGATAGATAGATAGGTAGATAGATAGATAGATAGATAGATAGATAGATAGATAGATAGATAGATAGATAGATAGATGGATAGATGGATAGATGGATAGATAGATAGATAGATAGATAGATAGATAGATAGATAGATAGATAGATAGATAGATAGATAGATAGATAGATAGATAGATAGATAGATAGATAGATAGATAGATAGATATGGTAACTGAATGTAAATTACTTCCTTGATAACTCCATGCTCTACATCCATCTAAAACATTGTCTTGGTGGGTCAGTGTAAATCATCAGGACAGACCCGATTTGGGCCAGCAGGAAGAAACTAAAAGCTGCACACACATCAGGTCCAGCAGTTGATACCCATGGAGAAACAACTTAATGCAGCACCATTCTCGTGCTTTGCACTCATCTCTGGAATTTCTGTGGAAATTTGCAACACAGTTGACAGCTTTTCTTCCTGACACAACTATTAATTCAAGAAAAAGTCAAAAAAAAATCCAATGTTGTCACAAATTATACAGTCTGATGCAGTCAGATCATTGAAGTATATTTTGTTCATTGGTTTCTATGGATAGCTGCATTTGGCACATAATGATTTTACCTACCATTTAGAATAATGCTCAACAGTGTTGCTAGATGTTGACGCCCTTCTATCACTTGTGAACAATAAATGGCTCTTGTAGTGTTTGCTTATCTCCTGTGAAGAGCTCCAGTCTCTTGAGAGAAAAGTCCTAGATTATACAAAGACACTTTTATAGCAACATTTACGACAACAGTCTATAGTATAATAGCAGAGAAAATGATCATCTTATAAATTTGTCTGCAAGAAAATATATTTCATGTAATGCAATATTTCTCCTTGTATAAAAAAAATAACTGATGAGCTCAAATGCAGATAAAAAGTATTGTTACACAGTGGAAATACACAATCGAATAGGTTCTAAGATACATATCCAGAGTTGTAAAAAAAAAAAACATGAGAACCTCGATAATTACTGGGGTTTGATCTTTGTGAAAGCTGCAATCATAAAAATCATAACAATAATAGTAATAATAATAATAATAATAAATTACACACACAGCACCCATGAAATGTTACACTGACATATCTTAACTGAATAAAAGGATTAAAAAATCAAGCTCACTGTTGGACAAACATGCATACCTTCAACTGCAAGCTTCAGGTGTCAGGTGTCCTGCACTGTGGGGTTGATTTACACACACGATCTGAATATCGGACGAAAACAATTGTCCGAGAAAGAATCGTATAATTTTCGGAATGTGTGTACACTACTTTCGAGAGCCGTTCATTACGATATTATTCGATCGGACAAGCACAAAAATTTTCTTCGTACAATGCCGGATCGTACGATTTTCGTTTAGTCAGTACAGTTGTAGACCGAAAATACAATACAAATTACAATAAATCAATTCCAATTTTTTTTTTCTGTCGTACGAGAATTTTCATGACTTTAATAACCTATTCAATTTCTACTTGTGACTATTAAGTGAAAAAAATTGTACGATCTGTACGATCTGTACGATTCATTTCCACAAGCCCCTCACCTCAAGAAAGGCTAGATTAAGTCTAATCAGCTGCTGACTAAGTAGCGTGTACAGCCACGCAACACGTCAGAAAGGAGGAGAGCCGTCGGTGACGTCATCTCCGCTCGCGGCCGAGAGCGGAGATACCCTGTTATACAGACTGTTCGTGTTTTACCGATTGTTTTATACTGCCCACATGTGAGTGTATTTTATTTTATCCAGTAAATCTACTGTTACTGATTACACTATGAGGTCTCCTTTGTTTGTCTATTGAGAGCCATCCACCCATTCTGGGAGCGCTATTGCCTGGACTTATGAGCCTGCAGCTGGGGGAGTGGAGAAACAGACTGGCCGGGAGACGCTGGTCTGCAGAGGATTCTGCTGTACCTGACAAGTCAGCAGCTGATTAGGCTTAATCTTTCTTGAGGTGAGGGGCTTGTGGAAACAAATCACTTTATTTTTGATCCTGCACAGCCACACTGAGGGATTGTGCGGTGGATTGCTGTTATCATCTATAAGCACATATGCACTTTGGGATCATTGTTATAAGCACTTTAATTTTGGACTGTTTTGGAGCGCTTTTGCGCTTTGATTATTATGCTGAAGCACTTTTGATCATATTAATATTATCTATATTCATATTTTATGCATGAGTGTACACAGAGTTTTTCTATTTTTTGTTTATATATTTTTTTCACTTATATTTTGTTCATTTTCACTTGGAGTTCTTCTGTTAGAACTTGTGGTTCCACCTACTTAGGTGATATTTTCACGTAATTCAACCACCGTTGGATGTCATATATTACTACTTTCTGGAAGTTATTATCTGATGGTTTATATTTATGTATACCTTGGATCTCATTAATATCACTTGTCTCATCCCCCTCTTCATTGTTATTGATGTTTGGTGGGACATTTAGGATTAAGGAGTGAAAAAAAAAAAAAAAAAGTAGTGAAACATCAGCACGATATTTATTAAGGTTGATATCTGGATATTACTTATTATCACTTTGTGTGATAGTTTTGAGCATTCTGTTTTAATGATTAGATAATTATTTTTTATTAGCAAGCGCCATTATACCCCCCATTCTTTACTTATTATCAGTGTGTGAGCACGATTTAGTTGTGGCTGCTGCTTAGTTTTATTATCATTTTTATTTTACTATTATATAATAATTGTATTATTATTATTAATTATATTAGGTTTTAGTGCCCTAGTCAGTGTGGTTTTGCGCATTAGTTCCCCCCCTTATAAGTATAGGGGAATGCCTTGTTTACAAAGGCATTTGAATGTTCTGCTCTTGCCCTTGCCCTGCTCTTGATTTAAATGGACGTACCTGTTTGCCAATCTGCCTGCCCGTGCTATTCCGTCGACGTAAATAGGCATGCAGCGGTCGGCAAGTGGTTAAACTATAAATCTAGTCACCTGTAGCTTACACAGCGCTCTTATTGGAGTGAAAGGAAGGTACATTTATTCAAGTACAGTAGATGGTGCTGGGCCCTGCCAGCGCAAGCACTTTTTTAATTTAATGGACCAATTCACCTATAAGTGATATTTAGTTATGGGCTATGTCATGCCTTGGCATCTTTTATCTTGGAAAATTCAACAATTTAACAGCTAGATCTTCTGCCTGGCTGTCTGGGTCCCTACCAGGGCCGGCGCTACCACTAGGCGGAATAGGCGACTGCTGGTTATTATAGTCCCGAACTGTCCTCCGCAGAGCTTGCACTACCCATCAGGCAGCCATCCTGACATGTCAAGCACCCCCCCCCCCGCGTGGAGATTGAGCTCTCCGCTCTGAGCCTCTGGCACTGTGTCACATCATGTCCAGCCATCCCCCTCTACACTTTTTGCTCAGAATCAGGCACCCGACCCCCCCCTCTGCTCTCTGTGTCCACAGGACGCTCTTACTCCTCTCTACATTATCCAGCAGCACAGCCCCCCCTCACCCCCCACGCTCTCCTGGACGTGTCTGGAGTGGACATGGATGATGCATTAGCATCATGGGATATAGAATGGCACTGGCAGCTGGCAGCGGCTCCCGGGCTTGGGGACAGGTGGAGCCTGGACAGATGGAGCTAGGAAGCAGACAGGTACACAGTACAGCAGAGTTGATCATGCAAGCGAGGGACAGGCATTGTATATGGGATAACAACTTCTTGTGTAACTGCATTTATGAGGATTTAGGTTGAAGTCAGATTGTCCTCCTGTTGATTGCTAGTGTCGTTTTAGAGTATCCTGATCCCTGAACCCCTCTCATGATCATTGGCATGACATTTTAAAGTGTGTATGTGAATGCGCTGGTGACACTGTATTTGATGGGCGCTGGTGACACTGTATTTGATGGGCGCTGGTGACACTGTATTTTATGGGCGCTGGTGACACTGCATTTGATGGGCGCTGGTGACACTGTATTTGATGGGCGCTGGTGACACTGCATTTGATGGGCGCTGGTGATACTGGATTTGATGGGCGCTGGTGACACTGGATTTGATGGGCGCTGGTGACACTGGATTTGATAGACATGTGCAGACTGGAATATTTTGTTTTGTTTTTTCGTTTTCGTTTGGAAAATAAATGTATTTAGTTACTCCTGAAAATCGTTTTATTTTTATTTTAATTTTTCGTTGGGGAATAGCTTTCATCCGAAAATTCAATAATACTTGGTTTCTGTCGAATGGTCAAAAGAATATTCGACGGAACATCGAATCTTTGCGTCAAATCGTTCATTTCCGTTCGAATATTCCGCCTACAAGAATTCTAATGTTGTATGACTAGTAATAATGTCGAATCTATTTATTTCTATAGTGTCTAATCTTTTCCCTATAATGTCGAATCTTTTCCCTATAATATCGAATCTTTTCCCTATAATGTCAAATCTTTTCCCTATAATGTCGAATCTCTCTATATCGAATTTTTACTGCAACGAAAACGAAAATAAAGCATTTTTTATGTTGGATCTTTCGGTTTTTGTTTCTTGCGCTTTCGTTTGTTAAAACGATAACGGAAAAAACAGATTTTCAGACGAAAATAAAGCATTTTAACGAAAACGAATGCACATGTCTAGGATTTGATGGGCGCTGGAGACACTGCATTTGATGGGTGCTGGTGACACTGTATTTGATGGGCGCTGGTGATACTGCATTTGATGGGCACTGGTGACACTGTATTTGATGGGCGCTGGTGACACTGCATTTGATGGGCACTGGTGACACTGGATTTGATGGGCGCTGGTGACACTGGATTTGATGGGTGCTTCGTTAGAAAGGTGGGGTATACATGGGCAGGACAAAGGGGGTGGGGTCAGGGGTGGAGACAATGGGGGCGACAAAATTAGGTTTCGTCTAGGCACTAGCCCTGGTCCCTACACCTTATTCATGTCCACATTTCACTAGGGCTACTGAGATATATACAAAATGGTCAGGTGTTTTTGAGTGTATCTAAAGCAAAACTTTCAGAAACTTTTAGAATTGGCGAGCAGGCATTTATTTTCTGCAATAAAAGAAACCTAGTTGCCTGCTCCTAGTCCTTGGATAAGTGAGGAGAAGTAATCACTGATATCAAGTTTTTTTTAACTATCTGTAAGGGGGTATTCTTCCTCAACAACAATCTCATAGATGTATAGTTACTTAAACAATAGATAGATAGATAGATAGATAGATAGATAGATAGATAGATAGATAGATAGATAGATAGATAGATAGATAGATAGATAGATAGATAGATGTCTCCTCACGCACACAGATGAAATATAGAAGCTCTGAATATACTTACCTGAATTTTATACTATGCATGAGAGTTACTCTTTTGGAGTCACGAAGCCTTCTACCACTGCATTATAAGACATGTATAAGGGATGAGCCCTCAGTTGCCCTGAACACAGGTTAGGAGAGAACTTTGGTTGTTCGGGTGCCGGACTTTTAGCTTTTTCAACGATTTCAAGCCGCCATATATAGCATAGTTTTTTCTACCTTCAAAATATATGACAGCTTCCTCTGACAATGGTTGTTAAGGAAGTAGCAGGGGGTGACACTATTCAGTTGCTGGTTGGGAATTCCTGAACATGTAAATATAGGGGCAGGGATAAAATTAACATCATTGACCAAATGTGGGCACATGATCATAATTAGGAAAAAACATTTCCCAAATATAGTCATATCGTATTTGATCAATGACATCACTGTGTATAACCTGCCCCTTTTAATTTTGTTGCGGCGACTGAGCTGTCATTCCCAGCAACACGAGAGTAGCGACACGATCCAATGTATGCGACTGTCAGCACGTTTTTTCTTTTGACAAGTTGGCAGGCATTGTTCATTGCTATTGATAGGGATCTGCATCACTGGACAACATGCCTGATGATTATTATTATTTTTTTATTAATGCATTGTTTTATACACATTTGTTTCACGAAGGTTTATATGTTAAAAAGCTGGCCAGAGGCTGGCCTGCATTTGTAGGAAGAGTCTGAGGGGTATATATCCCTTCTCCTCAGTCTAGGGCTGCCTCGGCTCATTTTCCGTGGTTCCGACCCACCCATTTCCCCCAAACCATTATATATACATATAAAAACCCTATATTTTTTGTATTCATACATTGAGGGTATGCCCTCTTATAGGGGTACTGACCAGCAAGGCCAAGGCACATCTTATATCTTGGTGGTGGTTAGGGTTATCGCATTTCCAAATGAAGGCTCTGACTACAAATATCACCTTATTGCTGGCAGCTGTAGTATAGGTGTTTAGCGCTGACTTTTTCAATGTACACTTATCAAAAAGCGTTTGTGTAACCCTGAAGCCCTGTACACACGATCGGATATCTGATGAAATCTAATCCGATGGATTTTTCGTCGGATATCTGATGAAGCTGACTTTTATCAGTCTTGCCTACACGCCAGCAGTCAAAAATCCAACGCGGTGACGTAAAACACTACGACGTGCTGAGAAAAATGAAGTTCAATGCTTCCGAGAATGCGTCGACTTGATTCTGAGCATGCCTGGATTTTTGACCAATGGACTTCCACACAGACAATCGTTTTTCTCTATCGTTTTTTTATCCATAGGAACATTTTAAAACATGTTCTATTTTTTTTCACTGATGGAAAGCCCACACACGATCGGTTTGTCTGATGAATACGGTCCATCGGTCTGTTTTCATCAGACAAACCGATCGTGTGTACAGGGCTTTACTCATTCACATAGGGATGGCAGTATGTGGGCTTTCTTATTTTTTAAAGATGGCTTTCACATTCAAATACATGTTGTGGGAAAGAGGCCCAAGTACTTGCCCTTACAATTCAAAAAATATAAATGACATTCTCTAACATTTAGAATAGCTTCACCATGAAATAAAAACTTCACTTTTCAGAATGAAAACATTCAAATAAATTATTGTCCATAGTCTGGTACACCATATCACTTCCTTACAGTAGATGGCCTGGCTACCTGTACATACGTCATGATTTTCTTTTGTCCCGGTGACAATATTCCAGATGTGTCTGAATTTTATAGATTTTGCACTCTGTTTGCAGCTGATATTGTCACTTGCTGTCTACTGAACTCTAATCAACTTCAACCTGATTATACCTGTGGTAGTGATTAAAATAGCATTGGCTGTGGTTGTGTTTAATTCTTGCACAGGCATTGTCAGTCTTCCATCTTACCTTATAGAAAAGTATTTTGGTTTGCAAATTCTGTTTACAATTTGGCAAACCCACACTTAGTGTGAAACCTGTTGATTTCTATATGGGCACATCTTGTTAGTAATTCTGACCATTATTATGGCTAATATTCAAAAAATAAATAAAAATAGCGTGCATCTGGGACAGGGTAATTTCATGACATGAAAGTACCAAAATCCTTTAAATAAGAAGCTTGGGAATGCCTTAAATCTGTAGGTGTGGTGTCTAGATCCTCTGCTAAGACAACCCTTCCTTTAAAGGTTAAAGGAAGGGTGCTACAGCACACTCCCTGTGATTGATATCGTCAGCACTGTATCATTGCTGTGTTCTGTGTGTAGGGGAGGTGCCTCTTCCTTCCAATCAGCTCCCAGAGCTCTCTACACTGAGCTGTGCAGTGTGTAACTTCAGCCTCTTGCCCCTGCTTTGTGTTTCTATATGAAAATAAACTTTTATCTCTATGTTGTGGAAGGTTGTGTAAATGGCATTATGTTTTTTTATTTTTTTTTGCTGGAGCTGGAACATTAGATGGGGTAGTAAAGTCCCCGATCCTAGCTTACATAGTAAAATTATTACAAATACTATATTGACAAAAGCCATGTCATAAAGTAAAAAAATATATATATATTATACAGTAAGTAATCATAACACTGAAAACACTTGTCTTCACAAAAGCCTATCCTACACACACATAACAACTGTATTTTCATTTTCTCTATCACCTCATCCCACAGTTATTACCTTTGTTCCACTTGACCCTCCCTTCTAGATTGTAAGCGCTAACGAGTAGGGCCCTCTGATCCTTCCTGTATTGATTTGTATTGTAACTGTACTGTCTTGCCCCCTTGTTGTAAAGCGCTGCGTAAACTGTTGGTGCTATATAAATCCTGAATAATAATAATAATAACACACTAACTTCCTACTGTGGCCCTGGGTTTTGTTTTAGGCTCAATTCACATTAGCGCATTTCCAAAGTCACGCGATTTCCAGTGTGACTTTGGAACGCGATTTCAATGCAACTTTTGGTGCAATTTTTATACGAATTTACATTGTATGGATCAAAGCTGGATCAAAAGTAGCACCAAAGTATTGCAGACACCTTTTCGAAGTTGCTGCAACACAGTCACACCAGTTTGAACGGGTGGGGTGCAACTTGTCATGCGACTTTGATGTCCAAAGTCACATGACAAATCACTCAAGTGTGAATGGTACCTTAGCATATATTAGGATATCTGTACAGTTTATGCATTCTCCTTGCGTTTGTTGAGATTTTCTCCAGAAATTAAACATACCAGCTGCTGTCTAGGGCTGGCTATACACTAGTAGAAATGTCTTTGAAATCCTAAATTCGATTTTTTAACAATTAGGGAGGTCTAATTGATATTTGTTTTTGACCATAGTGACAAGGAATTTTAAAGAAACAGGATGGAACAAAATTTAGTGTGGGTGTTTTCTTTTTTTAAAACACATTTATTCCACAATTGAATGTTAAAAGCAAATTCAATTTTGAAGTTCTTTCGAGAGACATTTATCCAGTCATCAAATGTACAAATAATTTTCATATGAATGTTTATTTACTTTCCTTTTCATTTGAAAATGTACTCATTTGGCCCGACTTCTTCTTTAGGCAATAGGAAAGAATATCATTCTGCACCCCTGTGACTCGTATTCAGCCAACAGCAGGCTTAATCCTGCTGTTGGTTGATGTCACTCAGCCACTCCTGCCCCCTCTACAGCCTGGCGCTCCAATGAGTGACAATCACAGGCTCTCTGCTCACTGAAGACTGAGAACTGAGTGATCAGCTGTCTTTGATTGCCCAGTTCTTGGTGTAGAGGTGGCGGGGACAGATGCATCATCGGATCGATGCTGCACCAACCTAGCTGAGTATGGATGTTTATTTTTTTTCAAAACCCATACCTCTCTTTTAAGGTATGCATGCCTGAGTGTTTTAGGAACAACACATTGTAAACTGTAATGAGCTTAACACTAATATAGTTGGTGGGCTAAAAACATTTTATTTTTTTATTTTTATTATTACAGAATCATAGATGAGTAATGCTTTTAATCTTCTGTAATCATAGGCTATCCTTAGCTCTTTGTTGTGTTTTTAATACGTGAATTAAATAACCTTTATTGAGACTGTGAAGGACTTGCTTTTGCAAATTCATTGGAATTATAATGCTTTTTTCTCTCAGAATAGTGACATATATAGTGTCAAAAAATCAAAGCATCAATGATTACAATTATGGCAGGTCAATGCTTTCTTAAACTGATTTAAGAATACATCTGTTGTTGTTGCCTGTTCAATAGCTGCCTACATAGCATGTCACAAAGGGCAAGACCTCAAAATGAAATTGACGTGTCAGTCCAATTTTAGGGCTTCAATTTCCACAAAGAGATTAGGGAGGTTGAGATGTTTCCTGACAACTTGAGGATTTACCTCTCTCCCCTCAGTTTTTTTCTTATGCTTTATGTTTTATTAATGTCTTCTGTTTTCCTTTACAATCTCTCTGAGTCTGACTATATGTTCTGCAAAACTTCTGAATTACACATTCTTTAGCCCACACACTGAATCTCATTTCACAAGAAGTAATTTCCTTAAAATCTGGGATCAAATAACTCATAGCTTTTCTCAAACTTTTTTTTTTTAATTCACAAAAAAATGATACTCAAATTAAGCATGAGTTATTTCATTAAAATGTGGGGTATTTCAATCATGAAACCACGTGGTATTTTATCTCATGCGACGTGCAGTGGGATGGATACAGAGGAGAAGGATTAGAACCACTGTCAGTTTTTATTGCTAGTAAAGAGGTAAAATGGTTTAAACGTTAAACCATAGAAATTGGACAACTCACTAAAGCAGGCCATACTGTACATGGTCAAATTTTCTTTTCAAAATCAGAAATTTCCTTTTTTTTTTTTGATCCAATGGTGCCAACATTAATTTTCGAAATTCAGCCAACCAAGCCTTCAATTTCACCTTATGTTGCTACAGAAAATAATTTTTGTGCCCGGGAATCTTCTTTTCTTTCCGGGAGTTTTCTTTTCTTGCACATGTGCATTCCTTTTTCTATTACATTTCTCTCACGATTCTCCCATCATTAATTAGAAAATCCTTAGATTTTCATAAAATTTCCAACATGTCCTATTACTCAAATATGATTGCCGCACGAAAATCGTCTGTTGCTGCAGCCCACTAATGGTGCGAAATTTGAATGACAATTCTTACGTGTAGATACGATTTTCGAAATTCGACCTGTGTATGACCAGCATAAGTCAGTGCAGTCCCTTCAGCATATGTATTAATACAAAAGAAAAAGGTGACTAGAATACCAGTCAAGTGGAAGCTGTTTTAGAGGACACTCGTGGTGTATCAAAAATAACTAAGTTAAATTAAGTATAAGTAATACAGACAGCACTGAAAAAAGTGTAGAGTGTAGAGCTTGTATAACAGTGTAAATTTGCTGTCCCCTCAAAATAACTCAACAGCCATTAACCCTTTCACCGCCAGGTCCGTTCATCATACACATGTCGCACATAATCATTGTATTTATACATAAGCATAAACATAAAGGAATGCGTCGGAGTGCCTACACGTGAAAATGTTGATTGATACACATGTTACATATCGCTGCTTACTCCGGAGTGACAGCAATGATTCTAGCACCAGACCTCCTCCGTAAAACTAAACCGATACCTATAGAAGGCCTTTGAAGCATTGCCTAAAGAAAATATAGAGTACTGAAGTCATGCGCAAAAAAATTCAAGGTTTGGCATGGAATTGGAACTACCACTATTTTATTCTCTAGTAAAAAGCAAACAAAAGGACAGGCGCCAATAAATAAAACTCACATGGTAAATGAAGTTCACAGGCATAGAGTGAGATGAGGGTCTGCATGGATCGTCACACCAGCCGAGGATGAATAGTGTCCCAGAGAAAACATCCAGCTGGTATCTGCTGTGCGGGGGAAGTAATACCAGCAACGCTGAGTACGGAAGTGTGCCGGTATTGGTATGCAAGTAAATCAGCAAGAGGAGCTGGAACGCACTCTGGAGCACAAGCTGAGAAGCTATAGTTGCGGCTTGGCGAGGGGGGATGACGTCATCACGCAATACCTCAAGGATGCGACGCGTTTCCGTGCAATTGCCGTGTGATGAATGTCTGTCACACGGTGCGCACCTTTTTCAAGCTTGAAAAAGGTGCGCACCGTGTGACAGACATTCATCACACGGCAATTGCATGGAAACGCGTCGCATCCTTGAGGTATTTCCACCACTGACTTAACCCTTTTGGGCATGGAGTTCACCAGAGCTTCACAAGTTGCCACTGAAGTTCTCTTACACTCCCCCATGACGACATCACAGAGCTGTTGGATGTTAGAGACCTTATGCGCTCCTCCACCTTCCATTTGAGGATCCCCCACAGATGCTCAATATGGTTAAGGTCAAGAGAAATGCTTGGGCAATCCATCACCTTTATCCTCAGCATCTTTAGCAAAGCAGTGGTCACTGGAGGTGTGACTGGGGTTGCTATTATGTTGAAATACTGTAAGCATATGACAAACAATGAATGCCTTGGTGGAGTGTTAGCTTATCTAAGCAGAGCAAGCTACTTCAAAAATCCTTTTACTGGTGGTATAGTAGTTTGTAACTGACATTTGCTTATTATTACTGACCACAGATATACCTTAAATCTCAACCCAAGGAACAAAAACCTTTAAATATATCTGTTAGTAGACACAAAGGATGTAATTGTGCACCAAATGTCTTTGCAAACCCAGATATCACTTTGTATATATAGGGGTGCAGATACAAGACTAGTCACCCAGTACAAAGATAGTGAGCAGCAGTGACCAATCCATATTACATGAATCTCTCTTTACAGAGGCAAACTGAGTAGTTTCATGCTGAATTACTGCACAGTTTTGGAAACAATTCACAAAGAACACCAAGATGTTAGAAAGACTGTCCTTTGTATTTATTTTCTATTAACCCCATAAACCCATGTTTCTAAATATTTTTTTGGGTGCACATGTTATGTACAGTTGCCATGTACCCGATAAAAAATTGAGTGTGTCGATGATGAAGAGAATTTGCGACGTGCAACAGAAAGTTGAAAATCGCAGAATGCCAGTGCCCAGCCCGTGACCCACGGCTGGGCACTTAATGCTTGTGCCCAGCCTTGCCATTCTGCCGACGTATATGTTCAGAAGTCGGTCCTTAAGTGGTTAACTGTAGCCCCACCAGGTGCTTATACTCATGTAGTACTACCCTTGCAGGAGCCACTTGATAGGTTGGATACACTGTTCTTTGCCTCAGCTTGGTGAATGACCTCAGTCCCTCTTGGACATGTGCAATTCGTTTAGTTACAAATTTGTTTTCAGACGAAATTTGATATATTTGTTCATACCCCATTCTTATTCACTGCTGCCAAACAAGCTTTGGCAAAAGCTTGGTGGTCTGCTACTCCAAATTCCTCATCAGTTAAAAATAAAATTATTGGTACATGTCTTACGAAAAACTTGCTGCTATTCTTTGTGATGATTTACACAAATTTAAGAAAATATGGTCTCCATGGCTAAATCTTTTTTTCCTCAAAATTTTGATGGATCCCTTTAGCACTTGTGATGTACTGTATTTATTGGCATATAACACTCACTTTTTTACCCTGAAAATAGAGGGTAAACTACTTTTAAAAACTCTTATACTTACACTGAGCAAAATTATAAACACACTACTTTTGTATTTGCCCCTATTTATCATGAGCTTAACTCAAAGATCTATGGGCCAGATCCACATACAAATAGATCGGCGCAGTGTATCAGAGATACACTACGCCGCCGTATCTTACCTGGCTTAACTTTGAATCCTGAAAGAATTTGCGCCGTAAGTTACGACGGCGTAGTGTATTTCTGGCGGCGGATTTCAAATTGGCGAGTAAGGGGCGTGATTCATTTAAATGAAGCGCATCCCCAGGGCGATCGAACTGCGCATGCTTCGTTCAGAAATTTTTCCCGCCGTGCATTGCGCTAAATTACGTCGCAACAACGTTATTTTTTTGATTAGCGTAAATTACGTACATTCCTATTCACGGACAACTTACGCAAAAATTTGAAAAAAATAAAAATTTCGAAGCGGGAACGACGGCCATACTTAACATGGCAAGTTTAACTATAGGCCGGATAAAAGCAGCTTTAACTATACGCCGGAAAAAGCCGACTAGAGACACCATAAGAGATTGCAACGTCCACGCGTACGTTGGTGGATCGGCAGAAAAAGCTAATTTGCATACCCGATGCGGAAAACGACGTGAACGCCACCCAGTGAACGCCGAAGTATTGCATCTTAGATCCGAAGGCGTACGAAGACGTACACCTGTCGGATCTAACCCAGAAGCCGCCGTATCTTGGTTTGAGGATTCAAACTAAAGATACGATGCATGAACTTTGAAGGTACACCGGTGTATCAGTAGATACACCGGCGTACTCTCTCTGTGGATCTGGCCCTCTGACTTTTTCTATGTACACAAGAAGTCTATTTCTCTCAAATATTGTTCACAGATCTGTTTAAATCTTTGTTAGTGAGCACTCCTTCTTAGCAGAGATAATCCATCCACCTCACAGGTGTGGCATATCAAGATGCTTATTAGACAGCATGATTATTGCACAGGTGTAGATCTTTGAGTTCAGCTCAGTGTATATTTATTGTATAAATGATATACAATGTTGTAATTTCTATTCTTCAAATCAATAAAAATATCTTTGGAAAAAATAAATGAAGAGATTCCTACAATCTCTTGCTCTTAAACATGTCAGGGACTTTCTGCATAAGGATGTTTTACAGCCTGCATTGGAAAACACCAGAAGAGTCATAGCATAGACTAGTGTCTAGGGTCAGCAAGGTATGTGTAAAACAACCCATTCCATTTAAAATAAAAATGGAAGGTAAAACATTTGTGTAGATATATAAAAAAAATTATACATACTTTTTTTTCTTTTTTTTTTTATAAGTAATTATATGACCCATGTTCTCAGCTGCATAAGGGGCTTGGAAAGGTGGGGAAAAGGCAACATACAGAATTTCCTAGTGAATGTCTTGTGCAGGAGGGGGTGTCATCACAAGGCTCAAAACTGGAGGACAGGCAGGTTGTTCTCACAGCCAGAAAACTGACCACACTGGGAAGGATGTTTTCTCGTGCCTGGTGTGATCAGTTTGAAATAGGAAAGCAGGGGGACTGGCAAGATCACCAAGTATGTCACACAAAACAATACAAATGGAATAAAATACTTTTTCTTTCAAATCTTTTTTATTGGTAATAAAGAATAGCAATTACAGTCTTGCACAACGTATTACAAAGAACTACAAATATAATAAATGCTGAGCAATTCTCACCATCATTAGCATATAACAAAATTGGATAATGCCCTTAGAAGATAACATTAGAAACGTCCCCTCAAAAACACTCTTCATTAGTAGCAGGGAGTACTTGTCCTACTGCTAAGTGTGGACTCCGCACCCCCATTATTTGTTCAGAACATGGGAGACATTTAGTGCCCATGAACAAGACAAAGGGGAGCATCCAATACCAAGTAATAATTTCAAAACATTTACATTGGCTACAATTAACCAATTATGCACAAAGGGAATGAATAATTGCTTTCAACCTCATGACTGAAAGTACAGAAGAGTAAAAAATATAACATAAGATAACAGACAAAATAAAATAATCGCCATAAAGGGAACAAAAGAACTGAGGGAAAGGGATGGACAGACAGAGGGGAGAAAAAAGGAAGGACAAGGGACAGAAGGAAAGGAAACAGGAGTTTGTACCACTGCAGGAGGATGACATTTATACACAACACAGATATGTAGCTTACAAAATAGTGGGTTTAAGAAGTCAATTTCCAAACCTAGAAGTCCAGGGCTCCCATTGACTGCCGAATTGCGCAATCGAGTTTGTACAGCAAAATGCCTTTCAAAGGAGTGTTGTACTCTAACCTCGTTAGTGTTAGGAGCCAAATTAGTTTTCCATTTGGACGTGATTGATAATCTTGCAGCAATAAGGATGTGAACCACTATACTTCTAAGTTGTTTAGGAATATTATCAATAGTAAGGAAGAGCAAAGCTAGCTGAGGGAACAGACTGACAAAAAACCTATTGTCGAGGAAATAAGTTAAAACACCTCGTTCCAAAAGCTGCGTATACTTTTACATTCCCATAAAAATGTGATAAATATTCCCTCTTGCTCCACACTGTCTCCAACAAACATTGGTCTCAGTCTGAAAGATCAGGGATAACCTGACTGGAGTCAGGTATGACCTATGAAAAATTCTCATCATCTGGTCCCAATGATTGGTACAGTGAAGCCGCGTACACACGATCAAATCTGTCTGCTGGAAACGGTCTGACAGACCGTCTCAGGAGACAGATTCGATCGTGTGTATGGGCGAGCAGACGGATTTGGCCAGCCGACAGGTTTTATAGCATGCTTTAACATATCTGCTCGCACATGCGTCAAATGGATTCGACGCATGCGTGGAAGTGTTTTACTTCCTGGTGTGGTGACGTGGCGGCGTCAACGTCACCGCCACATCAGCGCGCTGTCTGCCGGCGGGGATTTTAGTTTGATCGTGTGTACACGATCAAACCAATATATCCCAGCAGACAGATCTGTTCAAATCGGTCTGTCCGACCGATTTGAACAGATGTATTTGCTCGTGTGTACGGGGCCTGAGAGTATCTGTAACAATTCTTTATGGCAGAGACCCACGACTCTGGGGAATAAACTAAGCCTAAATCTCTATCCCAATTTAACATACTGGAAGTCTTATTAAAGGTAGCGTAATTCTGCAAAGTAGTATAGAACCAGGACAAACCTTTCATAGTTGAACATAAGGGGGCAGAATCACAAAACAATTACGCCTGTCTAACTGGGGTTAGACAGGAGTAATTTCAAATTTCGCGCGGCGTATCACTAGTTTGAATCCTCAAACCATGATACGCCGGCTTCGGGCTTCGATCCGAGAGGCTTACGTCTTCGTAAGCCTTCGGATCTACGCTGCCATCTATTTGCGGCCGCTGGGAGGAGTTTGCGTCGTTTTGGTGCGTCGGGATATGCAAATGTGTTTTTACGGGGATTCACGAACATACGAGCGGGCGTCGCAATCGTTTTCGTCTATTTTTTTATACGTAATGTTAGAGCAGCTTTTTGCTGCTCTAACTTTACGTAGCCCATGTTAAGTATGGCCGTCGTTCCCGCTTCGAATTTATTTAAATTTTTATTTTGTTTACGTAACTCGTCGGGACGTGGATCGGCCATAAAGTACGCTACATAAACAACGAATGACGTCACGACGTGATTTCGCGCAATGCACGGCGGGAAATTTGCGAACGGAGCATGCGCAGATCGATCGCCGCGAGAACGCGCCTAATTTAAATGTTTCACGCCCCCTACTCGCGCAGATGGATTGCGACGGGAGAAATACACTACGCCGCCGTCGTTTACCGTAGAAAATCTACCTGAATTCCACGTAGAGCAAGGTAAAAAACGGCGGCGTAGTGTATTTCTGATACGCTACGCTAAGCAAAATGTCTGTGAATCTGCCCCCAGGTACCTCCACACCTTAGGAATAAAATACTTTTTAACACAAGTACATGCTGCAACAGAAACATATCAGGAATATGAAATGAATATGAAATGCTGGGGTAACATATTGTTGGGATACAGATTTGTATTTTGTGCAACAACTACTGTTACTGTACATCAGTATTTAGAAGAGATATATTATTAAAACAGTCAATGGTAGTGTTTATATGTTTGTAGCTGCATCTATGGTATGCTATATGTCTTTTTCCTGAATAAAATTTCCTGTTACCAGTCTGCAGTTAAGCAGTTAAAGCCCATGTGGACTATGTACTAGTCTGCACACAATCCAAATACTGTAAAAGAAGAAACCAGGCCACAAGAGGCTTCAATCAGGAAATCAACCAAAAGCTCAGCTCGTCCCTAATGGTGCTGCTGTAGCTGCTCTCCAGCTGACCTGTGCACGTCTGCTGCTGACTTACCCCTGCTTTATGAGGGGTAACTTTAGGCCGGACGTACTACTTACAGGCACCGCGTTCGCGAACCGGCGTATCTCCCTCATTTGCATATTTGAATAGGAAATCAATAGGAGCGCCAGATGGGTCCAGCGTAAATATGCACCCACGTTACGCCGGAGTAGGAAAGTTACGTCGGTCGAAAGAAGTCTATTTTTAGGCATATCTATTTCTGTGGGTACAGCGCACAGATACGACGGTGCACATTTTGACATCTGAGAAAAGGGTTTTCCCAAATACAAATACTATAGATATGACCCATTTTGCATCAATGTTTAAGTGCAAATATTATTTATGTTCACATTGTTTTTATCTGCATGCATTAGTACCTGAACTGTTTATTATGTCTCCACCGTAAAAACAATATTAAAAGCCAGCAGCTACAAATACTGCAGCTGCTGCAGCTGCTGACTTTTAGTAAATGGACACTTACCTGTCCTGGAGTCCAGCGACGTCGGCAGCAGAAGACAAGCAATTGCTCGTCTCTCGGCTGCCTCGACCGCCATCATCGGTGAGGGAATCAAGAAGTTAAGCGTTGCGGCTTTACTGCACGGTTCCATACTTTGCATGCGCAAGGCACGCTGTGCCATCCTCACTGTTCCCTGCTGTGTTCTGGGAGCCGTGTGTTTCCCAGAACACAACGGAGGGGGGGGGATTGACGTACTGGCCCTCAGGTCCCCGCAGGGTCTATGCCCGGAAGTGGGTGCAAATGCCTGTCTTAGACCTCCCCCCTGCACCGGAGGTGGGGAGGAATCCGATGAGCTGAAGTTCCACTTTAGGGTGGAGCTCCGCTTTAAGCACACCGCTATAATATACTGGAGGAAATTTTTAAAAGACATTTAAAAGACATTTCTAGTGTTTTTTCAATGGGTACATTTTTGCAGGACTGAAAGAAATGCTATAGTACACTGCTGCAATACACTCATTAACACACACATCACTGCAAATGAAGTTAATGTTATTACATGTGTTAGCGTGTTGCAGTGCCATTCATTTGATACAGCACTTCACACACTAAGATCAGGCACGGCTTGTCAAACTCACTCATTGAGTTCAATAGGAGCACATCACAATCACAACCACACACCAAATGCTCAGGTTGCAGTCGCAGTGCAATTTTTCATTAGAAAATCCACCTAGTGAGTGAATAAAAAATAAATAAAAAAAAAAGATGCTCAGTAGGTGGCAGGACTGCCAAACACCTGTCAACTTCTGCTATACCACATTCTGAAAAGTGATCCACTGTAGATCACTATTCAAAAGGTGGTTAGCATTGCTGTCTGACTGAACAAATCCTAAGATAACAGAGGTCCAACCCAAAGAACACAAGAATGTACAGTAATGTACATCATACATTGCGGTGCGCTACATCTCGAAAAGTGCTTCATGTCTACTTTGTGACCCATTCCATTCCATTAAAAATGAAAGTCTGCCTGTCTGCATGCTTTGCATAGTAATGCACAATACCACACATTTAAATGCAACACACAGGCACAGATAAGTGTGAATGGGCCCTAATGCCGCGTACACACGATCATTTTTTGTGATGAAAAAAAACGAAGTTTTCTGTGAAGTAAAAAACAACGTTTTTGAAACGTCACTTTCAAAGACGATGTTGCATACACACCATCGTTTTTTTCACAAAAAGCGAGGTTACGTTCACCACTCTTTTCCATTGAAGCTCGCTTCATAGCTAGCTTCTGGGCATGCGCGGGTTGAAAAACGTCGTTTTAAACGACGTTTTTGCTACACACGGTGACTTTTTGTGAAACAAAAAACGACGTTTTGAAAAACGACACAAAAAATTCAAGCATGTTGGAATTTTTTTTTGGTCGTTTTTTTTAAGACAAAAAACGACGTTTTGCCCACACACGATCAATTTAAATGACGTTTTAAAAAACAACGTTTTTTTTCATCGCAAAAAACGACCGTGTGTACGCGGCATTAGTGATGAAAGTTAACTTTCTATTGCATTCACATTTTCAATGATGTTTCATATGTCAAAGAATGTATTTTTCTATGCATTAACCACTTAATGACCGAGCCTCTTTTTGATATTTGGTGTTCACATTTTTAAAACATTTTTTATTTTTTTTGCTAGAAAATAGCTTTTTTCCATATATTTGGTGCAAATATGAGCTTGCCACAGAAACACAGAAGATTACCAAGGTAGGAGGGGGCAATGTGGGAGCAGAAACCCTAAACGCAATGGTCAAAAAAACATAAGACCTGCCAACGACCATCTTATCCTGACCAGGACAATGACACCTAACTAGGGTGACCAAATTTCCAAACTGCCATTCAGGGACTCACCCCCTCTCTCACCTTCCCCAAAAAAAGATGAGGGGGGGCAATGTAGTCTCGGGGTTGATGGGGAATTTGGCGACGTGAATGTGCCACTTGCCACCAGATGCAGTGCCGCTTGCCACCCATTGCCTGCCACCAGATGCAGTGTTGCTGTCACTCCCTCTGCATGAGCCACGGGCGTAGAAGGAAAGGAGTGGTGTCACTATCTGGAGAGGGAAGATCACACCAGTCCATGCAACTTGCCGCTGGGTGCCAGAGAAGTTGGAGGTGCCGAAGTGGGTGGGGACAGCAGTGCTGCACTAGGCGCAGGCCTCGCTCCCATTCTCACTGTCTGAGTGTAAATTGTCATTGGTTGCAAGATGCCAGGCAGCGCTGGCCCTAGCAACTAATTCCGAAAATGTAGTTATTAATTAGTAAGGGGTGGCTGTGTCCTCTATTTCAGGACATTGTATTGTCAGGACCCAGGACAGACATGTCAATTGCGGGACAGTCCCGGGCAATCCGGGACACGTGTGCACACTATACCTAACAGGTTGTAACATTCATTTAGCAAGTGGTCAATACACTTTAAAGGAGTTGTTTCCACTTACCATGTGAAAGGACAGGATCCAGGAAATTTGCACATGCATTTATGCCAGCATGATAGAAAGCAACAGCCAAGCTTGGGGTGAATTTGGGGCCTGCATGCAGTCTGCAGTGGCAGAGAAATGACATTACACAGGTTGCCTCACAAGGATGTGGTTGTGCAAAATTCTAAACCCTATTAAGGCAGCTATAGCTGAATGCTGCAAATATCCACGCCACAAGCAATGCCTATAATGATAGAGGGTAGAGTACTCGTTGATGAAGGATGACAGAGACCTCATCAGAAGACCAATTTACACTTCCAGGGGTGGATGCTGCTCTCTAGTTTCTGGGGTAGCAAGTGTCTTTGCCTTTTTATAACTCGGTTGTCTTCAGAGATTGTATGGATGAGAAAGTGGACTTGTTCACACCAGATGCAGTCCAGTGCGTTTTTATTCTGCATCGAGAATGCATGGACAGTGTTTAACTTTAATTCCAATTACTTAGTTCACACCAGTACAACACATTTTAGTGCAGTCAACAAAATAGAATGTTGCATTGTTTCTGTATGGAACACATCTGGAAAGTGGCAAAACGCATTGAGAATGCATTGAGAATGCATCAAAAACACTCATGCAGAAACACATATAGAACACAGAAATTGTGGTGATCTGGCCTTCAGGCTTGCACAGAATCTATACAGTGACATATTTTGCCTGCCAATCAGCAATAGAGTTAACTTCGCTATATAAACTTCAGAAATAACATTACATAACATCAACACTGGAACCTATAAGATTTGGCACAGTGTCTGGAAAGAGTGGAACCTGGCAACTGAATTTTGGTTGATGCTTTTGATAGACCTAGTACAAGCACTGTTGCACTCGGTCATTGCTAAGAGAGCATTGTGGTTACGCCACTTGAGGGCAGGTGGAACTCGACACAAGCCTTTAAAATGTCCTATAAAGGGAGGTTATGGTTTGGCCAAACACTGAAAAATGCAATTAAGCGAATGACAGGAGAAAAAGTCTGGACTGTGGCCACAGACTAGTAAGATGAAGCCGCCATCCTTCACTCAAGCCTACTGAACTTCAGAAGGTGCAGGAGGCCAAATCTTAAAGGACAGGCTGCAGATTAAACAGATCACAGTGGAGGTGTCTCAAAGCTACTTTTGACATGAAATCAAGTCCAGAGCAAGCTGCTAAGAGGGCTGGGGTGTTCCAGCAGTAGTTCTCAGGGAGACTTTACTGAACATACAGATTCTATTTGCAACAGGATACCAATGCTAAGACTTCATCATACAAGATAGGTTCACAGTGCCATGGAATTTTCTGTTTGATCTTTGTCTCTGGTCGAATGAAATCTTTTATGGAAAGGTGAGTAACAGCACCCCAATCCAATGAGACTACTTTTAACAGCCTGGTTATGGAATAGGCTACACTAGAGGTGCAGGGATTCTCATCTGAGGTTGTTCAGACCTTGGTGACCAAGAAGATCATCCATGAACAATACATGGGAGAGGATATGAAAGAACTTTGTTTTGCTTGCTCAGCAAAAGCTTTCTCTCCTGCGTTCCCTGCTCTAGCCAATATCCTTGACATTTTACAGTCAGCGCTAGAGCTTGGTCTGGCATATAACTCCATTTAGGGTACAGTTCTCTACTTTATCTTTTCATAGGCTGCAGACGTTTGCAAAGGCCAGTGACAAGATACTTCTTCCAGATGACAAACTGTATATAACCTTGAGGGAAATAATTGTCCCCTCTGTGGGGACTTGGGCTTGGATCTGAGAGCACCTGTTGCTCCAATGGTTTCATTTCCATTGAAGTACCTCACGGTAAAACGAATTCTCCTGACGGCAACTACTTCAGACAGAAGGATGTTGAAGATTGCAACACTTTCCTGCAAGGGCCCTTTGGTGTCTTTTTTGTTTTGTTTTTTGTTTTATCAGAGATAGGGATACCATGTCTATCTCAAACGTTCATTTTTAAAGTGGTATCTAGTTTTCAGAAAAAAAAAATGGGAAGTAGTCCCTCTGAGTTTTACTTTGTCAAAAGAGGAAAGTATACAATCTTTTCATTTAGTAGCCATCAGGCCTTTGAGGCCTCGTACACACGATCGGACATATCCGATGAAAACGGTCCACGGACCATTTCCATCGGATATGTCCGATCTGGAGTTTGATCCGATGGCGTGTACACACCATCGGATCAAATTCCCCGCCGGCGGACGGCGCGGTGACGTGGCGGTGATGCGGCGGTGACGTTGACGCCGCCACGTCACCGCACCAGGAAGTAAAACACTTCCGCGCATGCTCCGAATCCATTCGGCGGCGGCGGTGCGGGACGACATGTCTGCTGGTAAGTGTACTAACTTGCAGACATGTCGGGCGGACAGATTCCCACCGGATAGATTTCAAAGCATGCTTTGAAATCTGTCGGGTGGACAAATCTGTCCGCTGGCCCATACACACGAGCGGAGATGTCTGCTGAAACGGTCCATCGGACCGTTTTCAGCGGACATCTCCCCTCGTGTGTACGAGGCCTAAGAGTCCTCAAGAACGCTTTTCTGCTCTGAAATGTTCTGAAATAATTGCAAGCCTATTTGACTAGAGGGGTTGCAGCCTTTGGGGCAGTTATGCCTGGATTGCTTGGAAGATATAGGTAAGGGCTAGCTTGAAGGTCTGGTGCGGTCTTCATTCAACCTTACAAACTAAATATGCGACCAAGTTTGGGACAAGAGAGGTCAATTTTGTTTTGGCTTTAGCAACTTTTCTTTGATTGTCAGTATCTCTTTTCATTTGTTCTCTCCCGCCCTATATTAGCTTTGGTATATCCCATTGTGTGCTGACGGGAGGATGGGCCAGGAAAAAGGAAAATTGTTATCAAATACTTGTCATCATTTTCCTTTCCTGGACCATCTTCACGTCAGCATAGGACTCCCTTCCTAGTGGCCTGTCACAGGCTAAGTTATCGAACATTTTAGTTGGGGAAGGGGCTGTCTTTTTGTTCAGCTAGGTACATGTGGTCATGTGGGTCTACAGAGGAGGTGATAACCCGTTGTGTGCTGACGTGAGGATGGGCTAGGAAAGGAAAATTACGGTAAGTATTTGATAAAAAATTTCCTTTTTCCTGTTGTGTGTGGGGGGGAATGTCTATTTTTATTTAGTGTTCTTTGTATACATTTATTTTTAGTGCATTTGATGTGTGTTTTTCTTTTATTTGTGCATTTGATAGTGTTTTAGTATATATACATACACACACATCTGTGTATTCTCTTCTGTAAAAAGAACTTAAAACAGGCACAACAGACTGAGGAAAAGCTTGTGGGTTTACGAGATAAATTAAATCTATTATTGATGAACAAAGCAAAAGCGAAGCTGACTTGATGCAGCGGTCATATTATGAATATGGAAATAAGCCTGGCAGGATGCTGGCAAATGCGCTCAGAGAGACGAGAGCACAGAACTATGTTGAGCAAATTAAAACTCAAGGAGATATTTTGGTTAGCTCTTCACAGTTAATTGCGAAGGCATTCAGAGACTACTATATTAACCTATACCAGATAGAGTCAATCACCTACGTCTGGCATTTCTAATAGAGGAGAGAGGATAAAATAATATATACTGGCCTCAGGAATGCCCAGGTTGTCTGAAGAAGGAGCAGGGAGTATAGATGGTCCAATCACAATAGAAGAGATTTCAGAAGCCCTCAGATCATTGAAACCAGGAAAGGCTCCAGGGCCTGATAGATATACGTTACTTTATTATAAGACCTTCTCTGAAAAACTGGCATCAAAATTCTTAGTGGCCTTCAATTCAATACGTGATGGGCAAATGATGCCCGTGGAGACATTAATGGTCCGACGGACCGCTTCAGCAGACAAATTTGATCGTGTGTACGGGCGGACAGACGGGTTTTTCCAGCAGACAGATTTTTAAGCATGCTTTAAAATCTGTCTGCTGGGAACCCGTCCGTCCGACATGTCTGCTGGTTAGTACGCTAACCAGCAGACATATCTGCCCGTGCATGCGTCTAATGGATTCGACGCATGCGCGGAAGTGTTTTACTTCCTGGTGTCAGTGACGTGGCGGCGTCAACGTCACCGCCACATCACTGCGCTGTCTGCCGGCGGGGATTTTGGTTTGATCGTGTGTACACGATCAAACCAATATACCCCAGCAGACAAATCCGATCAAAGCGGTCTGTCAGACCGATTTGATCGTATTTGTTTGGTTGTGTGTACGCGGCCTGAGAGATTTGAGATCTAGATTTGCGAGGTTTATCTGGACGGGAAAATCTGTGAGAGTGCATAGGGATATTCTGCAATGCAATGGTTGGCATGGCCGATCCGCCCTATAGGCTCACTATGCAAGCCGCTTAGGGGCCACAAAGCTGCGAAGGGCCCCCCAAATAACTAGAGGCCCCGCCTGGTAAGAAGTCATTTTCGCCCCCTAACCCCCGCTTCTCAACTCGCTGGCTGCATGGGAGAAGAGGCAAGAAGTCAGCACCCCTGGCTTCTCAATTTAATGTAAGATGTCATTTCAGACAGCAGAACACCCCCTCCCCCCACTTCTCAACTTTTTTTAATGTGACATGTCACTGTCGTTAGCGCCCCCCCCCCCCGCTTCTCATTTTTAATGTGCCATGTCATTTGGCTTCGGGCCCCAGGGAGGTCAGGATCGGCACTGAGTGTTGGTCACAGGAACAACATAGTTAGTTAGCATGTCACACAGAGGTGATCCAGTGTCAACTTGTTGTTTTGCCATGTAGGAAACTTGGCCAAAGATAGAGAAATGCAGCAGCTTTGGTAATGGATAAAATCCTGTGTTAAGCTTAGGATTGTAAAAACACACATTTGAATGACACTTTTTAAAAATAATGATTGATATTCCTCTTTCAGGCCTCTAATCTTTTTGATACTTCTATCCCTTTTTTTACAATCTCATAGGCCGCAATCAAGCTGCAGCAGTGGAGCTGACCAGCTCCACACAGAGCCAAGCCCCACCCTCGCCGGATGTGCAGGAAGTGCAAAATGCCACCACATCAGGTCAGTGTCATACAGCACAGCTTCAGGTAATACATGTAGGCCTGCATAATTTTAATACATTTTTTTTTCAAAAAATTCAGGTGTACGAGCTGTTGGGGGCGGCTTAGACACCGACAGTGCCCGGGTGCTAATTGGGGAGATAATGTCCTGCAAATAGATAACACGAACCTCGCCCTCGAGAGGATCATAAAGAACAACAAAAATGTGGACCAAAACCTGAAAAATCTTGTTGACATTCTGGGGAGGGTTTAAAAAAAATAAAAAAAAATAAACATAAATAGATAATAATAAAAAAAAAACAATAGATGTAGACAATTATTTAAATGCAAAAATATAGGTCTTAAAAATAAAAAAATAAACAATTTCTATTTTGATATTTAAAAAAAAATTCAAATCACACATTTTCAGTGTGATACAATAAATATTTTTGGATACTCAACAATGTCTGGCTTCTTATTATATCAATGCTGCCTAAAACACTGCAACCCCTCACAGATACTGTAATTGGAGCACAATAAAGAGGCACGTGCAAAGTATTGCATCAAAAATTGTTATTAGACACCCTTGTTAAACAGGGGCAGAAAAATTGGGCCTTAGGTACAACACAACACTGCAACCCCTCACAAATACTGTAATTGGAGCGCAACAAAGAGGCACGTGAAAAATATTGCATCAAACATTGTTATTAGACGCCCCTGTCAAACAGGGGCAGAAAAATTGGGCCTTAGGCACAACACAACACTGCAACCCCTCACAAATACTGTAATTGGAGCACAATAAAGAGGCACGTGCAAAGTATTGCATCAAAAATTGTTATTAGACGCCCCTGTTCAACAGGGGCAGAAAAATTGGGCCTTAGGCACAACACAACACTGCAACCCCTCACAAATACTGTGATTGGAGCGCAACAAAGAGGCACGTGCAAAGTATTGCATCAAACATTGTTATTAGATGCCCCTGTTAAACAGGGGCACAAAAATTTGGCCTTAGGAACAACACAACACTGCAACCCCTCACAATACTGTAATTGGAGCGCAACAAAGAGGCACGTGCAAAATATTGCATCAAACATTGTTATTAGACGCCCCTGTTAAACAGGGGCAAAAAATTGGGCCTTAGGCACAACACAACACTGCAACCCCTCACAAATACTGTAATTGGAGGGTTACAAAGAGGCACGTGCAAAGTATTGCATCAAACATTGTTATTAGACGCCCCTGTTACACAGGGGCACAAAAATAGGTGATTAGACAAGTTATGTGATGGCTGTGAGTGGCAGTGTTAGCAACAATGTTTCACAACAGTGTAACAAAGATTTACTCACTGTTTATGTCAGACAATAGCTCAAGGTTGTATCTATTCCATCCAGTCTATGATCACACATATGCTCAAGGGATTTGCAGCCAAACCATCCATCCATGTGTCTCCACAGTACCTGAAGCGCTGTTCATTATGAAAAGTGCTTTGTCCGGTGAGATGATAGTGGGATCTTATATCCAATAGAGGACAATGATTGATGTCCAGTGTCTCTAATGATGATAATTATTACTGCCAATGTCCCAAAAGGAAATAGAAAATCTTCAGTCTCCAGTCCACAAAGTAGCTCAATGTAGAGCGTAGTACTTGTCGTCACTATATATTATCCATGTCTCCATGCGATATCCCTCAGGTAGCTTGAATGAAGGCTCCAGGTGCTAGTATCACTGAGCTGGCAAAGGGAAAGATAGCAAGGCTAGGATATGTATGGGGGGGTCTCTGTACCCCACGAGTTTACATGTTTCATTTCGCAACTCTCAGTCAATACAGGTGACCACTGTCCTGTGTTGGAACCATTAGGGATTAATTTCAACAGCAATTGGTCTTTCTTATGTTGGGGGGGGGATTTGTGTATTGTGTGAAGGGTGGGTGCGCTAGTTATTACTCTTGATCCTCCTTTGAGAGGATCAAGTACTTTTCTTATATTAGTTACCAGCATATACCGTTGTGTGGGGGGTATCCATAGGAAATTATCTGGGTAGGTCCACCTATCTTTAGGGGACCCATTTTGTATGCCTTATATATATATATATGTGTTCTTTTTGATACTTTTTTCAATATATTTGTAGTTAACTCTTTAGGGTGTGCAGCAGTCTGTCTCTTTTTTATTTTATACAATTTGTCATACCGTATTTTTGATTGCACCCCCCGATAATATCGGTGAGTACTGCACTACTCCTTATTAGGTGGGATTCCCATACTCTCTACTCTTTTTTTACTAACGTATCAGATAAGACCAGAACTGTGTGGACTGCAACAAAGGAAACCCAGACGTGTTTGAATGAAATAAGATAGCTGTTATTCAGATAGCCTGTGTTCAACAGGGGGCCGGACGCCTGAATAGTGGGCGGCGACAATACATAGATTCATGCAATGTATGAATCTATGTATTGTTGATTGATGGGTGCAGGAGAAAGGGGGCGGCGCTGCAGCGCCCACTATGGCGTAAAGTTTTAAATTGCACCTATGTAAATCACCCAAAAAAAACATTATTTTACCCTCCTTACTGACAATCCAATTCACCAAAACTATAAACTATTATTGATTAATGATTTTCTATGAAATATCAGGTAATTAAGCACTCAGTTTTGCTCATTTCCTAGATTTGACCTCTCATACTCAGTTTTTATAGACTTTGGTCCCCAATGTTCTAGCAAGTGTTCCTTTGAGGCAAGAAGCAGCAGTTGCTAAATTACTTTTGATCTTTTTTTGAAGTTGATATTTACATCTAGCTGAAGGCATTTAGAGGCTAACCACTTCATTCATTGTATATTTTTTATAATTTATGAAGACTTCTTCTATTTTCAAGGATTAATGTATTGCATATCACCTTCCGGCACAACAAACAAAAATACATAAACAGCAGGTGGGTAGCTTGCTGATTAAAAGTAAAATGCATTTGCAAACAAAAGTTGATCAAAATATGTTTCAGAATGCATGACAATCTAATGAAGAACAAAGCCTAGCTTAGACTGCTCTTAAATATTGTTTACCTTTTAGAAGATTCCTTTGGGTTATTTTTGGCCCTATAAAACCAGTTGTAGTCTTTTTGAGAGAAACTTGTGTTCTTAAAGAGGAAGTAAACCCACTAGAAAAAAAAAGAAGCACCACCAGCAAGACAAAGGCATAATGAGCTAGTATGCATAGCATACTAGCTCATTATGTAATACTCATCTTAGCTCGAAGCCCCCGTTGCTGTCCTCATTCATTGTTCGGGCGACCGACATCTCTTCCCGGCTGTTACTTTCGGGTATCGCGGCTCCGGCGCTGTGATTGGTCGGAGCCGCGACTATGACATCACTCCCGCCGGCAGTCACGGCACGGCCTCCATTAGGAACGGCACGATCACCGTTGCTAAAGTGCGCCTGGTCAGTTGTCTACGGCACGTGCACCAAAGACATCGGCGCCCTTGAGTTTTGTAAATATCTCCTAAACCGTATAGGTTTAGGAGATATTTCAAGCACCTACAGGTAAGCCTTAATGTAGGCTTACCTGTAGGTTAAAATTGTTGTAAAGGGTTTACAACCACTTTAACCACTTCAGCCCTGGACCATATTGCTGGTCAGGCACTGCGATTTAGGACTGCGTCGCTTTAACTGACAATTGCGCAGTCGTGAGACGTGGCTCCATAACAAAATTGGTGTCCTTTTTTTCCCACAAATAGAGCTTTCTTTTGGTAGTATTTGATCACCTCTGCGGTTTTTCGTTTTTGCGCTATGAACAAAAATAGAGCGACAATTATGAAAAAAAAAAATATTTTTTACTTTTTGCTATAATAAATTTTCCCACAAAAATATATATATAAAAATTTTTTTTTTCCTCCGTTTAGGCCGATACGTATTCTTCTACATATTTATCGTAAAAAAAAATCACAATAAGCGTTTATTGATTGGTTTGCGCAAAAGTTATAGCGTTTACAAAATAGGGGGTAGTTTTATGCCATTTTTATTAATATTTTTTTTTCACTAGTAATGGTGGTGATCAGCGATTTTTTTTCGGTACTGCGACATTATATCGGACACTTCGGACACTTTTGACACATTTTTGGGACCATTGGCATTTTTATAGCGATCAGTGCTAAAAAAATGCTATAAAAGTGCATTGGATTACTATAAAAAATGCCACTGGCAGGGAAGGGGTTAACACTAGGGGGTGGGGAAGGGGTTAAGTATGTTCCCTGGGTGTATTCTAACTGTAGGGGGGTGGACTCACTAGGGGAAATGACTGATCGTTGTTTATACAGGCATTTCTCCCCTGACAGAACCGGAAGCTGTGTGTTTACCATGAATATCCATGACCATCATGGATTACGGTAAATGGCCGCTGACAGCAGCCGTTTACCACGTGATCGCTCCATCAAAAGACAGAACGATCACTTGTGAACAAACCGGCGCCATGTCCGGTTCATTTTTCCCCTTACTGATCAGTACAGTGCGAGTAGAGAGATCGGGTGCAGCAGAGCTGTGGGCTGGATGTGTAGTGCCGCTGATCTGTGCCCATTCCAACACTCATCCATCTATACACAGCCATCCCATCCATACTCATCCATGCTCAGCAATACTTATCCATTTATCTATGCTCAGCAATACTCAGCCACAGTGGCGGTTGGTGCTCAAAATTTTTAGGGGGCTGCAAACAAACTGAAAAATTCTGAAAAAAAAGCATCAATTGCAACCTCGCTGTGCACACCAAACACAGCCACTGTGCCCATCAAATGCAGCCACTGTGAATGAATGAATGAATGAAAACTTGTATGGCGCAGCACATGCAAACTTAATCGCCTCTGGGCCCTTGTTGTTCCTGTTTCCTTTTATATCGAAAGAGATGAGTCTTGATCTTTCTCCTGAAAGCTAAGTGGTTCTCCTCCAACCGAATGCTGGTTGGTAAAGCGTTCCATAGTCTGGGACCTTGGACCGCGAATCTTCTATCTCCTTTGGACTTATAGTCGGCTTTCGGTATCTGGAGTAGATTTTGATTGGTGGATCGCAGAATGCGATTGGGATTATGAGCTTTGTTTTTTTCCGCATAGATACATTGGGGGCATTTCCATGGATACATCTATGCGTTAGACAGAGTTCTTTAAAAGCAATTCTGTCTTTTACAGGCAACCAATGAAGGGTTCTCAGTGAAGGTGAGATTGATTCCCAGGGTTTTTTCCAGTCACAAGTCTGGCGGCCGTGTTCTGAACAAGCGATTTGGTACTTGGGGTGGTCCGAGGTAAAGGGCATTTGCATAGTCCAGTCTGGAGTTTACAATAGCTCCCACCACGACCGCAATGTCTTTTTTGGGAATAAAAGGAGCAAGTCTGCGTAGTATGCGCAGCAGATGGTGAGATCCGCTGACTACTGACCCTATTTGTGTGTCCATAGTCATGTAGGAGTCAAAGATGACCCCGAGACTTTTGACTTTGGCGCTAGGGGTGATGATTTTACCCAGAATAGGCGGGGGTGTCCAAGTTGTTGCAGATTGATTCTTGCTCTTGGCGTGAAACAGGAGAAGTTCTGTTTTTGCTCCGTTGAGTTTAAGATAACACTTTGTCATCCAGTTCTCTATCATAGAGAGGCATGTCTCTAGCTTGAGGTGGTGATCCTTTTTATTGCAAATGCGGAAATACAGTTGTGTGTCGTCTGCGTATGAGTGATAAAGCAGTGTTTGACTGCTGATGATTTCAAAAAGAGGACGAAGATAGATGTTGAATAGCATCGATGACAGGGGGGAACCTTGAGGGACTCTGCACGATAATGTGCGTTTCTCAGAAGTGAAAGCTCCCAACTTCACTATTTGCGAACGGTTTTCCAAGAAAGAGGAGAACCAAGATAAATTGCCTTCTGCGACTTTGGCTACTTCAGCTAGCCGAGTCAATAACAGCTTGTGGTCTACAGTGTCGAAGGCTGCGCTTAGGTCCAACAGAACCAGTAGATAAGATTCTCCTTCGTCTGCGGTCTCGAAAGCGTCGTCCCATATTTTTAGCAGTGCTGTTTCCGTCCCATGTCCAGGGTATGATTGAAATGGATCAAGTAGGTTGTGGGTATCTAGATGCTGTTGCAGCTGTTGTACCACTACTTTCTCCATTACCTTTGAGAGTACATTTAGGCCTGTTATGGGACGGCGATGGAGTGGGTCCTTGGGGTCCAAGGTGGGTTTCTTCAGGATGGGTCGAATTATGCCCTCTTTCAATTGGGAGGGCACTATGCCTTCCTTGAAAGATTGGTTGATAAGCTGCGTGATAGGAGGTGCCAGGATGTCGGCACATTCCTTCAGCAGTTTAGTGGGGATGATATCATTCGGCGCTGTGCTATTACGCAAAGTACCAATGATATTTTTTGTGGCCTGGATGGAGATGGGTTCCAATGTGAACTTACCTGATTCTGGTGAATTACTGCAGGTGTTGTATAAATAATTATGGGGGGGGGGGCTGCGGGGGGTATCATTTTGCTGAATGCTTTGCCGGATTCCTTCGATTTTATTAATGAAGTAATCCGATAATTCATCGCAAATTTCTTGGGTATCCAAGTTGGGGGCTTCAAGACATCCTGGATTCATGGTCTGAGTGACCAGTTTGAAGAGTTTGCGGGGCGATTCAGGGCGCTGTTGATCGCCTCAGAAAAATAATTTTTCTTGGCTTTGAAAATTTCTTTGTGGTATTTTCTTGTTGTCGCCTTGTAGATGGAGAGGTTCTCATCTGAAGAGCTTCTTTTCCAGGCGGCTTCCAGATGCAGGTTTTATGTTTCGGTGCTATTAAGTCAGCTGACTGTAATAGGGCTGCGTTTATAGCCTCCAGTGTTTCTTCAGCCGTTTGATGCGGTTGAATTGTTTTTATTCTTCTGACATCTAGTCCAGTGTGTTGTCACTGGTTTTGATGTTTTGGTTAAGGGGGGGCTTTTGGAAATAATGAATTTAATTGCATGGTGATCTGTCCATGGCAACGGTTCATTTTCCAAAAATTTTATTTCCAGAATTTGTCTGAAAATAAGATCGAGCGTGTGACCTGAAGCATGCGTGGGCCCACATACTGGTTGTTGTAGCCCTAATCCTTCCAGGTGGTTAATACAGGCGTCAGCAACGGGGTCTTGTGAGGAGTTGGCCCAGAGGTTGAAATCCCCGAGCAGCAAAAGGTTTTTGCTGTTGAGGGTATAAGTAGAGCCAAATGCAGCCACTGTGCCCATCAAATGCAGCCATTATGCCATCAAATGCAGTCACTGTGCCCATCAAACGCTGCCACTGTGCCCATAAAACGCAGCCACTGTGCCCATCAAATGCAGCTACTGTGCCCATCAAACGCTGCCACTGTGCCCATAAAACGCAGCCACTGTGCCCATCAAATGCTGCCACTGTGCCATCAAATGGTGCCACTGTGCCCATCAATTGCTGCCACTGTGCCATCAAATGCAGCCGCTGTGCCATCAAATGCTGTCACTGTGTCATCCATCCATCAATGCTTACTCATCCATACTCAGCAATACTCATCTTTCCATCGATGCTCAGCCATACCCAGCCATACTCAGCCATACCCAGCCAATGAATGCAGCTTAACCACTTGCCGACAGAGCTATAGCCAAAAGACAGCTGCAGGGCGGTCAGCTTATTCTGGGAGGGCGTCCATGAAACAGCCATCCCATCCATACTAATCCATGCTCAGCAATACTCATCCATTTATCTATGCTCAGCAATACTCATCCACGGTGGTGGTTGGTGCTCAAAATTTTTGGGGGGCTGCAAACAAACTGAAAAATTCTGAAAAAAAGCATCAATTGCAGCCTCGTTGTGCACACCAAATGCAGCCACTGTGCCCATCAAATGCAGCCACTGTGCCATCAAACGCAGCCACTGTGTCCATCAAATGCCCCCAAAGTGCCCATCAAACGCTGCCACTGTGCCATCAAATGCTGTCACTGTGGCACCTCCATACTCCATACTCAGCCATACTCAGCCATACCCAGCCATACTCAGCCATACCCAGCCATCAGCAATACCCAGCCACACCCATCCAAACCCAGCCATCCCCGCAGGCCCGCTTGGGAAAAAAGCACCCCTTCCCGTTCCACTAAGCGGATTCTTCAGTTTACTGATTTCCTGGCCTGTCCTGAAGTATGCTGATCTCTGGCTCCCTGATGTCCCGGCTTGTCTGACTATCTGTTCCAGTTACTGAACACTGGATATGATTTGACTATGTTGCGCTGTTTTCCTTTTATTATTGTTATTAAACAAGTGTGATTTAACTGTACTTGTGTCTCAGTCTGATTCATTGTTTCTGACAATCGCTCAACCATCCCCTTCCATGGGTCATCCATGCCTCATCCATGTCCCATTAGTTTGCATCCATGCCATATCCATGCCACTACAGTGCCCATCAGTGCCACTACAGTGCCTCAAAGTGTAATAGGTAGTCAAATTAGATTTGAAATATATGCCCCTAGAACGCCTGATGGTGCTTCCTGCATGTTGGGCCTCTGTATGTGGCCAGGCTGTGTAAAAGTCTCACACATGTGGTATTGCCATTTTTAGGAGGAGTGGGAGAATCTCTTTTGGGGTGAAATTGTTGCTATGTACATGCTATTTGTTAGAAATAATGTATACATGGACATACTTTCCAAAAAGGGATAATTTGGGGGGTATTTGGGGGGTATTTGTGCTGTCCTGGATTGTTAGGGTCTCAAGAATAAGACGTCAGTGATTGACACCATAGATTGTTGACTCTATGGGCCAGATTCTCGTAGGGCGGCGTAACCTCGAGCGAGGCGTAGCGTATCGTATTTACGCTATGCCGCCGCAACTTTGGTGAATGTCTGTGGTAGCTACTTTTGCCCTTTTGACAATGTTGTAAATTTTTATATTGATCCTATGGTGGAGATATATATATTTGTATTTGGTGGACTGGATATTGTGATTTTTCAATAAAGCAACTTATATTTTTGTAAAAATGGTTATTCCTCATTGACGAATCCAGTCCTACCTTTTTATAAATGCTGTTTGCAATCTAGAGGAACACACTCCCCATCCTCCTTTGGATTAGTGGGGTGACGATTGACTTATCCTTGATCCAGGTAGTAGACATTACTTGGTCTCTGGGATCTATTTATTAGAGGTGTAGCCTAGTTAAGGGGGTTGTAAACACTCATGTTTTTCACCTTAATGCATCCTATTCATTAAAACGGATGGCCCATTAAAAAAATGTATTAAAAGCCAGCAGCTACAAATACTGCAGCTGCTGACTTTTAATATTAAGACACTTACCTGTCCTGGATTCCAGCAGCGTCCGCAGCAGAGGACGAGCGTTCGCTTGTCTCTCTGCTGCTCCCCCCTCCATCCACGGTGAGGGAACCAGGAAGTGAAGCGCTCCGGCTTCACTGCCCGGTTCCCTACGGCGCATGCGCGAGTCACGCTGCGCACGCCGATTGGCTCCCGCTGTGTGCTGGGAGCCGAGAGTTCCCAGCACACAACGGGAAAAACCCATCTTTTGCCCGAGACTGTGGGCCGGAAGTGGGTGCAAATACCTGTCTTTAGACAGGTATCTGCACCCCCCTCCCCCATGAAAGGTGTCAAATGTGACACCGGAAGGCGGGAGGGTTCCGATCAGCAGAACTTCACTTTAGGGTGGAGATCCGCTTTAAGGTGAAAAAACATCTCTCACTGAGCAGCCCCCCATTTTATTCACCTGACAATGTTGTTCCCCCCACCGGAGACACGCTCTACCTCTCTGGCTGGAGTTCTCAGCTCATGATTGGATAGATTGATAGCAGTGCAGCCATTAGCTCCCGCTGCTGTCAATAAAATCCAATAGGGCAGGCACTGGGGGGGGGGGGTTGAGGGCGGCATTCTGTGTCTATTGACGCAAATGCTGGACTCAGGAGCGCGCTTGCATGGTAACCCCCAGGAGGAGCTCTTCTCCTAGGGGGTTTACCGCTACGGGGAGGAGCCACGAGCCCCGTTGGGGGACCCCAGAAGATAAGGATCGGTGCCACTCTGCAAAATGAACTGCACAGTGGAGGTAAGTATATGTTTGTTATTAAAAAAAAAATGAGGGTTTACAACCCCTTTAACTCCGTTATTTTGAGAAATGTGATGTGTGGCAAAGCTATGCAAATCAGGACTGAATGGACTAAAATGCAAATAATTGCAATATGATATTTAGTTGCATTTCTTCTTTAAAGTTCATATGAAACATTAAAGCACAATAATTTTTAGCTACCAAAACGAAATAACTGAATGTATGATTTAATTGAAATGTAATTGTGTAAAACAACATATGGATTTAGAAAGGAAATCAAGAACCTGGAATCTTCTACACCATTATTTTTCATACATAGGAAGCTAAATTTGGTTTAATACATTTGTGCATGTTTCATCTATTAATCACCTGTGAATAAAAGTCTGTCAGCTAGAAGCACAGGCTCCCTTCTTCCATGCTCTTTAATGGGTTCTTTAATGTTTAATTAAAGACAGAGATTTAAACTCACTTAATTTGATGGGAGATTGGTTTGATCCAGCACAAGGACTATTTATTCAGTTGTGCACATATTAAGAGGGGGATCAGCCATATGTCAACTGCATTTGGAAGCTATCTTTTGGAACCATGAACACTGCACACAATATTCAGACTGAACACTGTGTGCTGCCAATGAAAATAAAATGAAGAGTACATAGTCCAGGAAGAAATGGCTAAATGTGGATTTGCTTGAATTGAAATAATCTGAAAGTGCAAATATGTTTAAGCAGTACACCTGTAGTTGTGCCACAATAATTCTCCAAATATTAAGAGATATTTATAATAAATTATATTTTCCAAATGCTTGTTATAGATACCTAAGGATAACTACAGGTGAAAAAGTTCATTTATTTCACTAATGCAACTTAAAAGGTAAAAATAATATATGAGAGAGACTCATTACATGCAAAGCAAGATAGTTCAAGCTGTGATTTGTCATACTTGTGATTATTATGGCTTACAGCTCATGAAAACCCAAATCCACAATCTCAGAAAATTAGAATATTGTGAAAAGGTGCAATATTCTAGGCTCAAAGGGCCAGATCCACATACATTGGCGCATATATTGACCGGCGTAGCGCATCTCCTTTACGTTAGACCGGCTCAACTTAGAGGCACAAGTACCGTATCCTCGTAGTATTTGCGCACAATTTTGCGCCGGTGCAAAGTAATTTCCGAGGCGTAAGGCGGTGTAATTCAAATTGGGAAGGACGTGGGCCGTGATCCCATGCAAATGAAGGGCCGGCTGGACTGGGCAATACGCGCATGACGCAGACTATGGTCAGCACCTCTCTGGGCATGCTCACAACTCGGCCTGGTGTAATCAGTGAGATAGGAACTAGGCCCGGCATACTTAGTGAGCTACGCACAGTGCTGAAATAGGCCCAGACATAAGCCCTTCCATTGCAGAAGTACAACCATTTGTTTCCCTCCCTGAAGAAAGGTGCTTTTGTTCCGTTGTCTGTTGTATATATATATATATATATATATATATATATATATATATATATATATACTAGCTGAATACCCGGCGTTGCCCGGTCTTCCTATCTTAACCTTTTGGGGAGGAAAATCATAGTTATATAAATATAAATAAATAAATAATAAGAGTAGACCTTTTGTCGGTTGTAGTTAAATCCTTCAAACAGTAAGCCAAAATTCTCTGTAGCCCTTGTTATTTTGGCTTTCCTTTTCTTATTCTGAAGTCTAATGTCACGCTGTTGCTCGGTTTCTGAAGCTCCAGAAGCATTAGCTCTCTCTCTCTTATTGTGAACTCTAATGTCACGCTGTTGTTCGGTTTCTGAAGCTCTAGAAGTAGTAGCTCTCTCCCTCATATCCAGAAGTCTAATGTCACGCTGTTGTTCGGTTTCTGAAGCTCTAGAAGTAGTAGCTCTCTCCCTCATATCCAGAAGTCTAATGTCACGCTGTTGTTCGGTTTCTGAAGCTATAGAAGTAGTAGCTCTCTCCCTCATATCCAGAAGTCTAATGTCACGCTGTTGTTCGGTTTCTGAAGCTCTTGAAGCTTGTGCTCTATTTCGCAGTGCTGTGGGTCTTGTACTGCGCTCCTCAGGAGTTTCTAGCCTACGCTGTATTTTTATTTTTTTTGCCTTAGATTGCACTTGGCCTATAGCTTTACTTTTTCTTCGAGGCATTTTCACACTTTAAAATAATCCACAAACAAAAATGTTAATAAACTTGCAAATCACAATTGAAATGTACTGTATCACATTTTTCAACATAAAATTGAAAAAGTTACTGAGGTAGCCCTCATAAAAAAGGGCAGAAATTAGAAGGGGTGTGGCTTGTGGGAGGGGTGTGGAGAGGGCATGGTTAGTGGCATGAGCATGGTTTGCAAGCCAGCCCACATACTGACCTGAAGATGCAGTGCAGAGCTTGTGGAGTAAGGTGTAGCTGAGCTGTGATAAAAAAAACTGTGGTTAAAGGACCTGTGATGACATTAGTAGGTGTGGCTAAGCTGTGATGAAGAGATAGGTGTGGCTAAGCTGTGATGAAGAGATTGTGGTAAAAAGACCTGTGATGACATCAGTAGGTGTGGCTAAACTGTGATGAAGAGATTGTGGTAAAAGGACCTGTGATGAAATCGGTAGGTGTGTCTGAGCTGTGATGAAGAGATTGTGGTTGAAGGACCTGTGATGACATCAGTAGCTGTGGCTGAGCTGTGATGAAGAGACCACAGTCCTATATACTTGCATGGGACTTGAAACAAAAACCGCCGTTTGGAAGTTATGAAGTAACATGTATTTCCCATAGAGTTGAATGGGACTTTAAAGAAAAACCCTTTCCCATAGAGTTGAATGGGACTTTAAAGAAAAACCCCGACCATGGCAAATGGGGGTGAGTAAGGGTTAAACTACCTATCCTATGTTTGTTGCTGACATATAAGTAACACGTGTGCCAAGTTTCATGTTAATATCTTTAGCCGTTTGGACGTGATGCTGGAACATACATACACACACACACACACACGTTGAGTTTTATATATATATATATATATATATATAAATGTATATAATAATAATAAATAATATAATTATAATAATATTTAAAATATTAAATTTATATATTAGATATAAAAAATAAAATGATATATTTATTATATTAACTAATATAAAATATATACTAAACAGAAAAAATGTATCTAAAATATATATTTACCCATTAAGGTGAAAAGAGCCACTGGCAAGGAAATGGAGTGTTGCCAGGACCTTGACCAGTGGCTGCACTGCATTTGAGCGTTGTGTTGGGCTGGTGATGTCCTCCTGCAGGGTTGTGGTTAATTCCATGATGGCATGAGGGGTGAATCTGAAGATGCGATACACCTCAGAATCACTCATGCCAAAGATGTCAATGCGTGTGCGGTATATCCTCTCCCGTGCCCTCTCCCGTGCCCTCTCCAGTGCCCTCCTCCTTCTGCGGTCATCTAAAGTAAAGTCAGTAGTATAGCTATGAGCAAGGATGCCCCTGGCATGTTGGCATACAGATTGTTGTCCTGCAAGTGTGGCTGCTCAGCTCGTCCCTAACGGTGTTGCTTTAGCTGACATGTAGACGGATTTTCCAATTTAAAACCTGCTTTTATATGGACTAACTTTAGACCGCATGTGCAGCTGATGCGCACAGCGCGTAGCCTACACCGCACAAAAGTACTTTTGTGGATCGCCGTATCTCCCTCATTCGCATATTTGCCTAGAAAATCAATGGTGTGTCTAGTGCATTTTTGCGCGCACGATGCGCCGGTCTATCGAAATTATGTCGGTCGAAAAATTCTAGATTTCAGGCGTATATCGCGTATATCGCATCCCACGCATCTCCTGAAACGCCAGCTTAAGTGTTTTGTGGATCTGGCCCAAAGTGTCCCACTCTAATCAGCTATTTAAGCCATAACACCTGCAAAGGGTTCCAGAGCCTTTAAATGGTCCCAGTCTGGTTCAGTAGGACAATCATGGGAAAGACTGCTGACCTAACAGTTGTGCAGAAAACCATCATTGACACCCTCCATAAGGAGGGAAAGCCTCAAAAGGTAATTGCAAAAGAAGTTGGATATTCCTGAACATTGAATATTGCTGAATCGTGCTTCATTAAGTCCAGGGTCAATGCAGCCGCCTACCAGGAGATTTTAGAGCACTTCATGCTTCCTTCCACAGACAAGCTCTATGGGGATGCTGACTTCCTTTTCCAGCGGGACTTGGCACCTGCCCACACTGCCAAAAGCACCAAAACCTGATTCAATGACCGTGGGATTACTGTGCTTGATTGTTCAGCAAACTCGCCTGACCTAAACCCCATAGAGAATCTATGGGGCATTGTCAAGAAAAAGATGAGAGGCATGAGACCGAACAATACAGAAGAGCTGAAGGCTGCTATTAAAGCATCCTGGTCTTCCAAAACACCTCAGCATTGAGGCAGTATCTGCTGCAAAAGGGGCTCAAACCAAGTACTGAGTACATATGCATGCTTATACTTTTCAGAGGTCCGATATTGTTCTACCTACAATCCTTGTTTATCGATTGCATGTAATATTGTAATTTTCTGAGATTGTGGATTTTGGGTTTTCATGAGCTGTAAGCCATAATCATCACAATTATGACAAATAACGGCTTAAACTATCTTGCTTTGCATGTAATTTCATATATTAGTAAGTTGCATTAGTGAAATAAATGAACTTTTCCACAATATAATTTTTTTTTTTAGTTTGACCAGTACACCTGTATTTTTAAAAATATATATATTTTTTTAATATATTTTTATTTTATTTTTTATTAAGGGCCAATTTTTTTTTTTTAGGGGTCTGGAGGTCCCCAGGGGCCCAGAATTTTTTTATTTTCTTTTTTTTTTTGAGGTCCGGAGGACCCCAGGGGCCCGGAGGCCCCCAGATGAAAACCCCCTCTTTTTTTATTTCTTTTTTATAAAAAAAATATATTTTTTTAATATATTTTTTATTTTATTTTTTATTAAAGGGCCATTTTTTTTTTAGCGGTCCGGAGGATCCCAGGTCTCCGAAGGCCCCCAGGGCCCCGGATGGCAACCCCCCTTTTTTTTATTTCTTTTATAATATATTATATATATAATTATTATTAAAGTGCCTTTTTTATAATATATATATATATATATATATATAATTATTATTATTATTATTAAAGAGCCCAGAGGTCCCCAGGGCCCCAGATGACAACCCCCCCTTTTTCTTATACATTTTTTTTTTTAATTTTCTTTCTTTTTTTTAATTTATTTTTATATTATCTATATATATAGATATATATATATATATATAGATATATAGATATATCTATATCTATGTATATATATATTTTTTTTTAAAGGGCTCAGAGGTCCCCAGGGCCCCATGTGTCAAACCCCCCTTTTTTTATAAATGTTTATTTTTTTTATACATTTTTTTTATACATTTTTTATTAAAGGACACAGAGGTTTCTTTTTATTAAAGCCCCCTTTTTTTGTAATTTAAATGATTAAAGGGCCCAGAGGTCCCCAGGGCCCCAGATGGCAACCACCCTTTTAAAAATATATATATATCTTGCCTCCCGGAGGTGCCTGTCCTGACGGATTTCAGAGGTAGGGGATCACCTCCAGCCCCCATCTGCCACTACCTACCTGACTTGATCCGGTGGCCGCTCCAGGTCCCTGGCTACTCCGCGGCGGCTGCGGACCGGTGCGGCCTAGTCCGACAGCGGAGTCCCCGGCCTTTCCTGGCGTTGTGCCCGATCCGGACGCTCTGGGATTCAGGGGATCTCCTCCAGCCACCCCCACACCGTCCCGGTCCCATCCGGAGGCTGCGCCTGATCACAAGCTCTCCTGCAGCGGCTGCGGCCTAGTCCGCACTGTGAATCCCCGGCCTTTCCTGACGCTGAGTCCCGCGGGAGCATATCGAGAGCGATCCGTCCTCAGTGGTGTGGACCTCCTCAGGGCATCCCCTAGACATCCACCTGCGCCAGGCTTTGCCATAGCCTATATCAGAGTCTGCTTGCCTGATAGGGGAGCTCCTGCTTATCAAGCATACGGCGGCCATCTTAGTACACCTCTGTAATCACCTGAGGCCTACAGTCCTCCTACCAACTGATCTAGGCCCTGTCCCACCAACAGCACCCCCAAAAAACTAAAGGACCAGCACCCCAGCAAGGGACAGTAGTAGCAGCTTCTTCTATCCCAGGTGGATCACGGTGGCTAGGACCCCATAGCTCAGTGGGTCGGCCATCTTGCTTCACCCAGCCTCAATTTCACGGAGGTATCTCTTGCCCCCACCACAGAAGTTCTACGCACCCCACTACAGCTAAGGTGAAATAACCTGAAATACTACCCCCAAAGACTAACGTTAGAAGAACTTTCTACTCCAACGGCTGTGGACAGATCGATTCCTAACAGTGATCAAGAGGGATTTGGCCGTATTACCACATCACGGCAATTCCTGCCTCATTTCCTGCTGGGGATTGGTCGGGATGAACTGAAATCACACTTCTAATTAAAAGGGGGACGCATGCGGGTCGAGATGCAGACCAGCAACGACTTGTAGAAGCTCCATTAAAATAGCAAAGATATCATGCACACTGCAGGGAATAAAGAATAAGGGAAAGGGTATATAAACAATAATTCCACCAAAACAAACCTCCATCTCCTTTACCTCCCCCACGGGTCCATCCAGTACATGCCGTCTGGCAGGAAGGCGCTCCGTCGCCACGTACATCAACACTCTTTATACACATATCGTCTGCGCAACACAGAACAGAAAAAAATGTCTCAATAATACCAGCTCTCCAAAGAATGTACAGTCTAAAAAGTCCGCAGGTGCCCCTTTACAGGAGATTGCTTCCACTCAAAACATCAATGAGCACTCCACCCAGATTACAAAAGCCGATTTGGACGACAGCTTAACCAGGATCTACGAAAAACTTGCAGATAAAATACAATATGAGCTCCAAAAAACAACCAGCACACTTACCCAAGAAATAGCAATCCTCGGGGGTCGCACAGACGTACTTGAAACTAAACACGATGAACTATCACTTGCACATAATGATCTTAGAAAAGACTTTGAACTTCTTGCTGAGAATTACTCATATCTGCAATCACAAGTGGAAGATTTGGACAACCGAAACCGCAGAAACAACCTAAGAATTTGCGGCATCCCGGAATCAGTTTCTGACCTAATGCCAGCTATGTCTAAATTGTTTCACAATCTCCTCCCAGAATCTCCACCTTCTGCGTTTACTTGTGATAGAATCCACAGGGCTCCACGTCCCAAACCACCGCCTGACAAACCCCCACGGGACATCATTCTGTGCATGAAAGACTTCATCACAAAGGAGAGTATACTGAGAGCTTCCAGAAACATACACAACATTGAATTAGATGGCATTAAAATCCAAATATTTCCGGACATATCCCAGGCGACCCTAGAAAGAAGACGTAAAATGAAAGAAATAACCTCAGTGTTACAATCAGCTCGCATAATATACAGATGGGGTTTTCCTTTCAAGTTAACAGTGCCCCACAATGGCACTACCTACACCGTCTTTAATGTCTCGGAGGGCAAAGACCTCCTAGTTAAGTTGGGACTTTTGGATCCGGCTCCTGACGCAAGACCGTCCACTCCTGTCTCCTCTCCTATCTGGGCTACCCCTGCCACACGTCGAGACCAAAGAAGATGGCGACAATCCTTCAGAAATATGGATGCCTAATGAGGTGGCCTCATTCCTTTGGCTGACAGGTCTTCCTGCTTTTTTGTAATGCAGCAGCATCAGGAAGGGACGGGAACTACTAATAGACAATAACGGAGGAATGACACATCCTCCGTCAGGTTTAGCCAAGTTATAATCTTTTGTCTCGCTCTTTCCTAGAGGGTTGCAAGTTAATGCGACAACCCTAAGTGTACAGCTGATACACTTCCTTAGAGGAAAACTTGTTGGTATTTTATATTGTCTTTTATAAGATGTTATATAATTTTTTGCCCTTCTCTTTTTTATTGATTGATATACTACATGCATAAAGTATTTTTTCAGTTTTATAGAATCTTCGCTGAGACTGATCTGCTCCGTCTCCGTTAGTTTGTCCCCCTACTCACAATGGGTTCCCAAAATATGGTTCGGTTCGTAACATTTTTTGCACGACTGATCATGCTATCTGTTCTCCTTACGGATAGGGCTCCCTATGTGAGTTCTGGACAATTTTGTCCACATTATATTTTTTCTTGGTCAGTTGGTGCCTATCACCCTGACCGCCTATGCTATAGAAAATGTCTTTACAAGTTATCTTATATTAGAAGGTCAACCATAGTAAATCTAGAGTCAATTTTGATATATTTTATAACAACTTACACAAGTGACATGTTGCACTGTTTCATAAAAAAGAATAATTTGATCTCTCTCAAAGATCATATATGGTTCAGTATGTTATCTTTGATATTGTGATTAGTGATTCAGTATCTTTTTGTACATGTGCTGTGCCCTGGGCCCTGTGAGCTTTCTCCATCACCAATAGCTTCTACAGTTACCCATTACCTGTTCAATGGGACTTAGGGTGGTATCTCACAATGCTCAGGGCATTAACTCCCCTCAAAAAAGAAGAAAGGCTTTCCGTCACTACAAGAGGTTGGGTGCTGACATTGTCCTGTTGCAGGAAACTCATTTTGCAACAGATAAACACCCCAAATTTTTTGACAAATGTTATAGCCAATTCTATTGCACAACGTTTAACACTAAATCCAGGGGTGTAGCAATTTTTGTAAAAAACTCAGTAGTATTCGACACTCACAGTATTTTTAAAGATCCAGACAGTCGATATTTGATCTTAAAAGGTTCAATAAAAGGACGCTCACTTACCATTGCTTCAGTATACGCCCCTAATGATGCACAAACAAGCTTATTTTCAAAATTCTTCGATACCTTAGACAGATTTCACTCCACGCATTTAATTGTAGGGGGTGATTTTAACCTAGCTGCACACTCAGCATTAGACAGAAGCAGAGTGGTTCCATCCTCTAAAGCATGAGTCTCCAAACTACGGCCCTCCAGGTGTTCGGGAACTACAATTCCCATCATGCCTAGTCATGTCTACGAATGTCAGAGTTTTACAATGCCTCATGGGAAGTGTAGTTCCACAGCAGCTGGAGGGCCGTAGTTTGGAGATCCCTGCTCTAAAGCATTCCCTAAATCTTTAAATAGATCATTATACAACCACCAACTGGTAGACACATGGAGAGCTCACAATGTAGGTACTAAAGCTTACACATTCTATTCCCATCCACACGATAGCTACGCACGGCTGGATTATATTTTTTGTACCCCAATCCTATTGGCCAACTCCTCAAAAGCAGAGATCCATCCATGTCTCTGGTCAGACCACCATATAGTTTCCTTCAACACCTCACATATAGGCCTAACAACCACAACTCATAAGTGGTGAATAAATGACTCCCTGTTGACTGACCCAACAATTTATCAAGAAATCTTATCTCACCTCGAGCAATACTTCGCACTTAACATAGCACCAGCCATGCCACCCACGTCTTTATGGATGGCACATAAGGCGGTCATGACAGGCCATTTGATAAGTATCGCCTCAAATAAAAACAAATCCAAACTTGCGGATATAAGATCTCTTACAAAGGATCTAGATTTATTGTATCACAGGAATAGCCAAAACCCCTCCAGCGACCTCCAAAAACAAATTCAAGATAAACGCATAGCATTAGACTCACTACTTACATCAGACACAGAAAAGGCCCTTAGATGGTCTAAAGCTAGATTTCTGCTTAATAGCAATTCATACTCCACCACGTTTGCTAGAAAACTAACTCAAACGACAAAACCTTCCCACACTTATAAACTCAGAAATTCTTCAGGTAACTTAGTGTCCCATCCCAAAGAAGTTATGAACATATTCCTAGACTTCTATAAAAAGCTGCTTTCTTCTCCCCAATCCCCACCTAAACAAACCTCCTTGAACTGGCTTAATGATATTACACTACCCACCCTGTCTAATGAACAAATTGAGGCGCTCAATGCCCCCTGCTCAGACTTAGAAATTAATAGAATAATAAACTCATTAAAGACCTCTACAGCTCCGGGCTCCGCTGGATACTCCACATCCTATTATAAAAAATTTGCCTTCACGTTGACCCCACATCTTACAAAATTATATAACCACATGCTCCTAGCAAACATGTCCCTTCTTCCCAAACCAAATAAAGATCATTCCACCCCACAAAATTATCGCCCAATTTCGGTCATAGATAATGACCTGAAAATATTTGGCAGATTGCTAGCAGATAGATTAGCTGCAGTTATTTCCCCCTTAATAAATCCAGATCAAACAGGATTCATCCCGAACAGGCAAATAACTGATAACATAAGACTGACTACAAACATCATTCAAGACTCCAACTTACACTCTAAACCCACACTCTTACACAGTCTCGACATCCACAAAGCCTTTGACAGCGTCAGCTGGTCATACTTAGACACATTACTCCCTAGATATGGCATAAATAGCGAATTCTTACATGGATTTAAAGCCCTTTATCATGACCCCCAAACACGCATTAAACTTCCCGGTAATAATTCTGACTTTTTCCCCCTGTGCAGGGGCACCAGGCAGGGTTGCCCACTCTCCCCACTCCTTTTTGCCCTGGCAATAGAACCCCTTGCCTGCGCGATCAGAAACAATATAGATATCAAGGGTTACACTAAAGGGTCCGATGAATACAAACTAAGCCTCTACGCAGACGATGTCCTTCTCTTTTTAACAAATCCCCTCATCTCTTTACCAAACCTGACCAAGACACTAGACACCTTTCATGATCTGTCTGGCTTAAGTGTAAACCTATCAAAATGCTCAGCCTTACCCATCAACATTCCACCAACCTTAATTACAACACTTCAAGACAATTTTCCATTCACCTGGTGTACAGACTCATTTAGATACTTGGGAATACGTATCACCCCCTCACACAAAGCACTATTCCATGCAAATTACCCACCATTATTTAATAACATCAAAAATACAATAAAACTATGGTCTTCATACCAAATATCTTTTTCAGGAAGAATAGTGGCCATGAAAATGGTATTACTACCCAAAATTTTGTTCCTATTTAGAGCCCTTCCCCTTACATTGCCCAAAAACAAGTTAGATTCACTCCAAAGGGATATTAATAAATTCATCTGGCAAAACAAAAAAACAAGATTTAGCTACTCCCTAATGTTTAGGCCCCAACTGAAAGGAGGGCTAAATATCCCAAATTTATGGCTGTATTATCTATCAGCCAGATTTACTCAACTTGCACAGTGGTATGCCCCAGCCTCTCAAATACCATGGCTCCAGTTCGAAGAACAATCAGTCCTCCCTTACCACCTACAAGGACTACTCTGGTCCAAATCCATTTTGCCACAGAAAATAAGACCGTTAAACACAATCGTAACGCATTCCCTACAACTGTGGAAAAGACAAGTTACCAAATTTAACATGTCTTCAGACATCCCTCCCTTGGCATCCTTCCTAGGAGACCCTCATTTCATTTTCCCAGATAATTGCCAAAACTCATGGTCAATATGGAAGCTACACAATCTAACAAATCTAAAATCACTCATCCATAACAATACATTTTACTCTTTCACAGAACTACAAACGAAATATGACCTTGCACACACAGAATATGAAAATTATGAAAAGATAAAGCACTTTTACCAAAAATACCACTCACTCACTCTAAATACCCCCTTCTCACTATTCGAACAGATTTGTATTTCCTCCCCTCGTGACAAAGGTTTAATATCCAAAATCTATAAAAATCTAAACGAGTTCAACATGCCTGAAAAAACACATCCCATGCTACAATGGGAATCAGACTTAAACGTTTCATTCTCCCTCGAACAATGGGATACCATATTCAAAAATCTACACAGATGTACCAAAACTACCGCCATCAGAGAATCTGCCACTAAACTACTTTACAGATGGTATCTCACCCCCGCCAAACTTAATTTGTTTTACCCATCAATTTCTCCGCTCTGTTTCAGGGGTTGTCCTACACACGGGACACTATTACATATATTTTGGGAATGCTCCCACCTTAAACCCATTTGGCACAACGCAAGTCTTATGATTGATCGAATTTCAGGCAGAAAGATCCCAATAACACCTCAAATGTGCCTTTTATTTGCCCCCATACAAGACATACCAATAGCAAGTTCCAGATTAATCCACACTCTTCTTAGCTCTATCCACTGGGCCATAGCTTTCAACTGGCGTTCAACCAATGTACCATGGTCTCAAATTCTTAACCGTATGGAAAATATCAAATTATCAGAAAGAATACATCACACGCTATATGACACTATGCATATATTCCAAAAAAAATGGCCTTTGTGGGAAACCTCACTACTGACATAATATCCATTACAGGTATTCTACTTTACCACAGAGATCGTATGGATCTATAAATCAAATGTATGCATTCTCTCATATGATATATCTTCACTTGTATATAATATATGATGTAAATGACTCTCTCACTTGTTCATTTTTTACCACTGTTAAATGCATATACTATGACCTTATCCATTAATAAAAACCGTTTGTAAACAAAAAAAAAAATTATATATATATATATATATATATATATATATATATATATTTTTTTTTTTTTTTTTTCTCTCTTTTTATTCATTTTTATTTTATTTATTTTTTATTTATTTTTTCCCACTTCAGACTCCACTGACCATGAGACCCGCTTACCATAACATTGCTTATGATGTCTCTGTTTGGGTTTTGCATCATTTGTGTTTTTTTTTATATAAACTCCATAAATAAAAATGAAAGAGCAGATATATATTTGATTTACTTTAAGAAACTTTTATCCTTTTTACATTATTACTTAGTTATTGTAACCCTTATACCCTTATACCCGTTCTCATCCCTCCCTCCCCACCCCTCCCCCGAACCACCAGTTCCCTTTCTATCTCTTCTAATCTATCTTATTTTCTATCTTATTACTTTCTTGTTTTGTTTCCAACCCTACAAGGTCTTTTAGGTCCTATGCACCCATTAGTTCTGCAAATTTCATTGAGTGTTTGAACTCTATTCACTTAGACCAGGTCTCTTTGTATTCCTCTAGGCCGTCTGTATCACTTAGCCTTAAAAAATCTAAGTTTTGAATAGAATTTATTTTATTGCACCATTCTCTAATAGAGGGACTTTCCCTATCTTGCCAGTGGCTTTTAGCGGCTGTTAACATATGGGGTAATAAAGTTTTCTGATATTGTTTAGTTGGTAAACTAAACCTCTGGTGTAAGCATCACCAAGCGTCGTCTGGAATCTCTATAGCCATTATTTTGGTTATTATGGCCCAGATTCAGGTACATCTGCGCATTATTGGACCGGCGTAGCGCACCGCCTTTACGTTAGACTTGCGCAATTTTGTCGCATAATCACCCTATTCTCGTAGCTTTTGCGCAGAAAATTGCGCATACGTAACTTTTTTTCAGAGGCGTAAGGAGGAGTAATACAAATTGGGAAGGACGTGGGCGTGTTACATTGAAATGAGCCGTGACCCCATGCAAATGAAGGGCTGGCCGGCTCGCGCATGCGCGCTTGAAGGAGACCATGTCAGCTCCGCTGTGCGCATGCTCACAACTCGGGCGCAATCAGTGAAATTGGAAATGGACTAGGGCAACGTTGTGAACTACGCAGACAGCATAAATAGACACACACAAACGCACTTGCATTGCAAAAGTACATCCCTTTGTCCCTTCCCATTTAACCAAGTGCTTTTGTCCTGTTGTTCGTTGCGGTGTGTTTTGTAGTTGTCAGATTAGTGTTCTGTGTGATCAATTGTTTGCTAGTAGATTTTTGAAAGTGGTTTTTGATAAGTGTTTGAGAGACTGTTTGTTTGATTGATATATTTGTGTTTGTTTCTTTTCCTGCTGTATTTTTGTTTTGTTTTTTGGTGACTGTTTCTTGCTCAGTAGTTTTCTCTCTGTGTGTGTGTTTTTTTTTGATTGGTTGTGCTTGTTTGTGTGCGTGAATTTTTTTGTCTGGGACTGTTTTTTTTTGGAAGGATGACTGAGAGAAAACGAAAGCTGAATTTTACAGTTGTGGAAAAACAGATTCTTGCCCGGGCCATTAGCGAGTATGGGCGTTACCTCCACGGCCCACAGAGTGTCAACACCACCCCGGCCAGGAGGAGGGAGATTTTGGATAGGATCACTGACCAGGTGAATTCAGCAGGGCAGGGGGAGACACGGACCCGGTCTGGGATTAACAAAAAAATCAATGACCTCCGGTGTCTGGTCAAAAAAAAGCTGGCCAGAATGCATGCCCATGCCAGGGGCACAGGAGGGGGCCCACCATGCCGTATTAGCCTGACAGCGGAGGAGCGTGCGGTGGCCCTGACCTTTCATCGGCATGAAGTTGCGGGCCTGCCCGGCTTTGACTCAAGTCCGGAGCCCGTGGTGCCAGGTAAGTTTTTTTTTTTTTATATCAGGTGTGTAGCATATGTGGGGGAGGGGGTGAAAGGGAATATGTGGCAAGTGTGTGGATCCTCCAACCTGTGAATGTTTTGTGTCATCCACAGATGTGCAGGAGGGTGCAGGGCCATCTGGCCTGACCGCACCAACCCCAGGACAGCAGCCTAATGAGGCCCCCCCAACAAGGCCGGAGTCCGCGGAGGAGGTTCAAGAGGAGCAGGAGAATCATGAGGAGGAGGAGAATCATGAGGAGGAGGAGTCCATGTCAGGCACTGGACGTTTGGGTTTTGAGGACTCTTCCCCTCTGGCTGGCAGCAGGCAGGCCTCCCTAAGGGGGAGCCCCCCCCTCCTCCCCCAACATGGCTCCCCTCACAAGGGCCTCCCCTTCTCCCCGGCCACAAGCATCAGCTGGAGGCAGGATGTCATCCCAGACCACCAGGGGGTTGGCCGATCTCCTGCCCGCCACTCTGAGAAGGGACCAGTTCCTCCAGACCCGCCATCTGGGACAGGTCAGCCAGACATTGGTGCGGATGGAGGAGAGCCTGTCCTCCATCAAGGATACGCTGGGGAACCTGGACTCCCACTCCCGGGCTTTCACAACCTGCCTAAATGAACTGCAGACGACATCAGCAGGCGTTGGTCAGGATGTGAGGGCCCTTACCCTGGCTATCCAGGCCAACACGGCAACACTTGGTGCTGCCCTGGACAGAATAGCCGTGGCCTTGGAGGGCAGGCCGCCAGGTGGGAAGAGATCAGGGGCTGCTCCTCCTTCCCCGGTTTTACCCCTCCCCCATGAGTCTCCCCTGAGAAGCCGGGGCCGTGGCCGGGGGCGCCCCAGGCGTGGCTCACGCAGAGGGCAATAATTAGTTTTTCCCCATTTTTTTTTTTTTTGTAATATTTTTTATTTTTTTTTGCTGGAAATTTTTTGCTTTTGCAGGTCTTTTTTTTTTTTTGGGGTTGTGAATGCTGTGTGAATGTGGGGGTGACATTCCTGCCGGAAAAGGGGTGTCACCCTCTATTTTGGTGGAAAAGGGTTCCCCAGGACCAGGGAGAAGTGATCCCCAGGTCCGTGTGAATGGTGTATGAATGTACAGTGACATAATTGGAGACTTGGCGTGGCGTTGCTGCTCACAAGTCCTGCATGGTGGACTGGTGCCAATCCAATTTGATGTGGATGTGGGGTGTGTGTGCTAGGGACCACAGTGGTGTGCATGCATGCATTCTCATTGTGCCATGATTAATAGGTGTGTTTAACGTGCAAAGATGCCCAATGTGAGCTGTCTCCTGGCTGCTCTTCCCTCAGAAGACGGGGTAGCCTCGGTTAGGGGGGGATTGTCTGGTTCAGGGGTCAGGTCATCACGTAGGTCAATCTGCAGGCCCTTTCTTTCTGCGAAGTTGTGCAGCATGCAACATGCACCGATGATCTGGCACACGAAGTTTGGGGAATACAAGAGGGTACCCCCAGACTTATCCAGGCATCGGAAACGTGACTTTAGGAGGCCAAAGGTGCGCTCCACCACTGCTCGTGTTTGGGCATGTGCTTGATTGTATCTTTCCTCTCCTGGGGTTTGGGGGTTCCGGATAGGAGTCATGAGATGGGGTCCCAGTGGATATGCAGAGTCACCTGGAAGGGAAAAGACAGGAGGATGTTAGTCATGCATGTGCCCCTTGTGATGTGCATCATGGGAGGGGATAGTCATGCCTGCCACCCATGTCACTCACCAACCAGCCAGGTGTCCCCATACACGTTCTGATCGAATTCCATTTGGATGTGGCATTGATTGTATATGTAGCTGTCATGGCTGGACCCTGGGTGTTTGGCACGGACGTGCCATATGAGGCCTTGGGCATCGACTATCACCTGTACATTGATGGAATGCCAATGCTTCCGATTGCGGTACATGTGCTCTGTCTCCTGGGGGGGCTGGAGTGCCACATGTGTGCAATCAATGGCCCCCACAGTGCGTGGGAATCTGGCAATTCTGTAGAAATCTGTCATTGCCTTCAGCCGCAGGTCCTCAGTGGTGGGTTTGATGATTTGGTTGGCCATGCGTCTGAGAATTGCCGGGACAACCTGGTGCACACATCTGCTCATGGAGGACTGTGACATCCCAGCCACCACTCCACTTGTACGCTGAAAAGAGCCACTGGCAAGGAAATGGAGTGTTGCCATGACCTTGACCAGTGGCTGCACTGCATGTGAGCGGTGTGTTGGGCTGGTGATGTCCTCCTGCAGGGTTGTGGTTAATTCCAGGATGACATGAGGGGTGAATCTGAAGATGCAAAACACCTCAGAATCACTCATGCCAAACAGGTCTATGCGGGTGCGGTATATCCTCTCCCGTGCCACCCTCCGTGCCATCCTCCGTGCCCTCATCCTTCTTTGTTCATCTAAAGTCAGTAGTATAGCTATGTGCGACGATGCCCCTGGCATGTTGGCATTCAGATTGTTGTGCAACACGTGTGACTGCTGAGCTGCTCACTAACAGTGTTGCTTTATCTAACAAGTAGACTTTTTTTCTCTTTTTAGACCAGCTTTTATATGCTCTAATTTTAGACAGGACATTTTGCTGTTGCGCACACTGCGTCGCCTGCGCTCCCCCAACGTTGTTTTGTGGATCCCCGTAAGTCCCTCATTAGCATATTTGACTAGCAAATCAATGGTGTGTCTAGCGCACTTTTGCGCGGAAGGATGCGCCAGTCTAACGAAATTACGCGGGACAAATAAAGTAGATTTTTTGCGTATCTCGTTCTGGGGATGCCGTGCATCGAAACGCACGCACACATTTCGACTTACGCACGCGCATCTCCTGTTGCGCAGGCGTAATCGCTCTGTGAATCTGGGCCTATGTGTCTAATCCTTCTCCAGTACCATTTTATTTTTGGGCATAACCAATAAATATGTGCCATATCTCCAATCTGTCTGCATCCACGCCAGCAAAATTCTGATGATTCTTTTTTGTATTTATGCGCCTTGTCTGGGGTTATATACCACCGCGTTAAGCATTAATAGTTTAATTTGGCTGTTTTACTTTTTGCTGATGTGGTGGGCAGTCTTCTCCATATTTGTTTTAGTTCTAGTTCGCTCAGATATGACCCCAATTCCTCCTCCCACTTTCTAATATATGGTGGAATGTTCAATTGCTCAACCTCTTTTAAGCTTTTATCTTAGAGATTACTCCTTTCCCTACTTTTCCTTCACTAATTTTCTCAAGGGGACGTAGATTTTCCGCCGATTTACACGGCTGGGGGAGTGCCTCAAAAAAATGTTTTAGCTGGCTATACCGCCATTCGTTTATCTCAATCACTTCCCCTCTATCTTTTAATTCCTCATAGGTACTTAATCTGTCTTGCGTCATAACATCTTTCAGCTGTGCGTTTTTTTTCCAAATTTATTTCCCAAATATCTTCTCTATCCCTGGTGCAAAATATTTCAAGTCTTTTAGTGGCATTAGTGGTGAATTAAAGTCCCATTTTTCCTTTTTATGGACTTTATCCCAGATTTTATTTGCATGCCGTGTGATACTATGTGATTCCCTACTTAGTTCCCTATATTGATCTGGGATCCAAATGATACTCCCCAGTGATACGTTACTTATTTGATATTCCATGCTTACCACCTTTTTGTTTAGTGTCTCTAATCCAGTCCATAACTCGTGTGAGAATTACTGCTTCATAATAATTTCTTATATCTGGTGCACCCCACCCCCCTTGTGTCTTATTTTTTTTTTATGTTGCCCAGCTGATACAAGCTTTTTTTCCCTGCCATACGAATTTTAGTAACATTGGCCCAGATTCACAGAGCGATTACGCCTGCGCAACAGGAGATGCGCGTGCGTAAGTCTAAATGTGCGCGTGCGTTTCGTTGCGCGGCATCCCCAGAACGAGATACTCAAAAAATCGTCTTTTTTTTGTCCCGCGTAATTTCGTTAGACTGGCGCATCCGTCCGCGCAAAAGTGCGCTAGACACACCATTGATTTGCTAGTCAAATATGCTAATGAGGGACTTACGGGGATCCACAAAACAACGTTGGGGCAGCGCAGGCGACGCAGTGTGCGCAACAGCAAAATGTCCTGTCTAAAATTAGAGCTGATAAAAGCTGGTCTAAAAAAAGAAAAAAAGTCTACTTGTCAGATAAAGCTACACTGTTAGTGAGGAGTTCAGCAGTCACACGTGTTGCTCAACAATCTGTATGCCAACATGCCAGGGGCATCGTCGCACATAGCTATACTACTGACTTTAGATGAACAAAGAAGCAGGAGGGCACGGAGGATGGCACTAAGGAGGGCACGGGAGATGTTTTTTTTTATTTTTTTATTTGCTTATATAAAATTTACAATTTAATCTAATCTAATACAATATTCTTATCTGATACAAGCCCCTCACTCTTCACTTGATATATCACACACGCATAGACATCTTTGGCATGAGTGATTCTGAGGTGTCTCGCATCTTCAGATTCACCCCTCATGCCATCCTGGAATTACCACAACCTTGCAGGAGGACATCAGCAGCCCAACACATGGCACCACCCATGACACCCATGACAGCTACATATACAATCAGAGCCCCATCCCCACAGATTTCGAACAGAACATGTATGGGGACAGCTGGCTGGTTGGTGAGTGACATGGGTGGCAGACATGACTATCCCCTCCCGTGATGCACACCTCACAAGTGGCACATGCATGACTAACATCCTCCTGTCTTTTCCCTTCAAGGTGACTCTGCATATGCACTGGTACCCCATCTCATGACCCCATCTCATGCCAGCTCACATTATGCATCTTTGCACGTTAAACACACACATTAATCATGGCACAATGAGAATGCATGCATGCACACCACTGTGGTCCCTAGCACACACACACATCACATCCTCATCACATTGGATTGGCACAAGCCCACCATGCAGGACTTGTGAGCAGCAACGCCATGCCGCGGCTCCAATTATGTCACTGTACATTCATACACCATTCACACAGACCTGGGGATCACTTCTCCACCACAAATGAGGGTAACACCCCTTTTCCCGCAGGAATATCACCCCCACATTCCAAAATCATACACAAACAGAACCAAAAAAATAAAATAAATGACGAGCAAAAATAAAAAATGCCCCAGCAAAAATATAATTAAAAAAAAAAACAACAAAGAAAACACATAAAAGACAAAAATCACTCTGCAAAACAGTCCCCAAATATCTCAAAGACACGTCACAAACAAACAAAAGCACCTTGCTGTATAGGAAGGGATACAAAAGGATGTACTTTTGCAAAGGAAGTGCGTTTGTGTCTGTCTATTTATGCTGTCTGCGTAGTTCACAAAGTTGTCCTAGTCCATTTCCAATTTCACTGATTGCGCCGCTCCCGAGTTGTGAGCATGCGCACAGCGGAGCTGACCATGGTCTCCTTCAAGCGCGCATGCGCGAGCCGGCCCGCCCTTCATTTGCATGGGGTCACGGCTCATTTCAATGTAACACGCCCACGTCCTTCCCAATTTGTATTACTCCTCCTTACGCCTCTGGAAAAATGTTACGTATGCGCAATTTTCTGCGCAAAATCTACGAGAATAGGGTGATTACGCGGCAAAATTGCGCAAGTCTAACGTAAAGGCGGTGCGCTACGCCGGTCCAATAATGCGCAGATGTACGTGAATCTGGGCCATTGTTTGTAAGGTCTTAAAATACTTCTGGGGTAATGCGAACGGTAACATCTGTATCTTGTACATAATTTTAGGCAAGATTACCATTTTAAATATATTCACCCTTCCCCCCCATGATATTTGACCTGCGGTAAGTCTACTAAGTTCTGCTTTAATATCATCCAACAGACGTAGAAAGTTTACTTTATAAACCCTCTCATTTGAAGTCGCTATTTTCATGCCTAAATATTTTATTTCCTTTTTCCCCCCACACAAATGGAAACTCCTTTTGATATATATTTTGGTATTTCTTACAGTAGCTATATTAATGCTCAGGGTTTCGGATTTGGTTGGATTCATTCTAAAGTTAGACAACTCTCCATATTGTTTCAATTATTTCAGTAAATTTGGTAACGTTGTTAGGTAGAACAAAATGTCATCCGCGTAAGCCGCGAGTTTGTGTTCATCCTGTCCCACTTCTATTCCTCTTATATCTGGGTTCTTCCTTATCCCTCTTAATAAGGGTTCTAATGCAAGAACAAACAATAGTGGGGACAAGGGGCAACCCTGTCTTGTACCATTATGAAGTTCAAATAAACCAGAGAGGGTCCCATTAATTTTTACTCTTGCTCCTGCTTTGTTGTAAAGTAACTTAATCCAATTTACCATTTTTGGCCATAATCCTATTACCTCTAAAGTCTTGTATAAGAAGCCCCAGTCTACTCTATCAAATGCTTTTTCAGCATCTACTGATAAGAGTAGACCTGGGGCTCCGCTTTTACTAATTTTCTGAATGGCTAATAGGGTTCTGATTCCGTTATCTCTCCCCTCCCATCCAGGCACAAAGTCTACCTGGTCGGTGTGAATCAAGTCCTTCATGATTCTTTTCATCCTCTCTGCCAATATTTTAGAGAAAATCTTGGTGTCACAATTCAATAAGGAAATTGGTCTATAACTCGAGCAAAGTGTGCTATCCTTTCCATCCTTCAAAATCAAAGTGATAGTAGCTTCTATTGCTTCTCTGCGCATGTCCCATTTTTCTCCTAGGCCATTTATATACGAACACATTTTCGGGGCAAGAATATCTATAACATTTTTATTAAAGGGCCCAGAGTTCCCCAAGGCCCCGGATGGCCCCAGGGGTACTCATGTGGAAATCTATTGAACTATGGTGCATCATGCATTGTATTGTTACCGATTGTTTGCCACTGTTGGTACTTTTCTTCCATTCATGTCAAACCAGAGTGTACTATGTTTACTATTTTTGAAATGTCCATACTATGTTGTATTGTTATTGTATTGTACAAACCAAGTAAAGATTTTATTATAATAATTGAAATACTATTTATATTGTGTACATCATGCCGCCCTACAGCCCCACTGGGGGATCTTTCCATTCATGTTTTTGCACTCGGGGTGTGCGGCCTATGGACTCCAACTATGCGTTTTTTCTCTTCCAGGCTCCCGGATGGCTACCCCCCTTTTTATATATATATTCCTTCTTTTTGTTTGTAAAGGCTCCCCCCCGCTTCTCTGCTCCAGGGGGCGCATGCCTGAAGCTGTGTAAGGGGCCCCATAATTCCTGATGGCGGCCCCTGTAGACCTATCACATAATTTGCAACGAAAGAGCTCAATTGTGGTCTTTTCCATTATGATCACTAATGCTACAAATGGAATTTTCAACATAAACAATTCTTATTTTAAATGCTTTTTTTACTGAGCTTTTAAGAATTTGTACGCACAATACCAGTATTTGACTCAATTGAATGCTCCAAGTAGCTCAATGTCAGTCCCATTACAAAAATGATTGATTAATAGTAATGCTTCAATCTGCAACATATCATTTTGATTTGCTATTGTCAAGTTTAACTGAAAGTGAAATTCTGGATACATTACATTTTGTGAAAAGTTTCAAAATATTATCAGGGAAGGAATAGGCTGTATGGAAGGGTGTCATTTACCCCCTGGGTCCATACTAATAAAATGTGTTGGGCTGGGGCCCTGTGTGAACATTCTCCAAATCAGATATCTGATCAATGAAACCCTGTGTAATGGCTGCACCAAACTTGTCCACCCATCAGTCATTTATTTTTATCATAAGACATCACTCACCGTGACTACTGAGGATCTGCAACTGTGTACGTGATTGATGATTGATTTCGATTATGGAGCATTTTTATTTATTTTTTTGTTATAAAGGACTTGTCAAAATGTATCTCTTTATTTACGTTTCACTTTTTTGTGCAAATTAGTAGTACCTCTTGCTTATTCACATGAGGTTGGTATCTGGGGGCCCTCTTATTTTTAAACAGGGTTTCCTGATTCTTGATAGCCTCCTGCTTGCAGACTCCCACAACCACTGGGCTATAGTTGTGGGGCAGAGGCTCTTGTGCTTATCAGCTTGAGAACAACGTGCTTTGCCATGAGGATTCCCCCGGAAAGGCAGCCCCATGCTGAGGGTACGTGATCAAATATGCTTCAAGAGGGTGGAACATGCTTGTCCTCCTCTGCCTTGGCCTGCCTAGCTAAATGCTTGCATGTGAGTCTATTACTGATTTTAGAAGCGACCTTGCTATTTTTTTGTCTTTTTTTTTTTAAATTCCAATTTTTGATGGGTCCCCATGCCATTTTACATCTATTCCAGACCCTCGCCAAGGATAAGAGTCTGGTATGTATTTTTTGGGTAAAACCTATAAGCTTTTTTTTAGCGTGGGTTCTCCTATTAACTTCTATACTACACCTTTTTCTAGGTAAGGGTCTGGTATAAGCGAATGGAATCCCCAGCCGCTTTGTTTACAAATAGAAGTTACCGGCAATGTAAACTGCATTGGTTGAAGCACATGCCTTCAATATGTAACTGTGAAACTGGCCCCCTTATTTGCTATAAAATGTGCTTAGTCTTCCTGTCTGACCCTGAATACAGAGGAAACACTGTGAGTCTGTGAATTTAGTGCTTTATGGCCCCACCCCCTGGACTTGCAGTGTACACTGTATTGATGCAAAAAGTGACACTGTCATCCTGTCAGCAAAACTTTTTACATCATCCAAAGCTGAGGTAGAAAAGGACCCAGTGATGCACATAACTGGCCAGGAGACATCTAAAAAAAGGTAAGTAAAAAAATATATAACATACTGAAGTGAAGTTTTTTTTTTATATACACGATAATTTCTAGGAAATCATTTATACTTCTACAAGACGCATTTAAATTATTGGCAATCTTCACTGAAGTAGACCTATAAATATGAATATTGGCAGGTATGCGGTCACTAATAACAGTTGTCTATTCATTGAACAGAGACAACAAAACACAGATAATTCCTTTGTGCACCCAGCAGGGGAGCAGGTTTATGGCTAGAGTCCTGTGATGTTATTGTTCAAAGGAATTTGGATAAACTAAAACACCTGTGTCAGTAGCAGATTTCTGTAGGAATCAGCCATTCACCCACTCATTGACTAAATAGTAGATCAATAGTAAGGCAATAAAGCTGGTATTATTCAAATACATTGTGAGAGGTAAGTGCTCTGGGACTTTTTTCTGGCTTAGGGATTGTAGCTTACATCAAATCCAGAAACAGATATTTTGACGGTTCCATAGTAATAATGTGTAGTTTGTGGTAATGTAGGGAAGATGTTTAAAGTATGCACCTTACAGGGCAATAGAATACACTTCTGATAAATAATGTGCAATTCCATTTATTTAAAGAAGCTTTAATAAGGACCTGCTAATTTTGGGTATGGAGAAGCATGTCCCTTTTCCTCCCAGGATACAGAACTGGGTGCTTTAGCAGTCGGTCAGCCTGCGTGAGAGTAGATGAGGGCCCTGTTCACACCAGTCTGAAACCTGCATAGAGCTTTGTAGCCAACCTGTCGGTATGACATACTTGCCAACTGTCACAAATTTCCTGGGACATTCCCGGGATTTAGACCTTTGTCCCGAATTTATCGTTTCTCAAGAAATGTCCCGAAAAATGTGGTTTGTACCGATTTTTCTAGAGGTCCGCGGCCGACAAAGACAATGTCTCCGCCAGTCGCCATTTTCTAGAAGACCAGAAGAAATAGGGTGGCTACAATACAGATATTAAGCTGCGGCGCAATCCACCCCTGCCTCACCCCGCTGCCAGTCTCTTTAACCTGTTATGGAAAGGGTGGGGGATGGGTGGTGCCACAGCTCAATATCTATTGTAACCACGTGGCCGACTTCTCCTCTATTTTCTTCCCCCTCGGATTCTCTTCTGTAATGGAGGCGGAGACACCACTAGAATACAGATGTAAGGAGGAGCTCCGCTGGGGACACTGATGTATGGAGGGGCTCCGCTGGGGACACTGATGACGTATGGAAGGGCTCCATTGGGGACACTGATGTAAGGAGGGGCTCCGCTAGGGACCCTGATGTAAGGAGGGGCTCCGCTGGGAACACTGATGATGTATGGAGGGGCTCCATTGGGGACACTGATGTAAGGAGGGGCTCCGCTAGGGACCCTGATGTAAGGAGGGGCTCCGCTGGGAACACTGATGTATGGAGGGGCTCCACTGGGAACACTGATGTAAGGAGGGGCTCCACTGGGGACACTGATGTAAAGGGGGGCTCCGCAGGGAAGGCCTGATGTAAGGAGGGACTCTGCTGGGGACATCTGATGTAAGGAGGTACTCTGCTGGGGACACCTGATGTAAGGACAGACTCTGCTGGGGACACCTGATGGCATCTGGTGGCAGGCTACATGGCAGGTGACACGCTCAGGGCTTCCACTGATTCAGCATTATGGTGAGTTGAATAATTTCATTCTATATTACAATGTAATAATATAAATAATGCGCTTCAATCAACCTGACACCATAACAACCATGGTGCCGGGATGATTGACGCGCTAACATCAGGTGTTTGGAGTATCTTTATCTACTGATTTGTTAAATTTTCTGGAATATTCTATGGTGGTGTAGGATCTGGGCCTGCTGTCCCTCCATGCCCCTTTCTTTCTCCCTTTCTCTTTTTATTTCTTTCTTTCTTTCTCTCTCTCCCTCTTTCTTTCTTTCTCTCTTTCTTTCTCTCCCTCTTTCTTTCTTTCTTTCTTTCTTTCTCTTTTTCTTTCTTTCTTTCTTTCTTTCTTTCTTTCTTTCTTTCTTTCTTTCTTTCTTTCTTTCTTTCTTTCTTTCTTTCTTTCTTTCTTTCTTTCTTTCTCTCTCTTTCTCTCTCTCCTTCTTTCTCTCTTTCTTTCTCTCTTTCTTTCTTTCTTTCTTTCTTTCTTTCTTTCTTTCTTTCTTTCTTTTTCTCTCTTTCTTTCTTTCTCTCTTTCGTTCTTTCTCTCTTTCTTTCTTTCTTTCTTTCTTTCTCTCCCTCTGTCTTTCTCCCTCCATCCCTCATTTATCTCAGACTCTAACCACATCCGTTTCGGAGCCACATCAATTTAAGTGTGGAGAAAGCCTCTTGAGGGTGGAGGGGGCAAGCAGGCAAGTCAGGACACTCTCTAATTTGCAGATAGAGAAAGGAGCTGTGTGTTAGTGGGAGTCCTGACACTCCTGCCCGCCCCCTCTCCCCTCAAGAGGCTTACTCCACATCAGGAAGAAAGCCTTGCATTATGGTGGTGAGTTACAGACAGAAGAACTGGAAGTGAGAATTTCTCAGAAGAAATAAGGACATTTAAAAGCAAAACTGAAGGATGAGGTAAGTGAAGGAGGACTGCACTAAGGTAAAGGAAGCTATTTAGGGGGGAACAAAAAAATCCTTTACAACCACTTTAACCTCTAAACCTTAAAATGCTTAACCTTTTGTGTATTTTTTACTTAACTAAAAGAAAAAAGAAATATGAAAACGTGAAACTAAATGTTAAGAGTATTTCTTGAAAGAATACTTCTCAGAATGATTACTCTTGATCCGCTCTACTTAGGTAACTTATTGAAGCTAACAATGTGTAGTTAAACCACGGAGAACTCTAATGTATTTCTTGCTTAATATTAAGAGCATTGTGCATGAGATGTGTTAGGATTTTGTGTAGTTTTATGCACACCATTTGCTACAGTAAATTACTCAAGGACAGTGGACTGACTGATCATTTTTGGAAACATTCTTACAAATATTAATATTTTACTATAACTTCATCATTACACAGATCTTGCTGGTATCAGTGTACCAGTGAGTCCAATTGCTAAGTCTAATAGGAATACTAATAAATGATAATTTAACAGTACATGCCCTTGGCCTGTCTGTAACAGATTAGAAATAACAGTATAGAATTAGGCATTAAGAGACTTTTTTCCAATCATTATGGCTCTGGCAAACTCACCAGCACAGAAAGTAGCATTTACTGTTAAAAGTTTAACTCAATGAATGATGCACAAAAAAGACAATCTTAGTTATATATGAAATTCTTTAAGTTTGTAGTGCTTTTGTGGTCATGGTGTATTGAAAAAGACCTCTTACAAATCATCTTAATTAAAAAGAGCGTGTTATAAAATAACCATGAAATGTCCTTGGCACTGAGTGAAGGCTTTACATAATTGTTTTCTTGGTAAATTACCATTTATTTAAAAAGCATGTTCACTCTTGCTAAATGATAATTAAAGTGCTAAATTAAAAATATGTTTTCAAAACAATTTTACATTTTGGGAAAGTTTTAACATGCTTTTGGAATAAAACTCAGACCCAACAACCACAATTGATTCCATGCACAGATGGTATTATATGTTCTAAAATAAGTTAAGTGAATTCCTGGATTACAACTAAATGCACAGTAAAAATATACCATATTTTTTTTATGTTTTACATACTAAAAAAAACGGAGTTCTGTTCAGCCAATGTTGTGATTAACACATCTGCCACATTGCAGATCAATAGTGATCATTCTACCACCTCCAGCTTTACAATTTTGATAACTGAGCAGATGTGATGATGTGGAGTCATTGGCCCAGATTCACAGAGCGATTACGCCTGCGCAACAGGAAATGCGCGTGCGTAAGTCGAAATGTGTGCGTGCGTTTCGATGCACGGCATCCCCAGAACGAGATACGCAAAAAATCTACTTTATTTGTCCCGCGTAATTTCGTTAGACTGGCGCATCCGTCCGCGCAAAAGTGCGCTAGACAGACCATTGATTTGCTAGTCAAATATGCTAATGAGGGACTTACGGGGATCCACAAAAGAACGTTGGGTCAGCGCAGGCTACGCAGTGTGCGCAACAGCAAAATGTCCTGTCTAAAATTAGACCATATAAAAGCTGGTCTAAAAAGAGAAATAGGCCCAGATTCACAGAGCGATTACGCGTGCGCAACTGCTGTTGCGCGTGCGTAAGTCTAAAGTTGGACGCGATTCACAAAACAATATACACCAGAAATCTAGGTTTTTTTGTCCGGCGTAATTGAGTTAGACATGCGCTTCCCTTCGCGCAAAACTGCGCTAGACACACCATTGATTTGCTAGTCAAATATGCTAATGAGGGACTTACGGGGATCCACAAAAAAACGCAGTTGCTGCGCAGGCTACGCGATGTGCGCAAGTGCAAAATGTCCTGTCTAAAGTTAGAGCACCTAAAAGCTGGTCTAACTTTTGAAAAAACGTCTACATCTCACAGAAAGCAACACCGTTACTGAGGAGCAGACCACACACACGTGTTGCACTACAATTTGACTGCCAACATGCTAGGGGCATCGTCGCTCATAGCTGCACTAGTGAATATAGATGACCAAAGAAGGAGGAGGGCACGGAGGATGGCACGGGAGAGGGTATACCGCACCCGCATACACCTGTTTGGCATGAATGATTCAGAGGTCTTTCGCATCTTCAGATTCCCCCCTCATGCCATCCTGGAATTAACCACAACCTTGCAGGAGGACATCACCAGCCCAACACAACGCTCACATGCAGTGCAGCCACTGGTCAAGGTACTGGCAACACTCCATTTCCTTGCCAGTGGCTCTTTTCAGCGTACAAGTGGAGTGGTGGCTGGGATGTCACAATCCTCCATGAGCAGATGTGTGCACCAGGTTGTCCCTGCAATCCTCACACGCTTGGCCAACCAAATCATAAAACCCACCACTGAGGAGCTGCGGCTGAAGGCAATGGCAGATTTCTACCGAATTGCCAGATTCCCACGCACCATCGGGGCCATAGATTGCACACATGTGGCACTCCAGCCCCCCCATGAGACCGAGCACATGTACCGCAATCGGAAGAATTGGCACTCCATCAACGTACAGGTGATAGTCGATGCCCAAGGCCTCATATGGCACGTTCGTGCCAAACACCCTGGATCCACCCATGACAGCTACATCTACAATCAATGCCACATCCGAACGGAATTCGAACAGAACGTGTATGGGAACACCTGGCTGGTTGGTGAGTGACATGGGAGTCAGGCATGACTATCCCCTCCCGTGATGCACAACAGAAGTGGCACATGCATGACTAACATTCTCCTGTCTTTTCCTTTACAGGTGACTCTGCATATGCCCTGGGACCCCATCTCATGACTCCTATCCGGAACCCCCAAACCCCAGGAGAGGAACGATACAATGAAGCACACATCAAAACCCGTGCAGTGGTGGAGCGCACCTTTGGCCTCCTGAAGTCACGTTTCCGATGCCTGGATAAGTCTGGGGGTACACTGTTGTATTCCCCAAACTTCGTGTGCCATATCATCGTTGCATGTTGCATGCTGCACAATCTCGCAGTGAGGAAGGGCCTGCAGATAGAGGAACGTGATGACCTAACCCCCCAACCAGACAATCAACCCCTAACCGAGGATACCCCGTCTTCTGAGGGAAGAGCAGTCAGGAGACAGCTCATATTGGGCATCTTTGCACGTTAAACACACACATGAATCATGGCACAATGAGAATGCATGCATGCACACCACTATGGTCCCTAGCACACACACCCCACATCCTCATCAAATTGGATTGGCACCAGTCCACCATGCTAGACTGGTGAGCAGTAACGCCACGTCAAGGCTCCAATTATGTCACTGTACATTCATACACCATTCACACGGACCTGGGAATCACTTCTCCCTGGTCCTGGGGAACCCTTCTCCACCAAAATTGAGGATGACACCCCTTTTCCAGCAGGAATGTCACCCCCACATTCAAACATCATTCACAACCCAAAATATGCCAAAAATGTCAGGGGAAAAAAAAATGCATAGAAACAAAAAATGCATCGAAAAAAATAAATAAGCAGAGAACAAAAATAAAAATGCTTTCAAAACAAACAAAAGGGGGAAAAAAAAAAATTAATGCCCTCTGCCTGAGCCACGCCTGGGGCGCCCCCGGCCACGGCCCCGGACCCTCAGGGGAGACGCATGGGGGAGGGGAAAAGCCGGGGAAGGAGGAGCAGCCCCTGAGATCTGCCCACCTGGCGGCCTGCCCTCCAAGGCCACGGCTATTCTGTCCAGGGCAGCACCAAGTGTTGCCGTGTTGCCCTGGATAGCCTGGGTAAGGGCCCTCACATCCTGCCCAACGCCTGCTGCTGTAGTTTGCAGGTCATTTAGGCAGGTTGTGGAGGCCCGGGAGTGGGAGTCCAGGTTACCCAGGCTATCGTTAATGGAGGACAGGCTCTGATCCACCCGCCCCATAGTCTGGCAGAGCTGTCTCAGAAGGCGGGTCTGGGTGGCCAGGTTCCTTCTCAGACAGGCGGGCAGGAGATTGGGCGCCCCCCTGGTGCTCTGGGATGACCTCCTGGCTCCAGCTGATGGTTGTGGCCGGGGAGAAGGGGAGGCCCTTGTGAGGGGAGCCATGTTGGGGGAGGAGGGGGGGGGGCTCACCCTTAGGGAGGGCAGGCTTCTTGCAGCCAGAGGGGAAGAGTCCGCAGAAACCAATTGTCCAGTGCCTGCCATGGACTCCTCCTCCTCATGATTATCCTCCTCCTCATGATCGTCCTCCGCATGATCCTCCTCCTCCCCTTGTTCCTCCTCCGCGGACTCTGGCCTTGTTGGGGGGGCCTCATTAGTCTGCTGTCCTGGCGTTGGAGCGGTCAGGCCAGATGGCCCTGCACCCTCCTGCACATCTGTGGATGACACAAACCATTCACAGGTTGGAGGATCCACACACTTGCCACATATTCCCTTTCACCCCCTCCCCCACACATGCTACACACCTGAGAGAAATAAAAACCTTACCTGGCACCGCGGGGACCGGACTTGTGTCAAAGCCTGGCAGGCCCTCCACTTCATGCCGGTGAAAGGTCAGGGCCACCACACGCTCCGTCGCTGTAAATCTAACCCGGCATGGTGGGCCCCCTCCTGTGCCCCTGGCATGGGCATTTATTGCGGCCAGTTTTTTTTTCACCTCACGCCGGAGGTCATTTATTTTCTTTTCAATCCCAGAGCGGGTCCGTGTCTCCCCCTCCCCCGATGAATTGACCTGCTCCGTGATCATATCCAATATCTCCCTCCTCCTGGCCGGGGTGGTGGTGGCACTCTGCGGGCCGTGGAGAAAACGCCCATAGTCGGTAATGGCCCGGGCAAGAATTCTTTTTTCCCCCACAGTAAAATTCAGCTTTCTTTTTCTCTCAGTCATACTTCCAAACAAACTCACTAGCAGTCACCAAAAATCTGTCACAAATACAAGCACAACCAATCAGACAAGAACACACACAAAGAGAAAAAGAACAGCCAAAAATCACACTAGCACTCAGCAAGAAACAGACACAAAAAAATCAGATGAAAAAATAAAGCAAGAAAACAAACGCTCAGAAATCTATCAATCAAACAAACAGTCAAAAAACACTTATCAAAACACACTTTCACAAAACTACCAACAAGCACTATATCACACAGAACACTAATCTCACAACTACTGTACAAAACACACTCTAACGAACAACAGAGCAAAAGCACTTGATTCAATGGGAAGGGACACAAAGGGATGTACTTTTGCAATGGAAGTGCGTTTGTGTGTGTCTATTTATGCTGTCTGCGTAATTCACAACATTGCCCTAGTCCATTTCCAATTTCACTGATTGCGCCGCTCCCGAGTTGTGAGCATGCGCACAACGGAGCTGACATGGTTTCCTTCATGCGCGCATGCGCGAGTCGGCCGGCCCTTCATTTGCATGGGGTCACGGCTCATTTCAATGTAACACGCCCACGTCCCTCCCAATTTGTATTACTCCTCCTTACGCCTCAGGAAAAAACCTTACGCTTGCGCAATCTCTTGCGTAAAAGCTACGTGAATCGCCGGATTACGCGGCTAGATTGCGCAAGTCTAACGGAAAAGTGGTGCGCTACGCCGGAATGATAATGCGCCGATCTACGTGAATCTGGGCCAAAAAGTCTACTTGTTAGATAAAGCAACACTGTTAGTGAGGAGCTCAGCAGTCACACGTGTTGCACAACAATCTGTATGCCAACATGCCAGGGGCATCGTCACGCATAGCTATACTACTGACTTTAGATGAACAAAGAAGGATGAGGGCACTGAGGAGGGCACTAAGGAGGGCACGGGATTTTTTATTTTTTATTTTTTTATTTGCTTATATAAACTTTACAATTTAATCTAATCTAATACAATATTCTTATCTGATACAAGCCCCTCACTCTGCACTTGATATATCACACATGCATAGACATCTTTGGCATGAGTGATTCTGAGGTGTCTCGCATCTTCAGATTCACCCCTCATGCCATCATGGAATTACCACTACCTTGCAGGAGGACATCAGCAGCCCAACACATGGCACTACCCATGACACCCATGACAGCTACATATACAATCAGAGCCCCATCCCCACAGATTTTGAACAGAACATGTATGGGGACACCTTGCTGGTTGGTGAGTGACATGGGTGGCAGGCATGACTGTCCCCCCCCATGATGCACACATCACAAGGGGCACATGCACTACTAACATCCTCCTGTCTTTTCCCTTCAAGGTGACTCTGCATATGCACTGGGACCCCATCTCATGACCCCATCTCATGCCAGCTCACATATGCATCTTTGCACGTTAAACACACACATTAATCATGGCACAATGAGAATGCATGCATGCACACCACTGTGGTCCCTAGCACACACACATCACATCCTCATCACATTGGATTGGCACAAGCCCACCATGCAGGACTTGTGAGCAGCAACGCCATGCCGCGGCTCCAATTATGTCACTGTACATTCATACACCATTCACACAGACCTGGGGATCACTTCTCCACCACAAATGAGGGTAACACCCCTTTTCCCGCAGGAATATCACCCCCACATTCCAAAATCATACACAAACAGAACCAAAAAAATAAAATAAATGACGAGCAAAAATAAAAAATGCCCCAGCAAAAATATAATTAAAAAAAAAAACAACAAAGAAAACACATAAAAGACAAAAATCACTCTGCAAAACAGTCCCCAAATATCTCAAAGACACGTCACAAACAAACAAACAAACAAACAAACAAACAAACGCTAATAAACAAAAGCACCTTGCTGTATAGGAAGGGACAAAGGGATGTACTTTTGCAAAGGAAGTGCGTTTGTGTCTGTCTATTTATGCTGTTTGCGTAGTTCACAAAGTTGCCCTAGTCCATTTCCAATTTCACTGATTGCGCCGCTCCCGAGTTGTGAGCATGCGCACAGCGGAGCTGACCATGGTCTCCTTCAAGCGCGCATGCGCGAGCCGGCCGGCCCTTCATTTGCATGGGGTCACGGCTCATTTCAATGTAACACGCCCACATCCTTCCCAATTTGTATTACTCCGCCTTACCCCTCTGAAATAACGTTACGCATGCGCAATTTTCTGCGCAAAAGCTACGAGAATAGGGTGATTACGCGACAAAATTGCGCAAGTCTAACGTAAAGGCGGTGCGCTACGCCGGCGCAGATGTACGTGAATCTGGGCCATTGTGACTAAGTAAATAAAAAATGACTAGCAACAGTGGGTGAGTGGTTTTACCATATCTTTTTTAGAAGGAAGTAACTTTTTAAAAGGCTTACATTAAAGGAGATGTTAACAAAATATAGTAAGAGGTTTACTTTAAGGGAGACGTTAAATGTTAAAGTAGGGGTTGGGTCATGTTTTGGGCCATGTGTTAAAGTGGTTCCAAAGGCAGATTTTTTTTACCCAAAGTAAAACATGTTCCAGTGAAGTATCGCCCCCCCCCCCCCCATACTTATCTGAGCTCATTCTCAATCCAATGCTGTGCCCATCTGGTCTTTCTCTCTCCTCAAAGACAGAGATGCAGTGGCAGGAGCCATCAAATCTTTTGAGCAGAGAGCGAGGGGCAGGGTAAACCACGCTGTGTGTATCAATGGACACAGACAGCAGGGCTTGGTAGTGAGCCTGCAGGTGTTGCCACCATAGGAAGTGGCTTCCTATGGTGGCACACAGAAAAAAGTGGAGCCTGCATCGCCATCAGGATAACCCAGAGAGGAAGTCCCACTCCTCCAGAAGCCCCCACTCCCCCCCCAAAAAAATGACATGCCAAATGTGGCATGTAAGGGGGCGAGGAGTGGATTAAGCGGAAGTTCCACTTTTGGGTGGAACTCCGCTTTAAAGTGTCCTTAACCACTTGCACACCGCCGGTCGTCATATGACAGCTGGACGGTGGAGCTCTCTTTTCGTATGATGTCCTCACCTTCCCGGGCCACTAAGGGGTGCGCACGTGCTACCACCGCAATGTTCGCCACGCACACCCAATTGCCCAGTAATGGAGCAGGACCGTGGATCTGTGTGTGTAAACGTCCTGTCAGGTAAGAGGAGACCGACGATGTGTTCCTTGTACAGAGGAACACTGATTGGTCTCCTCCCCTTGTGAGTCCCCTCCCCCTACAGTAAGAATCACTCCCTAGGACACATATTTAACCCCTTGATTGCCCTCTAGTGTTAACCCTTTCCCTGCCAGTCACATTTATACAGTAATCAATGCATTTTTATAGCACAGATCGCTGTATAAATGTGAATGGTCCCAACATAGTGTCAAAAGTGTCCAATATGTCCACCGAAATATCACAGTCACGATAAAAATCGCAGATCACTGCCATTACTAGTACAAAATAATAAAAATGCTATAAATCTATCCCCTATTTTGTAGACACTATGGCCCAGATTCATAAAGCAATTACGCCTGTCTAACTGGTGTTAGACAGGAGTAATTTCAAATTTTGCGCGCCGTATCACTAGTTTGAATCCTCAAACCATGATACGGCGGCTTCGGGCTTCGATCCGAGAGGCTTACGTCTTCGTAAGCCTTCGGATCTACGCTGCGATATTTTTGGCGGCCGCTGGGAGGAGTTCGCGTCGTTTTGATGCGTCGGGATATGCAAATGTGTTTTTACGGCGATCCACGAAGATACGAGCGGTCTTCGCAATCGCTTACGTCTGTTTTTTTTTACGTACTGTTAGACCAGCTTTTTGCTGGTCTAACGGTGCGTAGCCCATGTTAAGTATGGCCGTTGTTCCCGCGTCGAATGTAATTTTTTTTTTTTTTTACGTAACTCGTTCGGGAATAGAAATGTCCGTAAACGACGCTACTCAAACAACGAATGACGTAACGACGTGATTTTGCGCAATGCACGGCGGGAAATTTGCGAACGGAGCATGCGCAGTTCGATCGCCGCGGGAACGCGCCTATTTTAAATCCTTCACGCCCCCTACTCGCGTAGATGGATTGCGACGGGAGAAATACACTACGCCGCCGTTGTTTACTGGACAAAATCTACCTGGATTCCACGTAGAGCCAGGTAAAAAACGGCAGGGTAGTGTATTTCTGATACGCTACGAGAATCTAATTCTCTATGAATCTGGGCCTCTAACTTTTGCGCAAACCAATAAATATACGATTATTGCATTTTTTTTTTACCAAAAATATGTAAAAGATTACATATCGGCCTAAACTGAGGAAAGAATTTGTTTAAAAAAAAAATGGGATATTTATTATAGCAAAAAGTCAAAAATATTGTGTTTTTTTTTCCAAACGTATCACTCTTCTTTTGTTTATAGCGCAAAAAAATTTAAACCGCAGAGGTGATCAAATACCACCAAAAGAAAGCTCTATTTGTGGGGGGGGGAAAGGACATCAATTTTATTTGGGTACAGAATCGCACGACCGCACAATTGTCAGTTAAAGCGAGGCAGTAATGTATCGCAAAAAATAGCTTGGACAGGAAGGATGTGAAAGTGCCCTGTTTTGAGGTGGTTAAACCCACATCCTTAAAAACAATCAATAAATGCTTTGTTACATGCTGTTCCTCCTAACTTATGTATTCTGCAAAAAAACTGTCTGATCCTGCTGTTCTCTAGCCCTTCTTCCTGTCAATTTCTCCATTGCAGCTGGAAATTATGCAGAGCAGATGTTGGCAGTTAGTGCATATGCTAATTTTTTTGTGTTTTTCTATGATGAACATTTACTCCTTGATCACATCTGAGCAGCCCATGTTACGATAGTCACATCCAGGTGTATACACTAAATAACCTAACACAACGGGGTGGGATATTACATCTTTTTTTTTATATATAATCTTTATTTGAAAATTTTCAGAGAAAAAGCAGACATACAGTCAGCCAACATGGCTCACAAAAAGGGAGGAAAACAAAGACAATGCATGACATAGAGGGTCACATATTAGGTACCCACGTACAACGTGGCGACAAAAAGGAACATTCCAAGGGTGCGCCTATAACTGGCAGCCTATCCGGGGGAATAGTTAACAACATATGAAAGCCACATAACTTTAACAATCAGGACATACCTCTGAATACCCGACCCGTATACAATGGAGGGGCGGGAAAGAAGAACTCAGAGAAAAGACAATACAAAAACATCCACTATGTGTACTCTAAAGTATGAAGAAAACTGTTGCAAATCAATCTAGGCTCTACGTCCATCAGAATCGGTACCCCTGACATTGGTTTCCCCTTCTAGGCTAGACCCCTCTCTAGAGGGTATCACCCCCGGCGAGGGCCCCGGTGCATCCGATCCTGCGTAATGTATCCAAGTAGCCCAGATGGAATAAAATTTGTCATACTTGTCCTTACACTGCGCCATCCACTGATCAGCCGCCATAATTTTTTTCACCAAAGCAACCCATTTAGAACGGGTTGGTATCTGAGGCGTCTTCCAGCGAATCGGAATCAACCGACGTGCCGCATTGAGCAGATGGGGCAGTGTGGACTTGCGATATTGACTAACCAGAACAGTGGGGAAGTGGAGCAAGGACTCCAACGGAGAATCCGGTAACTCCACGTCCAGGATGAGTTTAATCTGTGCGTGGATATCCAGAAGGGTCGCAACTTGGGGGCATTCCCACCATATGTGGAGGAAAGTGCCCCTGTTGCCACAGTCTCTCCAGCATGCATCAGAGAGGGAGGGATAGATCTTAGCAAGTTTGGAGGGCACCCTATACCATCTGGTCAGTACCTTGTAGCTATTTTCCTGCATCCTCGTATCCACCGTGCTCGAGTGTGTGAGTCTGAACATGTGGTCCAGCTGGGGCTTAGTGAAGAAATGCCGGAGGTCCCTCTCCCATTCCTGTATGAACCCCGGCTTTCCTTCAGCACGCAAGGATTGTAGCAGGGTATACAGCAAACTGATGGCGTGGGGATAGCAGCAGAGGAGGACATACATAGTCGCTCAAAGGTGGATGCCAAAGTGGGTGACCTAACCCCCTGGGGTAGAGTGGTGAGGAAATGTCTGAGTTGCCTGTAACGCCACTCATCCATAGGGAAGGAGCCACACTGTTCCCTCAGCGTGGCCAAAGGCAGCAGGCCCCGATCCTGAACAAACCTGCCACATCTGGACCCCCCATCCGCCGCCCACGTCGGAATTTAGGACGGGTGTTCCCCCGGAATGAACCATGGATAGCCGCCAAGGGGTGCCAGTGGGGAAGTCGGTAAAGCAAGCTCCCCTCCTTGTTCAGGGCATCCCAGATCATTAGAGCGTGAACGGCCAATGGGGAAACCAGACCCAACAGACCCCTATTCTCCCTAGGTACCCATGGGGCATGGGACGGGTTACGGCCCGCCAGGAACTTGTCTAAGGGCACCCACAATTTGTGCTGAATGTTACCAATCTAAAATGCGCTGAAGGGCCACAGCTTCATAATACTTGCGAACCACCGGCACCCCCATCCCTCCCGCTGACTTAGAGCGCTGCAAAGTGCAGAGCGTCAGACGGGGGCACTTCCCATTCCAAATATACTGGATGAACAAACTGTTGAGGCTTGAGAAGAAGGCCCTGGGTAGGGCAATCGGAACCATCTGTAAGAAAAACTAAATTCTAGGGAGTACATTCATCTTCAGCACACTGACTCGGCCCATCCAAGAAAAGGCAGCCCTGTCCCATTTTTTCAGGTCTATTCTAATAGCCGAGAATAACGGCGCAAATTACAATCATAAAGCTGGGAGCCACTCGCAGGCAGATGGATCCCCAGATATTTCAGCGAGGAATGGCTCCAAGTATAAGAGAAGGCTGACTGCAGCTGAGTGCGCAACCCCGGAGGAATACTTAGCGGCAGAATCTCCGACTTGGAGTAGTTTATCTTAAAATTGGACAGGAGATTGAATTTGTTCAACTCCGCCATAATGTTAGGCAACAAGAGCAGGGGTTCGGACACATAGAATAACACGTCGTCAGCGTAGGCGGACAGTTTATGCTCACTTGGGCCCACCGTAAAGCCCTTAATGTTGTTATTAATGCGGATGAGATTGAGCAATGGTTCAAGCGTTAAAGCAAATATGAGGGGTGACAAAGGACACCCCTGTCGCGTCCCATTGCTAATCGGGAAGGTGTCAGACAGAAGCCCTTTCACCTTTACCCTGGCAGACGGGAAGCTGTACAGGGAGGATATCCAAGCCAACATGTTGGGGCCCAGGCCTAGCCTGATCAAAACTGTTTTCATGTATGTCCAATCCACCCTGTCAAAAGCCTTCTTGGCGTCAGTGGAGAGCAAGAGACAAGGATGCGTTGTCGCCTGCGATTCCACCCAGTGTATCAGTTGAAGTGCCCTGTTGGCATTATCCCTAGCCTCCCTACCCATGATAAATCCAGTCTGGTCAGGGTGCATGACTGACAGAAGGACCGGCTTAAGGCTATTGGCCAAAATGTTGGCCAATATCTTAATGTCCATGTTCAAAAGTGAAATTGGCATGTAGCTCCCTGGCAGGGAATGATCCTTACCCTCCTTTGGCAGGACTGAGATGTGCACCATGAGCGCTTCTGAGGGCATTGCCGTACCGGAGGCCAGGGCCGTGAAGTAAGCACACATAGGGCCGACAGTACTTCAACATATTTTTTGTAGTAGGCATTGATATAGCCATCTGGACCAGGGCTTTTCCCATTGGGGAGGTCCTTCACCACCGTCTGAATCTCCGCTACAGTAATAGGGGCATCAAGCTGTTTGCCAACTGAGGCCTTCAGCTGAGGGAATTGCGCTTCAGTGAGATATTGGTGAACTCGGGATACCCGTTGCGGTTCTGAAACACCAGGTAACACGTCCAGGAGCTGGTATAGCTGAGCGTAAAAGTCTTTAAATGCCGCCGCTATTTTGGATGAGTGAACCACCGGCGCCCCTGTCGTGAACGTAAGCCTATGCACGTGGCCCGAGTCCCGCTGTCCCCTAAGGGCCCTAGCCAACATCCTCCCACATTTATTGCCAAATTCGTAACATTTGTGCGTCAGTTATCGCAGCCACGCCCTGATTTTGGAGTCTAGCAGGCTAGCCAGTTCCTGGCGCAGGGAGGCCAGCTCTGCCACCATAGCTGGGGAAACCACCGCCTTATGGCCCTCCCAGATGGATCCCACGCCCACCTCTCTAGGTGTATTTTCTGCGAAATACAGGGAGATGGTGTCTGAAACCTGTTATTGAGCGACCTCATCATCCAGAATGCTGTCGTTCAGGCGCCAGGTCCATGTCCGCATCTCCACCGACAGGGGATGCAGGGAGATGGATACCAGCATGTGATCAGAAATGGTAATGGATCCAATGGAGGCCCCCGGCCAAGGAATCAAGGGAGAACTGGTCCATCAGCAAGAGGTCAATGTGAGTGCAGACGTCGTGTGTGGCTGAGAAATAGCTATAATCCCTATCGGTAGAGAGAAGCAATCTCCAACAGTCCACCAAATGGTGGGCCTGCAGTGATTTCCTGAAGCGTTTTAGAAAAGCAAATGAGTGCGTCGAGCAGCCTGAGGAGGTATCAAATAGGGGATCAGGACTGACATTAAAGTCTCCTCCCAGGATGAGGTGACCATCCCGAAAGGTAGACAGGGATTCCAGAACAGAGTCCAGGAAGGCAATCTGTCCGCTATTCGGGGCATAAATCGCAGCAAGGGTGTATTTGCAGCCAGAAATGGTGCCCTTGACAAACACAAACCGACCTTCAGGGTCTAGTAGTTGATCCACAGCGACAAAGGCACAGTGTTTGTGTACCGCTATAGCCACCCCCCCCAGATTTAGGACGAGGGGAATTACTAAGAAACCAGGATGGGTAGAGGTGTGTCGGAAGGTGGGGGACCGAGTCAGTGCGGAAGTGGGTCTCCTGCAAAAAAAAAATATGCGCCCCCATGCGTTTCATCTCAAGCCACAACTTACTGCGTTTCATCGGGGAGCCCAGACCACGTACATTGTAGGATACGACTTTTAGACCGGCCATGACATGACCATGAGGAGGGGAAGGGACCACCCACACGCCTCCGCCAGGAGCCTGGAGCACATAGGAGCCTAGGAAACAGAGCACAATTACAGTGGATGTACAAAACGGAAAATACATAAAACAAGAAGAACATCTAACCTCCTAGTGCTGACAGAGAAAATGGCACCGGTGGAGGCTACGGGGAAGCACAGGGAGAAAGCGATCCTCAGGCTTGAGAAGGTGTCCCCCTCGCACTCCTTACATTTTATTGAAATCAACAGACACCTGGAGGATTTGGATAACAGAGGACGGAGATGTAACATTAGGGTCAGGGGGATTCCAGAGTCTGTTGAACATGACCAGATTACAATGGCTTTACAGAGGGTCTTTAATAGCTTACTGGAACGGCCTGAAGACACTGCGTTAGACTTTGTTAGAGCTCACAGGGCACTCAGGGCCAAAGGTCCAGACTCCCAACCCCCTTGTGACATCATTTGCTGTTTGCAAAGCTTTACGCTAAAGGAAGATATCATGAAGAAGGCCCGCAGAAACGATCATATCGTTTTTAATGGTGAGACAATTTTGCTTTTTCCAGACCTCTCCCAAATTACCTTGAAGAATCGCAGAGCACTGCGCCCACTCCTCTACAAGCAAAGGGAAAGGGATCTGAAATACTCCTGGAGGTTTCCATTTGCGCTCTTGGTGAACCACATGGGCAAGCAGCACTTTTTACGCTCCCCTCATGACCTACCTGACTTTTGCAATGCCCTGCAGCTTGGGGAGGTTGAGTTTCCTGATTGGTACCGAGAGTTTCTGCTTCCTCCTCTAGTGCACACCCCGCCACGATCTCCTTTCTCATCACCTGACAACCGATCCTCTAAAAGGATAAAACCCTCCCGTCATGGTAGCTCCCAGGCTGGATCAGTAGCGGGTACCCCTAACGTGAAATCTCACTCCTCCAGGGCTCTGGAAGGCCAATGACTGTGATGTTGTTTTCGGTTTCACTGTTTTCATTTTTATTGTTCGTGAAACTTTGCCCCGGCTGAAGGTGATGGAAGCGGAAACTCTTGTTGTGGGACTTACCGACTGACTTACGGGTTCCATTTGACTTAACATGTATTTTTCTACGATCTGATCATCTCTTGCTTTATTGATTGCGGCCACTTCTGCTCCTGACTTGACTTTCCATGCTAAGGATTTGCCACCGTTTACATGGGAGATTGTGAACTGTTCGAATGGTTTGTATTTTAATTACTTGGAGCCCAGGACCCGCATCTGGGACTGTTGGTCTCTCCACCTTAACCTCTCACCTGCCGGTAAGGCCCACATGGGACACCACCCTGACGTACTAGACGGGCGGTCCTCCGAGCCGGAGACTGGAGCTAAAGGGGGGAGGATTGCTCCGTATATGACCGTTCATGGCCCAGATACATCCCCACTTTCACAGCTCTCTCATTTGAGGTATCAAACGGAACCTATTGGGATTGAACTGCTCCCCCCTCCCCCGCACCCTTCCGCTATGCCCTTGTTTTATCGCTGCCCGTTACATCTCCACAGGGATTAAGTTTCAAAATGTATAAGGTTCTGTTCTGTACATCCATGTTTGTTTTGTTTTGCTATAGCAGAGTTGACTCATTTGCTTTTTCCTAAATATGCCTCGGGCTGAGCACTGACTGCCTTTTCTTTACCAGTTTTACCAGATTTGCAGTCTCCCAGCTCTGCTGCCACCTTACTACCCCCCACATAGAGTCTTGTGAGAGACCCTTTGACTTTCTCACGGAAGACTCTGACTGATCTCCTCTAAAGGTAGTTTCAAACTCAGAGGTCGGATACCATCCTCTTGTGAACACTCTCTCTCTGTTCTCTACCTCTTCTTCTCCTCCCTTCTTCTTGCCTCCCCCTCACTTCCCATATCTGTCAGATTTCTTATATAATTTCCAGCCTACTCCTACTAACCAAATTCCCTACAGGCAAAGTTTGTATACTGTCTACGCCATAGTGTGCTTTGACTTAATCTCTGTTTGTCTGCCTCTATTAGTAGATATCATTATACTCGTCCTGCAGCTGTCCAGCTATCTCTGAATTCTCAAAATGGCATACTCATCGATTGGCTCTCGCCCTATGGTGATTTCTCACAACGTCAAGGGTTTAAACATCCCTGAAAAGCGCACTAACCTCCTTAGAGAACTCAAAAAAGGTAAGCCCTGCTTTGCTTTTTTGCAAGAAACGCACTTTAAAATGTCCCAAGTACCAAAACTCACTGACTCATACTTCACAGAGGCCTATCATGCCACAAACAACCTAGCTAGATCAAAGGGGGTCTCCATCTTAGTCAGCAAACATGCATCCTTTGAACTCACTGACAGGCTCACGAATTGGAGATACATTTTCCTCAAAGGGAAACACCTGGGTGCCCCTGTCACGCTGGCAAATGTCTATTTCCCGAACACCTCCAACCTTGGGTTCTGCCAGCACGTGTTGTCCGAACTTAAAGGATTTAGCGCAGGCTGTATTATTTTAGGAGGCGATTTCAATAATATCCCATTGAATTCTCTGGTAGACACCTCCTCGGGAAAATCTTCTATCACATACCGAATTTCTTAAGAGAGTTAAATCCCTTTTGCATTCCATGCACCTAATAGATTCATGAAATTTTCTGCAGCCCGAAGGCAGGGATTTTACCTTTTTCTCCATCCCTCACGATCGTTATTCGAGGATCGATTACATTTTCACCACCCAAAGAGATCTGCACTTGGTCACTAATGACAGTATAGGGATCCAATCTATTTCTGATCACACTCCCGTGTCGATCTCGCTAAATCTAGCCACACCCAGGCCCAAAGCTAATACGTGGAGATTGAACTCTTCACTTCTGACAGATCCTCAGCTACTCCCGAAGATTTCCGCCAACCTCACGTAATTTTTCTCCCGTAACGCCTCCCCAGATGCAGACCCCTTGATGGTGTGGGAGGCTCACAAATGCACAATACGTGGGGAGCTTATAAAAATGGGGGCACAAGCTAATAAAGACAGTGAGAATTCCATCTAACTACTGGTAGAAAAGATTCAAGCGCTGGAAGAGCAACATAAATAATCTCTAACAGAGGGCTCCGCAAGATCCCTTCTGGACGCCTGAAAATCCCTGCAACAAATATTTGAATCCAAGACTAAAAGATTTCTCTTCTTCCGTAAACTTTTTTACTATGAACACGGGGATAAATCGGGTAGATTCCTGGCTAGGGCACTGAAAAACACCAAAGCCGCCCAAGTCATCTCGGGCATAAAAAACAAAGCTGGCCATATAGATGTCACCACAGACAAGATAGCCAACCACTTCCATGAGTTCTACTCAAATCTCTACAATCTACCTCACCATCCCAGACCCCCGCACTGTATAGGTGATAGGTCCCACCTAATACAGGAATTCCTGACGAACTCCAAGATACCCATTTTGCCGTCTGACGTATCCCGACTGATGGAAAAACCCATAGATGCAACAGAACTTAGGCAGGTCATCAAAGATTTAAAGGCAGGGAAAAGTCCTGGCCCGGATGGATTCACATCCATATATTATAAAACCTTCGTAGACACACTCCTCGCTCCGCTGCTAGATGCTTTGAACTCCCTGTCGGCTCCTCGCAATGTTCCCTCGGCCTTTCTCTCTGCGCATATATCAGTAATCCCCAAACCTAACAAAGATCCCTTGCTCTGTTCGAGCTATAGACCGATTTCCTTGCTCAACCTGGACGTCAAGCTACTGGTGAAAATCCTCGCTAATAGATTGCGGCCGTATCTACACGATTTAATTGGACCTGAACAGGCTGGATTTATGCCTGGCAGGGAATCCAAGGATAACGTGACAAAAGCACTCAATCTGATACATGTGGCCAGGATGGGGAAGATCGAGGGCCTTCTCCTTTCAACTAATGCGGAGAAGGCCTTTGATCGAGTTGCCTGGGACTACATGTTGGAAACGTGCAGGTTCGTGGGTCTGGGTCCCCACATGATGACGTGGTTCACGTCCCTATATAAAAAACCCTTGGCACAACTTAAGATAAACGGATCGCTCTCGGACACGATACACATTTCGAACGGAACACGACAGGGATGCCCCCTTTCGCCCCTCCTGTTCATCTTAATGCTTGAACCATTCATCAGAAAGGTGAATGCGGAGGTCACCATTAGGGGTTTTGGGATATCCGACAGGGAGTTTAAAATTGCGGCGTACACGGATGACCTGTTATTCTTTTTGACTGACCCAGCCGTCTCGATTCCCAACTTAATGAAAGAATTTTCTTAATTTGGATTTATTTCTAACTTCAAAATTAATTATTCAAAATCAGAGGCCATGAACATCACAATCCCTAATAACATTCTTCAAATAGTCAAACATAATTGCCCCTTCAAGGGGGAGGACTCAGCTCTTAGGTATTTGGGGATCTGGCTGACCCCTAGGATCTCTCAGATCTTTGAACGTAATTTCCCGTCCATTCTTAAAACAATTGAAAAAGATCTCACAGCTTTGACTTGGTTTGGACAAGCTGCGATATGTAAAATGATTATTTTACCCAAGCTCCTATACCTTTTCAGGAATATCCCGGTTAAAATCCCCCACTCCTTCTTCAAAACCATCTCCTCACTCCAATCAAAATTTCTCTGGGCTCACAAACGCCCTAGAATCAAATCCAGCCTATTGGCAAAACCCAAGTCGACGGGAGGAATGGGTTTGCCTGATTTTAAAAATGACTACACTGCGGCCCACATTGCAAGGATTTTGGATTGGCATTGTCACAGTACGTTCAAGGACTGGGTCCCATTGGAAAACAGCGTGAGCCCTATACCCCTCCAATTTCCCCCCTGGATACCTTGGTCAGGCTACCCCGCTTCACTCAAGGCTCATCCTCTCATTGGCAATACGCTGGCAATATTTCCTAAGTTAGCCAAGTCTACTAATATTTCCTCTTCTTTGAGCCCCCTCACTCCATTACAGCACAACCTGGACTTTGCCCCTGGGATTAGCAACCCACACTTGAAGCCTAGAAGTGCTTCCAGACTAGGGATGAGCTTCGCGTTCGTAACGAACGTATGTTTGAATCGAACATCGGCCGTTCGACGAATATCGAACAAAAACGATCGTTCGTGGCAAATTCGAGTGAAAGGAAATGGCCCATAATTCACTGCAGCATTGCGCCCTGATGATTAGCCAAACATGCACTATGACCCTGCATGCTTGGCCAATCACAGCACGCAAAAAAAGGAGAGCGATAATTGGCCAAAGCCTGGGTGCTTTGGCCAATTATGGCTCAGGGCTTTAGCACACACCCCACACTATATAAGGCCGCCTGCTGGGCGGCCTCATGTAGTGTGTTCCAGCTTGTTAATGAGAGCAGTCAGAGAGACAGAGAGATTGTCTTTTTAGCTAGCTAGATAGAGCAGGCAGGCTAGTTAGTTTAGCTTTATTACAGTGTGTAGAGAATATATATACATCCTTAGGAGTTGTACATATATTTATACACTGTATAGCTTAGCTAGATCAGTTCTTCCTAATTTACTGGAAGGCAGGTGATTGTGCTATTTAAAGACGTTATCACAGGTATAGACACCCAGCAGGTACAATAGCAGTGATTTTAATGATGCTTAAATAAAAAATAAAAAAAATAAAAATTACTTTAAATATTGTACCTGCTGGGTGTCTATAGTTTGCCTGTGAAAACGTCTTTGAGAACCCGGGTCTTGCCCGAGGGAACATGCATCAATGGAAAAAAGTTTTTAAAACTGTCGTTTTTTCAGGAGCAGGACTCCTGAAAAAACGTCCGTTTTTAAAACTTATTTTTCATTGATACTTCAAAGTACAATAACTTGAATATTGGTCTTTAAAATGATCGTTTTTGAATTTGAACGTTCAAGTCCCATAGACTTCAATGGGGTTCTAAATGTTCGTGCGAACGATCGGACTGTTCGACGGTTCTGGTGCGAACCGAACGCAGGGGTGTTCGGCTCATCCCTATTCCAGACCCCTGTTGGCCTTAGACTGTTTCCGCAACGCTATGTTTAAAGACTTCAGGGAACTTAAGGAGGACAATGATATCCCTAACTTTCAGCTATGGTCCTACTTTCAAATTAGGAGTTATCTCACCCACCATGCACATAGACATAACCATAGTAGACAACTCACAGAGCTGGAATCATTATGCCTAAAGGGGGAACCCATACAAAAAGTGACGTCACTGGACTATACATGGCTGGGAAATCAACATATTCCAGGAGATGACCGATTTAGGGAGAGCTGGTCTGCTGCTTTGGATAAACAGATTACAGATAAACAATGGTCTAAAGCTTGTTTTTTTGCTCATAAGTGCTCTTAGCACCAGAACTCAGGAAACGGCCTTCAAGCTGCTAACACACTGGTATGTGACCCCAGTAAAGTTGCACGCCTGGTATCCTCAAACATCAGACTCTTGCTGGCGTTGTCAGGAAAATGTAGGCACTCTTTTTCACATATGGTGGCAGTGTCCTCTTATCTCACCCTTTTGGGACTCAGTCAAAAGAGTAATTTTGCAAAATAACAGAAACAAGTCTGAATCTGGACGCGGCGTGCTATCTTCTCCATATCTCAGATTTTTCTTTTCGCGGATACAATAACTCCCTAACCAAACACCTATTGAATACTGCTAAATCTCTTATACCACTCTTTTGGAAATCCACTCGGGTCCCCTCTACTAGAGAATGGCGGATGTTTGTTATATGGAGGAGACGGTAGCTCAGTCCAATTATAACGTCGATGGAAGCCCTGGTTCCTCTTTAAATTCTCTCAGGCATATAGAGATATGACTGAGTAGAGGCAGGAGGCAGAATACAGCCTGCTCGTGGCACTGTCGAGCTGAGGATTGTACACCTAAAGACGTATATGCTTTATGCCATAATAGCCTTGATTTTCGGTCCCCCCCCATCTCCCCCTGTTTCTATTTACTTTTCCATTTCCTTGTTCCTTCTTTTTAATTTCTCTCCCCATTGACTTTCTTCTTACCTGTTATCGTTTACTGACTCTGATTGTGAGTATTGACTCAAAGAATAGTGCATTGCCATGTGAATTTCCATATGCACCAATTTTAGAGGATGCACTTCTACCTGTTTCCGATACTTCGATTTTGACTGTTTTATGTCTTATGTTCAGTATAACTCCAAATAAGTTGGCCTATTGGAGGGTTGGTGTCAAGGCACAAAGAATGAGTCTGCCATGCGACCCGCGGGTGACAAGTAAAGCAGGATCTACACCTGAGCCCAGGGGAGAATAGTATACCGGCAGCTGGGGGGAGTTTCTTCAAATAATGCCGAAGAACATTTCAAGGGCCAACAGAATCAAAAACACCAGTTCACGCTTCTCCCTGTGGAGAATGGGGAAGCGGAGGGGGGCCATGGCGATGCTTGCGGCGGCGAGCCGGGAGCCATTGTTCAGGGCGGTTAGGGAGAGGGATGTCCGGTGATGTTCTCTAGTCCGAATGTCCACTGGAGGAAGCTTCAAGGACTCCAGGAATCGGGGCAGGTCATCCTTGTTGCAGAGAGAATACATCTGGCCATCCTTGGTAACAGAGAGGCTAAATGGAAAGCCCCAGCGATAAGGTAGCTGGGCATCCTGCAAGACCCCCAAAAGAGGCTTAAGAGCACGGCGTTGCATCAACGTGCGCTTAGACAGATCTGGGAAAAAGGTCAGCCTAGCACCGTCAAAGTCCACATGCCTGACCCCCCTGACTTGATTCATAATGCGCTCCTTAAGGGAATACTTAAGCAGCTTACAAATAATGTCCCGAGGCTTATCAGGATCATCAGAGGGAGGACGTAGGGCACGGTGCGCCTGGTCAATTTCAATGTATTCAGGAGCTTGATGGCCCAGGATTTGCTTAAAGACCCCCTGCAGGGTAGGGACAATATCTCTCGGGCCTGTTGCTTCAGGTAGGCCCCTGATGCGAATGTTAACCCTGCAGATTCTGTTTTCGAAATCATCCATCTGATCAAACAGGGCCTCAAGCCTGCGATCCTGCCTTCTGCAATGTTCTGTAAGAGCCTGTAAAGCAGGGGTAGTTTCCTCCCACTGTGCCTCCAAAGTCTCCACTCTGCCCCCAAGGTGAGCTGTATCCATCTGCAGATCCTCAATGTCCTGCCTCAGGGCCTTCTTTACAGTGTGAGCAAATCGCTCCAAGTCAGCTTTAGTGGGGAGGGAGAGTATGTGAGAGCGGATGTCTTTGTCCATCCACGGGTCATCCCCAGTCACAGGCTCATCAATACTTTCAGAGCCGGAGGGGGAGAGGGAATGAGGCTGGGCAGATCCAGGCACATAAGGGGAGCTGATGGGGGAGGCAGCCCTGGCAGTGTGGGAGCCGGGCGACATTGTAGTTGTATTTGCCGCGTCCCTTCGGGTTCCAAAGAAGGCATCTAGAGACCCAGAACGTCCCCGCGGCGTCCGCTGAGGCTTCGGGGACTGCCTGTGCTTCGGTGGCATCGTTTGGTGTTGAGATCCCCCCAGGGAAACCGCCGATCAGGCTATAATGAAGCGCGGGTCGCACGGAGCTCAGAGAGAGCGCGTCCTCACTCCTCCATGCCGCAGCCACGCCCCAGGGATATTACATCTTGATTGATGGAGGCTTCACCCCCATCTTATTCTAAGCACATACACACAATAGACAATAGCTGGAAGAGTGTGACACAGCTTGTGATTGCAAAAACCCATTACAAAAATCCACCAAAATGTACTTGCTAATATATATTTGTATGCCAGTTTATTCATAATAATTATTTATTTTTACTCTGTATTGTAAAGACTGATTTTTTTTTTTAACAGCATAGGACTAGAAGTTCCTTCTGCCACTATTTCCCTGCAAACAGGCTGAGAAAGAGCTGGGTCACATTACAGCTGTGTATCAATTTAGAAAAAAGTTTTTTTTTTATTATTATTATTTATTTAAATAATTACAGTGCCATCATCCATACACAGAAAGAGAAGGGATACCGTAAATTAAACAGTGTGTGTTTAGTGTCACTTTAAGTATTATGGGTAATCTGTAGCTCTTCACATGTCAAAGGAGGATTAGGTTTGTAGGTAAATAGGCATGAGCCGAACACCCCTGCGTTCGGTTCGCACCAGAACCGTCAAACAGTCCGATCGTTCGCACGAACATTTGAACCCCATTGAAGTCTATGGGACTCAAACGTTCAAATTCAAAAACTATAATTTTAAAGACCAATATTCAAGTTATTGTTGGAAAACGTCTTTCAGAACCCGGGTTTTGCCCCAGGGTACATGTATCAATGGAAAAAAAAGTCTTAAAAATGGTCGTTTTCAGGAGCAGGACTCTTGAAAAAACGACAGTTTTTAAAACTTTTTTTTCCATTGATAGTAGTGGTGGAACATGTATCAATGGAAAAAAGTCTTAAAAACGGTTGTTTTTTCAGGAGCAGGACTCTTGAAAAAACGACCGTTTTTAAAACTTTTTTTTCCATTGATAGTATTATCAATGGAAAAAAGTTTTAAAAACGGTATTTTCGTTTCACTCGAATTTCCTGCGAACGATCGTTTTTGTTCGAAATTCGACGAACGATCGAACAGTCGATGTTCGAGTCGAACATACGTTCGTTTTGAACGCGAAGCTCATCCCTATAGGTAAATTTTTAACGGACCTTTCAATGAAACGTTTCCCAGTGGGGTCAGAGGAAGATAGACATTACTGTTATATGCGGGTCCCTGCAGAGTCACAGGAAGCAGGATTCCCACATAGTAGTAAACCACACCACAGAAACACATGCCCCAAATGCCCAGTCCTAGCAACATCTCTGTTTGTCAATAATTTTTAAGTCCTCTCCCAGTGTTTTTCGTCTCCAGGACCCTTTAATTAACTTCTAGATAAAAAAAGGAACATATGTCTTCAATCCTTCTTGGCCAGCTTGGGAAAAAGGTTAGCATAAATATCTTGTTTCTTTTTATTTTCTTCTGCATGTGTGTGTCTTTTATTAGTTGCCTAAAAATGTTACTAAGGTACCTACCTAACCACAAAAAAAAACAAAAAAATAGATGTTAAATGTTAGAAACGTTATTCTATTATCTAAAATGATCTAAAAAAAATAGTACATCCACTCCATATTTCTCCCATGTATGCTATCAGTCTTCTTCCATCAAAACATGTAGAAACCTACATACCTACCAAAAGCTATCTTTATATTACATTTAATAAATCCAAATTTGCTTCATGAAAATACACTATGTAGAGCATTCTTATTTCCTTCAAATTGTCCTTACTGTGAATAATGCTACAGAGTAAACCGGCTGGTGAGGATTGATGCTGAGTGGCTTATCAGTATTTACCTCATGATTTATTCTGGGGCAAGCGAGTCTGACTGCCTGTGGTTAGGGGTCAAATGATTCTGGTAAGAGACTTGTGATTCATGTTTGTGGAGTAGATTGTCACCTGATGTGTCACATATAAATATCTGGGCTTCATAAACCTTTCTCATTCTCACTATTTTTCACTATTGTTAAATCGTTTTGTTTGTGTTTATTCTTTAATGTTTCATTTGTTGCAGTAGGCATCTTTTTGAACATTGTCATTTACAATTTATGCCATATATGTCATGTGAGGTATTGATTTAAAGGGTATTGACAATTATAGTGAAAAAATATATAACCAGTGCAATATTTAATATAATAATATGAAATCAATATATAATATAACTAGCCTACTAGTAGGCTTAATGTGATTGCTGAAGCTCATCAGAGAGTGCAACGCATACAGATGTGAGGTGTCGCCATTCAGGATCTTTTCTCCATTCATATGAACTGACGTTCAGGGGCACGTGGACACTTTTTTCAACTGCCCCTGAACTCCTCCGATGTTATCTTATGTGTACATGTACACAGGTTAGTTTGCTGTCGTTTTTAGGCAGTTGCGTTTATAGGCCTTTTTTTGAAGGCAAAAACATGAGTTCAGAAGTCTAAGTTTCCGATGTTTCAGACGCCAAACGCGACTAAACGCAGCTAAACGCGGTAACCTGCAATTAGCAGCGTTTTGTTTATAGGTGTTTTTCGTTTTTGCCCATTATATTATATATATATAGTGAATGGGCAAAAACTAAAACGTGGCAAAACTGACATTTTAAATGTGGGTTACTATCTGTCAAGTTAAATCATTCAGGAGAGGTTGTAAAAACATTCCGTGTACATGAAGCCTAAGCGTGTGTGACTCTGCAGTGGGGTCTACATAGTGAGAACCTGGGAGAAGGTCTTGTCTAGGAATACCAAGAGGAAGAATTGTTTTCCCAAGGCATCCTGAGAGATATAATCACAGGCATGTGTGACTCTGTAGTGGGGTTAACTTTTGGAAGTGAGTAGGCATTCCAGCTAGAGGTAGTGGTCACTGAAGTCACTGAAAATTTATGCAAACAGGAAAAAACTTTGGTCACGGGACTGGAAATGTGAGAACTGTCACTGCAAGTTGCACAACAGTGGAATTTTGTTAAATTTGTTTTGTTTGTATTTGGTTGTGCTACAATTAACAGTTACAATTACCTTGTCTGACATCCTAATTCAATTCAGCTTTAAAAAAAAGAAATTTTCTGTAAGGCCCCTTTCACACTGGGACGGGAGGTGCGCTGACTGTATAGCGGCGCTATTTTTAGCTATATTGTCGGAATTGCCGCAGAATTGCGGCGGTGTTTGGCCGTGAAATTGCTGCGGTATTCGGCCGCTGGCGGTTCGGTTTTAACCCCCGCTAGTGGCCGAAAAAGGTTAATACCGCCAGCAATGGGCCTCTGCAGAGGCCCATTGCCGGTGGTATTACCGCGGTTTCCCATTGCTTTTAATGGGAAGGAGCAGTCGAGGAGTAGTAAACACACCGTTCCAAAGATGCTGCTAGCAGGACTTTTGGAGTGGTCCTGCTAGCACACCACCTCAGTGTGAAAGCCCTCGGGCTATCACATTGAGACTGCAGGGCAGAAGTTTTTCAGGCGGTATTTAGGCGCTATTTTTAGCGCTAAAACGCCTGAAAAATCCTCAGTGTGAAAGGGGCCTTAATGAAACAGTAAAACGTTTTTTTTTTATTATTATTATTAAGCATTAATAGAGCTGCTTTTAACAGAATATAGAAATTAGCTAGAAGTTTGTTTAGGCTGTAACTGTTCTTGGTGATGCAAAACTGTCATACTATTGGCTAATTTTTACCAAGCCCTCATCAAGAAATAAGAGACCGCAGATGATAAAGTGTTGTAAAACTGTCCAGAGCCAGGCCAGTTTTAATACGCAAGACTAGGCTGAAATCCACAAAAGACACAAGGCACAGACATATGTTTTTCTTCAAGAATTGTGAGGCTGTGGACAATAAAACCATTTAAATTGGCTAGCAGCTTGGCAGTTGTAATGAGCAAGATTAGGCCACAAGGTACTAGAGACACAGGGTACAATCAGATGTTTTCCTACAAGAATTGAATTATTAGATGATGAAACAGTGTAAACCTGGCCAGCCTCAGGACAGCTTTAATGAGCAAAATTATGCCGAAATGTAAGACATACAGGCATACCCCACTTTTAACCACTTGGTTTCCCTGTCACGTCCAAAGACGTGAACCGCGCAAACCTGAGGCGCCGGGTTGACGTCTTTGGACGTGACAGCCTTTCCCCGCTCCCTGCGCGTCCCCGCGATCGCGCATCGGCAAAAAACTGTGTTGGCTGTGTCCCTTGGACACAGCCAATCACAGATCGTGCTGAATGGCCAATCACAGAGGCCATTCAGCACTCGATCCTGATGTCCAATGAGAGATGATCTCAATTGTAAACAAATGAGATCATCTCTCATCGCCGGCTTTCTCTCCTCACACACAGCGTGTGAGGAGAGAGAGTGAAAGTCAGTGAGTAAAAAAAAAAGTTAAAGTTTAATTAAAAACAGCGCCAGTGTCTCTGCCAGTGCCACCTGCCAGTGCAAACAGCCTGTGCCACCTGCCAGTGCCACCTGTCCCTGCCATCAGTGCCACCTGCCCCCAGTGCCATCTGCCCCTGCCATCAGTGCCATCTGCCCCTGCCATCAGTGCCATCTGCCCCTGCCATCAGTGCCATCTGCCCCTGCCATCAGTGCCACCTGCCCCTGCCATCAGTGCCACCTGCCATCTGCCGTAAGTGCCATCTGCCATCAGTGCAATCTGCCATCAGTGCAATCTGCCATCAGTGTCACCTGCCAGTGCAATCTACCATCAGTGCCACCTGCCTGTGCCATCTGCCTGTGCCACCTGCCATCAGTGCTATCTGCCAGTGCCACCTTGCCCGTGCCACCTGCCCGTGCCATCTGTCATCAGTGCCATCTGCCCGTGCCATCTGCCCGTGCCATCTGCCAGTGTCTTCGGTGCCATCTGCCATCCGTGCCATCTGCCCGTGCCAGCTGCCATTAGTGCTACCTGCAATTAGTGTAATTTGCCATCAGTGTCACCTGCCAGTGCAATCTCCCATCAGTGCCACCTGCCAGTGCAATCTACCATCAGTGCCATCTGCCTGTGCCATCTGCCTGTGCCACCTGCCATCAGTGCTATCTGCCCGTGCCACCTGCCATCTGTCATCAGTGCCATCTGTCATCAGTCCGTGCCATTTGCCGTCAGTGCCACCTGTCAGTGTCATCAGTGCCAACAATGGCTAAAAGATCCTTTTCGCTCGAGGAGGCATATGAAATTATGGCGGCTGACGAGAGCAACGGGGAGCTCTGCGATTCAGATTCCACTGAAAATTCCGACAATGAATCTGACATCACCTATGAGCCGATAGTCAGCAGTGGAGAAGAGACATCCGAGGAGGAGGACGAGGAGGAAGAAGAGGAGGACGAGGAAGAAGAAGAAGAGGAGGAGGAGGGTCCACCCGCCAGAAGAAGGCGTATTGCTAAGGAGGCAGTGCCATCCACCAGCACCGCTGTGCCATCCACCAGTACCGCAAGACCTCAGCAAGCAAGGTCACGTACCAGTGGGGTGTCACCTCAGTCCCAAAGGGTTAGGTCCCATGCCAGCCTTCCCTATTCCCTTCAGAACCCCCTGTGGCTTCCTTCTAATTCAGGAGAAGCCAACATTCCCCCCTTCACTGCCCAGCCAGGAGTCCAGGTGGACACAGAAAATTTTGCCCCGATTAATTTTTTTAATTTAATTTTCACCGACAACATGCTTGCCTCAATTGTTACCCAGTGCAATCTTTATGCAGAACAATTTATTTCCAGTAACCCCACATCCTATTATGCCCGTCCCTTCGAGTGGAGAGCCCTAACAGTGGAAGAGTTTAAAATTTTTTTGGGCCTCATATTCTGTATGGGACTAAACCACAAAAACCAGCTACGTGCCTATTGGTCAAACCGCCCCATCTACCACATGCCCATCTTTTCCTCAAAAATGCCCAGGACCAGATATCAATTGATAATGAGATTCCTACACTACAACGACAATACCCAGTGCCCTCCCCGAAATGACCCAAGTTTTGATAAACTTTATAAAATACGGCCACTACTAAATTATTTTTCCGAAATTTTCCCCCAGTTGTTTACCCCGGACCAACAAATATGTGTAGACGAATCCTTAGTAAAATTTTCTGGCAGGCTGGGCATAAAACAATTCATTCCCAGTAAAAGGGCCCGCTATGGGGTGAAGCTCTATAAGTTATGTGACCGAGCCACAGGTTATACGTATGCCTTCAACGTATACGAAGGAAAGGACAGCCAGCTACACCCCCCTAATTGTCCAGACTACGTAGGAACCAGCGGGAAAATTGTTTGGCAACTCCTGAACCCACTCCTGGAGAAAGGATACCACTTATATGTGGACAATTTCTACACAAGTTTGCCCCTGTTCCGAAACCTTTTCCACAAAAAAACCCCAGCATGCGGCACCGTGCGATCAAACCGGAAGGGCTTTCCTCAAAGTCTTGTCGTCAAAAAATTAGAAAAAGGGGAGACGGCGAGTTTACGTACAGAGGAAGTTCTGGCTGTGAAATGGAGGGACAAAAGGGATGTGTACGTGCTTTCTACCATCCACAACAACACATTCGTTGAGACCAGAACAAGGAATGGGCTAATCCAGAAACCGAAATGCATTTATGACTACAATAAGTTCATGGGGGGTGTCGATTTGAACGACCAGATGCTGGAACCCTACCTTTCTACAAGAAGATCATACCAGTGGTATAAAAAAGTTTCAATTTATTTGTTTAATTTGGCCGCGTACAATACCTACGTAATATATCGGAAATCCACTCCAAGACCCAAACCCTACCTTTTCTACCTGGAGGAAATCACCACTGCCCTTTTATACCCCAGCAACCCACCAGAATACATTCGATCCGATGTGGTTAGCCGACTCAGCGAGCGCCACTTTCCAGATAAACTCCCTCCCAGACCAACAGGCCATAAATGCCAAAAAAGATGCAAGGTGTGCTCCAAAGCAGGAGTGAGAAGCGACACCATTTATTATTGTCCTAAATGCCCTTCCCAACCAGCCCTCTGCGTAGTTGGTTGTTTCGCCCGTTACCATACCTCACTAAATTATTAGTCACTTTCTGCCATTTACCTTCACACCCCTTATACCTCTGCTTATGACCCCGGCTTGTTATTTGACCACGATTCTGCCTACCGATTCTGTTTATACCTCTGCCTGATTTGGAACTGACCCTGGACTGTTATTTGACCATGCTTATGCCTACTGATTTTGTTTATACCTCTGCCTGATCTGGAACTGACCCTGGACTGTTTGACCATTCTTTTTGCCTGCCTCTTGGACTGATCTTTTACCCTGCCAGTGGACTAGTGGGATTCATAGCACAGGGGTCTCACATATGTGAGGGGCTCCAGAATTTGTTTTTCTGGATGAAGAAAACAATTGTTTTTGTTTTCTCATTCTAGATTAGGGTCTGGTTGCCCGGAGGCTTCAAAGAGATTTGGGTGGGAGAAGCCTCCACCCCTGTCCCCATTCTGTTCTGAACGAGGCCCTACTTCTGCCTGTAGGACCTATGCCATCATGCCTCTGCCTGGTGCATGAACTGACCACCTGCACTAACCCTGACGGGACAGTATCCCTGCCTGGACAATTGTGTATGCCGTTGCTGACCAAGTCCCTGCCTGCTGCCTGGACCAGTGCTATCCTGCTGTGTAGAACTGCGCTACTATTACCACAGGTAATCTTTTGTTTACGCTTTGCTCAGCATAATGTATTTTGGGGTGTAATTCTTGGTATGTGCATGCTATGTGTCTCTGGAACACCGGACCGTGTTCCTTGCATGTTTGATCTCTGTATGTGGTCAGGCTGTGTAGAAGTCTCACACATGGGGTATCGTTTTACTCAGGAGGAGTAGCAGAATGTATTTTGGGGTGTCATTTTTGCTATCTAAATGCTATGTGTTGGAAATATCTTAGAAACGCACAACTTTGTGTAAAAAAAAATGCGTTTTCATTTTTTTTCCACGTGTTCCAAAAACTTCTGGAAAACAATTAACCGTTCAAAAGACTCATTATGCCTCATAGATTATACGTTGGGGTGTTAGCTTTCCAAAATGGGGTCATTTTGTGGGTAATTTCATTATCCTGGTGTTTCAGGGCCTTCAAAAGTGTAATAGGTAGTCAACTAGTTAGATGTGCAATTTATGCTCCTAAAACCCTGGATGGCGCTTCCTGCATGTTGGGCCTCCGTATGTGGCCAGGCAGTGAAAAAGTCTCACACATGGGGTATCGTTTTACTCAGGAGGAGTAGCAGAATGTATTTTGGGGTGTAATTTTTGCTATCTAAATGCTATGTGTTGGAAATATCTTAGAAACGGACAACTTTGTGTAAAAAAAAATGCGTTTTCATTTTTTTTCCACGTGTTCCAAAAACTTCTGGAAAACAATGAACTGTTCAAAAGACTCATTATGCCTCATAGATTATACGTTGGGGTGTTAGCTTTCCAAAATGGGGTCATTTTGTGGGTAATTTCATTATCCTGGTGTTCCAGGGCCTTCAAAAGTGTAATAGGTAGTCAACTAGTTAGATGTGCAATTTATGCTCCTAAAACCCTGGATGGCGCTTCCTGCATGTTGGGCCTCCGTATGTGGCCAGGCAGTGAAAAAGTCTCACACATGGGGTATCGTTTTACTCAGGAGGAGTAGCAGAATGTATTTTGGGGTGTCATTTTTGCTATCTAAATGCTATGTGTTGGAAATATCTTAGAAACGGACAACTTTGTGTAAAAAAAAATGCGTTTTCATTTTTTTTCCACGTGTTCCAAAAACTTCTGGAAAACAATGAACCGTTCAAAAGACTCATTATGCCTCATAGATTATACGTTGGGGTGTTAGCTTTCCAAAATGGGGTCATTTTGTGGGTAATTCCATTGTCCTGGTGTTCCAGGCCCTTAAAAAGTGTAATAGGTAGTCAACTAGTTAGATGTGCAATTTATGCTCCTAAAACCCCTGATGGCGCTTCCTGCATGTTGGGCCTCCGTATGTGGCCAGGCAGTGAAAAAGTCTCACACATGGGGTATCGTTTTACTCAGGAGGAATAGCAGAATGTATTTTGGGGTGTAATTTGTGGTATGCACATGCCATGTGAGAGAAATAAGCTATTACAATGACAATTTTGAGAACATTTTTAAATAAAAAATAAAAATCTTAATTTTGCAAAGTATTGTGGGAAAAAATTACAACTTCAAATACCTCACCATGCCTCTTAATAAATACCTTGGAATGTTTACTTTCCAAAATGGGGTTATTTGGGGGGAATTTGTACTTTCCTGGCTTGTTGGGGTCTCAAGAAATGAGATTGGCCTTCAGTACATCAGGTGTAATCAGATGTGATAATTTTTTATGATTTGCACTATAGCTTGTAGACTCTAAAATTTTCACACAGACCAAATAATTTCGAAAAATTTTGGGTTATTTTTATCAAAGACATGTAGCAGTATAAATTGTGGCCAAAATGTATGAAGAAAAATTAATAATTAGCAAAATTTTATCACAGAAACTAAGAAAAAATCTTTTTTTTTCAAAATTTTCGGTCTTTTTTTATTAATAGCGCAAAAAATAAAAAACCCAGAGATGATCAAATACCACCAAAAGAAAGCTCTATTTGTGGGAAGAAAAGGACAAAAAAATCATTTAGGTATAGTGTTGCATGACTGAGTAATTGTCATTCAAAGTGTGAGAGTGCTGAAAGCTGAAAATTGCTCTGGGCAGGAAGGGTGTTTAAGTGCCCAGTAAGCAAGTGGTTAAGTACACAATGGGACCAGAGCATGTATGTAAAAAGGAAAATGTACTTAAAGTGAAACAATATATTTTTTAACTTCTAGTGTGTAGTGGGGGGTCAGGGGCTGTAGTTGAGGTCTTAGGGGCTGTAGTGGGTCTGTAGTGGGGGTGTCAGGGGCACACTGAAACAGGGCGGGCCATGCTCTGAGCTGCAGCTCCTTCTACTGCGGCTGCAAAATGTCTGTACAGTACTTGTAAGGCACTTTACATACAGTTGCGGGTATGTCCTTGACTATGGTATCCCAGATATAACCTTTACTGCTAGGACACACTGTTTATACTCCCCCTTAAACCTTTAATAATAATGAGACCACCACTGTAACTTGGAGTAAAACTGGCTGTAGCAGCCTCCTTTATTTTAGATAACTTCCAATAATAAATAACATATATAAGCCATATAATTCCTGAGAAAAATAGTTCTTCTCATACTAGTGCTGGACTTTGCAGGCACCACTAACACTGACTTGTAAAACCTTTTAACATTATAACATTTTATTGGCACTGCGGTACCTCACCTCTGGTCATAGGCCTCAAGCCGACAAGCTGGCTCAGAGACGACCACTGACCGCAGTGCCCCCATTAACCAACATTCCAGCTACACCTTGGTAGACTGGAAACCACACCCCTTCAGAACCCATACCACCTCTGGGTAATGGCATCCATATTTGGGGTAATTTCTTCTCCTGCAAAGTCCAAACACCCGCCACCAGCACCCAAAGGTAACCCCTTGCCTTTGGGCGCACCTCCACACCCTCAATGCTTGCTGTACCTCATCCTACGGGCCCAACCCCCACCATATCGATACCAACATCTGTGCAGTAAACTCCATCACTCCTAAGGTATCTTCACGTAGACACCTCCAACTCCCAGATGCCTGACCGCCAGGCCCCCGTTTCTACTTACTAACCACATTTGGTTGGCACTGAGTTATCTAACCCCTGGTCTTAGGCCTCAAGCCGGCAGGCTGGCTCAGAGACGACCACTGACCACAGTGCCCCCACCACCTCTCTGTCCATCTTCCACCAAGCTCTTTTTCACCCCCTCCGCTGTCTGGCCATCCTCCATGATGTCCCAGCCACCATGACCGATCATACCACTATCGTATCCGGGAACCTCACGACCCCAGCATTGACCTCACACCCTAAATCATTTCTCCTACATGGAGAACCAGTACCTCCAGTGGTCGGTCCCAACGTGCAAACCTGTGCACTTCCGATACCACTCTACTTCCACATCATTCCTGGGAAACGCAACCAATGTACACAAGCCTGCCGTCTCGGGACCCCCAGCTGTCGACCCACCGCTCGCACATACACTCTCCAAGCCCCCCCAATCTCCGAAGGAGTGGCCCATAATCCAGACCAATCCTTGCACTGTACCTGAAAGACAGTAAGCAACCTATACAACCATTGATGCAACCACCAAATTACCCCTACGCCAGGCCCACCAACCATTGTGGCCTGCATCTAGTCGAAACCTCTTTGACTCCCACCTGCCTATCCCCTTGACTGTTTCCTCATCAAGGCGATCACGTGCCACCTCTGTCGCTGCCCCAATCCTAAGGGAACGCCAGAGAATTCCTTCTCCACTAGGCCCAAAGCCCCCAAACCCTTCTTAAACCCTGCCACAAACTGATACCGCGACCCTGGAGCCCCCTACTTATGCAACCAAATGAACCGCCCACCTTCGGGCGTACCTGCCAGAAATTCCCCACCAGCCCGACTGGGCAAAGGTCTGAACCAACAACAGTGACCACCTGCACTGACTTACCTCACCCCCTCTGATCCGTTTTGGATCTGCTTAGAAGCAGTGTGGCCCCTTCATGAGCCCCCCACACGTCAGCAGCCAACATGCCGCCTTGAACTGTTTCTTGGAGGGGCTAACTAACTCGCCCACCCCGGATGCTCCAAAGAATTTGCCAGACCAAAAACACTGTGCAGAAATGACACAACCCCATACCGGGATAAACACAATGTCCTCACATTCCCCATAACACCTCTTAAGATGTAACGATACTGGGCGCCGCGCCTCCCTCCGCCGTTCCTGCTGGCTATATCCCTTGAGCGCTTGTTGCACCCAAAAACCATAGTAAAATTCCAGGCACCTTAGCCACTCAAACGAGAATACCAGACTCAACAACTTTTCTTATCGAGTACCAACTGTGACATCCCAGCCTCTATGTTCCTGGACAAACAATACCGAATCAGGGCCCATACCTCCGGACCCGTCAGCTGCACCTCTGCCCCCCGAACCAGCATCTGCCACACCAACCAGACCTTCTCTTAGGCCGCCCATGTTTCCTCACCTTACCGACCTTCTGTGAGATGATTCAAACTGAATCCTCCACACACTCGCTGGACAGGGGACCCTTGCTACTCTGCCTAACGCACCAAACCCAGAACCTGTCCCCACTGCAAACCGGGACGAGGCGTCCGCCACAACCTTGTCCACTCCCGGTATACCTCTGGAAACAGCGCAGCTCCAGGTGCCGCAAGAGACGAATGACCGGGGGAGAGGAGCCGACACCCTGTTGAACACCTGTACCACCCCCAGATTATCACCATGTAAACAGACCTTCCGGTCCCGAATGGCAGGGCCCCCATAGTTCCACCGCCAGCACTACCGGAAAACAGTTCCAGCCGAACCAAGTTCTTAGTGAACCCTGCTGGCACCAGGACTGGGGCCAAGGGCCCACCCTACACTGTCCCTGCAAGAATGCACCAAAGCCCGAACCCCCGGCCGCATCTGTGAACAGTTCCATGTCAACATTGCTGACCGGACCGAACATCCACAGAGCCGTACAGTTAACTGACTCCAAAACGAAGTGACAAACCGACAGGTCTTCCTTGTGTTCCTTCACAAACCCACAAAGTGTTTGGGTGACTTAACCCCCCGCTGTGCTTGCCGAGCGGCGCGTGCAAACGACTTGCCCCATAGGAAGAATAAGACACACGAAAATAAGTTTTCCCAGGAGCGACTGCCACGCTCAGATTTGTACTTTCTGTGAACCCAATATCTCGCCAATTTTTTGCCGTGAGGCTTTCCAGTGTGTCCCATGGTAATCTGCACTCCATTGCCTCCAAGCCAATTACTATGCCAAAAAATTGTATGACCGACTTCGGCCCCCTACCTTTTCTCGGATGCCAGCGGCGCCCCAAATCGCTCCGCAATGCGTTCCAGAGTGGCCAAAACACTGCGCAGATACGCGAACCAGCCGGGCAAACGCTGAGGAAGTCGACCCGATAGTGGACCAAGGAGTTCGCTCCAGCCACGTACCGACCCCCCATTCTAGATACAAACTAAAGTGTACCCACAAGGCACATGAACCGAGCAACCCACCGGTACCCACTTGTCCCTCTTGAACTCCCCCTCCCAGTGACACACCAGTACCGGAAGAAGCGGAAAGGCAGCCTCGATGTCAGGCTCGGCCATCACCGCCCCTCGACCATACGCCTGACCCAATCAACCGCCCCATCAACTGAGGCGTAACATACCGTACAATACCCATCGCTAATAGCCTCGTTGACCCCCCCCCCCCCGTCAAGACAGGTGATGAATGAGCCTAAACTTGTTCGGCTCCTTGTTTGGCCCCACCCCAAAGGGGAAAAACAACCAACTCATATGAAGGGGGAGGGGGCGGAGAGAATGGGCACCCCATTCGGCCCAGAGCTACTTCCTACCGCAGTGTATCCGAAACCACTGCAGGGTGACGTAGCGCGGAGCGCCAATTGTTAGGCATGGGGGGGGGGGCACCCCCAGCTTGCAAGGAATGCTAAAACCCTCTGAAAACCCCCCTCCAACGACCGGGCAGCCGCCCTGTCAGGGTGGTACCGAGAAACGGTCGCATCCTCTACACCATCACCGTAGTCCTCCCTCTTACTCGTAAAATCTCCGAGACGTACCTTGCCTTGCTCACAAAACCCAGGAAAGAGGGATGGTTACACCGCAGCCGGAGCCCTTGTGCTTGAACCGGCAGGACCCCCCAAACTTGCAGTTACCCTCATTACACTGCCAGCAGACCCCCTTTCCATTTCCGGCCGACTGTCCCGGGGAATAGGTTACACAGCCCCCCCCCCCGAAAACGTTGTGGACGTCCGTGGGACCGACCTGAGCTGCATCCCAAGGCCAAAGCCCTCGGTCTCTCCACCTACATGTCCGGTCCCACTGCCCTGCGTTGCCTGAACTGTTCGTCGCAACGGAGCCATCCCGTGCCTCGGTAACACCGATAGGCCTTGCTAATCGCCTCCTGTTAACTGAAAAGTGCCGAACAGTGTTCAGAGTTTTTTCTCACCGATCACGCTCACCCCGATCTAGTATGACTGCGACCACTTCGCAAAAGTCCTGGGTATAAACCTATACCTCCCTTTGCTTCATCTTCCTTTTAGGACTCAGGCTTAACCCTGACCAGGTTAAACTTCCCCAGAGGCAAATGCGCAAATATCTCTACATATTCGCTCTTCCAGCCCTTCTCTCTCACCTCCTGCTTAAAATGTGAACCCAAGGGTGCCTCATAACAAGTATACCCTTCCCCCTTTTGCGCCCGACAACCGGACCAGATCCCTCTTTGCGGAGTCTCCCACCGCCTACACCTTTACCCTGGATTGCCCACCGTCACTACCCCCAGCCATACCCCCCTGCCGGCACCCAAGCTGCCGCAGGGCTAACATCGGGATTGTCCCCCCAGCCTGGCTCACCAAAGCTACCAACCCTACCAAACAACCGATGCAAACCTGCATCCCCTCCAACCTTTTTCCCTCAGGCACTAGGCCTTACCTCACTACCCCCCGCCACTGCGGGCACTACCAAAAGACTACGGGGACCCTCCCCCCGCCCCCCTACCAACACACCAGCATTTTGCAACACAGTAGAAATTGCTAAAAACGACTTAGCGGGCTGCCTGGAAGCAATCCCAACAGTCGAAACACTCGTCTCACAGCGCTGTAAACTGCGTCCCGGGCACAAACTCCTCCTCCTCGGAACCCGACAGCTCCCACTCCGAACGATCTCAGGCTCCTCAGATGATGGCCCACCAGGTGACTCGGGCCTGGCAGCCGAGGGCCCAGAGCTGGCATCACTCACTCTGCGCACTCTGGACCCGTGCACGGATTTCCCCGTCGCTTTTCTGGGTGCTGTACCTCTGCTGCCCCCCCCCCGCGCCTTGCGGGGCCTACAGGGCCCGCCGCTGTCCATTTTTGCTGGGGGGCCCGGGCTGGGCTCCCTTCCCTCCTGAGCTGCCTGGTGGATGGCCCCGGGGAGCACCGCTATGGGGGCCGCGGGTGCCAGCCCCCCCCGCGGGTGCCCCCCCCCGGATAACCCGGCCTGGTTGCTGGCCTGGCTCAGGAGAGGCCAGCAGCAATCCTACCTTACAACTTTTCTCCCCAGACTGTGTTACCCGGGAAAGGAGGGGGGGAGAATTTGTAGCCTATCCTCCTCTGCACACTGCACCTCTCATGACCACTCCCCCCTGGCTTGTAAGGGTTTCTGTTAACCCGTCATGCCGGCCCTACGCTTATGGCTTGTTCTTTTGCTCCGGGCCTCTCTTACTCGCGAGTGTATGTAAAGTGAGAGTATTTAAAGCGGGGTATGCCTGTATGACACGGGCAGATGTTTTCATTTAAACATTGAGAGAATGCAGATGAATGACAAAGTAGTAGAAAAATGGGCAGCGAAAGAATAGGCCTTACTGTTCTTTTTTTTTTACAATGAGGATAAGAGGGCGTGATGTGGTGAGTTACACTGTTTTGGTAACTCAAACAACTTGCAACAAATGCGCAGTTATGCATATCTGGCAAAAAATGTAATCTTCCATGTACTCATCATGCCTCTCAGCAAATACCTTGGGGTGTCTACATTCCAAAAAGGGGTCATTTGGGGGTATTTGGCATTTTTTGCCCAACATTAGACAGCTTATACCACACATCACCCAATCTTATCACCACTTGAAGGCCAAGCCTTTTCCGACACTTTTTGTTTACATTAAAAAATCTGTATTTTTTTGCTAGAAAATTACTTCAAGCTTTGGTTCACAATCTAGCAATGCAGGAACCAGTGCCAGTGCCAGTGCCTCTGTAAAACCACTGCGGGTGCCAATACAATGTTAATGACACCCCCAGATTGGTTCACAGATCGCAGTGCAAACTGTGGATTCAGACAGAAATCAGATCGCATGGGTGAGAACACCCATGCGATCTGATTCCAGTGAGAGGGGAAAAAGTCCCTGCACCTTTTTTTCTGCAAATCCAGTGTGAGTTCAGCCATATAACTATATGGCTGAACTAGCATTGCACAGACATTGCATGTGATTGGCACCTGTGGGGCAGGTGCGAATCATATGCGATGTCTGAGATCGCTATAGTGTGAACCTGGGCTGAAGCCCCAAACATTATGTATATTTTTTAAAGCAGAGGCCCTAGAGTATAAAATGTTAGGTGCTGCAATTTTTGTCACACAATATTAGAGCAGCCGTTATTTAAACACATTTTTTTGGGCACAAAATACACTTTTTTTCAATTTTGATAAAAAAAACACAATAGATTGCCCAATTGTTTGATAAAACATAAAATATGATGTTACACTGAGTAAATAGGTAGCAAACATGACGTGCTTTAAAATTGTACATGCCCGTGCAATGGTGACAAACTATGTACATTTTTTATATCCATAGGTGATGCTTTAAAAACCTTTACAGGTTACTACTTTAGATTAACAGGGAAGGTCTAGTGATATAATTACTGCCCATGACCTGACATTCGCGGCGATACCCCACATGAATGGTACAATCACTGTTTACATATCAACACGGGACCAGCGCTTGTGCTTGCGTTCGTACATGAGCATGGGGGGGGGGGGCTTACAAGGGTGCTTTCATTTTTTTTTATTTACTTTGTATTTTATTTATTTTTTTACACTGTCTTTTTTTTAATCACTTTTATTGTTATCACAGGGAATGCAAATCTCCCCTGTGATGGCAATAGGCAGTGACAAGCACTCTTTTTTATCGTATCCTATGTTAAGTATGGCCGTCGTTCCCGCGTCGAGTTTTGAATTTTTTACGTCGTTTACGTAAGTCGTTCGGGAATACGGCCATACGTTAATTGTGTTAACGTCGAAAACAATGACGTCCTTGCGACGTCATTTGAAGCAATGCACGCTGGGAAATTTAGCCGGCGGCGCATGCGCAGTACGATCGGCGCAGGGACGCGCGTGATTTAAATAGTAAACTCCCCCTAGCCGCGGAATTTGCATTCCGCCGGGGGATTTACGATCCGCCAGGGCAACTTACGAGGCAAGTGCTTTCTGAATACAGCACTTGCCTCAAAAACTGGCGCAGGCGGATCGTAAAAAAGATAGATCACGCGGATCAAAAGATCCGCTGATCTATGTGAATCTACCCCTAGATCTCTCCTCTGCCCCTAACCACCTCAAAACTGGGCACTTTCGCCCCCTTCCTTGCCAGATCAATTTTCAGCTTTCAGCGCTATTGCACTTTCAATGACAGTTACACGGTAATACAACGCTGTCCTCTCCTCACTGACAACTTTTGTGTTAAGAGAGGAGAGCTGATCGCCTAGCAACCCGCTCTCTGTTTACATTACATGACGGTTGTGATGGGACATGGCCGTCATGTGATCAGGAGGGTTAATCACAGAGCCCTCCTGCTGATCTGAGATTCATCGGGATCGCGCCGCTGCGCAGTAACGTGCGCACACGAACGTGCGTGATCCCCCTCCTTCTAAAGGACAATCCTGAACGTTGACTCAGAAGGAGCGACTGCCCATCCGGCCGTATATATACAGTCCCCGGGTGGGAAGTAGTTAAACCATCTGATCACACAAAGATCGATGTGATCAGATGCTTCCCCAATTGAAAAATGGCAATGTTTATATCTGGCGAAACCGAAGTGATGAAATGCTCATAGCTTAGACCGCAGAGATGATTGGAGCCAGTCTCTGGTCAGCTCTATGGTCAGCAGGCAGAACCACCAGCTACATTTTTGGGTTCCCCGGTGGTATGGTAGAGTCAGAGAAAGCCATGGCAGGGGTTGGGTGTTCGATCGATGTGGATGAAGAAATCTCTGCACATAAAGCCAAGAATAAGTGCTCCCCTGTGTTCATGGTCATTGGTAAGTACTCCCTTAAATGTTGGGTGTCAGAGGTATGTGCACCCTTAAAGGTAAATTTGTGAATGCTTCCTATAACAATGGGGGTCAGGGAACCCTTAAGTGTTGGTGGCCAGTGGTAATTACCCCCTTAAAAAGGTGATGGCCAATGCTCAAAAGCTGATTGTGGAGGTCAATGCCCCAGTACAATATTGGTGTTCAGTGGCCATTGCATTCTGCATCATTGATGAGCCCCTGTAGTGTTGGTGGTCTGGCTCCTGTGAGTGGGTGGTTAATGATCACCATCTCAGCATTTGTAGTCAGTCACCCTTGTAGCATTGGTGGCAAGTGCTTACCTGCAGTATCGGTGGTCAGTGCCCCCTGTAGTGCTGGAGATCAGTGTCTCCTGTAGCTATGGTGGTTAGTGCCCCCTGTAGTAATGGTGGTCAAAGCTCACTGCCCCCTCCATTAGCGCCCCTTACATTAGTGGTCAGTGGGAGCTAAGAAAGGTAGACCCTTAGTGTTCAGTGATTACTCACATGAGAGAAGATGTAGGGGTCCTATGATGCTGACTCACCACTCACAGATCTCTCCTCAGTATGAAAACAATATAGACAGCATTGGAAGGAATATCAATCCACACAGCACTGCCTGCACTTTTTCTGACTGCACTGTGTTTATTAGACTTATGCCCCGTACACACGATCGGAATTTCCGCCGGGATAAACTCAGATGGATTTTTGTGACTGAATTCTGTTCAAGCAGTCTTGCATACACACTGTCGCACCAAATTCTTACCGTCCAAAACGCGGTGACGTACAACACTATGACGAGCCAAAAAAATTGAAGTTCAATGCTTCCGAGCATGCGTCGACTTGATTCTGAGCATGCATGTTTTTTTCTCTGTCGGAGTTCCATACAGACGAACTGAATTTCCGATAGAAATTTTTTTCATCGGATAAAAAGAGAACATGTTCTCTTTCTAAGGCTGTCGAAATTTCCAACGGAAAAACTCTGATGGGGGACACGCACGGCCAGACTTTTTCCACCGGAAATTCCAATCGTGTGTACAATGCATAACTGTGCTCTCAATCTTTTTTCCACAATTTGTTTTACAGATTCTTGCAAATCAATATATAAAAAATGTTGTAGTCTAGAAACATGGAGTACAGTAATTGCCATGAACATTGGCAGTCAGAATGATTCTGTGGCGACAAATGTTGGTAGCAGGAAAGACGGGAGATTTGGGGGAGATTTGTTCCCAGATGTCAGGGTCTAGAGAAGCTTTGGCCACAGTGCCTGCAGCTATAGATATCAGGGTGGGCTTGTTTTAAAGCGTATCTAAGAATATGTAAATACATAAATATATATTGCCTGCCCACAGTGACACATTAACCACTTCCTTACTGGGCACATATACCCCCTTCCTGACCAGGTGAAATTTCAGCTTGCGGCACTGCGTCGCTTTAACTGACAATTGCGCGGTTGTGCGACGTGGCTCCCAAACAAAATTGGCGTACTTTTTTCCCCACAAATAGAGCTTTCTTTTTGTGGTATTTGGTCACCTCTGCGGTTTTTATTTTTTGCGTTATAAACAAAAAAGAACGACAATTTTGTAAAAAAATACAATATTTTTTACTTGTTATAGCGCCTACAAAATAAGGGACAGAATTATTATTGTTTATTATTTTTTTTTTACTAGTAATGGCGGCGATCTGCGATTTTTATTGCGACTGCGACATCATGGCGGACACATCGGACACTTTTGACACATTTTTGGCACCATTCACATTTATACTGCAATCGGTGCTATACATATGCACTAATTACTGACTGGCAGGGAAGGGGTTAACACTAGGGGGTTAATGTGTACCCTGCATTGTGTTCTAACTGTGGGGGGAGGGGGGGTGACTGGGGGGGGTGACCGATCTGTGTCCCTATGTACAAGAGACACAGATCGGTCTGCTCTCTCCAGTGACAGGACACTGTCATTGTGAGAGTTGGCAATGAGAGATGATCTCATATGTTTACATATGAGATCATCTCTCATTGGCCCATCAGATCGCATCGCAAACGGCCACTCTGATTGGCCGTTCGCGGCGATCTGTGATTGGCTGTGTCCAAGGGACACGGCCAGTACACAAGTTCCCCGCTGCGCGCTCTGGAGCGCGCGCTGGGAACAAAGAAAGGGGCTGCCGTGAAAACACGGCGGCCCGGAGATTTAGAGCCACCCTGCGGCCGCATATAGTCGTACGGCCGTAGGGAAGTGGTTAAAGAACAGTTACAAAGAATTATGCAAGGAAGATTTTGTCAAACACATTACCAGTCTGAAGACAGGAATAAAGATGCATATTTATGTTAAGCACCTAATGGAATTTATGGTAAGCTGATGATGAGGAATAGATAAGCTAAGAGAAACACACTGCTACGTTCACCCAGGTGACAAAGTGTCAGCTTCTTTACAATGTGTGCACAGCCACGCTTAATTTACAGTTTTAAGCATCTAGACATATATTTAGCGCCTGTCTTGTTGCACCTAATTTTGTAAATGTGCTGAAAGAAGAAAATGGTAATCTCCAAATGTTTACGGAATGTTGGTTTTTTGATGTTCAAGTGGAATTCAATTTTTATTATAAACTTTCTATTGAATTCCAGTCTTTAGCAATTGCTGCTTTTGAAAAGATTTATTCGCTGTTTAATTATATAGAACTAGGGTTTTATCATACTATCTAATCTTCACCAGAATCAACCTAACAATGAGTTGAAAAGAATCAAGACTGTGCATACAGGTGCACTTGTGCTCATTTTACTGTATATTTATTCTAAACCACAATAAAGGTATACAGTACCTATAATGAAAGCAGGAAGTGTGCGGGATAATCCACTATTTTGCAGATTTAACCATTATGACAATGTAGCCCTGTTGTGATTTTCAGCCATCTAAGAGGAAATATATATATATTGCAGCAGGTGGAGCCAGAGAGCACAGATTGTTCAGACTTCAGTACAGAGCAGATATATGGATACATTCCTACTGAGAGGAGCTGGAGGACTGGATTTCCCAGCAGGCTGTGAGAGAGGAAACAGGAGATGGATGGGTGGGATCTGCAGGGCAGCCTGAGCTGGGACAGAATCCAGAGAAGACAGATCTGCATCAGAGGGTGATTTAAGATGGCTTGTGTCAGAGCTGTGTGTTTGCCACTGAGACACAGGCTCTATTCAGTAGTGCTTGGAGAGACTGATGTTCGTCTACTGAAACAGGGATAGACTATGTTTGAGCGATCGAAGTCATTAAATCTGTTATAAAGCTTCACAAGGTGTGCTGGTGTGCTGTGGATTCATTGTTTGTGGTGTGTCACAGTGGTGAGACAGAAGACCCGATAATTCAGTGGCTCCTTCGGGGGTGAGCGCTACACGTGGGGGCCTCGTCCGGGATTTCTTCTGATACCTCTCGCAAAGTGATAACTGCACAAACGAGCCAGCAATGGATCCAAACACCGCAGCAGAGTGGTGCAAAGAACAAAATGGCCAATTAGGGCTGAGTATAGTAATGGACATTCCTGCTGACAAATGGACAGAGGAACAGATCCGTCAAGCAGTAACTACACTAGCACCTGACCAGAAAGTGTTTGTAATAGACACAAAAATAGATCAAGAAGTCTCCCATACCTATGCCCTACTAGAATGGAAGAAAGGAGTCCCAACCTGCTTCCAGGGTGATAGCATCCAGCTAGCCGGAGAAGTTAAAGCATGGTTATTCCCTTTACTCACCTCAGCAAGTTGTTTGGAGGGACCAAGCCAGACCATGTCAGACACAGTGGAAGTAACTACCACTTCTGTACCAACCACTAACTACCCCCCAGCTTCCTTCTTCATGGACATAGGAAAACTGGTAGAGAGCGTTATAAAAATGTCCTCGCCATATGTGAACTATGGCTACAGGAAGTTGAGAATTTTTTCTGGAGTGCAGCCTGTACCTCCTGGAGAAGAAGAGTATGAAACCTGGATGGAACAGGCTATGCAAGCACTGGAAGAATGGGATGTTCCAGAGGCTCAAAAGAAACAACGCATTACTGAAAGTCTGAAAGGCGTTGCAGCAGAAGCCATCCGAAATTTGAAATTCAGTCAGGAGTCTTGTACAGCATATGACTATCTTCGCATGCTACAAGATGAGTTTGGGCGCACAGAGAAAGCTACAGATCTAATCTTCCTATTTGAACACATGTTTCAACGGGAAAATGAGCAGCTTTCCGAGTATATTCGACGACTAAACAAAATGCTATATCAGATTGTACTAAAGAAAGGAATAGAGCCCAGGGATATGGATCAAGTTAGAATGAAACAGATCCTGAGAGGCGCTCTGAGTTCTGATCCTATCTGGATCCAGTTGAAGACTTTACAAGGAGGGACCTCTTTCCGATACTCTGATCTCATTAAGATGGTAAGGGAGGAAGAGGCTATCCTAGAGGAGAAAAAGAAGGGCTCAGGATTTCCATTTCCTGCTGAGGTTCGAACGCTCAATGTGTCGAATGGGAATTCAGAAATGGAGCAATTAAAGGCTTAAGTTTCCCAGCTGACGCAAATGCTAACCCTATTGTCTGCAGGTGTCAAGTCGCCCCTCGAAAAAGTCACTTCAGAACCAGTTCCTGAATCTACCACTCAGGTGGTGCCTATCAAGAAACCGTCAAACATCTGCTATAATTGTGGAGGAGTGGGTCATTACCGAAGTACCTGTCCGAGCCCATCAAATTCAAGAGGAAGTTATCTACCGGCGGGAAACTACAGAGGGCCCCAGTGAGGGAGCAAACTGGGTGCCCAACTACTGAAGACTGCTCTGATTCCCAGGATACCAATAAGAGGCCCAAGTCTTTATCCAGAGCCTCACCTGCTACGACAAAAAGATCCCCTCCCTTGGCGTCTGGTCCTGTGTCACAGGGCGGCAAGGCACACCCACAACCTAAACACCCGGTAGGGGGAAGAAAACAACCACCACGAGCTAGGAAGAGGGCTAGAGTGCAGCCGACTGGGTCTATGCCTTCTACTACTCCGAAGAAGTTCCCTGACAAGTTGATAGGCCCTTCACCCATTATCCCAGTTCAAGTAGAAGGGGTTTACACAAAGTCTCTCCTCGATTCAGGTGCTCAAGTAACACTGATTTACCGGGACTTCTACCAGAAGCATTTGAAGCATCTACCCCTGATGGAGTTAGAGGATCTCGAAACCTGGGGTATCGGCACTCAGAAGCTTCCATATGATGGGTGTCTACAAGTGAAGCTGGAGTTCAGTTTGGCAACTGTTGGACAACCAGGGGTCTGTGACGCCTTAGCCATTGTATGTCCCCGCCCACCAGGAGCTAATCGAAGTTCTATAATTGTAGGGACAAATACTGACTTGGTGAGACGCCTTATAACTCCATTAGTGACAGAAGAGAGTTCTACTTCAGAGGAGATGCACCCGATGTTGCGGCCAATCTACCAGCGGATTATTCAAGAACAGAGGGCCCCTGCAGAAGTGGGACGGCTTTGGAGATTAGAAAGAGCAGAGAAGGTCTTACAGCCAAGAGAAATGACTAGTTTCCGGGCCTCAGTCAAGTTGAATTGGTCACAACCAGGCCCCTATGTGGTCCTGGAAACTGATCCCGGAAATGTGAAGAGATCTGGAGTGGAATTGGTGCCTGAGATAATATCCACCAGAGATCTACAGCGGGCCCGTGGGAGAGTCTCTGTAAGTGTATGCAATGTGTCAGACGCCCCAGTGACCTTGAAGGCACGGATGCTGATTGGACAAGTGGCCACTGCCACACCCCTCTCACCCACTGAATTGGTGGGGGGAGTAGACAGAGAGATCCCAGCTGAACGGTTCTATCCTAAAGATGCCCCTATCTCGCCCGAGTGGAAGAAGCGAATTCAGTCTCCGCTCCTCAAGTGGCAAGATTTATTCTCCAAGGATGAGTTTGATGTGGGGTGTGCTAGGAGCACTCAGCACCGCGTTCGCCTCCAAGATGACAAGCCCTTTCGAGAAAGGTCACGGCGAGTCCCATTGGGAGATCTAGATGACCTAAGGGAACAGCTGGCTGAATTGAAAAGGACCAGGATAATCCAAGAATCCAGGAGTCCTTATGCCTCACCCATTGTGGTAGTTCGCAAGAAAAACGGTTCCATCCGTTTGTGCATAGACTACCGCACACTCAACCAAAGAACCATTCCCGACCAATACACTACTCCTCGAATAGAAGATGCCTTACAGTGTCTGTCTGGAGCAAAGTGGTTTAGTGTACTTGACCTGCGAAGTGGGTATTACCAGATACCCATGCATCCTGAAGATAAAGAGAAGACTGCTTTCATCTGTCCACTGGGATTCTTTGAGTTTAATAGAATGCCCCAAGGCCGCGCAGGAGCCCCAGCAACTTTCCAATGACTAATGGAAAAGACGGTGGGAGACATGCACCTAATTGAGGTACTAGTGTATCTGGATGACCTAATAGACTTCGGGAGAACACTGGAAGAACATGAGCAGCGGTTGGAAAAAGTCTTGAAGTGGCTGCATGAAGAAGGATTGAAACTTTTCTTGGAGAAGTGTCAATTCTGTCTGCCTTCAGTCACGTACTTGGGACATGTTGTTTCAGCAGAAGGCATATCAACTGATCCTAAGAAGTTGGAAGCTGTGGCTTCATGGCCGAGACCTCGTAACATTACTGAACTCCGGTCCTTCCTGGGATTCTGCTCATATTATAGAAGGTTCGTAGAGGGGTTTGCCAAGATAGCTCAGCCTCTGAACACACTTCTAAGAATGGAAGGAGCAGAAGATGAATCAATGCCCTTTGAGCCGGGTTCACCAGCCCACGGGCCTAGGAAGCCTCGTAAACCAATCCAGGAGGAATGGACTGACCAATGTGAAAGAGCTTTCCTCCAATTGAAAGGAAGTCTAACACAGGCTCCTGTCCTTGCCTACGCTGATCCTGCCAAGCCTTATGAACTACATGTAGATGCTAGCAGAGAAGGGCTAGGAGGAGTACTATACCAGGAATATGATGGCCTCCTTAAACTGGTGGCATATGTGAGTCGGGGTCTCACCCCTTCTGAGAAGAATTATCCCACTCACAAGTTGGAGTTCCTGGCCTTGAAGTGGACAGTGGTGGACAAACTAAAAGACTACCTGTACGGGGCCAATTTCGTGGTCAGAACTGACAACAATCCACTCACTTATATTCTCACTACGGCCAAACTGGATGCCACTGGGCACAGGTGGTTGGCTGCCCTGTCAGGGTTCCGCTTCAGCATAAAATATCGCCCTGGGGTCAATAACCAAGACGCAGATGCCTTATCCAGAAGACCCTATAGCACAGGGGTCCAAGAAACAGAGTGGACTTATTTGACTCCAGATGGAGTTCAAGCCCTATGCCAAGGGGTGGAATGCCGAACTAAAGGAATAATTGGAGCAGAGGCCATAGGAGTCATGGCTGCCGGTGTCCCTAAAATGTATTGTAACCCTACACAGCTGAGGAGTGAGGGCCTGCCTACTTTCACGAAGAAGGACCTGAGAGTAGATCAGGCTGAAGATCCTTTGATCGGGTTAACTCTGAGAGCAATGAAAGCGGTCCAAAGAGGGCTCCTACTAACTGATTCACCAAAAGAGGCTCGTCTGATCCACAAAGAGTGGGAACGGTTGAAACTGTTAGACAAGGTGGTCTACCGAAGGGGCCCCTCGGATGACTTAGAAGAAAAGCAGCAGTTGTTCCTCCCAGAGAAGCATAGAGAAAATGTGCTGAAAGCTTTGCATGATGACCATGGTCACTTAGGAGCAGAGAGAACTTTTAAACTGGTCCGAGACAGATTCTATTGGCCCTGCATGAGATCCGAAGATGAAAGCTACTGCCATTCCTGTCTAAAATGAATCCAGAGGAAAACTTTACCTTCTAGGACTGCTCCAATGAGCCATCTACAGAGTCAAGGGCCTATGGACCTGGTGTGTATTGACTTCCTGTGCTTAGAGCCTGACACTAGTGGACAGGGAAATATCCTAATGGTGACAGACCACTTTACCCGTTATGCTCAAGCTTTTCCAACCAAAGATCAACGTGCTCCTACTGTAGCCAAAGTCCTAGTAGAAAAGTTCTTCGTTCATTATGGTCTACCTCAGAGGATCCATTCTGATCAAGGCAGAGACTTTGAAAGTCGACTCATCAGGCAGCTCTTGGATCTGTTGGGGATTCAGAAGTCAAGAACCTCCCCCTATCACCCCCAGGGTGATGCACAACCGGAGAGATTCAATCGCACTCTACTCAATATGTTGGGAACACTGTCGATCAGGGAGAAACAGCACTGGAGTCGGCATATCTCTACTATTGTGCATGCTTACAATAGCACAGAAAGTGATGTTACAGGATACTCACTGTACCGCCTCATGTTTGGAAGAGAAGCCCGATTACCAGTAGACTATGGATGTTCATCCAACTATTATGACTCCTGAGCAGGATTTGAGCAATTTGAGACCAGATGCCCCTGAATTTGTGCCTCAAGCAAACGAGAATAATTCTGTACCCTCTCAAGTGGAAAGTCCCTTGCCGGAAACCTCAGTGCTAGAAGATGCCCCTGTTCAGCCAGTTGAACAGGAAACTGAATTCCCTCAGCTAACACAGCAAGTAGAAGAGGACTCAGCAGATGAAGGCCCATCCGGGTTTTTAGAATCAAGGTCCAAACGACTGGTGCGACCTCCTCAGAGACTCACTTATGACTCACCAGGGAACAGCACAGAAGAAGCTATCACTACTGTGCGCAGATCACCCGAGGTGTCCACCCTAACCACAGAGGTATCAAAGGACTTGTGTCCAATCCAGGCCATCAGCACACCTTGGTGGAGTGTTCCTCTGCCCACCCCACTTGCTAGACGTTGTCATAGACTGCGTCTATCTATGCTCAGTAATGGTATTCAAGTGGTCTAGTATAAACTTTATATGTGCCTTTTATACTGTATATATTGCCTATAGAACTTACAAATACAGTTTACCCTTTGGGGGGGACCCCAAAGACTTTAAGTAGGGGGAGAATGTAGCCCTGTTGTGATTTTCAGCCATCTAAGAGGAAATATATATATATTGCAGCAGGTGGAGCCAGAGAGCACAGATTGTTCAGACTTCAGTACAGAGCAGATATATGGATACATTCCTACTGAGAGGAGCTGGAGGACTGAATTTCCCAGCAGGCTGTGAGAGAGGAAACAGGAGGTGGATGGGTGGGATCTGCAGGGCAGCCTGAGCTGGGACAGGATCCAGAGAAGACAGATCTGCATCAGAGGGTGATTTAAGATGGCTTGTGTCAGAGCTGTGTGTTTGCCACTGAGACACAGGCTCTATTCAGTAGTGCTTGGAGAGACTGATGTTCGTCTACTGAAACAGGGATAGACTATGTTTGAGCGATCGAACCGAGGCCTGGTCGCCGGGCCGATCCAGCCACCGGGGTAACCCAGCCTGCACAACTGAGTGAGTGGAGCCAACGGAGCTGACGGAGATTATTGGCAGGTTCCCCAGACGACCCTAGACGATCTGAGATGTCCTGCCGGAGGCTTTAAAAGACTGCATCCATTTCACAGACGTCGATCTGAGGAGAGAGGGACATTCGTTTTCGCAGACCATCATTCTCCTTTTCCCAAAGAGACACTGGAAGTGGTGAGCGGCCTTTGGCCATTGCAACAAGTGTATTTCCTACATCTGCCATACAGCCAGGGCCCCAACGTTGGCTAGCCTAGGACAGTACTACTGGCCAGTAGTTTAGGGTGCGGTATATACTGCTAAGTGTATATATATATTACTGTTCATTGCATTCAATCTAAACGTATTATCTCATCCTGTTATTAGTTGTATTATATTAGAGTGGGGAGACGTTAAGGGCCTTTGTCCTATCCCACAGTCATTAAATCTGTTATAAAGCTTCACAAGGTGTGCTGGTGTGCTGTGGATTTATTGTTTGTGGTGTGTCACAGAGGTGAGACAGAAGACCCGATAATTCAGCGGCTCCTTTGGGAGTGAGCGCTACAACAGCAACGCATTAGAGGGACAAAGAAGAGCAAGGAAATTAATTTCTGAAAGCAGAGGCCCTGTAGAACATAAAAATAGTAGTTGCAATTTCTTATGTTGTATTATAGTAGTGCAACTTTTTATCAAATCTGTGTCTTCAGGAAAATTAAATTGAATTTTTTTTTTTTTTAAATAGTTTATTTATTCAAAACAGAAGGCCAGTCCACACGGACCGTATCAAAACAATACAACAGATATGAAATAACAGGTGTAGTCATTCAAAGTACACACATATCGGAATATTACATTTGGTTTGCGGCCGAAGCCATGGAGTATTATCTGTCCATTGCATGTATGTCTCGACCTTTGCCAAGGTACTGTGGGCCCGCGGGCCTAGCCCCCCTTGCTTTCCGTTTTCAAAGTTAGAGTGAGTAATAGAAGGAGGAATATCTAGCTAGATACTGCTCAATGAGCAGAGAAGGAAGAGAAGGAGTGGGAGTAGAAGAAAGAGGATAAGGAGGAAAGAGGGGGGGGGGAGTGCACTCGGGCATGGACCCCCACGACCAGCTTGTCTTGTATCCCAGGGGGCGGATGTCGTCAAAACGATTCGTGTTTATCCAGTAAGGGAGGGGGTGTGTGTAGTCCAGAGGGGGGGGGAGGCAAGGGGAGTCTTTATAGGTTGGTCAGTCGGTTCCCCTAAGAGTCTGGCCCTCCTCCGAGTATTTGAACATTGTCCATAGTTGCCAGGTCTGGGAGTAGAGCTCGTTTTTGTCCTGTTTGGACAAGACCAGGTCTTCCATGGAGCTAATCTCGTCGACCTTCCGCAGCCACATGGCTAACGTCGGTCGGTGCGGAGACTTCCAACAAAGCGGGATGCAGGCCTTGGCCGCGTCCAGCAAATGCCGGACAATGGACTTTTTATATACTCGAGCGGGAGTGCCCGTTGCGTGGAGGAGGAAGTATGCTGGGTCATCAGGGACTATCCGGTCTGTAAATTTTTGTATGACTCGTCTTATCTCTTCCCAGTACGGTCGAATGCGTGGGCATGACCAGAAGATGTGTAGCAGAGTGCCCTTATCTGTCTGGCATCTCCAGCAGGTGTCAGAAGTTGTCGGGAACAGTGTGTTCAATAGGGCCGAGGTCCTGTACCACCTCGTCAGGAGTTTATAATTGGTCTCCTGGATCTTGACGCAGATCGAGGACTTATGTGTAAATGTGAGGATGTGTTGTCTCTCACTAGTCGAGAATTTACGGTCCAGGTCTTGTTCCCATTTATCCAGACTCGGAATTTGGTATCCCTCTGGGGGTGTAATCAGCAGGGCATGTAGTAGCGACAGGGCGTGTGATAGCGTTTCTGATCCCAGGCACATCTCTTCTAGGGGCGTGGGGCTGTGGTTGGTCGGAGGGGGAGTCATGGATCTAAGAAAATGGCTAAGTTGCCCCGCTCTCAAAAAATCTAGTTGGTATGGTCCTGACTGGGTCATGAGCTCAGATAGCGTTTTCCATCTACCCGACTCGCTGAAATGGGAGGCCTGAAAATAGCCTGACTCGCGTAAGGTGGCAAATTTAATGTCTCTAAGTCCGGGTTCAAATCGGGGGTTTCCTAAGTTTGGGCGGAGCGGTGACGTGTCCGTGGACAGGCGGGACCGTTTAAATAGACTACTACATACCTTGATGGTGTTGCCTATCAAGGGATGATGGAGTACGTCTCCTTGTTGTAGGTATTGGCACCACGGGGCTCGGGGCAATAAAACTGCGCATTGCGTCTGCTCTATATGCGGCCATAGTTTTGTCGATCTGTGTCTGCACCAGTCAATTAGACGATTAAGCTGTGAAGCCTGGTAGTATGTTTTTATGTCCGGTAAGGCCAGGCCTCCGTACTGCTTGGGTAGAGACAGAACCCTCCTGTGTAGCCTGGGACGTTTCCCTGCCCACAAAAAAGTCCCAAGTATTGATTGTGTCTGCTTAAAGTAACTCATTGGGATATGTATGGGCAGGGCTTGAAGCAAGTATATAAATTTAGGCAGGATGGTCATCTTCAAAATACTGCATCTACCAAACCAGGAGTGTAGCCCAGTGGTCCAGCGATTTAGTAATTGTTGAACTGTCCTAAGAAGGGGGGGGAAGTTGAGTTTGAACACATTGGATAGTCTCGGTGGGATAGATGTACCCAGGTATGTCAGGGCTGTGTCGGTCCATTTTAATTTGAAACTTTGTTTAAGTTGGGTTAGCAGTCGTTGAGGGATCCCCACTCCCATCGCCTCTGACTTCGTCAGGTTGATTTTTAGATTGGATAATCTGCCGTATAAGTCAAATTCGTGCATCAGGTTTGGCAGTGAGAAAGCCGGGTCGGTCAGGGAAAATAGCATGTCGTCGGCGTAAGCCGAGACTATGTATTGGTCATTCCCGATTGTCAGTCCCGATATGTCAGAGTTCTGGCGTACGTGGCGTAAGAAGGGTTCCAGGGACAAGGCAAATAGAAGGGGCGACAGCGGGCATCCTTGTCTAGTCCCATTGGTGATCGGGAATGGGTCTGAAAGGGTACTATTCGCCCGCACCCTGGCGGTCGGGCTAGTGTAGGCCGCTGTTATCCAGCACTACATTTTCTGTCCCACCCCAACATGTCTCAAGGTGTCAAACATGAATTGCCAGCTCACGCGGTCAAACGCTTTTTCGGCGTCTGTCCCTATGAAGACACAGGGGGTCTTTGTCTTGTTAGCCACATGGAGCAAGTTAAGTACTTTCGTTGTATTGTCCCTGGCCTCTCTGGTCGGGACAAAACCCACTTGGTCAAGGTGTATGAGACCAGGGAGATACTTCTGAAACCTAGTGGCAATCACTTTTGTAAATAATTTGATGTCGGTATTTAGCAGCGATATAGGTCGATAGCTGCCGCATTGACCCGGGTCCTTACCCTCCTTATGTATCACCGCTATCTGTGCCTGTAGAGTGGATACGTGAAATGCGCCTCCTGTGCCTAGGGTGTTAAATAGGCCAGCTAGGTGTTTCCCCAGATACGGAAACAAAGTCTTGTAGTAAGTGGTGGTAAGGCCGTCTGGGCCAGGTGCCTTGCCTGGCTTAGCAGATTTCAACGCTGCCTGGAGTTCCGATACAGTGATCGGCTCCTCCATCAGCTCCCTCGCTTCCGTCGATAGGGTCGGCATATGCGAATCATTAAGGTATTCGGATGTTTGGTCTGGGTCAGGGGTCGGGGACGGGGGGGGAATATTGTATAGGGTGGTGTAGAAATGTTTCTCCCGGGAGACTATGTGCGGTATGTACGTTGCTAGATTTTGTGCGCGTATCGTCTGGGCTAGTAGCTTCCCGCATTTGCTGCCCGATTCGTACACGGTCCTTTTGCATATCTGAATTGCTGCTTTAGCTTTGTATTGCAGTAGGTCCGTGATCTGTTTGCGAGTGGTATTCAGGTCAGTACCTATCTGTGGCGTCTGGGTTTGTTTGTGTTGTGTTTCCAACGTCTGCAATTTTGCAAGTAACGCAGTGAGTCGCTCGATCCTCAGCTTCTTTAGGCGGGCTCCATGTTTAATGAGAATCCCTCTCACTACCGCCTTGTGAGCCTCCCATACCACCCCCGTATCACTACCTTGGGTGTTGTTGGTGTCGAAATAGTGGCCTTATTCTCGCACTATTTCCGTCATGGTATCCGAGTCCTGTAGCAGGCTCTCATTGAGTCGCCAAGGTTTCCTCTGATTTGATTGGGTATCTGTTAGGGCGTAGCTTAGAGTGACCGGGGCGTGGTCAGACCATGTGATCGACCCAGTCGAGACATCCTTGACTGCCGAAAGGTGTCTATGGGGTATCAGGAATTAATCTATCCTTGAATAGGATGAGTGTGGTTTGGAGTAGAAGGTATAGTCCTTCTCTCCCGGGTGTAAGAGGCGCCAGATGTCAATCAACTGAGCTGAGTGTAATGCCTTATGAATGCGTTTGCGTGAATCTCTCGATGTGGAGGACAACCCCGCCGAGGTGTCTTCTGACGGGACTAATGGGATATTGAGGTCACCTCCTACCACTAGGTGGCCTTTTGCAAACCGTGTCAGCTGACCCAGTTGTCTGGACAGAAAGCTGTCTTGATGCTCATTTGGGGCATAGAGATTTGCAAAGGTAATTTGAGTCTGGCCTATCCGACCTTTTAGGAACAGATAGCGGCCTTCCGCGTCCATTTTAGTTTCCTCATGGGTCCAAGGAACCCTGGCGGAGATCAGTATAGAAACTCCCCTTGATTTTGTGGCTGTATAGTTGGAATGGTATACCGTAGGGTAGTACCTGTTTTTCAGCATAGGTACATTTTTGTCTTTAAAGTGTGTCTCCTGTATCAATACTACATCCGCGCCCAGGCGTCGTATATCATGCAGGAGCATCCTCCTTTTTTCAGGGATGTTCAGCCCTTTGACGTTCAGCGAAACAACAGTCAGGCGGTCCATGCCCGCGTGCACCGAGGGACGGACCTCTAGGGTCCGGAAAGGGGTGGGGTGTGTGGGAGGAGGACCAGCCTCACAGGAGGGGGAACAGGGATGAACGGAAGGAGAGGGAGTGGGAGAGAAAAAGGGGACGAAATTAGATTAGGAAGCCAACACAAGAGCGTGTGGCTCAGTGAGAGATAGCTAAGTTAGCCCAAGTGGCTAGGGCGCTCTCCGGTGTTAATCCGGGAACTGAGCGCAGTCCTAGGTGGGTGGGTGGGTAGACGGAACCAGCGGAGCGAGCTCCCGGGTCCCCCCCCCCCCCCCGGCTGTTAATGTTGGTGGGGCTCAGATCGGCATTACAACCAAAACAATAGAAGGTCAGTTAAGTTTAAATATAGCAGCATAAGGGATATAAGGAGTACACATTATAAGATAAGGGCAACTGTAACAACACAACATTACTTATGGAAATGCAGGCCTGCAGAGCGTCTCAGCACAATTCTCTAAAAAGTCCTGAGTCCCAGTGAGGCGTCTGCACGGCCCGTTCCGGCAACAAAATGAAAAGAGGGGAGAGAAGGAAGAGGACAAAGAGGAAGCAAACCAATCAGAGGTGGGCACTGTGTCCCCGCAACAATACCAACATGTAGATAAACAGGCCGCTGTTGCTGGTCTCCTGTTAACAGAAGGAGGTAAGGGAACAGCCCGTAACACATGCAGCAGCAGCTGGTAGGCACATTGCTGCTAGAGACTTTTTCTGCCCCCCCCCCCCGCCCAAGCAATCCACCGTCCACCTAGTGGACATCTGCATCCCCTGACCCCCTCTGAAACATGTTATATAACGATCCCATTTCCCTCAACCTCCCCATCCAAAAGATCCCCCGTATGTCTCATAGTTACTTCACTGTGCATCATAACCATTGATGTCCAAAAAATAAAATAAAAAATAAAAAATAACATAAAAAGAAAAACATCTCCTCTCCCACCTCTCAGGCTCCCAGTAGAGTCCTGGATCTCTCAGGGCCTAATAAGTAAAGCCTGTCACAATATCACCAGGAAGTCCGGGCAGCTCCTTGTAAGGCAGGTATCTCCCCTGTGTTTCCCGTGGTGGCGGTACATGAGGTCAGTTCAGCTCCGGGGAAGGGAGAGGGTCAGTCACCAGGGGAGATCTGATAGCCTGCGTGAAGTATCTGAGCCAGATAGGTCTGAGGGATAGTGCCTCAATGGTATACTTAGTCGCGTGGCCAGGGTTGGTTGCCATCCCCCTCCCTCCTCCCACGGCGGGGGACCAGGGTGCCTATTGCCATGTAGCGGGCATCTCACTGGTAGTGGCCCCAAGTCCTCCCCAAGGGATGGTGTAGTACTGTTGGTTATCTGAGGAGGGGCAGCTCAATGTGGGCGAGCAACGGGCGGAGCAAGAGGGGTAAGCAGGCATGTCGGGCTCTAAGGGGGGTAAAACAGGGCGTTCAGCCGGGAGGGTCTTTTCCGCAACTCCGGGCCTCTCCGGCTCGGTAGGTAGTTTCCGGGAGCATTTCAGAGTACTTGTAACTGAATGCGGCCTACATCAGACGGCTAGGACTGGTTGCCAACCCCCACCCTCCACCCCCCGGTACACAGCGCAGGACTGGGGGCCCGGATTGTGGCCTATGTTGGTCAGGGATCTCAACGCATCGCAACTCGCGGGGAGGGAAGGGGAGAGGCGGAGGAGATGACATATGAATCAGATAAACCAAGGGGGGGGCGTCAGGTATCCGGAGGATCCAGCTGCAGGGTGTGCCGAAGGGGATGAGGATTTTCAGGGCGGCATCGTGGTCGTTCAACGGTGCTACAGAGTCAGAGGCAAGGGGGGAGGAACAGTCAACAGACAGTGGATTGCGGCCCAGGGCCTACTCACAGTTTAGTCACGTAACTCCCCGCCCGAGGGAGCTCTCCGACGTCTCCTTCCCTGCCTCTGTTGGCGCGGCTGCGCGGGCACTCTGAAGTTTGAGGGACCCGATCTTCCGACGGAGCGCGGTAGTAGCTGTAACCAGTCCGGTACTGGTATCTGGTCGGTTCCCAGGAACTGGAAGAGGCCGGGTAGGTCCGCCGGGGTCTGCAGGTTATAGGCTCTTCCATCTTTTCTGAAGGTGACAGACAGAGGGTATCCCCATCTGTATGTGTAGCCATTTTCTTTCGCCAGCTCCAGTACAGGACGCAGCATCGCTCTGCGGCGTAATGTTGCCCTCGAGAGGTCCGGTAAGATTTTAATTTGGGATCCGTCTATCTCCACCTCTCCTCTATCCCACGCCATCCGGAGTATGCGCTCCTTTTGCGTATACCTCAGCAGCCTGCATATGATGTCTCGGGGCCTGTCCTGATCCGCGGCCCTGGGGCCCAGGGCCCTATGTGCCCTGTCCACCTCCACCTCCTCCGTCGGCTCCTCCAGGACGTCACGGAACAGGCCCTGCAGCCTGCCATCCAGCGTCTCCGCTCCTACCGATTCCGGTACTCCCCGTATCCGCAGGTTGTTGCGGCGGCTTCGATCTTCCACCTCTTCCAGGTGTAGCTGTAGGGCCACCGCCGTGTCTCTTTGCTGGTCCCTGTCCCGCTCCAGGCCCGACACCCGCCGCTCCAGCTCCACCAACGATGTCTCGCCTGACGAGACTCTGTCCGTCAGGGTGGTTACCTCCGCTTTCACCTCCTGGATATCGCGGCGGTGTGTCTCCTCCAGCCGTAAGATGAGGGCCTCAATGTCCGTACCTGTAGGTAGCGCCTGAAGAAGGGCGCGAATATCTTGGTCCGTCGAGGATCCTCCGGGGGAGGAGGTCGGGGACGCCATGTCCAGGTCCTCCGGTCTAGATGGTGTCTGCGGGCACAGGAGTGAGTCCGGCTCAGCAGGTAAGGGGTCCCACTCACTATGTTCTAGGTCCTCCGGCAGTACTCCACGTGGTGTGCCTCGTGGTGCTGTCGCCCGGGCCCCTGGCGATTGCTGTTGGCTGGGCTGGAAGTAACGGTGTAAGTCACCTGTGGCTGCTCCAGAGCGGGTCACTCGGGTGTTGGGTTTGATGTTGCGTTTCTTGGTTGATTGCATGCCGATTTTTAGTCAAGTTTGGCCGGCAAAAGGGGGTTTAGGGCCGGGAGCTCTAAGAACAAGCAGCCTCACTCATCCATGTCCAGGCCACGCCCCTCCTGAAATTTATTTTTGGCTCACTCACACAAACACAATTTAGAGTTGAAAATATGTTTATTGGTATTTTAACATAATAAACAAGAACAGTATGAGGTGTCACAGTTAGGGAACAACCGTAGGTATACAGCAGTAAAGAGTCAGCCCACAGTCTGACTCCCACCAGCGTAGAACATAGTAAGAACATATATGACAAGAACCCAAACAAAAATTATGAGCGGCCATGAGGGCCTCTGAATATGTGACAATAGCGTAAACAGAGCCTCCAGGAAGGAGACAATAAAGTAAAGAAAAAAAATGACAAAAAGGACAGAGACCAAAAAAAAATTGAAAGTAAAGAAAGAAGAAAAAAAAAAAGTTAAAATGGACATGGACAATCAAGAATCAGGGGTGCGAAAGGGCGGGGAAGAGGAGGAGGGAGAAGGAAGGAAAAGGAAGCATGGGGAGAGAAAGAAGAAGAAAGAGAAGAAAGGGAAGCTAGGGAGGAATCTGCGAGGAGAGTTGCTGACAGAGCACTTGAAGGATACCATGAAAGGTAAGAAGAGGAAGGGGAACCCAGCACGCTTTAAGGTATTGGCACATATAGGAGCGATCATGGCTGGGAGGACAACATGTTCGCCAGGGTATCAGAGGAAGAGAAGTGGAGCCAGACGAGCCACAGTAATTTATAATTATCAAAAGTGTCGTTATCAAGTGCCAACATCTCCTCCATTCTCATGGTGTCGTTCATGATGGAGACCCAGCGTGACAATGGGGGAGTTGTGGTCGACTTCCAATAGGAAGGTATGAGCTGTCTTGCCGAAGACATGAAGAAACGGAGGAGGCACCATTTTTGCGATTTAACAGATCCCGGTAGTATAGAGAGAAGAGCAATCTTAGGAGAGGGAACCAGTGATAAAGTTTGTTGTAACATTTAAATACCTGAGTCCAGAAAGAGCGGATCCTCTCACAGTCCCACCAGACATGTAGATAGGTCCCCACAGCAGCGGAGCAACGCCAGCAGGATTCTGGGGTGGACGGAAATATTCTGTGCAACACAGAGGGAACCTTGTACCATCTTGATAGAATTTTGTAGTTCTTTTCCTGTGAGTAGCAGGATATCGTGGACTTGTGGGTAAAGTAAAACAAAGTCTGCCAATCTGTTTGCCGAATGTCCTCACCCAAATCTGCAGACCACACCCCAGTGTAAGAGGGCAGCTCGGAGTGCGTGAGTGTTTGTAAGAGGCAATGGGGTCAATTCACAAAGAGAAACGTTATTGGTTTTCTTCAGGTGTTAAATTAGCACTCCTTATTTAACGCTAGCAAACATGGTATTCACGAAAGCTATAATCGTTATTTAACATAGTCGTTATGGTTTTCAACTGACTCTTTATCCAAATGTTATGCTAACTACTCAGACGTTATTATTAACATTTGGGACATTAAAATAACTCTTAAGATCGTTAAATAATGCTGGAGAGATGCATTCTGGGAGCAGAAGGGGAGGAGAACAGCTGCATGTGGAAAAGAGCGATACAGAGAGAGAGAGAGAGAGACACAAGCAATACACATGGAGATTGAGCAAGTGATGTGCAAAACTTCTAGTGTGTGCTTTTCTAAAGCCATGTGTATTTCCTCATACAGAGAATAAATCATGGGAGATGATAATCGGAATTTAGCTATCACCTGGGTTTCAGAAAAGTCATCCAAAATAGTATGTGAACGGAATACACGTTTATAAATCTGAACAACATTCTAACGTGTTCTTCTTCGCCTCTGGATAATTTTAAGTTCAAATAGAGCACGGTTCTAGCTTGCCCAACACTACACTACACTACAAAAATCGCCAAAAGCTTCCTCTAACAACAAAATATCGCCTGGGAAATGTCATAACGCCACCCTGAGGGAGGTTTTAATTTAACGATTGCTTAACGATTGATAATGTTTGTGAATTGCACTTCTGTACATATTTAATGATTTGACTCTTTAAAATAACGTTTTGAATCTTTAAAATAACGATTTGACTCTTTAACCACTTAGGACCCGGACCAATACGCTGGCAAATGACCCAAGGGGTTTTTGCGATTCGGCACTGCGTCACTTTAACAGACAATTGCGCGGTCGTGCGACGTGGCTCCCAAACAAAATTTGCGTCCTTTTTTTCCCACAAATAGAGCTTTCTTTTGGTGGTATTTGATCACCTCTGCGGTTTTTATTTTTTGCGCTATAAACAAAAATAGAGCGACAATTTAAAAAAAAATGCAATATTTTTTACTTTTTGCTATAATAAATATCCCCCAAAAATATATAAAAAAACATTTTTTTTCCTCAGTTTAGGCCGATACGTATTCTTCTACATATTTTTGGTAAAAAAAATCGCAATAAGCGTTTATCGGTTGGTTTTCGCAAAATTTATAGCGTTTACAAAACAAGGGATAGTTTTATTGCATTTTTATTAATTATTTTTTTTTTTACTACTAATAGCGGCGATCAGCAATTTTTTTCATGACTGCGACAATATGGCGGACACTTCGGACAATTTTTACACATTTTTGGGACAATTGTCATTTTCACAGCAAAAAATGCATTTAATTGCATTGTTTACTGTGGAAATGACAGTTGCAGTTTGGGAGTTAACCACAGGTGGCGCTGTAGGGAATGTGTACCTAATGTGTGTGTTTACTACTGTAGGGGGGTGTGGCTGTAGGTGTGACGTCATCGATCGCGTCCCCCTATTACAGGGATGACGCGATTGATGCTCCGGCCACAGAGAAGCACGGGGAAGCCGTGTGTACACACGGCTCTCCTCGTTCTTCCGCTCCAGGGACGGATCGCCGCACTGCAGCGGCGATCGGGTCCGCGAATCCCGCGGTCCCGGTCCTGGAGCTTCGGACCGGGTCGCGGGCGCGCGCCCGCGACCCACGGCTGGGTACTAAAACCAACGTATATATACGTTGATGTGCCCAGCCGTGCCATTCTGCCGACGTAAATCTGCAGGAGGCGGTCCTTAAGTGGTTAATAAGGATCCACACCTTAAAATATCGGTTCTGTGTAGGGAAACGTTATTTGATGATTTTTCAAAGCGTTAAATCGTTTAGTGAATTGAACTAGTTTTAATAACGTGCAAAATCGTTAAAATAACACTCGCAATCTGAAAATAAAGCTTTGTGAATTGACCCCAATATGTAGCCGAGAGAAGGTGTCTGGGAGTCTCCGACAGGGAGCACAGCTGTTCAAACTCTGTATGAGGGCGGTGTATGTGGGAGGAGGAATGCAGGTGCTGCGTGAATGTGGACAAGTGTAAGGCAGTGAGCCAGTCATGAGATCCTGCCGGTGTCACTGGCGACCCTAGCGTAGGGTGCACAAAGGAGGCCATTCAGTCTTTTTGAAGGGGCCTAAAGTAGACACACCAAAACCCTGGGGGAAGGAGGGATTGTCAAATAGGGAGGATAGCGGGGAAGGGTCGGAAGATAGGAGGGAACACAGCCCCCTGTCATACCACAGTCTGAGGGAGGCCAACGTAAGCAGGGAGGGAGGAGGCATGCATGCCCGCTCAGTCCTATAACCCCATAGGAGTGCTCGGAGATCTACGTGGGCCAAGTCCTGCTCCACGGAGACAGAGGCTTTCAAAAAAGGACGCGGGAACCACTCCAAGACACGCGTGATATGAGTGGCCTTGTAGTAGGTCTCGAAGTCAGGAATGCCAGCACCACCCTGTACTTCACCCTAGGTAGCCCCCGTCTCCACAAGAATCTAAGAGCGAGAGAGCGTAAGGACTTGAAGAAGGGCCTAGGGACTATGATGGGGACCGTTTGAAAGAGGTACAGAAGTTTGGGTAGAGTGTCCATCTTTAGGGTGTTGATTCGTCCGAACCACGGTAGAGAAGACCCCCCCCATTCCTCCAGGTCTTTTTGTAAACGGGAGAGCAATGGAATGTAGTTCAAGGAAAAGAGATTGGAGAGATTAGAAGGAATAACGACACCAAGGTACGAGATTCCTCTCGCCTGCCACTTAAAAGAGAAATTTGCTTTGAGCAAGGTCAACGTAGCGACGGGGAGGGAGACGTTGAGAGCCTCAGTCTTAGACAGATTGAGTTTAAAGTTGCTAAATGAGCCAAAGCGACGGAACTCCGCGAAGAGGGAAGGTAGGCAGATATGGGGGTCCTGTAGGTATACCAGAAGGTCATCGGCATAGAGGGATAGTTTGTAATGGGAGGAAGGCGTTTGGATACCGCGTATTGAGGGGTTTTGTCTAATGGCGCAAGCTAAATGTTCTATTACAATGACAAATAGAGGGGGGGACAGGGGGCAGCCCTGCCGAGTACCATTGGAGATGTCAAAGGGCGCGGAGGCAGAACCATTCACCAAGACCGAGGCTGAAGGCTGTGAGTAAAGGGACATTACCTTGGAGATAAAAGGCATTCCCAGGCCCAACTGTTCCAACGAGAGCCGAAGAAATCCCCAGTTGACCCGATCGAATGCCTTTTCGGCGTCGAAAGAGAGGAGACAAGCCCTCAGCCCTTTACGCTGGATGTAAGAGATTAAATGAATCGTTTTGGTGGTATTGTCCTTCGCCTCCCGGCCCGGGACAAATCCCACCTGGTCATTGTGAATCACGCCTGGGAGTAAAGGAGACAAACGATTGGCCAGAACCTTTGCAAACAACTTCAGATCAACGTTGAGCAGGGATATCGGCCTATAGCTGCTGCATTGAGAAGGATCTTTGCCTGGCTTGGGTAATACAGAAATATTAGCAGAAAATAATGCCTTGGGCGGGGTGAGGGAGTCATCCATGGTATTGAAGGCCTTAGCCATCAACGGGGATAAAAGTGGGGCAAAGGTCTTGTAGAAATGGGGGGTGAAGCCGTCTGGGCCGGGGCATTTGCCCACCTGCAAGTTTTTGATGTCGCCGAAAAACTCGGATGTAACTTCTGGTGAGCATAAAGTCGGGTTCCCCGGGGAGGGGGGGATGATTGTGTGTGCTCGCCTGTGAGTGTAGGGATGACTCAGATCGGGCCGGAGACGCTGGCGCCAGAGACATCGTAGCTGTAGAATGACGCTGTGATGCGGCTCGTGATCGAGCAACCCTGATAATCTGGGAAGATGTAAATGAGGGAAAGGATCAAAGTCTGTAGGGAGCTAATCCAGATGGGTGTCACTCACTGCGTGGGAGCTGTAGCCCATGAAACACCACTGTGCGCTCCGTGGAGAGCAGATTTGGTCCATAGGCAGCAGGGTTAGAGGATGGATAGGTCACCAGGGATCCCGGGTGCAACAAGATGGGTGCCGTCCTCCGGGACTAGGCCGAAGCCGCGGTCTGTCCTAAAAGCGCCTCCGGACGTCAGGAGCCATCCAGCGGGACCCGATCGCGGCACTTTTCGATTGCCCCCACCGGAGGTGCCACGGGTGATGGGCGGGATGGAGTGGCCGTCCGCCCCGCGGGCAGCAATACTACAATGCGGCAGACGCCGGAGGCTCCGCAGGCCTCAGGATGGCGGCGGGCCTCGGCAATGTGGAGCCGGCTGAGGGCCCGGGGAAGAAAGGGTCCGACCGGACACCACTGGACAGGCCGAGATCTGAGTGGGGGATGCCCAGATGTACGTACTAAAGCCCAGGGAGTAGATCCAGCAAGGGATGGCACCGCTGACAGCACCGTAGCGTGGAGGATGCACGAGGTGTCACAGGCCTCAAGATGGCGGCGTATCACGACCCTGCAGGGAGGACTCAAGGCCACGCAGGTATGTCTAAACTCCTCAAATCCAGCCACAGATGGTGCAAGGGATGCCCGGGATTAGATGGGGCAGCGTACAGGAGCTCCAGCGGCCCGAGCAAGCAAGGATGGTAATGGATCTCGGGACAGGGTCAGCGGAGCTCTGCACAAACACGTCCGCTCCAGTGCACGTCCAGACACGCCCCCCCCCCCCAAACACAATTTAATCTAAATTATTCTGTAAAAAAATAAATAAAAATAAGGTAGAGTCGGTTAAATAAATACCAAATATAGGGGGGGCGTGGCTTAGCTGGGAATGTAGACGGACGTGTTCCTGTGAAGCTCCGCCGGTTATCCGCACGTTTATCCTGACATCGGGTCACTGCTGGTTCCGTTCCGGTCTCGTGGAGTGTGTCCTCGTTCCCCACTGCTTCGGCTGTACTCTGGGGGTCGGATTCTGCCTGTAAGAGATGTCCCGGCGGAATTCTGCAGCCCGTGCTGCTCCAGACCATGTGAGCCAAGATGGCGCCGCAGCCTCGCAGGCGGCTAAGGAACGATACAGGGCGGCTGCTACTAAGCTCTTCTCCCCGCTTGGCACCCGTGATATACCGGAGGTTGCTGGGGACAGTGAGGGGACTCACAGCGGCTCTCACTCGGAGGCAGATGACACCATGCCTCTGGAGGATCCCTCGGCGCCTGTACTACCATGGGACGCAGTAAGTACTATCCCAAGGCCTTCTGAACAAGGGGCGGATGGGGCCTCGGGCTCGGACGACCCTGAACCCACCTTAAGAGACATATTTAGAGCCATCACAACTTGCAATGCCTCTGTGACACACCTGACAGCGGAGATTAAGGGAGTAAAGGCAGAAATGACATTTATGCGTCAGGATATGCAGAAGCTGCGGGACCGCACTTCTGCTGTGGAGGGGCGAGTTAGCGTGTTGGAGGATGATATGGGCCCCATGCAACGAGAATCTCACGCACAGCAATTGTTGGTCGCTAAACATGCCGCAAAACTCGATGAACTCGAAAATAGAATGCGCCGCAATAACGTTAGAGCTATTGGTATCCCAGAGAGGATGGAGGGAAAGAATCCTGTCGCTTTCATTGAGCAGTGGCTGACAGAGAAGTTTGGTAAAGACTCCTTCTCGCCTATGTTTGCAGTAGAGCGCGCACATCGTGTTCCTTTAAGGCCCTTGCCGCCGGGTAACCCCCCTAGAGCGTTTCTGTTTAAGATGCTCAACTATAAGGACAGAGACGCTATTTTGTTCAAGGCACGGTCCCTGGGAGATGTTCTGGTGATGGATAATTCGAGAATCTCTTTGTTCCCTGATTTTTCCGCGGATGTGCAGAAACAGCGTGCGCAATTTAATGATGTTAAGAAAAGGCTACGCTCTCTGGAATTACAATATGCTATGCTTTATCCTGCCCGTCTGAGGGTGGTGGCCAGGGATGAGGTTCATTTCTTTGATAAACCTACGCAGGCCATGCAATGGCTGGACAGAGAGGAACGCTCCTTGCGCGAAGATCTGGGAAGGAGGCGAAGAAATGAGTAACTGATGCTGTTCCAATTGGTCCTATACTATGTTGCAGGTCTGTGGGATCGGAGGGCCTGATTGTCCCAGAATCCTTTATAGGCGGAAGACTATTACCGCAGGAACTGTCTACACTGATTTTTGTTGCTCCCCTTTTTTCTTTTTTGTTCTCTACTCTATAAAGGACCTGCTACCTACTGGTTCTCTGATGCCGGCTAGTGTTTCTAGCCCCCCGGAGATGAGTCCCTCGTGGATAGTACGGTGTTCTCCGTACAGTTTTTCCTTTTTTTCTTGTTTTTGTTGTTTTGTTTTGGTTTTGTTTGTCAGACAATTGTCCTGCTGGACCGTCCACCTGCAGTCTACTTACCCTTTACTTTTACAGGGTCCGCCCATACCATCCGGACTTTGACATTAAGGAATGCTTCCCATTTACACTGTACCCTTTTAGTCACTGCTGGCTTGGGGAAATTGCTCTGGCTCCCTTTTATTTTCAAATGTGTATATTTGTTATGTTTGCAAAAAATTTTTACTTTTTGGCATTATGGCTACAAGACGTGTGGTATCTAGCTGGAATGTAAGGGGTTTAGGAGACAGAGTGAAACGCTTGGCGGTGGGACACATGCTCCGGCGACTAGATTCTTCTGTGGTATGCCTACAGGAGACACATATGTTACCTGGTCAGGTATCACCGTTCTCTACCAGACTATACAGTGCTCAGTTTCACTCTGCCTTCTCGTCCTATGCCAGGGGAGTTAGTATACTTATTAATACTAATGTTGCATTTACACTTACCTCCTCCCTTATTGATCCGGGGGGGCGTTATATTTTTCTAGTTTGTACTCTGGACGATTTGCACTGTGTTCTAGTTAATATATATATTCCGCCTCCTTTTTCTGTGGAAGTACTTAAGACTTTGGCCACCTTCCTATCTCATCACCCGGGTGTCCCTGCCCTTATTGTGGGAGATTTTAATAATTTCTTGTGTGCAAATTTAGATAAATTTTCTCCTGGGGTGTCGGCAGGTACCCGGACAGGGAGCCCGACGTCCTTTGCTCGTATTTTACAGGAGCTGGGGCTTAGGGATGTTTGGAGGATCAGCCACCCACAGGAGAAATGTTACTCATGCCATTCGGCTTCTCATAGGGGCCTTTCTAGGATCGACCTTGGGTTGGGCAATAATGAGATGCTCCCTTTAATATCTTCCTCACGGTATGAAGCGAGAACTGTATCAGACCATTCCCCCTTATGTATTGAAATAATGACCTCCAGACTTACTAAGCGAACCTGCTGGAGACTTAATCCGTTCTGGCTATTACTGTTCCCCACTCCTGACCCCATTCATACTGACCTGGTTAATTTTATTAGAATCAATAAGCACTCTACAGGGAAGGGAATTTTTTGGGATGCTCTTAAAGCTTATTTGAGGGGTCAGTTCATTAGATCTATTAATTCAATTAAATCTGGGACGAAGTCCTGGGAGCGGTTTGTGTTGCAGGAGGTAGAGAAGGCGGAGTCGGCGTTTGTCGAGTCTCCTTCTGTACAGACTGAGAGGGCATGGACTGAAGCTCAAACTATCGCTAAGCAGGTTGTTATGGCTAAAGCAGAAAATAAACGTTTCCTGACGCATTCATGGCAGCACACACTGGGTTGTGACTCCGCCCCCACAACCTGACAGGATTGGTTAGCTATAAATCTGAGTGGGAGACACCCGGCGTCATTCTCTTTTTTTATCCTCACCTGAACAGGACTGGAACGGACGTACAGCTCGCCTCCTACCGCTATCGCCCCAGCAGGTTCAGCCTCTCCTGTTTGGAAGTCCCCCCTGTACAGTCTCTAATAGAGCTTTATGGGGGGAACCCCGCTCTGGTGGTCTCGGGGGTCAAAATCCCGGCGAAATACCTGGCATCCTACAAGCTCTAAATGAGCTTAGATTTGGCAGTGGCTCCCCTTACCTTCCTGGATATCCTCTTGTCTTTCCTGGTCTGTCTCCCCTTCTTTCCGGTTTAATGGGGGTTTTTTTTTTTTGGAAACAGCACACTGCTGGGCCTTGTAGTTCCTCGCTCCTGGCGTCCCTCTGGCCGCTCTGCGCATGCGCGCAGCGGAATGATGATGTCAGGGGCTTACTCGCCCTCATCCAATATGGCGCGGGGTCGCGCGCGGCACCATTGCGCATGCGCGATCGCGTCATCAACGCCGCGACGGCGGCGCCAGTTTTAAATGGAAAACTTTTCCTTTTTCCTCTGAGGTTGCTGCTTTGCTCAAAACTTCTCTAGTTTACTTGCCCCAGGTAAGCCTTGTTCTTTTCCCAGAATGGCTGTGTCCCTCCCCCCTCCTAACCCCTTTTTCTCTTCCTCTTGTTTCCTCCAGCTGCTACTTCTATGCTTTATGGAGTCCACTGCCCTAGCAGACCACTGCCAACAAACAAGGTAGGTAGGCCATCAATAGAGGTAAGTAGAGAAGAGAAAAAAGAGAGCTGGCCACTAAACACTGCCTTCTTTCGCAGTCCCACCAGGCCCAACGATGCAAGCCCACGGCGCAGGGAGAGATCCAGACATTCATCTAGAAGATCCCGCAGAAGTCGGTCAAGAACCTCCTCCCGCTACCGCCGATCTAGGCGCAGCCGATCACGCCATAGTCGATCTCGCCACAGCGGGTCTCATCGGAGACGATCTCCCTCAGTGCACCACGAACGTTGCCATACCCGTCCTGCGGCTAATGCCTGCTGGGTGTGTGGTGCCATTGCAATGCCAGGAAAATTAGCATGTCGCACCTGCTTCAATGAAGCGGTTGGAGAAAGGGAGATGGACGCCAGGACAGCGACAAGTCTTGCCAGAGACCCAGTGCAGGAGTCAAACTGGACCCCTCTAACCGGCGGGGACCCCACCCCAGGCACCTCATCGGCTCTTGACCCCTATGCCCAACTAGCGGGAACCCTGTCCGACCAGGAAGAGCATGAGATGACATCAGGATTTGACTTCAGCCTAGTTGAGCCCTTTGCACGCTCCATTAAGGAGGCTATAGGCTGGGAGGACCCCGTGGCAGAACCAAAGGTTGGGAAATATTTTCCCGAACTAAGAAGGGATCCGGAACTATTTCCTTTCATAGATGAGTTAGAAGATCTCATTAAAGATGAGTGGGAAAAACCTGATAGGCGGTCCAGCCTCTCTAATAAGCTTGCTAAGCTGTACCCGCTAATGGAGTCCAAGGTATCTCCCCTTATCAACGCTCCCGTTGTCGATTCATCCCTGATGCGACTCGCCCGCCATGTCACCTTACCGATAGAGGACGCGGTCTCGTTCCGAGATGTGCTCGACCGCAAAATGGATCTGGAATTGAAGAAATCGTACTCTTCAGCAGGGGGAGCCTGTAGACCAGCGATTGCTACGGCTGCAGTCGCCAAAGCCATGTCCACATGGGCAGCCAATGCGGAGAAGGCCCTCTTAGAAGGGACTGACCAGAGGGAGGTGATATCCTCGTTACAAGAGATTAGGCTAGCAGGAGACTTTGTGGCAGGAGCCTCAGTGGATATCATTCGCTCCTCGGCTCGCTCCATGTTAGCCTCGGTAATGGCCCGCAGAGCCTTATGGCTGAAACCCTGGGTCGCTGACTCAAACTCCAAGTCCAACTGGTGCAAGATCCCGTATGATGGCGTAAACCTGTTTGGTGCGAAATTAGATACGGCAATCTCCAAAGTTACCGGAGGAAAATCGGGGCTTATCCCCTCCGACAGGAGACCCAAGCCCCAGAGGGGGCCTACCCTCAGGCGCAATCTGCCCGATAGGTACAGGGAAGCCAGAAATTATCGCCCAGGCAGGGAATTTAGAAGAGATGGGAGATCTACTCGCCCCCCCTTTGCTAGGGGTCAAAAGATGAAGGCCATTTCCACAGGGGACCAGCAAAAGTCTTTTTGAAGATTCGCCTGCCCACCCAGCTCAGGTGGGCGCCAGGCTCAGGAATTTTGCGCAACTTTGGGCGGAACATTTAGAAGATCAATGGGCCCTTTCCACGGTCAAACAAGGCCACAAATGGAGCTTTATGGGGACATTGCCTCACGCGGTTTTTCAACCCACCAAAATTCCCTCCTCCCCAGACAAAAGGAAACTTCTACTGCAGTACGTCTTGGATTTAATTCGGAAGGAAGCAGTCATAGAGGTCCCTTCCCACCAGAGAGGCAGGGGATTTTATTCCCCTCTGTTTCTGGTGCGAAAGAAATCAGGAGACCTTCGGCCTGTATTGGACCTCAAACGTCTAAACAAAAGGATCCAAATAGAAGCCTTCAAAATGGAAAGTCTCCAGTCTATTCTTCTGGCAGTGAACTTAGGAGATTGGATGCTGTCCGTCGACCTGTCAGACGCCTATCTTCACATTCCAATCCACCCCGCTTTTCAGAAATTCCTTCGTTTTTCCATCGGGCAACACCACTTTCAGTTTCGTTGCCTGCCCTTCGGCATCTCTTCAGCACCCAGGACATTCACAAAGGTCCTCCTCCCGCTCATAGCACTCCTCAGGGAGAGGGGCTTGCGGGTTCACCATTATTTGGACGACATACTGCTCCTAGCGGCGGATCAGGAGACTCTGCTCTTCCAACGCAACATCCTAGTCTCAACCCTTCAGAGCTTCGGGTGGTTAATCAATTGGCAAAAGAGCAGCCTAGAACCCTCACAGGTGATGACGTTCCTCGGAGCGCAGCTGGATACGAGACAGAACAGGGTGCAGTTGCCTCTAGAGAAGGTGGAACCCCTAGCTCGGAAGGTGCAAAACCTACTATCCTCCAGATCTACATCGGCCAGGTCTTGCCTCAGCCTGTTGGGCTCTATGTCCTCAACTATACCCATGATCCAGTGGTCCCAGTGGCGAATGAGGTCTTTACAAAACACTTTTCTCAGACAGTGGGACGGGACCTCAATGCACCAACCCATCAACATTCCCAGCCATGTGAGACCCGACCTTTTTTGGTGGACTTTGCCTCCCAAACTCAGGGGCTTCAGACCTATAGTCCCTCCGATTCCGGAAATTGTGACATCAGACGCCAGCGAGAAGGGTTGGGGGGCGCACTACCGGGATCAGACAGCCCAGGGACGATGGCCCTTTCCTGCTCGAGGAGTGGTCTCGAACATTCTGGAGCTTCGAGCAGCGTTCCAGGCCCTCTTGGCTTTCGAGCCTCTACTACAGGGGAAATACGTCCAAATTCGTATGGACAACAAAGTGGCGGTGGCCTACGTCCAGAGGCAAGGCGGTACCCGAAGTCGCACGCTACTAGAGGAAGTTCGCCCCATAATGGAATGGGCCCAGACACATCTATTGGACCTACGAGCAGTTTACGTCCCAGCGGATCAAAACACACTAGCCGACTTCCTGAGCAGGGAACTTCGATCGAACAACGAATGGTCTCTGAACCTCCGGGAGTTCTCTATGCTGACGGACACCTGGGGGATTCCGGAGATCGACCTGGCAGCGACACCAGCCAACACCAAGTGCCCGAGATTTCTGTCCAGAGTACCCTTTCCGACAGCGGAGGGGACAGATTGCCTTCTCCACCCATGGGACTTCAACCTAGGATACGCCTTCCCTCCGATTCCCTTGATAGCGAGATTTCTATGCAGACTCCGGAGATCGTCATCCACAGTAATAACGGTAGTACCATTCTGGCCAAGGAGGCCTTGGTTCACAACTTTACTACAGCTCAATACTTGTCCTCCTATCCATCTACCAACGTCACCGGACCTCCTACTCCAGGGCCGATCCTTCCATCCGGCCCCCGACAGGCTCCACTTGACAGCCTGGAGGTTGAAAGGGCTAGATTTAGGGAACAGGGATGCTCCCAGGCAGTCATAACCACCTTAATGCAAGCCAGAAAGGTTTCGACAAACACGGTCTACACAAGAATTTGGGAAAAGTTCACCCACTTGGCGCAACTTAGAGGCTGGAATCACACCTCGCCAGACCCTTGCCAGATCCTAGAGTTCCTTCAAGCGGGTATCGACAAAGGCCTGAGCTCAAACACCCTTAGGGTACAGATCTCCGCTCTTTCTGCAAAGACCGGCACTAAATGGGCCCTGCACCCTCTGATTACCCAGTTCATGCAGGCCTGTGCGAAGATCAGACCTCCAAGAAGACCACCCTTTCCAGCCTGGGATCTTTCGGTGGTACTAGAAGCACTTTCCAATCCTCCCTTCTTTCCACTCAGCTCAATCTCCTTATGGGACCTGACCCTGAAGTTATCCTTCCTCATCGCTATAGCTTCGGCCAGAAGAGTGTCGGAGTTGCAAGCTCTCAGATTCAAGGAGCCATATTTGATTTTTCTACCAGACAGGGTGGTGTTGAGGCCTTCTGACCGTTTCCTCCCCAAGGTTACCTCGGCTTTCCACTACAGCCAGGATATCGTCTTACCACGCCTTACTAACGAGGATGGGGAACCTCACGCCTTGGACATTAAGTCTACAATCTCCAGCTACCTGTCAGCTACCACCCATCTTCGCTCGTCGGACGCCCTCCTGATTATCCCTCACGGAGCCAGGCGAGGCCAGGCGGCCACCTCCCGAACCATCGCCTCTTGGCTAGTCAGAGCTATAGGAAAGGCATACTCTATTCAACAGCGAGAGGTCCCGGAAGGCATCAAAGCACATTCAACCAGGGCAGTGGCGACCTCCTGGGCAGCATATTGCGGGGTCTCTTCAGAGACCATCTGCAGAGCAGCTACCTGGTCTTCCAGGCATACCTTCATATCCCACTACAGAGTGGACGCAGCTCTTTTGGCTACATCTGAATTTGGCAGATCAGATCTGTCTTCAGGGCCAATTCTTCGGCTCTCTAGAGAATAAATACTTTGCATTGAACCCTCCCGACTGGCGAGTTATTTCCCAGTGTGTGCTGCCATGAATGCGTCAGGAAAATGGAAAATTGTATACTCACCTTTCCGTAATTTTCCTTTCCTGACGCATCTTCATGGCAGCACACAACTGCCCACCCTACTGTTCAATGATGATATATACGGAGAATGACGCCGGGTGTCTCCCACTCAGATTTATAGCTAACCAATCCTGTCAGGTTGTGGGGGCGGAGTCACAACCCAGTGTGTGCTGCCATGAAGATGCGTCAGGAAAGGAAAATTACGGAAAGGTGAGTATACAATTTTCCATTTTTTTTCTTCAACAAAAATACTTTGAGGAAGGGGAAGCTACGGGCCATCTGCTAGCTATGATGGTGCGTTCACAAAGGGGCTCTGCTCATATTGAAGCGATCGTCACTCCCTCTGGAGCTTTGGCGACGTCTCATGCAGACATTTTATCCACATTCAGGGATTTTTATGCTGACGTATACTCTTCTAAAGTGTCGCCTGCGGCGGGTGAGATCTCCTCCTTCTTGGACCAATGTCAGCTCCCGCGTCTGTCGGCGGCGGATGTGGAGCAGTTGAATGCCCCGCTCACAGCAGATGAGATGTTGGACGCGCTGGCGCTCTCCTCTCCCGGTAAGTCTCCGGGCTCGGATGGCTTGCCGGTGGAGGTATACAGGCGATACTCTGGAGTACTCCTACCTCTTTTGAGGGAGGTGTTTCTGGACGCATTTGAGAAAGGTACTTTGCCTGGGTCCATGAACGAGGCAGTAATAGTGTTATTGTTAAAGCCAGGTAAGGAAGCACACTCCCCAGACTCTTACAGGCCAATATCTTTATTGACAACCGACGTTAAGATACTGGCGAGGGTATTGGCCACTAGACTGGCTAAGGTTATACAAAAGCTTGTCCACAGGGATCAGTCTGGGTTTATCCCCTCCCGGTCGACAGCACTCAATATCAGACGTCTCTTTTTAAACCTTCAGTTACCGGCGGATAATGAGGGCCAGAGGGCGATTCTTTCATTGGACGCCGCCAAGGCCTTCGACAGTGTCGAGTGGCCCTATTTATGGGAGGTTCTGGGTCGTTTCGGTCTTGGGGACACTTTTATCAGAAGGGTGCGCTTATTATATGCTGCCCCCACGGGCAGGCTCCGGGTTAATGGGGATCTTACGGATCCCTTTCCTCTGTTTAGGGGTACGAGGCAGGGGTGCCCTTTGTCGCCCCTGCTTTTTGCCCTGGCCCTTGAGCCATTAGCGGCTGCCATTAGATTGTCCCCTTCGGTTACTGGCTTTAACAGAGGCACATGTGCGGAGAAGATTTCCCTTTACGCGGACGATACATTGTTATATCTGGGGGATGTCGATAAGTCTCTTCCGGCTGCTATGGGGCTGATTAAACTTTTCGGTTCCTTGTCAGGCTTTTCAATAAACTGGAACAAATCTGTCCTCCTACCTGTGGATGGCTCATTTGCTTCGTTGCCGGATGCCACCGGATCTTTAAAAGTGGTCTCATCCTTTAAGTATTTGGGAATTCAGGTAGCAGCTAACCCGCGGACGTACTTAGAGGACAATCTCTTACCCCTTTTTCATAGATTGCAAACAACCTGTAACACCTGGTGTAAACTCCCATTGTCCGTTATAGGTAGGATGAATTTAATTAAGATGGTGTGGGGCCCCCAACTGTTATACATTATGCATAATTCTCCTCAATGGATCCCCCGTAGATGGTTTGCTCGGATAGATACTCTGTTCAGATCATTAATTTGGAAGAAGAAATCTGCTCGTATCCGACTCTCCACATTACAGTATAGCAAGGATCAGGGAGGAGCGGCAGTTCCTAACCCTAAATTCTATTTTTTAGCCTCTCAATTGCAGCATCTGTGCGGGATGGGGCAAATCGAAGAACGTGATTCCATTGATACTTTATTACGTATGGGAGCTCAGGATGCGTCGGTTTTGGCATGTCTGGAGGCGGGATTTCCACACCTGCCACGGACAGCGCCTACTGTGATTCTCCTTAAGAAACTCTGGTCCCTGGTGAGGTCAACTCTAAATATTGCAGGTTTTCTGGCAGAAACCCCTCTATGGGACAATCCTAATTTGGCGGAAGTATATAAACTAGATGGTTTTCTGCTCTGGAGACAGGCTGGTATTCACCGTATTGCTCAACTTTATCAGCAAAACGTACTCAAATCTTTTCAGAATTTACAGGATGAATTTGATCTCCCTAGGTCTCAGTTCTATAGGTACCTGCAGCTCCGACACGCTTTACAGGCCCAGGGCCGGATTTCTGTGCTCCACTTGTCTAGCCACCGCTTGGTCAGGGATATATTCTTTGGCAAGGACAGGAAAGGCCTGATCTCTTATGCATACTCCACCCTTCTGCTGTCCATCCAAGACTCAGCAACTTTACCGTGTAGGAGAGGATGGATGGAGGACCTAGGTGATATTAATGGGGAAACTTGGGACATATGTCTACAGGCAGGACCTCTTACGTCAGTCTCACAGTCTCACAGGCTGTCTCATTTATTTTTGCTACATAGAGCATATCGCACGCCTATCCAGTTATTCCGTTGGGGTAGGAGGGATTCTTCCTTATGTGGATGGAAAAATGTGTAGCGCTAAGTATGATAGAATATAAATGAATATAATATATCTATGTGCTGAAAAAGTATGTGTAATTAAAAGGTGTGATCATAGAAAAAATAATATTTGTTGAAAAAATATCCAACCGTACACAATATAAAAAATAACCAATAACAATAACAAAATTGAGTGGTCACAAACGTGAGAAATAAAGTGTCCGAACAGAAAATGCAATCAATGTCCAAATACAAAGGCTAAAAGTGCTCAATGCAAACAAGTGATGTCCTCTAGGCGAACTCTTGTATGGTGATATAAGAAAAAGGAAGAAGACCTTCACCCAATAAAGCATGGAGGCTTACCGAATCAAGTGGACTCTACCAGCTATACAGACTAGAGAGTCACATAGGCTTTGGAACATCCAGCATGGATCGAGGCCTCGTGGAACTGCCGGTGACAGGGATGTAAATCTGCACTGTAATCCGGGAGGGAGACTTCTGATGTCCAGGGCTTGATGCTCAATAAGTATACATTGAAAGTAGTGTGAAGGAAAAAGAAGGAGCAATAGTGTGATACCGTCACGGTAATTAAAAGATTTAATAAGTATTAAACTTACATGAATCAGAATAAAAAAGCGCGCTTGTAGTCATAATGTGGCGACAGTAGAGTCTTCCCTGACGCGTTTCGTGTACAAACACGTTATCAAAGGGTAACAGACCACCATAGCCACTTGGATATAAATACACAATAAGTGGTCCCTTGATGAGAGTCACACTCACCTCACATGCAGCATCGTTAATTGGTCCACTTCCTGAATAGGCCAAACATGGCGTCTGGGCTTGAGTTCCAAGCCTCATTGTGGATGTTTAATGCTGGCATACAGAACTAAAAGTATCGTGGACCATGAGCCACTCACCAGTCGAATTGAGGTTAGAAAATAATATTAATAGGGAAACACAAAGGCTACATAGTAAACCTGAGTGTTATATGATATATAACCACAGAGTATGCACAGATATCAGCCACGTTTAAACAGCTCTACTGAGTGGATCCCTCAATAAAGATGGCGTTAGGAGACATTGTACATCACGAGTAGGGCACCCACAGATAGATCAGTGTGGGGCCTCGTCATGATGTGTAATAATGCAACGTGTATAGCGCGATGACGCGCATGGCCATAGGCGGGCCATCTACACGTTAGCCTGGGTCATGAGATGCAGTCTATCTGGGGTGCCGGATGCGGACGGCGTAGCGAAAAACCGCGCTCGCCCAATCAAACGGCGCGCACATACGTCACAGTCAATGTGCGCTCACCGATTGGACAGTGTGTATGTCACACACTTCACGCCGTGTGCGTCACGATGCACGCTGCAAAGATCACGTGGTGCGCTGCATCATATGCGCTCCACCTATCACGTGATGCGCTCCATCGTGTGCGCTCCACCTATCACGTGGTGCGCTCCATCGCATACACTCGTCACGGCCAACAAAAATAAATACACGAATGTATTCGATTAAAAGGATGGTGCAATTTGGGAGAAAAAAATTGCAATATAAGAATTAATGAGTCAATGGAGTGAATAAACGACTCTAAAGGTAAAAATATAATGGTTATATAAAGACAAAAGGACAACCTTAAGGGATAAGGAGGGCGTTCACGATGGCACTACACTTATAACTTAGGGGACAAAGAAAAGGCCGGCCTTAATATTAGATGAGTCCTGGGAATTAAGGAAGTATATATCGGAGGACAATGAATAATTGGAATAATTAGATGTGCGAACTGGAAATATGAGTGGGACTCTCAACCAGGGCACCACGCACAAATGATTTCCTCAAAATTATACATTCGGTATAGTATAAATATGTGATACAAACAAATTTGCATTGAATAGTATGTGAACCAAAAGACCACGTTTCACAAGATGAAGCATAGTAAATAATGAAAAAATTAATATAATGAAAAATATATAAAAATATAGACAAATAGTAAATACAGTGACATGTTATGTGTTACTGAAAATATGACCACAGTATGTCTCATATTAAGATTTATCTATGAATGAATTAATGTCCCAGTCTACATTCAAGCCTGATGGGCGGTGAGACTGGAGTTCGAAAATCCAGAACGTTTCAAGACGTGAAACGCCCCTGGTTTTAGCACCGCCCCTCCATGGAGCTTCATATTTGTCAATTATTAAAAACTGGGAGCCCCTAGGATCTTTATTATGATATTGTTTATAGTGTCTTGGGACAGTATGGTTGACATCGCCACTTTTGATGAGAGAAATGTGTTCACCAACTCGTACTGAGAAAGATCTGATCGTACGGCCGACATATTGCTTGCCACACGGACAAGTGATTAAATACACTATATAGCTAGTTTCGCATGTGCCAAACTGTCTAATGGCGTACTGTTTGTGTGTAACCGTAGAAGAAAAATGTGTGACCTTACGTTGCAGAGGTGTGTTGTGTTGGCATACTTTACATTTTTTGCAAGGAAAAAAACCGACCATTTGGTGAAAAAAATAAATCTTTTTTGGAGGATTAATAATATTAGGGGCAATACGATTGTGTAGTGATGGTGCTCCCCTAAAGACTACCTTTGCTTGTTCTGGGAGTATAGAATTCAGTATAGTATCATTTCTAAGAATGTCCCAATGTTTGTTGATAATATTCACCACTTGTTTATGTTGGATAGAAAACGAGGTAGTCATAGCGAACCTAAACTTGTCATCGACTGGAGGCTTAGGTTTGACTGCAACTAATGATGATCTGTCAAGGGTAAGTGCTCTTTGAATTTCTGAATTAACTAATTCAGTTGAGTACCCTTTCTCCACAAATCTCTGCTTCAACATTTCTGCCTCAGTTAGAAAAGATGTAGTGTCTGTACAGTTTCTCCGGAGCCTAAAGAACTGGCTCCGAGGTACGGATTTAAGCCACGAGTTATGGTGGCAACTATCAATAGGGATGAAGCCATTTCTATCTGTTGGTTTAAAGTATGTCTTGAATTGGAATTTGCGGTTAACCAGTGCTATTTCCAGATCTAGAAAATGTACACTAGTATTGCTAAATTCAAATGTAAGTGATATCCCTCTATCGTTCTGGTTCAAATCATTGAAGAAGGACTGTAATGTATCAGAACTACCATTCCATAGGAGGAGGATGTCGTCTATATATCTAGCCCAAATGACAAGGGATGGATGGTTTTGTACATAGACGACATCCTCCTCCCACTTGGCCATAAAAAGATTCGCAAGGCTAGGTGCGAACTTGGCCCCCATAGCTACACCTTTTTGCTGGAGGTAATAGCACTCATTGAACCAAAAATAGTTGTGTTTGGTTGCAAATTCAAGCAACTCTATGATGTAGTTGCTCTGAAATGGGGCAATGGTAGGTTCTTTGTTTAAAAAGTATTGCACTGCTGAAATACCCAAGTGATGCGGGATGCAAGTGTAAAGGGAAGCCACGTCTGCGGTGGCAAGTATGTAATCACCTTTAACATCCAATTGCTCCAATAGTCTGATTGTATCACCCGTATCTTTAAGATACGATGGAGTCTTCCTCACCAGAGGTTGTAAATAATGGTCTATATATTGGCCTATGCGGGCCGTGACAGAATCAATGCCACTAACTATTGGTCTCCCTGGCGGTTGGGTGGAGTGCTTATGTATCTTAGGCAGATAATAAATTGTGGGTATACGTGGTGCTTTTGGTACAAGAAAAGCCTGTTCTTTTTTGTTTAAGATTTTCAAATCAAAACCTTTATTGACTAAGGTTTGTAATTGTTTTTTATAAATATTAGTAGGATTGCTAGGAATCTCTTTGTATGTGTCAGGTTCATTAAGTATCCGTAGCATCTCTGTCTCATACTGGGATTTATCTAAGATCACAATGCCTCCGCCTTTGTCGGCGGGGCGTATGACTAGATCTTTACGATCACACAAAGATTTTAACCCTGACTTTGATAGGGAGGGTGTGTATGGTGTCTTAACGGATAGTTTAGACAAGTCACTTAGGACACATTCCCTGAAAATCCTAACAGCTGGTGCTACTGTTACAGGGGGATTAAACAGGGAAGGATTAGACAATCCGGAATGCACTGTCCCTGATGCCGCTGCCCTGTCTGTGTATCTTTGTGTGTTAGAACTTATATATCTTTGTATGTTGATCTTACGGATATATTTTTGGATATCAATAAAGGTCCCAAATTTACTTAATTGCTTGGGTGGAGCATATTTGAGACCCTTATCTAGTATCGATTGCTCATCAGGTGTAAGTGTCTTAGTGCTAAGGTTAAAAACACCCTGGCATTTTATGTTCTCCTTCTTTTTCCTTTTCTGGATTCTCCTGCCACTTCTGCAGCCTCTCTTGGGTTTGGACCTTTCTTTGTGAAATGGTCCTCGTGAAAACCCCGTTCACCATAAGTATCTGATCTCTCTTGGTAGTGTGGGGTTAACTCGCGACTATCAGCCCCACAATAATAGGAATCATGATCTCGTCTTTGTTCCCTTAGAGGAGAGAACCTATTGTATGTTGGAACGGGGGGTGCATAGTGTGGGTGAGGGTATTGAGGATATGCTTCATAATATTCTCTATATGGACCTGGTGAGGCATAGCTGTCTCGTCCATTTTGAAAGCGTGGTGGGTAGTGTTGAGAACTACCCCTGGATTGGCCTCTACCTCCACGTTTTGCCCTATTATTGCCCCTCCCCCTGATGTGATTTCTCGGAGTGCGGGGGCTAGGGTATGCAGGTCTAGACTGAGAGAGCGGTATGGCCCTTGAAGTGTCGCTACCCCTCTGAGTTAGATGGTTAGATCCAAACTGAGCAGTGACACCTCCGGGAGCCATAGAAGGAACTGGAAGGGATGGTAATCCAGATTCTATGGCAGGAGTCGTGTCCATTGCTGGAGCTGATGTGGTGGATGTGACAGACTTCTGCCAACCAAAAACACAATTGTTTTTGTAATCACCCACATCGCGAGAATACTTTTTGTGTTTTTTATTTCGCTGGTCACGGTCCTCTTTTTCCAAATGGTTCTGAAGATTGGACGAAAGGGAGCCATATTCAAGCGAATTTTTGTGTGTGGAGAGTTTGTCTTTTATTTCTTTAATCTCTCTATCAAAGGAGAGCAATCTATTCCTTTTCTTAGAGACAAGAAAACTCAAAAAACTAACACCTGCTTCATTGAAGTAACTAAACCAGGCACTAATTTCAGAGTCACCCTGTTGTGGGTGTACATCCCAACGTAGACTGCGTGGGACCATACTTTCAGAAATATACTGTTCCAGAAAAACAATATCCCATAGGGTGTGTAGTTCGGAAGTCATGATGTTTTTGAGTCTTAAAAACAACCCCCCCAACTCAGTGTCATTACCGGTGTTAGTGAAAACCCCTTTGGTATCAACAGTCCTGGATGCCCTATAATCGAAGACATCCATAATGATGTGTCTGTGGACACAAAATAGGACAATGAAGCTGCAGCGATATTAATGTTTCAGTGGATAACAAGATGTAAATGGATAGGGAAAATATCGCGCTGCTTTGGGTAAAATAAAATGAGCAGCTAAACACAGCTAATAGAAAACAATAAGCAAAAGATAATGTGGATGGAAAAATGTGTAGCGCTAAGTATGATAGAATATAAATGAATATAATATATCTATGTGCTGAAAAAGTATGTGTAATTAAAAGGTGTGATCATAGAAAAAATAATATTTGTTGAAAAAATATCCAACCGTACACAATATAAAAAATAACCAATAACAATAACAAAATTGAGTGGTCACAAACGTGAGAAATAAAGTGTCCGAACAGAAAATGCAATCAATGTCCAAATACAAAGGCTAAAAGTGCTCAATGCAAACAAGTGATGTCCTCTAGGCGAACTCTTGTATGGTGATATAAGAAAAAGGAAGAAGACCTTCACCCAATAAAGCATGGAGGCTTACCGAATCAAGTGGACTCTACCAGCTATACAGACTAGAGAGTCACATAGGCTTTGGAACATCCAGCATGGATCGAGGCCTCGTGGAACTGCCGGTGACAGGGATGTAAATCTGCACTGTAATCCGGGAGGGAGACTTCTGATGTCCAGGGCTTGATGCTCAATAAGTATACATTGAAAGTAGTGTGAAGGAAAAAGAAGGAGCAATAGTGTGATACCGTCACGGTAATTAAAAGATTTAATAAGTATTAAACTTACATGAATCAGAATAAAAAAGCGCGCTTGTAGTCATAATGTGGCGACAGTAGAGTCTTCCCTGACGCGTTTCGTGTACAAACACGTTATCAAAGGGTAACAGACCACCATAGCCACTTGGATATAAATACACAATAAGTGGTCCCTTAATGAGAGTCACACTCACCTCACATGCAGCATCGTTAATTGGTCCACTTCCTGAATAGGCCAAACATGGCGTCTGGGCTTGAGTTCCAAGCCTCATTGTGGATGTTTAATGCTGGCATACAGAACTAAAAGTATCGTGGACCATGAGCCACTCACCAGTCGAATTGAGGTTAGAAAATAATATTAATAGGGAAACACAAAGGCTACATAGTAAACCTGAGTGTTATATGATATATAACCACAGAGTATGCACAGATAGCAGCCACGTTTAAACAGCTCTACTGAGTGGATCCCTCAATAAAGATGGCGTTAGGAGACATTGTACATCACGAGTAGGGCACCCACAGATAGATCAGTGTGGGGCCTCGTCATGATGTGTAATAATGCAACGTGTATAGCGCGATGACGCGCATGGCCATAGGCGGGCCATCTACACGTTAGCCTGGGTCATGAGATGCAGTCTATCTGGGGTGCCGGATGCGGACGGCGTAGCGAAAAACCGCGCTTGCCCAATCAAACGGCGCGCACATACGTCACAGTCAATGTGCGCTCACCGATTGGACAGTGTGTATGTCACACACTTCACGCCGTGTGCGTCACGATGCACGCTGCAAAGATCACGTGGTGCGCTGCATCATATGCGCTCCACCTATCACGTGATGCGCTCCATCGTGTGCGCTCCACCTATCACGTGGTGCGCTCCATCGCATACACTCGTCACGGCCAACAAAAATAAATACACGAATGTATTCGATTAAAAGGATGGTGCAATTTGGGAGAAAAAAATTGCAATATAAGAATTAATGAGTCAATGGAGTGAATAAACGACTCTAAAGGTAAAAATATAATGGTTATATAAAGACAAAAGGACAACCTTAAGGGATAAGGAGGGCGTTCACGATGGCACTACACTTATAACTTAGGGGACAAAGAAAAGGCCGGCCTTAATATTAGATGAGTCCTGGGAATTAAGGAAGTATATATCGGAGGACAATGAATAATTGGAATAATTAGATGTGCGAACTGGAAATATGAGTGGGACTCTCAACCAGGGCACCACGCACAAATGATTTCCTCAAAATTATACATTCGGTATAGTATAAATATGTGATACAAACAAATTTGCATTGAATAGTATGTGAACCAAAAGACCACGTTTCACAAGATGAAGCATAGTAAATAATGAAAAAATTAATATAATGAAAATATATAAAAATATAGACAAATAGTAAATACAGTGACATGTTATGTGTTACTGAAAATATGACCACAGTATGTCTCATATTATGATTTATCTATGAATGAATTAATGTCCCAGTCTACATTCAAGCCTGATGGGCGGTGAGACTGGAGTTCGAAAATCCAGAACGTTTCAAGACGTGAAACGCCCCTGGTTTTAGCACCGCCCCTCCATGGAGCTTCATATTTGTCAATTATTAAAAACTGGGAGCCCCTAGGATCTTTATTATGATATTGTTTATAGTGTCTTGGGACAGTATGGTTGACATCGCCACTTTTGATGAGAGAAATGTGTTCACCAACTCGTACTGAGAAAGATCTGATCGTACGGCCGACATATTGCTTGCCACACGGACAAGTGATTAAATACACTATATAGCTAGTTTCGCATGTGCAAAACTGTCTAATGGCGTACTGTTTGTGTGTAACCGTAGAAGAAAAATGTGTGACCTTACGTTGCAGAGGTGTGTTGTGTTGGCATACTTTACATTTTTTGCAAGGAAAAAAACCGACCATTTGGTGAAAAAAAGAAATCTTTTTTGGAGGATTAATAATATTAGGGGCAATACGATTGTGTAGTGATGGTGCTCCCCTAAAGACTACCTTTGCTTGTTCTGGGAGTATAGAATTCAGTATAGTATCATTTCTAAGAATGTCCCAATGTTTGTTGATAATATTCACCACTTGTTTATGTTGGATAGAAAACGAGGTAGTCATAGCGAACCTAAACTTGTCATCGACTGGAGGCTTAGGTTTGACTGCAACTAATGATGATCTGTCAAGGGTAAGTGCTCTTTGAATTTCTGAATTAACTAATTCAGTTGAGTACCCTTTCTCCACAAATCTCTGCTTCAACATTTCTGCCTCAGTTAGAAAAGATGTAGTGTCTGTACAGTTTCTCCGGAGCCTAAAGAACTGGCTCCGAGGTACGGATTTAAGCCACGAGTTATGGTGGCAACTATCAATAGGGATGAAGCCATTTCTATCTGTTGGTTTAAAGTATGTCTTGAATTGGAATTTGCGGTTAACCAGTGCTATTTCCAGATCTAGAAAATGTACACTAGTATTGCTAAATTCAAATGTAAGTGATATCCCTCTATCGTTCTGGTTCAAATCATTGAAGAAGGACTGTAATGTATCAGAACTACCATTCCATAGGAGGAGGATGTCGTCTATATATCTAGCCCAAATGACAAGGGATAGATGGTTTTGTACATAGACGACATCCTCCTCCCACTTGGCCATAAAAAGATTCGCAAGGCTAGGTGCGAACTTGGCCCCCATAGCTACACCTTTTTGCTGGAGGTAATAGCACTCATTGAACCAAAAATAGTTGTGTTTGGTTGCAAATTCAAGCAACTCTATGATGTAGTTGCTCTGAAATGGGGCAATGGTAGGTTCTTTGTTTAAAAAGTATTGCACTGCTGAAATACCCAAGTGATGCGGGATGCAAGTGTAAAGGGAAGCCACGTCTGCGGTGGCAAGTATGTAATCACCTTTAACATCCAATTGCTCCAATAGTCTGATTGTATCACCCGTATCTTTAAGATACGATGGAGTCTTCCTCACCAGAGGTTGTAAATAATGGTCTATATATTGGCCTATGCGGGCCGTGACAGAATCAATGCCACTAACTATTGGTCTCCCTGGCGGTTGGGTGGAGTGCTTATGTATCTTAGGCAGATAATAAATTGTGGGTATACGTGGTGCTTTTGGTACAAGAAAAGCCTGTTCTTTTTTGTTTAAGATTTTCAAATCAAAACCTTTATTGACTAAGGTTTGTAATTGTTTTTTATAAATATTAGTAGGATTGCTAGGAATCTCTTTGTATGTGTCAGGTTCATTAAGTATCCGTAGCATCTCTGTCTCATACTGGGATTTATCTAAGATCACAATGCCTCCGCCTTTGTCGGCGGGGCGTATGACTAGATCTTTACGATCACACAAAGATTTTAACCCTGACTTTGATAGGGAGGGTGTGTATGGTGTCTTAACGGATAGTTTAGACAAGTCACTTAGGACACATTCCCTGAAAATCCTAACAGCTGGTGCTACTGTTACAGGGGGATTAAACAGGGAAGGATTAGACAATCCGGAATGCACTGTCCCTGATGTCGCTGCCCTGTCTGTGTATCTTTGTGTGTTAGAACTTATATATCTTTGTATGTTGATCTTACGGATATATTTTTGGATATCAATAAAGGTCCAAAATTTACTTAATTGCTTGGATGGAGCATATTTGAGACCCTTATCTAGTATCGATTGCTCATCAGGTGTAAGTGTCTTAGTGCTAAGGTTAAAAACACCCTGGCATTTTATGTTCTCCTTCTTTTTCCTTTTCTGGATTCTCCTGCCACTTCTTCCTTATGTCCAAAACGTTGTGGGGAGGAGGGTTCACTTGTTCACCTCATGTGGCGCTGTCCAAAACTGCATCGGTTCTGGGGTACTGTTACAGAGATTATTTCCTCTGTTTTCCAAGTTCGGGTCCCGTTGGACCCCCTAATATGTGTACTGGGTGCAGTGGAGGAAGAGGTCTACCCCCCTCCAGCTAATATTGCGATGATTAGACTTCTATATATAGCCAGAAAACTCATAGCTAGATTTTGGTTGTCTCCACATGCCCCGACCAGGAAACAGTGGATTGAACAAGTCAATTTTATCCTTATCAGAGAGTACTATACCTATCAACATAGAAATGCTGCCCAGAAATTTGATTCTATTTGGGGACCCTGGTTGGGCACCCCGGGACTAGCACCCCCACAACTGGTGATGTCTAGGCTATTGCAGGTATAGGAAGCACCTCCGCGTTAAGAATAGTCTGTGCGGGTTCCAGGTATTAACTGCAACGTGTATCTTAGGCCCTGTATGTTGGTGGGTAGGAACGGGTTTGGATTCTCTAGGTAGACTGTGGGTGGTAAAGTTTTGGTTGAGGCCCGTTGGCCACATAGGTAGTTGTGCTGGGGGGTAGGGTTACGCCTGCCTGACCGGTAAAGTCTAATCCTAGTTGATGTATGTAAGTGCCTTGATTGTCATACCGCTTCCTATGATATACCATATGGACTGTGTATATTTCATTTTGTCTTCTTTTGAACCTTTATAATGTGTCTGTATGTCATGTTTCATTGTCTTGGTACAATACATTATTTTTCTGATTTAAAAAAAAAAAAAAATACCAAATATGTCAAGCTTCAAAACTGTTATGAAAATGTACAGTTTTCAAAGTTGGTAACAAGTATATCTTAAAAGCCTTTATGTCACATCAGTTTAGGGTTCATGTTAAAAGTAGGACCTATAATTATTCTCCTCACTCAGGGCATGTTGGTGTTTGCATTTTTGTGTGCATGGTGATGGGGGCGTGTTTAAATCATTTGCAACTGGGGCGTGGTTACCGTGCGGCTGCATGGACGGCTGAGACGAGAGATTTACTCCAGCGTCGGGAAACCCATCGATTTGAGGCACCGTGGGCTGGTCTGGACAGCTCCAACGAACGGCTGTTACCCTGCTCAGCACCCAGGGATGGCCAAAAAATGGAAATCCGCCGCTCAACCGGCGAAACTAGAGGACTTTTTCTCCCCTAAGACCAGCGGCGTGATCCAAGATGGCGCCGGCGGCGGGTCTCCGGCCTCCACAGGGAGATCCTCTGTTAGCACACCGAGCCCTGGATCGAGGGATGGCTTGCATCGCCACTCTCCAGCTGCCTCAACTCCCCTCTCATGCAGCCCGGTGAAGTCGACACCCCGCTTATCAGCTGAACCGCATTGCTCCAAGGTGAGTGCAATGCAGGGATCCATTGATGACACACGAGAGCTAGCAGACACCATTAATGCATTCCCCACTACTAACCAACCTATATCAGATACCACATTAAAGGACATGTTGATTTATTTGCGTAGTTCCCTGCATTCAGACATGATGGAATGCGTGAGAAATTTTAAAACAGAGATGGGGGAATTAGGTGGTAGAATTGACCATGTGGAAAAGAAAATGGGTGAATATGCATCCTCATATAACTCTCTGGTGGACTCTCATAATGACCAGTCGGATGAAGTCGCATGGCTCAAAGCTAAAGTCACAGATCTCGAAGATAGGTCAGGCAGGAACAATATTAAATTGCATGGCGTTCCTGAAACTGTTCTTCCTGCCCAACTCCATCAGTATGTCCGGGAGCTTATGACTCTGAGCTGGTAGTCGAGCTGGTAGTCGACAGGATTTATCGCCTGCCCAAGCCTGCGCATCTCCCGGAAAATGTACCTAGGGATGTTCTGATGCGAGTGCATTTTTATCACGTTAAAGATCAGTTTATGCTGGCATTCCGCAAGAATTCTCGGCCACCTGAACGATTTTCTACTTTACAAGTGTTGCACTCCACAATCACAATATTATCTACAGGTGGGGTTACCCAACCAAGCTTACTATAACTAAAGATGGTGTCTCCTCTGTGATCTTGAATCTAGAAAAGGGGCTTGCACTTCTGCGTGAGTGGGATATCCTGCCTGAACACCCCCTAGAAGGGTAAGCTTCCACCGCCAAGATCCAGATTCAGGGTGACTGGAAACTGGTGTCACACAAACTTAACAACAAAAATAAGTCATAAAGCCCCCGTGCCTCAGTAATGAAGCTTTTCTTGATGTACGAGTTTCCTGACTTACACTGGAGTTCTCACCCCACGAACTTCCCCTCCTTGAGCTATGTACAGATACTCTGTCATCAGATTCCGAGCAGAATCTCCCTTTTTATCCCTTCAGTTTTTTGTTTGTGTTCTGACTTTTCTACTTTCAGTTCCTACATTGTTTACCCTTTTCCCTGTTTTGTTTGAGATGGATACTGTGCTGCTTATGTTGAAGACACCTTGTTCATCGTTCGCATTCACCGCCTGGACCTCGCTGAGACTGGGGGGCAGTCTGGAGTTCTATAAGGTACTACTATCTTTTTCTTTTTGTGACGTCCCATGGCCCTCACAGTGACTTCCTTTAATGTCAGAGGTCTGAATCACCCCGTCAAGCGGGCTTCAGTTTGAAAAGAGGCCCTGAAGTTACGCTCGGACATTCTATGCCTACAGGAAAGCACTGGATGGCAGCAAGTGCGCCCTCTTTCCAACACAACAAATTTCCACACATCTTCCAGGCCTCTGCCCCAAAAAAACAGAAAGGAGTCCTCATTGCTATCAAAGATTCTGTAAATTTCTCACTCCAAGAGACACTTATTGATCCTAATGGTAGATTTCTGATCTTAGTTGGGATATTCAACAATAACTTATATACATTGGTTAACCTTTACGCGCCCAATATCCACCAACTTCGCTTTTTGTGGAGACTTTTCTGCAAAATCAATAAGATCAGGAAGGGTGCTCTGATTGTGTGTGGTGACTATAATTTGACAGTTGACTTCGAGATGGACACTACCTCCAAGTCCAAACGCCTCCAACCTGTCCTTCAACCCCTGCTTCATTCTGAAGATATGTTTGACGCTTAGAGGTGTCAACAGTCAACATTCAAACAAATAAGATTATTCCTTTCATTCTTCCAGGCAAAACTCATACTCACGTATAGATATGATCTTGGTTGATAAGCTTTTGCTGCAAAGGGTCTCCTCGTCCACCATTCATGACATCACTTGGTCGGACCATGCTCCGGTGTCTTTTGTGGTGGACGGGGGGATCCCGGTATCTAGATCCTATGTCTGGAGGGCTAACTCCCACCTGCTTCAGCATCCCTCCCAGGTGTCCTACCTGACCGTTCACCTGAAGGAATTCTTCTCCTTGAAATCTGGGTCTGTTTCTAAACCATTTACTGTTTGGTGTGACCATAAGGCCTATGTTAGAGGCATTTTACTTCAACCTTGTGCTCTGGGCAAAGAGGCAGAGGGCACAGAATTTAGACTCTATCCTTTCTGAAATTAAATCCCTAGAATCACAGAACAAGCAGACTTCTGACAGTCTGACGGCTACTAAATTGTTTGGGTTGCGCTCGGACCTCAGGCGAATGTTACTTGAACGTTACGACAAACATGTCCAATCTCTCAAACTGACTCATTATGCTTCTGGTAATCGAGCAGGCAAATTTTTAGCTCAGCGGTTGAAAAACCACAAAGTGAAAACTACTTTTCTCTTTTTTATCAGTAACTCAGATGGTGGTAAAGTTTACAACCCACAAGATAAAGCTAATTATTTTGCAGATTTCTACTCCTCCTTATATAATCTCCAGGAGGACTCCTCCACCCCCCAACCCACGGAAGCTGTTATCCAGTCTTTTCTGGCTGACCTCACACTTCCTGCATTGTCCCACTCAGCTGGAATCTCTTAATTTGCCAATTACGAAGCCTGAGATCCTGAGGGCAATCAGAACTCTCCCTAATGGGAAATCACCTGGTCCAGATAGACTCATCAATAGTTATTATAAGACCTTTGACTCCCTTCTGGCCCCCACGTTAGGTAAGGAAGGCACCCACTACGCCTGCTAATTTCCGGCCCATCTCTCTGTTAAATACAGATGTCAAACTGTATGCCAAGTTTTTAGCTTATAGCTTTAGCTTATAGACTACTCCCAATCCTGCTGACTTTGATCAATCCAGACCAAACAGGGTTTACCTCAGGTAGGCAGTCATCTGATGATACTAGGAGAGTCATTTATATTGTGCATTGTGCTGGGACTTGTCGGGCGCCTTCCCTGCTCCTTTCTTTGGATGCGGATAAGGCGTTCGACAGGGTACACTGGGGCTATATGAATCCGGTCCTTGAGCAGTTCGGGTTTTCTGGTCCCATCCTGTCGGCAATCTTGAATGAATGAATGAATGAATGAAAACTTGTATAGCGCGGCACATGCGAACTGAATCGCCTCTGGGCGCTTGTTGTTCCTGTCTCCTTTGATATCAAAAGAGAAAAGTCTTGACCTTTTTCCTAAATGCTAGGTGGTTCTCCTCCAACCGAATGCTGGTTGGTAAAGCGTTCCATAGTCTGGGACCCTGGATCGCGAATCTTCTTTCTCCTTTGGACTTGAAGTTGGCTTTCGGAACCTGGAGCAGGTTCTGATTCGTGGATCGCAAAACGCGATTGGGATTATGCGTTTTTATTATTTCGCATAAATAAAGGCGGGGCATTCCCATGGACACATCTATGCGTAAGACAGAGAGCTTTAAAAGCAATTCTGTCTTTAACTGGCAGCCAATGAAGGGCTCTCAGTGAAGGTGAGATGGATTCCCAGGGTTTTTTCCCAGTCACAAGTCTAGCGGCCGTATTTTGAACGACTTGCAGACGAGCGATTTGGTACTTGGGGAGGCCGAGGTAAAGGGCATTTGCATAATCCAGTCTGGAGTTTACAATAGCTCCCACCACGACCGCTAAATCTTCTTTAGGGATGAACGGAGTGAGTCTGCGTAGTAGGCCCAGTAGATGATGAGATCCGCTGACTACTGACCCTATTTGTGCGTCCATTGTCATAAAGGAGTCAAAAATGACCCCTAGGCTTTTGACTTTGGCGCTAGGGGTGATGAGCTTGCCCAGAATAGGCGGGGGGTCCACGCTGTTGAAGGTTGATTCCTACGCTTGGCGTGAAACAGAAGAAGTTCTGTTTTCGCTCCATTGAGTTTAAGATAACTCTTTGTCATCCAATCCTCTATCAAGGAGAGGCAAGTCTCTAGATTGAGGTGGTGATCCTGTCTATTGCAGATGCGGAAATACAATTGTGTGTCGTCTGCGTATGAGTGATAGAGCAGTTTTTTGCTGCTGATAATCTCAAAAAGAGGACGAAGATAGATGTTAAACAGCACTGGTGACAGAGGCGATCCTTGAGGGACTCCGCATGTTACTGTGCGTTTTTCTGACGTAAAAGGTCCTAATTTACTGTTTGCGATCGGTTTTCCAGAAAAGAGGAGAACCAAGATAAATCGCCTTCTGCGACTCTGGCTACTTCAGCAAGCCGAGTCAGTAACAGTTTGTGGTCTACAGTGTCAAAAGCTGCACTTAGGTCCAACAGAACTAGAAGACAAGATTCTCCTTCGTCTGTGGCCTTGAGAACATCGTCCCATACTTTCAGCAGTGCTGTTTCCGTCCCGTGTCCGGGACGGAAGCCTGATTGCAATGGGTCAAGTAGCTTGTAGGTATCTAGATGCTGTTGCAGCTGTTGTACCACTACTTTCTCTATTATCTTAGAAAGTACGTTGAGGGTTGTTATGGGACGGCGGTGGAGTGGGTCCTTGGGGTCCAGGGAGGGTTTCTTCAGGATGGGTTGGATTATACCCTCTTTCAACTGTGTGGGCACTTTGCCCTCCAGAAAAGACTGGTTGATAAACTGCGTGATGGGAGGAGCCAGGATGTCGGCGCATTCCTTCAGCAGTTTTGTGGGGATAATGTCATTCGGCGCTGTGCTATTTCGCAGAGTACAAATGACATTCTTAGTGGTCTCGATGGAGATGGGTTCCAGGGTAAACTTACCTGATAACGGAGAATTACTATGGGTGCTGTGTGAGAGGCTGCAGGGGGGGCTAAGGGGGGAATTGTTTTGCTGAATGCTTTCACGGATTGCCTCGATTTTATTAATGAAGTAATCCGATAGTTCATTGCAAAATTCTTGTGTATCCGAACAGGGGGCTTTGATGCATTCTGGTTCCATGGTCTGGGTGACCATCTTGAAGAGTTCGCGGGGGCGGTTAATGGCACCGTTGATAGCCTCCGAAAAATAATTTTTCTTGGCTTGGAAAATTCCTTTGTGGTATTTTCTTGTCGCTGCCTTGTAGATGGATAGGTTTAGCTCTGAAGAACATCTTTTCCAGGCAGATTCTGCCCTTCTGCGTTCTTGCTTCAGTAACGACAGCGGTTGTTTTTCCGGATGCGGGTACTTCGTTTCGGCGCTACCAAGTCAGCTGACTGTAGCATAGCCGAGTTAATGGCTTCCAGTGTTTCAACGGCCGTTTGATGCGGCTGAGTTGTTTCTATTTTTTTCCTTAAAGTCGTTTTGAAGAGTTCCGAGTGGAGCTTCTTCTGGCATCTAGTCCAGTGTGTTGTCACTGGATTTGATGTTTTTGTTGCAGGGGGGATGGTGGAAATCCTGAATATAATTGCATGGTGGTCTGTCCATGGCAACTTTTCATTTTCCCAAATCTTTATTTCCAGAGCTTGTCTGAAAATAAGATCCAGTGTGTGACCTGAAGCATGTGTGGGCCCACATACTAATTGCTGCAATCCTAATCCTTCCAGGTGGTCAATACAGGCGTCGGCAATGGGGTCTAGTGAGGAGTTGGCCCAGAGATTGAAATCCCCGAGCAGCAAAAGATGTTTGCTGATGAGGGTATAAGTGGAGAAGAAATCTGTCCATGATGATAGCAGCTGCGATTTTGGGCCGGGCGGCCTATAGCAGAGCAGAATGTGGACGGTCTCCTTTGTATTTGCTTGCAGTTGCAGAGTAAGGGTTTCCATGAATGGAAGAGGGTTTTGGCGGACTGGTTTGGTGATCGTAAGATGAGTCTTGTGGATCACCGCCAGGCCGCCTCCTCTTTGCCCTATTCTGTTTTCCGTTATAGTACGGTAATTTTCTGGCACCAATTCTCCCAGAATGGTGTTGCAGTCGGCTGTTAGCCAGCTCTCTGTAATAAAAAGACAGTCTAGATCTTTTTGTTGAATGAAGTCGCGGATTTCAAGTCGGTGTTTTACTGCCGATCTTGTGTTGATCAGAGCACACGATATGTGCTTGAGCTGGGGTGAATGGCTGAAATGTTTGACCGTCGATCTATGATCGATTCTCAATAGTCGCTCAGTTCTTAGGGCCTTTTTGGTGATGGCTCACAGCCTTGTATTCCTCCCAGTATGCTCTCCCGCCCATTCAACATAACAAATGGCACCAGGCAGGGGTGCCCCCTGTCCCCATCTATTTTTAACCTTCTTATAGAGTCCCTGGCGGAAAAGATTAGATCTCATGATGGAACCCCTGGCTTCATGCTGTGGGGCAGGTCACATAATATAAGTCTGTTTGCGGATGATATCATCCTTTTCTTGACCTCGCCACAATCCTCCCTGCTCCAGGCACACAATATTCTCACAGAGATCAGCCGCGTCTCCTATTACAAAATTAATTTCACGAAATCTCTCATATTAGGTCTCAACCTTCCTCGCCACCTTCAGTCTCACTTGCAAGTCTCCTTCCCTTACTCCTGGGCCGCATCTAGTATACCGTACTTGAGGCTTCATATCACAGCTGACTTATCTAAGCTGGCGGATGCTAATTACATCCCCTTGATAGACAAAATATCTAAGGAAGCTGTTTGCTTAGCTAGAGTTGAATTGACATGGTCAGGTCGTTTGGCTTAGTTTAAAATGCTACTGCTTCCTCAAATTCTGTATATTTTTCGCACACTACCCTTCCCATTGAAAAATAGTCATCTTAATTCTTTAAACCTCATCCTGAAACATTACATATGGTCCTCCAAGCGCCCTAGATGTGTTAAATCCCTCCTGATTAAACACAGATCGGTGGGGGGCATAGGTCTAGTTGATATTAAGGACTACCATTGAGCAGCCATACTCACTCAACTTAGGCACTGGATATCCCCATCCTCTGAAATTCTATGGTGTGGCATTGAACAGGCCCTTAGTCCGACCACAGATCTGCATAGTTTCTTGATCCTTGATGAATGGCAGCCTTTTTCCCTGCGTCGGCTTTCGTTAACGTTCCAGGCTTCCTTATTAGCATGGAGGGAGCTGTGCAGTCTAGCCTCTAACTCCCCCAACACTATAGCCGTCCCTATCCCCACTGAGACTCTGTCATGCGCTATTTCAAACACTTCCTACTCTAATTGGGTTGCTAGTGGCATCACATGGATTGACGATATGTATAGTAACAATGTGCTCAAGCCATTTGAAATGCTCGCAGCAGAATTTAATCTACCTTCTACAGACTGCTTTAAATATATTTAAGCCTCTCATTTCCTTAAAGCATTGAAGTCTCGCCATATACTAATACAGGATATCCTTTGCCAATTCTACACTAAGGTGACTCCATCCCCTAAGGGAATCTCCCTCTTTTATAACCCTTAGTTCACCTACTCACACTAGCTCACTTTCCACACACCACTCTTTACACCTACATACAACACCTATTTACACCCATTCACCACCTATCCCACACGCACATACTACTGTCACACACTCTCCGTCACCTTTATATCAACATTATATATACCCCCTCATCACCAACCATATGGTTGGTGTGCATTTTTAGTACTATGATAAGGGTTTGAACCTCTTACACACTTCTCAACGCCATAGCACACATCATGATTTTCATGTATGTTCATGTCACTGCTCTACTTGATGTCTATATGCGGGCAGCTTAACTAAGCTACTCTTGCTGATAACATACACCATCCTTTTACTCAATATATAAGTCATTGAACTATTACAGGTGTACTCCAGTTCTCTCCTCCCCCTCGAGGGTCCAAGCATGTGACTCCTCGGAAGCATCCCCTGGCCAGCTCCCGCCTGGAGAAACGGGTGATTCATTCTTGTGAGGGTCCTCGTATCATTATTTTTATCATATTATGGTTATACGTTATTTCATAAATACTTCTTGTACGGTAAAAATATTTCTATTACTCCTATAACCAATGTCAGTACAGCGTTAGAGGGTTAGAATTCTAACATTTTTTTCTGATATATTCCACCAGAGTACAAAAATTCACCCTGAAGAAGACCTTGAGACCTTGACAGTATTGGTCGAAACGCGTCAGGGTACTCATATGGAAGTCTATCTTATTATAGCTCATATCAATGTATTGTACTTTATTGTATTGCTGACCATTTTATTAATGTTGTTACAATCCTTTAATCGTGTATAACCATAGTTCACCATTTTTATGACTGAATCATGTTGTATTCTTAATTACTGTATAAATTTAGTAAAGTTTTATTTTAATACATCTATTACCTTTTGAAATCATTACATTGTCGCTTAAAAACCCCACCCTGGGGAAAATTTCCATTTTTTCTTGTTTTTGCAATTTTCGGGGTGTGCGGCCCATGGATTCTACATACATGCGTTTTTCCTTTTCATTCTTTTATAACCCTTTCTAGGATAATAAAAAGGGAGGGGGTGGTGTCTGCGCTGAAATAGTGAAAGGGGGGGGGATGGGTGAATATGTGTGAGAATGGGGCAGGTGACTGGTGGGGTGGATGGCGAATGAAGGTGAATTTAGGACAACATAATAACCAACATTATACAATGAACAATGTGAATGGTTGTACACATTAAGGGTGATTACCAATAAGTATTGTGACAACAAAGAGAAAAAAAAAACTAGCCGGTGCAATGTGAAACCAAAAGAACTATGAATAAAACACAATACTAGATCCAAACAGACTATAAGACCAGAGAAAAATCCATGGGGGAATGCCTCTGGATACACAAAATAATGAATGAATAAATAAATGAATAGATAAAGTCTCTGGTGAAAAAACCAAAATGTCCAGGAAAGTCCAGAGTGAAATAGTGGTGCCAGGAAAGGGTGACAACAGAAAACACCTCGGGTGGTCCCCAGCTCCTCACCTCAAGGCTATTGCACGGATAGCCTACAACAGCACCTCCCGGTGGAGGACAGTGATCCCTCAGCAGGGCAAGCAGCAGAAGCACTCCTCAGCAGTAAAAAAAATAATAAAAAAAAATAATGAAGCAGGTAGAAGCGGGTGAGTGACAATACAAAAACTTCTATGTGGACAGCTTGTGTCACTCATGCATCCACTCACCACAGGGTGATGGATGATGGGCCTATCTCCCACAAACAGCGAGTTCGTTCTTGATCAAGTAGCAGGTACCCTCTTCTAAGATGGCCAAATAGTCACTCAAAGCAATGGACCTCTCAGGTAGCATACATGATGAAAAAGAAACAGACCATAGCGCAATCCCGCAAGGTAAAAAACACATTTAATAAAAAATAACACTCACATTTAAAACGATCCAATGGGCATAAAACAAACAGACGTCAGGTGGAACACTCTGCGTCAGGCGTCTGGACTCTGTGGCTCCTCGATCCACAGGTGATCGAGGAGCCACAGAGTCCAGACGCCTGACGCAGAGTGTTCCACCTGACGTCTGTTTTTTTTATGCCCATTGGATCGTTTTAAATGTGAGTGTTATTTTTTATTAAATGTGTTTTTTACCTTGCGGGATTGCGCTATGGTCTGTTTCTTTTTCATCATGTATGCTACCTGAGAGGTCTGTTGCTTTGAGTGACTATTTGGCCATCTTAGAAGAGGGTACCTGCTACTTGATCAAGAACGAACTCGCTGTTCGTGGGAGATAGGCCCATCATCCATCACCCTGTGGTGAGTGGATGCATGAGTGACACAAGCTGTCCACATAGAAGTTTTTGTATTGTCACTCACCCGCTTCTAACTGCTTCATTATTTTTTTTTACTGCTGAGGAGTGCTTCTGCTGCTTGCCCTGCTGAGTGATCACTGTCCTCCACCGGGAGGTGCTGTTGTAGGCTATCCGTGCAATAGCCTTGAGGTGAGGAGCTGGGGACCACCCGAGGTGTTTTCTGTTGTCACCCTTTCCTGGCACCACTATTTCACTCTGGACTTTCCTGGACATTTTGGTTTTTTCACCAGAGACTTTATCTATTCATTTATTTATTCATTCATTATTTTGTGTATCCAGAGGCATTCCCCCATGGATTTTTCTCTGGTCTTATAGTCTGTTTGGATCTAGTATTGTGTTTTATTCATAGTTCTTTTGGTTTCACATTGCACCGGCTAGTTTTTTTTTTTCTCTTTGTTGTCACAATACTTATTGGTAATCACCCTTAATGTGTACAACCATTCACATTGTTCATTGTATAATGTTGGTTATTATGTTGTCCTAAATTCACCTTCATTCACCATCCACCCCACCAGTCACCTGCCCCATTCTCACACATTTTCTCCCATTCCCCCCTCCCCCCCCTTTCACTATTTCAGCGCAGACACCACCCCCTCCCTTTTTATATGCTAATTTCTCTCTGCCCAGGACAGAGTGTTAGGGGTCTGCTGCAGTATCCCAAATCCACATCCCAGCTCCACTTCACCCCAACCCATCCCCCTTGGTAGCACAGGAGCCTTTCCATATATCTGTGCCCTTTCTAGGATAAGTTAAATTTGAATGTTTCACCCCCCTTCCACAAGTGGGAAATAGACTTGGGTAAAATATTTACACCGTATCAATGGCAATATTCGTTTAAAATCATATATAAAGCTTCCAGGTGTGTTAATCACTGGGAGCTCTCTCAGAAGATAGCTCAGAGATGGTACCTCACCCCATATTGAATAGCTAAATTTTTCCCTTCAGCCTCTCCGCTTTTCTGGAGAAATATTGGCACTGTAGGCAACATTTTTCATATCTTCTGGCTTTGTAAGAATCTTACAAGCTTTTGCAGAGGTGTGTTTAGGTGCATATCACGGATTACTGGAATTTTGTCGCCCTCTAATCCTGAATTGGCGCTGCCGAATTTGGGAATCGAGGGATTTCCCCTGAATTTTCGCATTGTGGTTACCCATATTTTGCTGGCTGCTAGGTCACAGATATCTAGAAATTGGAAGTCCAATAAGGTCCCCAGTGTCTCGGAGGTCCTCGAGATTACACAAACCAATTATACCTTTGAGACTTTGCTGCAAACAGGGAAGACAGGAGAGTTAAGTTTGATAAGCAGTGGAGGTCCTGGGCAGAATGGTTTGACTTGCAGTAGATTACAACTTGTCTTTGTTTTCACATTATGTTCTATTTATGATGTGTCTTAAGCAAATGCATTTGTATGATCATGTTTAAGGTGTTTCTCACCGTTATCCATCCCTTTGCCATTTCCTTTCTTCCCTTCCCCCTCTCCCCTACACCCTTTCATTTATTTCACCTACATTTTCCCAGTGTGCTTCTCCATTACCCGGTCTATACTTTGTTAATTGCTGGCGGCGGGCTTAGTGCCCTCTCAGTTTTAACGCCTTGATACTTTTTGTATAAGTTTACTAGCTGCAGTACAGGGTGTTCATCTGGAACTTGTATAATTTTCCTTATTGTACCCTGGGAAACGTTTGTGCTTTATTTGTGTTTGTATTCTGAAAACTTTTCAATAAAAACCATTGTGGAAAAAAAAAACATTTATAACTATCACAAGGGGGTTAACACACCTCCAGTTTTGCTGCCATGATTTTGACCAGTCTGTAGCAGAAAATGCTCAGAGCTGGTTCACACGCCGCAGAGGACATCAAGGAATGAATGTTCTTTAATGTCATATCACTTACCATCCTGCTGTGTTTTTTTGTGGTCCCAGGCTCCCTGAAGGAACCACAAAGGCAGAGCAGGAAAGCATTTACCATGAGAGTTCTGTAAAAGTGATCGGCAGCTTTTACAGCCAACCCAGCTACGATGACATAAAAGCCCTGAGTCTGCTGAAAAGAAAACAAGCAACTGTGACCCTGTTCTAATAATTTCTAAGCCTGGGTGCCAATGATCTGAAGAGGGTGTTGGAATATCATGTTAATGTAGCGATATTCCTGAAGGAAAAGCTGAAGCAGAAGTCCTTGCATTAGCAAACTGTGGTCTTGGCTTTGCAGTAGAAGCAGTTAAAAGCAGGCTTCATTCCTTAGAGCAACCAGAGCAGAGTCCCTTCTCACATAATTAGATAGACTAAGCTCTACAAGACACCAGCCAATGTCCTCTTATATACAGCTGACTCTCTAGCACAAGAGGGGTGGCAGCAGTCCAAAAATCTCTAAGATCTGTCACAGCAGTCTGCACTCACAAATGCCCAGTGAACATTAATTGCCTCTTTACAACATCCATGTGACACCTTTCTGGGCCGGGTCTGGACAGGGTTAACTCATACTGTGGCCGCCGCTCACCTCCTGCTATGTGTCCATGCCTAAAGCAGTGCCAGCGCCAGCAAGCTAGGACATGCAGAAGAAGGTGGGAGAGAAGTAACTGCAGTGGACAGACACCCCTTGGGCCAGCCACTGGAGATATACCTGCACTTGAGAAACAATGACGGCCTCTCTCCTAACACCGGCCAGCACACTGTGACAGATGCACAGGGAGGAAGGTGAGGTGATCCAGTGTGCGCTACAGCCAAAGTCCTGCTTTGCAGCGGTGGGGAAGGGGACTGTCTCCTTGCTGGGCTGGGGACTGTCTATTTTCTGGACTGGGGACTGTCTCTTTGCTGAACTGGGGATTGTCTCTTTGCTGGCCTGAGGCAGTGTCTTTTCTGGCCTGTGGATTGTCTCTTTGCTGGCCTGAGGTTGCCTCTTTGCTGGACTGGGGACTGTCTCTTTTCTGGCCTGAGGCTGTCTCTTTGTTGGTGGAGCAGTCTTTTTGCTGATCTGTGGCTGTCTCTTTGCTGGACTGGGGCTGTCTCTTTGCTGGACTGGGGCAGTCTCTTTGCTATTAGGGGATGTCTCTCGGGATGAATATCCCGTCACCAACCACCCACGTGAAAGGCCCCCCCCCCAGAGATCGGGCTGCCCAGTCTAAAATGCCCGGGCCTACTTTTTGCCCCAGTCCAGGCCTGGTCGTGTGTAATCGTCTGTACCATTTTGCAATTCACAGTATGATGTACTGTACTCTTCAATAAACTTTTTAACTTTTCGTAAAAAAAAAAAAAAAATGTCAGTATTGTCAAGATTTTTAGAAATCTCTCTGGAATCTACTTTAATGAAAGTGAATTATAAATGTTGGTGTATAATACATTGTGTGACAGGAAGTCAGGTAAATCTATGTGTGTTGTCATAGACGGGAGATATATTTCTGCCTTGTTTAGACAATACACCAATTACTATTAGGCGTCGGCTGTAGAAATGGCCAGAGAGGTTTGGGGAGTTAGTTGTATGTCCGGCGCAAAGTTATTCCTTATAAAGCAGGTGTAACTCAGCAACAGACGTGCACATGTCAGCTGGAGAGAAGCTGCAGAAGCACCGTTACGGACGAGCTGAACAACTACACTTGCAGGACAACACATCTGTATGCCAACATGCCAGGGGCAGCCATGATCATAGCACTACTGTGTCCACAGGCACGTAGGAGGGCACGGTAGAGGATATACCGAACGTGCATGAATGTCTTTGGCATGGGGGAATCGGAGGTGTATCGCATCTTCAGATTCAGCCCTGATGCCATCCTGGAATTAGCCACAACCCTGCATGATGAAATCACCAGCCAGACACGATACTCACATGCAGTGCAGCCACTGGTCAAGGTACTGGCAACACTCCATTTCCTCGCCAGTGGATCTTTCCAACGTACAAGTGGAGTCGTGTCTGGGATGTCACAATCCACCATGAGCAGATGTGTGCGCCAGGTTGTCCCCGCAATCCTCAAACGCATGTCCCACCACATCATCAAACCCACCCATGAGCATCTGTGGCAGAAGGCAATGCAGGATTTCTACAGAATTGCCGGATTCCCATGCCGGATTCCCATGCACCATCGGGGCCATTGATTGCACACATGTGGAACTACGCCCCCCCCCCAGGCTACAGAGCACAAATACCTCAATCGTAAGCAGTGGTATTCCATCAACGTACAGGTGATAGCCGATGCCCAATGCCTCATAGGACACGTCAGTTCCAAACACCCCAGGGCCAGCCATGACAGCTACATATACCGTCATAGCAACATCGAACAGAACGTGTACAGGGACAGCTGGCTGGTTGGTGAGTGACATGGGAGTCAGGCATGACTGTCCGACCCCATGATACAGACATCATGAGGGGCACATGCAAGGCTAACATCCTCCTGTCTTTTACCTTCCAGGTGACTCGGCATATGCACTTGGGCCCCATCTCATGACTCCATACTGGAATCCCCAAACCAGAGGAGAGAGAAGATACAATGTGGCACACGTACACATACGCACCCGTGCAGTGGTGGAGGACACATTTGGCATCCTGAAGTCCCATTTCCGCTGCCTGGATAAGTCCGGGGGGGCCCTGCTGTATTCCCCAAACTTTGTGTGTCAGATCATAGGTGCATGTTGCGTGCTGCACAACTATGCCATGAGAAAGGGCCTGGAGATTGACATATGTGATGACCTGACCCCCCTGTGATGGATTAGGGTAAAATTCCTATTTGTTGAGTTAAGCTAATTGTTTTATTAGAACCACTAAAATGTTTTCTCTGTTTATATGCCTTAAATTTCTTTTATATTTTTATATTGTTTTTTTTTTTTTATATTCGTTATATATATATATATACATGTGTGAAAAATATGTACCAGAATAAGTGTTTATTTTCCTTGATGATTTTATATCAGATATTGTTTTAAAGTTACAAACTCAGTATTGAAATCAAGAGCAGATGTTCCCATTCTCCATTGCTTCTCTTCCAAACCTCCCCCTCTTGTCGTTTGGATATGAAGAAACTTTTTTTTATATATTCGTTATATATATACAGTACCTGCCGCCGAGAATGTGTTTTTGGCACGACGGCATCGCGCTGATTCTCGCCGACATTCCAGCGAGCGCGTCATAGAAGCGACGGGGATCCTGTGGTGGAAATTTGAAGATGTATTTATTATGTATTGTCATAATTGGCACCCAGTCTTGACACTTCCCCAACCAGCTCTAAATAGAGCTGACTGTGGCAGTCCTGAGGCTGGTTGACTCTCGTCTTGAGGTTGGAGTGTGATGGTTGCGGCATGGGCATATGCCCACCAGCGAGGGGCCCCTCTGTGCATTTAGCACAGACGATCGTTGAGGGGGATGCGTTCATTTCGCAAGCACACTAGTGGCTATGGACAGATGTACGCTCTTATCTGGGTCATGTCTGATCAGCAGGATTTGGGATTCATAGGGTACATCTGTAAATAGCCTCAATAAGGATATAATCTTTATATGCATTATTCTATGGAATGGCGCAGATTAAAGGTTCTATCAGCGTATATTTTGAGGGCTTGTGAGCGTTTCTGGGGTCAGGGGGGGCACATGCACACCCTGACCGGACACACCCATAAGACATTGTTTGTATTTCTATTCATTGTATTCATTGTATTATATTCTATTCATCTATTCAATTTGACTTCCTGTCAGAAGGAATGTTCTGTTCTGTGTATAGGAGACATCTGGTAATGTCACCTCCCATGTGGGGAGGCGACTTACTGGTGATGACTTCCTGTTTTGTGTAAATAAAAGCGCCATGCTCAGCCCTGTGAGGGGAGATGATTTGCAAGGATGGTAACATGAGAGCAGCTGTTGTAATGTCTCTTGATTGGTATGGATGAATGGCAGGGAATATATGGTGAGTAAATCTGTTAGCTTAAACATGGCATCATTTCATTTAAGATGGCGAATGTGCTTTACAGCACATGGCAAGATGGGGGTGTGCCTTGCAAACCCCCAGATTGCCATTACAGATGGCGACCATTGAATGGGACTATTCATGTTTTTTTCCTATGGCATCAGATGGGGGAGATGGGGTACATTCTGATGCATCGGGAAAAACATGCTTTAAAAGGAAAAACTTTGACATCTTTTTGAAATAATGCTTGAGTTTGATTGTGTGTGTGTGTGCACATGTGGAATCCTGATTGTATGTCTGCTGTGTGATAGATGTATGATTGTGTGTGTGCACATGTGAAATCCTGATTGTATGTCTGAATTTGATAGATGTATGATTGTGTGTGTGTGTGATCCTGATTGTATGACTGTTGTGTGATAGAGTTGTGTATGACTGTTGTGTGATAGAGTTGTGTATGACTGTGTGTGTGTGTGTGTGTGTGTGTGTGTGATTGCGTGCATTTGTGAAAAGCGATTGGATGCATGTGTGTGATTGCGTGAGTTTGTGAAATCGAGTGGATTTTGATCGTGTGTATGACTGAAACTGCTGGAGTAGACATTTTTCTTTTGTGTAACATAGCTCCTCTAGCCATGCGGCTTGGGGGGGAAGGGCGAACAGTGTTTTGATTTCTGTGTCAACTGACTTTGCAACTTTCAGAACATAGTTAGATATAACATTTTTATGATGTATATGGAAACTGTATATTGTAGATGATTCCTCAGTATAGAGGTGAGCTTATTCAGCCTGCGAGGTGTATGGCTGAGTCTTTTTGTATTTTCTGAATGTCTTGTTCCTGTGAGGCTGCGTGCAGTAACAGTAAGAAACTGAATGTGAAATGGAGACTGTGTATTTAGATCATTTTGTGTTGGAAGGGTTGCCTGTGTGTAGTTTAGACAGGGAAGGCATGTTTAATTGTATAAGATGGCCTTCTTGCCATGAGGCTCGGGGGATGGGCAACCAGCATTGGCTGTCCCATCACTGAGTCAGGGATGGTAACCCTCTGTAAACAATGGCATACATGCTTTTTATATTGAAAGGTTTTAAATGTGACCTGATGTGTGTATTTTTTAAAATGGTTTGTTACATGGGCTTTGAGAAAAGTGTTTTTGTTTTATGTTGCTTCATATAACCAACATTGTTTGAATGTGCTGTTTTTGGCAAAAGGTCAGCTTTGAAGCAGCCTAAAATGCGGCTCATTATGAGGGGTTCACATCATAAAAAGGTCAGATTTGAAGGAACCTAAAGTGTGTGCCTTTTAGGTTGGTTGTTTTTAGAAGAAAAAATTGTATTGTTTGTTTTTGATGATCAATGTTTTGTCTTTGTGGAAGAAAGGTTCTAGGCAAGTTTTTAAAAAAAAACTGCATATGGCGGCCATTTTGGTCATCAGTGGCCATTTTGGGGGCGTAGTCTGTTTGCACTGTGGGTCACCCCAGGGGGAGGTGCAGCCACTTTCCATTTCGGTGTGGTATTTCTCCAGCTATTTTGCTGGTGAATTTTAGCAGCCTTTGAGGCAGATTTTGATGTTTAGTGCGAATTGATTAGCGCGCTCTTTTCTGTGTTGGGATCGGGTGGAGAACATTTTTGTTTTCCTTCATGTGTGTGTGTAGTATGGTATGTCCTGTGATAAACAGGTGATTTGGAAGCGGAGTTAAATGGTTTTACTACAAGCGTAAATGGCGCCATTGTTGCTTGGTTTGTTGTCGGCCATTTTGTGACTCAGTGTAAAGTGCTATCTTTTGAGTAGCTTTTGCGGACGCTAGGGCCAGTATATACAGGATCTGACTAACCTGTTGGCTGACTTTGCAGTGTAAAAGTGGAGACTTTTTGTGTAACATTTCATTTTTGAATGTTACTGGCGCTGACTGCATTTTTGGCACAGCGATGTGCGTTTGTTTATGTTTAAATGTTTGGGAGTTGTTCATTGTTTTTGAATAATGGTTGGGTCAGGGGGGATCAACTCCCATTCTGCAGATGGGAGGAGATGGTTTTATTTTCCCTGAACCAAAGGTGTTTTGTTTTTAAGAGGAAAAAACGCAGGAGATTTGAGTTTTGGCTTTGTTTACTACTTTATAATACTTCCAGGGGATATATGTGGTCCATGGAGTTTTTTGATGTGTTGAGACGAGGCAGTGAAGACAGACTTCCCCTCTCTCTCCATCTTTCTGTCATTATGTAAATAAATCAGATTTGGGTTTTAAAGAGCTGAGCATACAACAGGAAGTCCTTTCTCAGCATTTATATATAAGCAGGAAGTCAGTGGGAGGAGTTTTGAAGTCTTCTGAAAGATGAGCAATGAGATTTGTGTCCTGAAGGGACAACAGAAATATTTTGGCATTTGAAAGAGTGTTTTAAAGTTTAATTTCAGTTGTTTTTGTGAAGTCTTATACCGTAAATACAGTTTTGGGTATGTGAGAACAGAGGGGCGTCACCATTATTGTTGTATCATGTAGACGCAGGTAGAAAGAAGCCAAAATATTGTTTTGAAAAGTGGAGGATTTCATGGTGCTTTGAAGGTTGTCTGACGAACACATTTTAGGAGGCTTTATATCGTGATACAGATTTGGCCGTGTATAATAGCCGGAGATCTTATTAGCGATTATATTAGCATAAATGTGTAGGAGTAGTACGCTAGTGGTCCTGCTCAGGCCGTGTAGAATAGTCGGAATGCAGGCATCGGTTTTGATGATAAAGGCGCAAGTCAGAACCGCTCCGAAAACAAAGCGCGGTGTGTTCTGGACGCAGAGCTCACTAAAAAAAAGCGTTTCGAATCGTCATGGGATGTGCCGCCCATGCAGTGCACCAGTCAGACAGCTGCACCGCACATGAGGTCCGGATTAGGGGCTCTGGACATGAGACCCCTAAAGAATGTCATAGGTGGTCAGAGGGTACAGTAAGGTGTACTCCTTTGGAAGGTACTCTGGATGGAGGTATGAGACCTCAGAATAAAAGATACCTTGGATGTAGATCTGATGTGGTTTCAGAAATCTGTAATGAGTGTGGATGGAGGTGTGGTACGCGCCTCAGGAGAACTTTGTATAGCTGGTCTATGCAAGTTTCTCGCGCTGTTCTCGTATTTTTCCATTGTATTTTCTTGTATTGTGGAAAGAGTGAAGGTAGAATTCCGGCTGGTTTTTGTTTTTTCATTTTTGTTTTGAAAGCTATGAATATCTCCCCCACATTTGTATTTGAATGTTTGTATGTAGTAACGTGAATGTTTTTTTTTATTCAAACTTACCGCGGCGATCTTCTGATGCGTCGCGGCTTTTGTATTTTTGTAGGAACGGGAAAAGTAAGGGTTACAAAGGGTTTTTGTTTGAATCGGTTTTGTGAAGAATGTCATTGACAATGTACAGGAATGTCATTTTTGTTTGCATTCTCTGCAGGATAAATATGAAGGATGGAGTAATGATTTCTGCTTATAAGTATTTTTCAGGTCCAAAGAGTTTCCGGAAGTGTTTGTACATAGAGAGTAGGTGTATGTAGACAGCTGTACACATGGATAATTACGGGTCTAAGGAGGTGAAAGTATCATAGGCTATTTCATTGTTTCTTTTTATCATTTCTTCCTCCAGTCTAATGAGGAAGAAAAGGGGGGGATGGTAGATAAAATGTAAAGGTGACAGTTCTCCAAACTAATAACACTAATCTTTCTAATTTTAATCAAGTTTTGTGCCAAGATTGTCTTTCTTTGATAGAATTTGAATCGGCAAGCAGCAGTCTGGTGAAGTAGGTTCCCATTTTAGTTGCTAAGAAACTGTCAATGGTTCCGGGTATTACAGGCGCTGGTAAGCGATTACAGGAGATGGTAAGCGATTACAGGCGACGGTAAGCCACGCACAGGTTAAGTTACAAGGTCTGGGTTGTTGTCATTGAAGGCCAACCAAAACCAGGGTTGTACTCCCTCAACTGTCACTCTCATTCTTGAGTGATGGGGTGGGTACGATCCCTGTAACATGAACTTCACAGGGTTCAGGAGTCTCTCCTGGACCCCGACACGGTAATTGGTTTTCATTTTTCCCCAACCAGGTGACTGGTTCGTTTGTAAAGAAGCTTGATGGACGAGACCACGCCAGCCACTGCAAGAAGCGGCTCAAGCACATCAAAGAAATGAGGAGTATCTTTGTTTATTTTGTATTTGTTTGTTTAGTAAATTTTAGCACGGGTAACGATGGAAACCATCCCAAGTTATTATTTAAAGTGTATTCCATGACTAATTAAGAAGACGAACGGGACCGATTGCTGGGTCTGTTCTGAGTCTCCGTTGAGCTTTAGTCCCCAGCGATGACAGTGGTACATGCTAATTATGAGGATTATTGACAAACGAGTGAAGACTCCAAACAGACACTTGTCAATGGAATTTATTAATATGTTTTTAGAGGGTAAAATTGATTATTGTTTTTATGGCTCCGCCTCTTGTCGGTTATCAGGACTGGGTAGTCCACAAGTGTGTAACTTTAGTTTGGTGTTTATGCAGATCTACAGCTTATAAGGTAATTCCCCCAATGCAAGAGGTTCATGTGTGGTAGTGAAACTGTCCCTGTCCTATGTCGAGGCCAATTGCGAGGATCTGATGGCGCGAGAGAAATTGGGAATGGCGGGGACAGCTAGAAGGGAATTGTTCACCAACCCGGACTAGGTCTGGGCACGGTCTCCTGCATATACAAGGTGGGGGGGCTTGAGCTTATGATACGTTTGAACAATTCACACCTATTGAGGATGGAATGTTTCATGTAACTGTTGAAGCTACAAGGAAGTTCTCACAGCCCAAGGGGGGGTTTCTGGGAATTTACAAGTAAATATTATTATATCTGGTTCGGGGGATACTGGGAATTGGAGTTCAGGCCCATATGGATAAGGTTTGGATCCCTACAAGGCAAAGCCAGAGCTGTAACTGAGTAAAGGTTGGGAGTCCTTTGAAGGGTCTGGGAATCTGAGGGGATTTAATTCTTATTTTTCAGCGGATCGTGGTTGATTGAAATGGGAATATATATACTCATGTCGTTTTTATTTCTATTCTTTCTATGTCGTGATGAGCGCTCCTGTTGCCTGATTGGACGCGTGACCAGAGCAGGAGCAGATGACCACGTACCAGATGAGACGCCCCGGAGCAGATGACCACGTACCAGATGAGACGCCCCGGAGCAGATGACCACGTACCAGATGAGACGCCCCGGAGCAGATGACCACGTACCAGATGAGACGCCCCGGAGCAGATGACCACGTACCAGATGAGACGCCCCGGAGCAGATGACCACGTACCAGATGAGACGCCCCGGAGCAGATGACCCTCGTACCAGATGAGACGCCCCCGGAGCCGGACCCACGGACAAGACACAGAGGATCACTACCCAATCTGCGATTACTACAGCTCACCAAGTTGTGTCCTCCTTTTGTCATGTCTCCTGAAGAACAGAGTCTACATGTCAAGCCGTGTTTTCCTTTTTATGGACTGTAAGGACTGATTAGTTTCTAGGTGTAAGAAGACTATCAAGATTTGAAGGACAAGTGGGAGCAATATGACAAAAAGGGAGGACTGTGGTGGAAATTTGAAGATGTATTTATTATGTATTGTCATAATTGGCACCCAGTCTTGACACTTCCCCAACCAGCTCTAAATAGAGCTGACTGTGGCAGTCCTGAGGCTGGTTGACTCTCGTCTTGAGGTTGGAGTGTGATGGTTGCGGCATGGGCATATGCCCACCAGCGAGGGGCCCCTCTGTGCATTTAGCACAGACGATCGTTGAGGGGGATGCGTTCATTTCGCAAGCACACTAGTGGCTATGGACAGATGTACGCTCTTATCTGGGTCATGTCTGATCAGCAGGATTTGGGATTCATAGGGTACATCTGTAAATAGCCTCAATAAGGATATAATCTTTATATGCATTATTCTATGGAATGGCGCAGATTAAAGGTTCTATCAGCGTATATTTTGAGGGCTTGTGAGCGTTTCTGGGGTCAGGGGGGGGCACATGCACACCCTGACCGGACACACCCATAAGACATTGTTTGTATTTCTATTCATTGTATTCATTGTATTATATTCTATTCATCTATTCAATTTGACTTCCTGTCAGAAGGAATGTTCTGTTCTGTGTATAGGAGACATCTGGTAATGTCGCCTCCCATGTGGGGAGGCGACTTACTGGTGATGACTTCCTGTTTTGTGTAAATAAAAGCGCCATGCTCAGCCCTGTGAGGGGAGATGATTTGCAAGGATGGTAACATGAGAGCAGCTGTTGTAATGTCTCTTGATTGGTATGGATGAATGGCAGGGAATATATGGTGAGTAAATCTGTTAGCTTAAACATGGCATCATTTCATTTAAGATGGCGAATGTGCTTTACAGCACATGGCAAGATGGGGGTGTGCTTTGCAAACCCCCAGATTGCCATTACAATCCGACTTGGATTCCCGCCAATTCTACACTTGAGCGGCGTTTGGTATGAATCCTGAGGGGGAACTCCCTGCCGGATTTTAAATAAAAATCCGGCAGGGGGTTCCCCCCTCAGGAGTATACCGGGCCCTTAGGTCTGGTATGGGTTGTAAGGAGACCCCCCCTACACCGAAAAAATGTTGTGGGGTTCCCCCCACAATCCATACCAGACCCGTATCCAAAGCACGCCGCCCGGCCGGCCGGTCAGGAAATGAGCGGGGGCAAGCAAGCGCCCCCTCCTGAGCCGTACCAGGCAGCATGCCCTCAACATGGGGGGTTCAGGTGCTCTGGGGCAGGGGGGCGCACTGTGGCCCCCCCACCCCAGAGCACCCTGTCCCCATGTTGATGAGGACAGGGCCCCTTCCCGACAACCCTGGCCGTTGGTTGTTGGGGTATGCGGGCGGGAGGCTTATCGGAATCTGGGAGCCCCCTTTAATAAGGGGGCCCCCAGATACCGGCCCCCCACCCTAAGTGAATGAGTATGGGGTACATCGTACCCCTACCCATTCACATGCAAGCAAAGTGTAAACACAAATAAACAACACAGGGTATTAAAATATTTTATTAGTCTGCTCCGGGGCCCCCCCTCTCTTCTTTAGCTCTTTCACGAGGGGGGGCTTGCTTCTTTGACGTCTTCGGGTGGGGGCCGCTCTTCTTCCCACCATCTGGTTCTCTTCCGCCGCAGGGGGGGTCGCTTTTATAAAAGGCCCCCCCCGGAGGGCTTCCTCCGACGTCTTCGGTGGGGGGGTGGGTGCCCAGGCTTCTGTCTTCTTCTTCTGTTTTCTTCTGTCGCCTTCTGCCTTCTTCTTCTTCTTCTCCTTCTTCTTCTGCTGTCTTCGCTTCTTCTTTCCTTTAGATGTTGACACGTCGATTCCTTTCGTTGCAATGCCGGGTGCGGCGGCTCGCACCGACTTATATAGGCCACCTACGACATCACAGTCCCATCATGCTCCGGTACCTACCCATGGGGTTTTTTTTTTTTTTTTACTAAAAGTCTGTGTCTAATTGACTTCAATGTGGTTCGGAGTCCGGGTTCGTTTTTTTTTAAAGTTCGGGTTCGGGTCCGAACCCGAACATCCAGGTGTCCGCTTAACTCTAATTGTTACTTGTGTGATATAACCTATTGTGGCTAAAGTTTTTCTGCTTTGCCCTGTCTCCTTAGGAAAGACATCCCCCCCTGCCAGCAGCTCCAAAATCCCCCCTTTCCTCTTACAACCTGGCTTAGTTTACCAATTCTTTCCTAGAAAGAAATTATTTCTCTCTCTCCCCTCTTTCCTGCTCCCAACCCCTCCCTTTTCCTAGCATACATAATTTTTTGTATGATGGAAAGTACGTTTCTCTCTTGCTAAAAGTAATTCCTTTTCAAAGAAATTCCCTTTCTTTCTCTTTCATCCCCCCCTTCTACAGTCTGGTTTCGTTTGCCAATTCTTTGCTAGAAATAAACTCTTTCTCCTTTCAATAAATTTTTATTGAGTTTATGTACTCTTTCTTTCTCTCTCTCTTTCTCCCCTTCTTCCGACCTGTTCCTTTTAACCCCTTCGCTGCCCCCTTCCTCTTCCAGCTGACTTCACTCTTTGTTCGCTGGGAAGATATTCTTTCTATTTCTCTATTTTCCTTTTTCACGCCTGTTCCTTTTAACCCTTTGCTGCCAAAACACCCCTCCCCCCCCCTTCCTCTTCCAACTGACTTCACTCTTTGTTTGCTGGGAAGATATTCTTTCTATTTCTCCATTTTCTTTTTTTCCCGCCTGTTCCTTTTAACCCCTTCGCTGCCCCCTTCCTCTTCCAGCTGACTTCACTCTTTGTTTGCTGGGAAGATATTCTTTCTATTTCTCTATTTTCCTTTTTTCCGCCTGTTCCTTTTAACCCCTTCGCTGCCGAAACACCCCTCTTACCCCCACCCCCTTCCCCTTCTTAACCTTAATTAATTTCCTCGATTTCTCTGTATCATACTAACGTTATCTCCTGTTTTGCTAATTAATATTCCTGTTGGGGTAAGGGATACGGAAGGGATTGATAGTGGCCCTTCCAAAGTATAGGACATTACCCTTAGATGCCCTATTGCCTGTTGCCAAAGGTCTGGAAATAGAACAACCGCTCCAAGATTTGACACGCTTAATGGCTGTGACTTCCGCCCCGACAATGGCTGTGACTCCCGCCCAATCCCTGACTGTGAATCCCGACCCCCAACCACCGACTGTGGCTCCCAGCCTGCCCCAGAGACCCCAGGTTATTTGCTTTAATTGTGGGGTTCAGGGTCACTACAAGAGAGACTGTGGGGCCCCCAGATGGTTCAGACGAGGCCCCCCCCAGTATGACCGTGGGTATGATCGGAACCAGGACTTCAGGTATGGTCAGTACCCGGAATTCGGGTATGATCATAACGGGTACTTCAGAAATGATCAGTACCCTGACTACAGGTATGATCAGCGCCCGAATGCCAGGGCTTTCCCTCCTCCTCCTCCCCGAGGGAAGCGACCTCAACCCGTCGAATAGGTAAATGTCAATACTGTGTCCTCTGCCTCCTTCCCTTGCCTTCCGATAATGGCCGCCGCAACCGGGTCAGGGGCAGGTCCTCTAGCGAACATTTTGAGTCCTATTATCACGGGTACACTTACCAAGGCCGAGATGCTGAGGGCGGCTCACCTTTGCGACCTGACGCGATCCACCCCCTGGGATTGGGACAGGGGGAAGGATGCACCGGGAGGCACCGGTACCTGCGGGAGGATGCAGATCCGGCAGGTCAAGCAGGGACAGGCAGATGATCCACCGGGATGGTTCGGAGATGCAGCAGACGGGTAGACTGAAGCGAGGTACTGAGTAGACAAGGACAAGGCAGAAGAAAAGTCCAGGAGACAAGCCGTGGTCAGGGGTTCCGAGGAAGCAGACAGTCCAGTGTTCAAGCCGGGGTACAAAGGGCAGGAGAAAGCCGGGAGTCCGGGTTCAAGCCAAGGTCAAGGGATTGGAGAAAGCAGAGGTCCGGGAACGTAAGCCAAAGGTCAAGCAGGTGAGGAATCCAACAACAGGTAACACGTCAGGTACTCAAACGCTGTTTACAAACCAGCAACCAGAAGACTGTGGGGAGCTGATTTAAATAAGCCGCTCAGGCTTCTGATTGGCCAGGGGCGAAACGAGATTGTGTGCGCCCACGCGCGCTCTCACGCCGTCACGCGCGCGCGCGCGCACCGTCACGCATGCATGCAGGATGTTCACGGTGGAAGGTTCGTATCAGGCAGGGAGCGTGCAGATTTCTGGAAGGCTCCCAGGAGTTATCTTCAGGGGGGTATCCCTTCCATTGGATTAGATATTGGAGCTGCCTTCCTCTTTTCCTGCAGCCCAGGATGGTCTCCACCTCGAACTCCCTCTCTCCCTCAATTTCCACTGGCGGAGGTGGGAGATCTTCTCTCTCAGGGAACGGGTTTACCGTGACTGGTTTGAGCAAAGAGGCATGAAAGACCGGATGGATCCGGTAAGTTTCAGGTAGTGCTTGTTCAAAGGCCACGGGATTGATTTTCCGTTTGATCCGGAATGGGCCGATGAACCTAGGGCCCAGTTTCTGTGAAGGGATTGGTAACTTGAGGTTAGTAGAGGAAAGCCAGACCTCGTCCCCTACTTCAAAAGCAGGGCACTCCTTTTTCCCCTTGTCGTAGAATCTTTTGAAGTTTTCTTGTGCCTGCCGCATGACCTCCCGGAGATTTTGGAAGTTTTGTTGGATGTGAGCTAGGTGCTCCTGGACCGCTGGAACGGGTGTTTCAGGGATGGAGTCCGGAAGGGAGGAAGGATGATAGCCGAAATTAGCAAAAAAAGGAGTTTGGTTAGTGGAGGCATGCACTGAATTATTATAGGCATATTCTGCCGATGGCAATAAAGACACCCAATCGTTCTAAGATACGGCGCAGAAGCAGCGGAGGTACTGTTCTAACGTTTGGTTGGTTCTTTCCATATGACCGTTGGATTGCGGGTGATAGGCAGACGAAAGACAGACTTTGATTTCCAGTGTTTTGCAGAGTTCCCTCCAGAATTTGGACGTGAACTGCACCCCATCTGTCGGATACAATGCTTTTGGGCACCCCGTGCAGTCTCACAATCTCCCTGAAAAAGATTTTGGCCGTGTCAGCCACAGAGGGTGTGCCAATCATGGGTAGGAAATGGGCCAGTTTGGACAGGCGGTCGATCACGATCAGAATTGTTGTGAAGCCTTCCGAGAAAGGTAAGTCCACTATAAAGTCCATGGACACCTCTGTCCATGGGCGTTCCGGAACTGGGAGAGGTTTCAATAGGCCCCAGGACTTGGTCTTGGGCCCTTTACAGCGTTGGCAGCGGGAACAGGATAAAACATAGGTCTTGCAGTCAAGTCTCCACTTTGGCCACTAGAAGGAACGGCTAAGCAATTCGGCAGTCTTTCGTATCCCGAAATGGCCCGCTAATTTATGGTCATGAAACGTACTTAGTACTCGTTGCCTTAGTTCCACAGGTACAAAAATCTTACCCCGTGACCACAGTAAGTCGTCCCGTCTCTCTAGGGCAGATGCGGCTTGGTCTATACAATGCTTGGAGGCCTCCTTTAGGGAGTTTAGCAAGTCTGTTTGGGAGACTAAAAAAAAATTCTGGGCGGCAAGACGGTACTAGGTTTCCGGCGGGATGGAAGTATCTGAGAACATCCTAGAAAGGGCATCTGCCTTCCCGTTCTTTGAGCCGGGCCTGTAGGTGATATGGAAATTGAAGCGAGTGAAAAAGAGGGCCCAGCGGGCTTGCCGAGGTCCTAAGCGTTTGGCCGTTCGCAGGTATTCCAAATTCTTATGGTCCGTAAAGATTAGAATTTGGTGGAGAGCCCCTTCCAAGAGATATCCCCACTCTTCAAGCGCGAACTTAATCGCCAACAGTTCCCGGTCCCCCACGTCATAGTTCCTTTCTGGGGAGGTCAATTTCCGGGATGCGTAGGCCACCGGGTGGAGGAGAGCTTTGGGTCCCTGTCTCTGTGATAAGATGGCGCCAGTAGCTATTTCAGAGGCGTCGACTTCCAAGACGAAGGGCAGGGCTGGGTCGGGGTGCCGTAGAACAGGTGCAGAGGAGAACATCACTTTAAGTCGAGTAAATGCTTCTTGGGCTTTCTGGGACCAGTGGAAGCGACACCCCTGATGTGTCAACTCAGTGATGGGGGCTACTATAGATGAGAAACCAATGATGAATCTCCGGTAAAAATTGGCGAAGCCAATGAATCATTGTATGGCCTTCTTGTCGACCGGGGCTGGCCAGTCTTGGACCGCCTTGACCTTTTGCGGGTCCATGGCAATCCCACTAGTAGAAATGATGAACCCCAGGAATTGGATCGTTGTCTTTTCGAACTCACATTTCTCGGCCTTGAGGTATAATTTGTGTTCCCTGAGAATGGCTAGAACCTTCTTAACGTGGGACCGATGTTGCTCGAGAGAGACCGAAAAGATGAGGATATCGTCTAAATAGACAACTAGGAAGTCATCTAGGTGTTGGCGAAAAATGTCATTAACTAGGTTCTGGAACGTGGCAGGGGCGTTGCAGAGGCCGAACGGCATCACCAGGTACTCAAAGTGCCCGAACCTGGATCTGAAGGCCGTCTTCCACTCGTCCCCGTCTCTGATCCGGACAAGATTGTAGGCCCCTCTGAGATCTAGTTTAGAGAAGAACTGGGCTGCCCGAAACCGCTGGAATAGTTCTGGGATGAGAGGTAGCGGATACCTATTTTTGATGGTAATTTTGTTTAGCTCCCGGTAGTCAATACAGGGTCTGAGGGACCCATCCTTCTTCTCGACGAAGAAGATCCCCGCCCCGGCAGGAGAAGAGGAAGAGCGGATGAACTTCTTCTTTAAGTTGTCATCAATATATGCCTTGAGGGCGACTAGTTCCGTCTCGGACAAGGGGAAGATACGACCAAAAGGGATCTTGGATCCTGGCAAGAGATCTATAGGGCAATCATATGGCCTATGCGGGGGAAGGTGATCAGCTTGCCGTTTGTCGAAGACGTTCTTAAACTCAGCATAAGCAGAAGGGATGTGAAGGAGATTATCCGCCATAGTAGCTAGGGTGGAACAAGAGGACTGGGCGGGCAGGAGGCAGTTTTGTGAACAGTAAGAGAATAAAAACTCAATCTCCGTTTTGTGCCAATCTATACAGGTTGGTGGACCTGCAGCCATGGGAGTCCCAAGATGATGGGGAACAGTGGAGAAGGTATCAAATCCAGGCAAAGAAATTCTTGATGTCCTGTGTCAGAGATGGCAAGGATTGGCTGGGTTTCCTGAGTGACAAGTCCGGACCGGGGAAGAGAGCCGTCTGCTAGGTGGATTTGCAGATGAAAGTCCTTAGGGCGGCAGGGAACATGCAGCTTCAGGGCCAGGGCAGATTTCAAGAAGCAGCTGCATGCTCTGGAATCAATTATGGCTGGCAGCCGGGTTGCCCCCTCTGGGAGCTGTAAAGAAAGAAAGAGGACAACATAAGTCTGTGGTAGGTTAGTAACGTGATAATTGAAGGCGGGTGGCGGTTTAAAATTACTAGGTCTCACCGGGCAGGAACAAAGGAAGTGGCCAGCTCCGCCACAGTACAGACACAAGTTGGACTGGCGTCTTCGCTGCCTTTCTTCGGGAGTGAGAGGAGGCCGGACTACCCCGAGCTGCATGGGTTCGGGGTCTGGAAGGGAGGAGACCGGTGGGACCGGGAGAGATGGAGGAGCAGGAGAGAGTCTTGGTGGAGTCCAACTGGAACGGTTTGTTTGGAAACGTTCCGCCCGCCGTTCTCGAAGGCGTCGGTCCAGCTGGGTAGCCGACTGAATCAACCCCTCTAGTGAGACGGGGGGATCGACCCGAGCCAACGCGTCCTTGAGGGACTCAGATAGTCCTTGGCGGAATTGGTACTTCAGGGCCGCCTCATTCCATCCAGTGTTGGCAGACCATTTCCTGAACTCCGCGATGTAGTCTTCAACGGGCCTCCTACCCTGGTTCAAGTTGTGGAAGGTAACCTCAGCCGTGGCAGAACGCAGAGGGTCATCGTATAGTTTGGACATGTGTTCGAAGAAGGAGTCCAACGTGTCTAGTATCGGATTTCTTTGCTCCATCAGACTGTGGGCCCAGGCTTGAGGTTCATCGGAAAGGAGCGAGATCACAAAGCCCACTTTTACGGCCTCAGAGCAGAAGGTCCTGGGTTGCAAGGCCAGATACAGAGAACAAGCGTTTTTAAAGGCCCTGAACTTTTTTGCGGTCGCCTGAAAAGCGCTCTGGTGTAGGCACCCGGGGTTCTGGGTGAGACACGACCACTGCTAGGGCTGAAGTAGGCTGGGAGGTGGACGCCCCCGTTCCTGGGGTCACCGTAGGGGCTGCGGGTCCAGGTGCAGGGGTTAGTTGTTGAAGGCGGCCATCCATCTGTAGGTACCCTTCTTGTAATTTTTGCACCGCTTCTGTTAGTGCCGAGACTTGTTGGCAGAGAGTCTCGAAGGGTGAGCGCGCCCTGTCAGCCTCAGACATCTGGCTGGTTTGTACTATCACGGGTACACTTACCAAGGCCGAGATGCTGAGGGCGGCTCACCTTTGCGACCTGGCGCGATCCACCCCCTGGGATTGGGACAGGGGGAAGGACGCACCGGGAGGCACCGGTACCAGCAGGAGGATGCAGATCCGGCAGGTCAAGCAGGGACAGGCAGATAATCCACCGGGATGGTTCGGACCTGCAGCAGACGGGTAGACTGAAGCGAGGTACTGAGTAGACAAGGACAAGGCAGAAGAAAAGTCCAGGAGACAAGCCGTGGTCAGGGGTTTCCGAGGAAGCAGACAGTCCAGTGTTCAAGCCGGGGTACAAAGGGCAGGAGAAAGCCGGGAGTCCGGGTTCAAGCCAAGGTCAAGGGATTGGAGAAAGCAGAGGTCCGGGAATGTAAGCCAAAGGTCAAGCAGGTGAGGAATCCAACAACAGGTAACAAGTCAGGTACTCAAACGCTGTTTACAAACCAGCAACCAGAAGACTGGGGAGCTGATTTAAATAAGCCGCTCAGGCTTCTTATTGGCCAGGGGCGGAACGAGATTGTGTGCACTGGGCTGGACGGAGCTGGTCCCTTGACACCTATAGAGGGACGCCCCACCCACTTCCTAATTGACACAGGGGCCGCTCGCAGCATCATACGGGAAGCAGAATTCCCTGACCCCTCCTACTTATCCTCTATAGATGTGTCTTGTGTGGGTGTGGATGGTCAGTCTCGGTCCAGCCCCCTCACAAGACCTCTACAGATGGGTACTACCCCCGCATTGTTGGCAAGATTCGTGGTTTCGAACACCTGTCCCCTCAATCTCTTGGGGGCGGACGTTTTTTCCAGGCTTCAGGCCTCCATCTTATATAATGCTGATGGGTCCATCTCCGTGTCCACTGCCCTGCGTGGGGGTGACATGTCAGCATTATGTTCCCTTCCCATCCTGATGTCCCTGCCGGTTTCGCCAAACGCTATCCCTGACCATTTCCTTGCTCAAATACCTTCCTGCCTCTGGTCCACTGGCCCGGAGGATGTGGGTAGGTTGTCAATTCCCCCGGTAGTAGCCCTTCTAAAACCAGGAGCTGTTCTTCCCATGAGGGCACAATACCCCCTCGAACCAGTCCAGACTCAGGCGATTACTGAGCAAATTGAAGTTTTGTTGGGTAAAGGTGCCCTGATACCCTGTACTCTCCCTTGCAATACCCGTTTGTTCCCTGTTAAAAAGAAGACCCCCGGATAAGTTTTGGTTGGTACAGGATCTTAGAGCAGTGAACGAGGCCACCGTTTTGGAGACGCCACTTGTCCCCAATTCACACAATCTTCTGTCAGGGGTTCCCCCATCTGCAAAGATTTTCACTGTCATTGATTTGGCGAATGCCTTCTTTAGTGTGCCATTGGATCCCTCCTGCCAGTACTTGTTTGCATTCACTCATGCTGCAAAACAGTATACCTGGGCTGTTCTCCCACAAGGCGCACAGAACTCGCCCAACCAGTTCACCAAGGCCATGTCCCTGATCCTCTCCAACTGGGATAACCCCCACCCGGACCTGGTTGTGGTTCTCTAATATGTGGATGACTTGCTCGTCTGTGCCCCCTCTCAGGAAACTGCGGAACAATCATCTGTGAGCCTTTTGGTGTACCTAGCTCAACAAGGATGCAAGGCCTCCAAATAGAAATTACAGTGGTGCTCTTCCCGTGTTGTCTTCCTGGGACATTGCATATCCCATGGCGCGAAGCACATTACACAACGACGCTCTGAAACCATCCAAGCCATTCCGCCCCCCCAGTAGCGCCAAGACCCTACATGCATTTTTGGGACTGATCTCTTATTGCAGAGCCTGGATACCTGTGGCTTCCCTTCTCATGCAGCCACTATATGACAACCTGCCATGTGTCCCCTTTTCGCTGTCCGAAGAAGCGCTTACTAACCTTTACCTTTTGAAAAAGGCAATCAGCTCTGCCCCTGTGATCGGTCTCCCTGGTTATGGAAAGCCCTTTCGCTTGTTTATCTCTGAGACCCAGGGCCACGCCTCAGGGGTGTTGACACAAAGTTATGGACTCCGTAATCGCCCCATCGGTTACTATTCTGCCCGCCTGGACTCGGTTGCCAGAGGAGGCCCATCCTGTCTCCGAGCTGTATTTGCTGCCCAGGCCATGTTGGACAAAACTTCAGATATTGTTCTGGGTTATCCCCTACAGCTGCTTGCCCCTCACGATATCTCTGCCATCTTGAATCAAGTGCAGCTCAGGCATATCTCCTTTGCCCGCCACCTCCGGTTACAATGCACTCTTCTCCTGCCTGACAATGTCACTCTGCTTCGATGCCAGCAGCTGAATCCCGCTACTCTTCTTCCTCTTGTCCGAGGGGGGAATCATGACATGTCTCTGGACAAACAGGAAGAAGAGAACACAGACGTACCTGCTCCTACATTGGATGAACATGAACACGATGGCTCCAGATTTGCAGATTCATTCGACAATTACCATACAGGATATGCGTTTACCACAGAGACTACAGTTATGAAAACCGCCTCGCTCACAGCATCCATTTCTGCTCAAGAGGCTGATATTCATGCCCTTACAGTAGCCTGCCAGCTTGCAGAAGAACAAACAGCAAACATCTATACTGATTTGCGGTACGCACTGGGCGTCGCCCATGACTTTGAGTTATATGGAAGACTCGAGGCTTCTTGACTACAGCTGGTACCCCAGTGAAGCATGGCAAGGCAATAGATGCGCTTCTGACAGCACTCCATCTCCCAGAACAAATAGCAATACTCAAGATTAAAGCCCATGGAAAGAGAACCACACCAGAAGCCAGAGGAAACTATCTTGCCGATTAAATGGCAAAACAAGCACCCATGAACCCCTTAGAGGCTCAAACTATAGACTTCATGGGGATATACCATCCACAACCAGAAGCAGTACATATAGACCTACTTAAGAAGACTCAAACAGACGCTGCAGACCAAGAGAAAACGACATGAAATAAGATGGGAGCAGTACGGATGAATGAACTTTGGACTGTAGGAACCCGCTCATGTCTCCCCAGAGCTCTGTACCCAGCTGTGGTACAGTGGGCCCATGGGCCAACCTATCTCTCAAAGACTTTGATGAACTCACTCTGTAGCTGTCATGAATCAGACGTACACAAACGGATGAATGAAAGAAAAGATTCTTTATTAAAAACCAAACTACAAGGTTAAAGTACAGACAGATGTAAACAGGCAGGAGAGTCTTCCATCGGAGCCAGGATCGATAGCCAGAGATGGAAGTCAGTCCAGCCGGAGTCTGAAACCAGGAAGGTGGTGAAACAAAGCCAGGGATCAGGAGCCAGAAGGAACGTCCGTAGAAGCCGGGTCGGTAACCAGAACAGCAGCACGATGAAGGTAGGATGAGAGGCAGGTCTTAACACAGAAGGCCCAAGCAAGGAAGTGCTGCAGCAAGCATGGTATATATATGCTGAGCATCCAGCTCCTTCCAGTGGGAAGGAGGAGCCGCAGGGAATGGGAAATTACAAGAACCTCAGAAGCAAGATGGCCGCCAGCACAAGTCAGTGATGAGAAGCTAGGAAGGAGGTATGTCCATGACAGTAGCTCCAGGAATCACTACTTTAACTAACCAGTACTGCAAGTCCTGCCACACCTGCCTAGCATGCAATCCTGGAAGGCTGGAGAAAACACCCCTGAAACATTCAGCCAGACCACTCTACCCCTACCAGAGGATACAGATTGACTACATACAAATGCCAAAGTGTGGTAAGATTTGAGTATGCCCTGGTAGTGGTAGACAAGTTCTCACGATGGCCTGAGGCTTATCCAATTGCAAATCAGACAGAGATAACCACAGCTAAAAAATTACTTTTGGAGGTGGTTTGCAGATATGGGGTACCCGAGGTGATAGAGAGTGATCAAGGTCCTGTGTTCACTGCTACAGTTACAAAAGAAATATGGAAGGCCTTAGGTACCACATTAGGGTTTCATACACCTTACCACCCCCAGAGCAGTAAAAAGGTGGAAAGAATGAACCAGACACTTAAAACCTGAATGTTGAAAAAGGCCAAGAACACAGGCCTGTCCTGGCCAGAAAGTTTGCCAATAGCCATATTCAGTGCAAAGTACTCCCCGAGAGGGAAGCATTCTTTATCCCCTTTTGAAATCTTGTTTGGTACAGCTCCTAGGTTAGGTTGTTATTACCCACAACAGTTGCAATTACAGTCTGATACTTTGGTAGATTATGTGACGGCTCTTGCGAAAGAATTAACTAATATCCATGCACAAGTATTTTCTTCCATTCCAGATCCTGATTTAGACACCGGTACTCACAGTATACTTCCTGGTGATTGAGTGATGGTTAAGAAGTTCCTCCGAAAACATTCACAAGAGCCAAGATATGATGGTCCATTCCAAGTGTTGCTGACAACAGCTACTTTAGTAAAGTTGGCCGGAAAGAACACTTGGATACACGCATCCCATTGCAAAAAGACTCCAGTTCCTGAGGACTGTGCACCACGCGCATCAGAATGAAGTTATATATCCTTCTTTTTACAGTGACAATTGTGTACACACAGGAGGTGGCTATCAGAGAAGCAGATTATATGATGCAGTTCTGGTATAATTCATCAAACACACATGTACCTACCTTTATATTTGACTACTGTGCTAAAGTCTCTTTCCCCTCATCCGAATGGCAGTATAACGTGTACCGGCGGCCGCTTGTTGCCACCGGAAACATATATATGTGATACAGTTTAGGATTGTGAGAATTGGGAATCTGTGGGTTGGAATACAGGTGGTGACTGGGGACAGAGTTCCCTGAACAAAAAAGACAAATATGGGGAGTCATTACTTAATAGACTGACTTTAACAAAGACAGGCATATGGTCAAGTGGTGAGACGGGACATAGTACGAAACTCTAACCATAAGGAATCGAAGTCCTACGGACGCAGGCACATATGTTATGGGGGTACGGTATAGTGAAGGGGGGAGGGGACCAAGTGGTCAGTTCCAACTTAAATCATGTATAATTCATCTGAATGGCAGGCCCTTCAAACAGCAAGTGATTCCCCTGGACCACATGAAAATATGTGCACCCTAGATGATATAGTGGCCATAGCAGATCCCACATTCGAAGACACAATGGCAGCAGAGACTGGTTTCTTGAATGTCAACCTGTGGCTCGAATGGATGAGATATAGTGCAGGGAAACATAACACGTCCAACTGTTATGTGTGTAGTGGAGCTAAACCTCATTTGGGAACAGTACCATTAAACATACCTCCCACTCAAGAGGAGTGTTTTCTGAGCTTGTTTACCAATACTACTACTGATTACTCCCAGTGTGAAACATGGAAAAAGGAATACCCAATAATAACGAAGTCAGCGAGGCCTGGGGAGGGTATCACTATATATCCCGGTAATTGCACATGTTATGGGAATTACCAGGGAAAAGGGAGGTTCTTGGGTAACTTCTCTAAGGGATACTGTGCTTCAAACAGTAGTGTATCCGCAGATCTGGTCCAAAATCAAATTCAATCCTTGGGAGACGTGTATTGGATCTGTGGGGACATGAAGATTAGAACTAAATTAACTGACAGATGGACAGGGGAATGTGCACTTGCTAAAGTCATTATGCCCCTGCACATCTTTTCTGTAGAAGACCTTGTAACAAAAGGGAATCACTCCAACAGAGAGCGTAGAAGTGCCCCAGCTGGTAGTTTTGACCCTCATGTATATAAAGATGACATAGGGGTCCCAAGGGGGGTCCCAGATGAGTTTAAAGCCAGGGACCAAGTAGCTGCAGGTTTCGAGTCCCTGATTCCCATAATCACCATAAATAAAAATGTAGATTGGATTAATTATATTTACTATAATCAACAGAGGTTTGTTACCTATACCAGGGATGCACTCCAGGGAATAGCTGAACAACTAGAGGCCACTTCACAGATGACTTTCCAAAATCACATGGCCCTAGACATGATTTTAGCTGAAAAAGGGGGTGTATGTAAAATGTTACCTGGAACAAGTACATGTTGTAGTCTCCAAAGAGTTAAAAAGAAATTCAGGGCTGACAGATCCCTGGGACCAGTATTTTGGATGGATGAAAGGGTGGCAAAGCATTTGTACTGAAATAGGTATAGCTATTTTGTTTTTGGTAATATTGGTTGTGATGATGTTTTATTGTATTCTGCCCTGTATAAAGAAGCTGTTAGGGAAAAAAGCTGAGGAGGTTGAGCCAGATCCACAAAGGGCTGGCGCTGGCGTAGCCTATCCCAGTTACACTACCACTTTCCACTAACACTTTCCGCTGTAACTTACGGCGGCGTAGTGTAAGTGTTGCGGCGTAAGGCTGCGCAATTCAAATAAGGTGGCTGTGGGCGTGATGTCATGTAAATCAACATGACCCCACGTATTTGACGTTTTTTTTTTAACGGTGCATGCGCCGTCCGTGGACATATCCCAGTGCGCATGCGCAAATTCACGTCGCAAAACATCAATGAAAACGACGTGAACGTAACGTAACCTAGCGGTTTAGGCAAACAAAGTGAATGACGGAAAAATCTACGCTGGCCCCACGTCCATACTTAACATTACGTACGCCTCTATACAGCAGGGGTAACTTTACGCCGGACCTACGCTTACGCGTAGGACGACGGCGTAAAAACTGCGTATCTTGTTTTGTGGATACAAAACAATGATACGCGGGTGCAGATTTGAAATTACAGCGGCGGATCTGGAGATCCGCCGCCATAATTGTTTGTGGATCTGGCCCGTAGTTCCTACCTTTTTGAATTTAGATAATATAGGAGATTCAATGAAGGAAGTAGAAGAGGGACCATACCCTATGTTACAGTCCTTACCAGTTAAATCTACTTACAACATTCAAGTGAGAAAAAGAACAAAGAGAATGAAGGGACAGTACTGATAAAATAGTCATTTTAAGGGGGGATTGTGATCGATTAGGGTAAAATTCCTATTTGTTGAGTTAAGCTAATTCTTTCATTGGAACCACTAAAATGTTTTCTCTGTTTATATGCCTTTCATTTCTTTTATATTTTTATATTGTTTTTTTTATATTCGTTATATATATATATATGCATGTGTGAAAAATATGTACCAGAATAAGTGTTTATTTTCCTTGATGATTTTATATCAGATATGGTTTTAAAGTTACAAACTCAGTATTGAAATCAAGAGCAGATGTTCCCATTCTCCATTGCTTCTCTTCCAAACCTCCCCCTCTTGTCGTTTGGATATGAAGAAACTTTGTACATCGTAACAAGAGAACTGTTTATGCTAAATATGGACTTCCCCACCTCCTTCTCTCTTTCCCTATGAGATTACATGGGTTTAATAAGGAAACCCTTGCAAAGCTGGCCGGGAATCCCTGTATAAGTATTTTGAACAAAGACTTACACATGTATTACATGTGCTCACAATGGGGCGTGTGAGTGGGAGGGTGAATGGGAGGGTAAAAGCGAGTGAATGTATAAGTCAACCAATCAGAATGCATATGTTTTGTGATGTCATTTGCCAATAAAAAGTAGCTACCCATGCGGCAGAGCTCTCGCTCTTACATTTTTGGGAACAAAGCAAGCAGTCTGTGTGCACTCTTCTTGCATTTTAATTTGAGCCAGTATTGTTTGTGGATCTGGCCCGTAGTTCCTACCTTTTTGAATTTAGATAATATAGGAGATTCAATGAAGGAAGTAGAAGAGGGACCGTACTCTTTGTTACAGTCCTTACCAGTTAAATCTACTTACAACATTCAAGTGAGAAAAAGAACAAAGAGAATGAAGGGACAGTACTGATAAAATAGTAATTTTAAGGGGGGATTGTGATCGATTAGGGTAAAATTCCTATTTGTTGAGTTAAGCTAATTCTTTCATTGGAACCACTAAAATGTTTTCTCTGTTTATATGCCTTTCATTTCTTTTATATTTTTATATATTTTTTTTTTTATAGTCGTTATATATATATATATATATATATATATATACATATGCATGTGTGAAAAATAGGTACCAGAATAAGTGTTTATTTTCCTTGATGATTTTATATCAGATATTGTTTTAAAGTTACAAACTCAGTATTGAAATCAAGAGCAGATGTTCCCATTCTCCATTGCTTCTCTTCCAAACCTCCCCCTCTTGTCGTTTGGATATGAAGAAACTTTGTACATCGTAACAAGAGAACTGTTTATGCTAAATATGGACTTCCCCACCTCCTTCTCTCTTTCCCTATGAGATTACATGGGTTTAATAAGGAAACCCTTGCAAAGCTGGCCGGGAATCCCTGTATAAGAATTTTGAACAAAGACTTACACATGTATTACATGTGCTCACAATGGGGCGTGTGAGTGGGAGGGTGAATGGGAGGGTAAAAGCGAGTGAATGTATAAGTCAACCAATCAGAATGCATATGTTTTGTGATGTCATTTGCCAATAAAAAGTAGCTACCCATGCGGCAGAGCTCTCGCTCTTACATTTTTGGGAACAAAGCAAGCAGTCTGTGTGCACTCTTCTTGCATTTTAATTTGAGCCAGTAAGCAGTACAGATTAATCCTGAAATTGTGTCAGGAAATTCATCCCTAACACCCCAACCACACAGTCCCCCCTGCCTGAGGCTACCCCATCAGCTGAAGGAACAGCAGTCAGGAGTTGCCCCGTGGAACATATCTTTGCACGTTAAACACACACATTCATCATGGCACATGCACAATGCACGCATGCACACCACTGTGGTCCCTGGCTCACACACACCACATCCACCTCACATTGGTTTCCAAGTCCACCACACAGGACTTGGGAGCAGCAAAACCATGCCAAGGCACCAATGATGTTGCTGTCCATTCATACCACATTCACACGGTCGTGGGGATAACCTCTCCCCTCCTCTGTCACTCTTGCCAGATGATGGCTTGCCTCCAGGGCAAGGGCAATGCGTTCGAGGAAGGAGTTGGTCCGAGCCTGCACCCGCAGCTGGCGGGTTGCGGTATGCCACTGGTGGATGCCTTGTCTGCCTCCCCTCCGCCTCGATGGCAGCTGTGTTGGCTTGTACAGCCACTGCCAGGCTCCTCACCTCCGTCACGAGGCCTGGTGTTGTGGCCTGCAGCTCCCCAACGTAGGTCACCACAGCAGCGCAGTTGACCCTCAGATCCTGCAGGCTGTCACAGATGGAGCTGCTCTGCTCAGCCTGCTGCATGATGCACCACTGCACAGCCAATGTGCATGCAGCCTGGTTCTGGGCCAAGGAGGCCAGGCTGTCTGCCACATGGCGCAGGTCACCGGCTAGAGCACCCATATGGCATGTCTGCCGGGCCTGCTCCCTCTGCAGCCCTTCATGGAGGGGTCCGGGTACACCCCTGGTCTTCTGTAAAGCCTTCCTGGGGGAAGGAGAGGCTTGTGCCTGTACAGACGGGGTTGACCTAGAGGGGGTTCCCCTGGAGGGGGTAGCCCTGGAGGCGGTAGACCTGATGGGCGGGGAGGTGTCTGAGGGTCCAGGGATGGAGGAAGCCTCCTCATAATACACACATTCCTCCTGGTGGAGATCCACTGGCTCCTCCACAAAGATCTCCAAAGGAGAGGTGTGGGCACTCACCTCCACCAATACTACCTGGCTTCCCAGGGGGTCAGGCTGAGGCACAGGATGTTCCTGGGATGACACATGTCCCCTTGCACCCCCTCACATGCTACACACCAAATGGAGGATAACACACACTTACCTGTCCTCAAGTCCTGGTCACCAGAGTCAAATCCCTCCATGCCCTCCACCTGCTCCTGCGCCAGACACCTGGCGATGACCTCCTTCTCATCAGTCAACCGCACAGCAGAAGCTGGTCCTCCTCCCGAGCCCCTGGCGTGCCTCCTCATACTGGCCAGCTTATCCCTGACCCGCCATCTCATATCATTAATTTTCTTAGTAATAGCTTCAGGGGTCTGGGTCTCATGCCCAATGGCATTAACATCCAGGGTAATCTCCCTCTTACGTGCCCTGCTGGTCCTGGTACTGTGGGCACCATGGAGGTAAACATCATATTTGGCTATTGCCAATACAATAATAGCCCTCTCCTCATTCGAAATGTTTCTCTTCCTACCCTCCTTGCCCACATTTGCAGCTGCCATCGCTCAGCAAAAGTATTTTGCTTCAGGGGGGGGAAACAAAGGGATGTACTTTTGCGCCGGACGGGCGTATGGCTGGGCGTATTTATGCGCTTGGCGTAAGCTGGTGGGCCGGCGTATCTCAGGAAGTTGCGCCAGCGTAGTTGTGAGCATGCGCATTGGGGTGCTAACCGTACTGCGCATTCGCCATTCAGGATATGCGGGGCGTAAAGCATTGCACCACGCTCGGACCATCATTTGCATAAGGTCACACCCACTTACACTTACGCTGGCTTACGCCGACGAAATTACGTTACGCCGGCGCAACGTTAGGAGCATTTGCTTTCTGAATTCAGTACTTGCCTCTCTGCGTTGCGTGAGCGTAGCGGAAAAGAGATATGCTACAGCGGCATATATATGCGCCGATCTATGTGAATCCGGGCATATGTTCTTATGAAGCTTCTTGTGATATATGGTCCGGAGGCAGAATAAACCTTTCTTTTATATAAAAAAAAATAAAAAAAAATCCTATACCAAGGAAAAAAAGACACTTGGGGGATATGCTAGAAGAAAATATTTTTGTTATCTTAACTGTAGATCAGTGATAGGCAAACAGTAGATCCTCTGCTTTTGTCAGATTACACATTTTAGCATTCCCTGGAAGCTCAAAAATGTCAAGCCAGGAAGCTATAGGTGTATGTATGTTTCAACGGCAGCTAGAACTCTGTTGGTTATTTAGGAATTTGTAAGCAGAGTCCAACATAATTGTAATCAATTTACATAAGCCTGCAAAGCAGTGAAAACACTTCAAGTATTACATCTGAACTCTAGGCAGGTATAAAAGTCTAAAAGACACAAATTAATGGAGCTCTGTAATTATTAGTGAAAATGAATGCAGCCCAATAATATTGCTACATCATTAATAGTACTTTTAAATGCAATCAGTGTATGTGCCTGAATTTGACCTTGTATAGACCTTTCCCAGTCCCTGTACAGCATAACTGGACAGTGAAAAAAGAACAATCAATTGCTGACTAGAAGTGCTCTCATGTGAAGGAAATACAGAGTGAAAGAGAGGCAAGCTAATCTTCTTCTCATTTTACTGTCCAATCACATGCTTGGGCTGGTATGGAATCACCTGGGCTCAAAGAAAACCCTCTATAACTAAGACAAAATGCATCAGAGGGGTGTGGCTTAGAAGGAGTTTAATGCCGCGTACACACGATCGGAAATTCCGACAACAAAACCGTGGATTTTTTTCAGACGGAATGTTGGCTCAAACTTGTGTTGCATACACACGGTCACACAAATTCCGAACGTCAAGAACGACATTACGACGAGCCAAGAAAAATGAAGTTCAATGATTCCAAGCATGCATCGAATTCGTTTCAAACATGCGTAGGATTTTTGTGCTTCGGAATTGCATACAGAAGAACTTTTGTTGTCGGAAAATTTGAGAACCAGCTCTCAAATTTTTGTTGTCGAAAATTCCGACAGCAAATGTCCGATGGAGCCTACACACGGTTGGAATTTCCAACAAAAAGCTCACATCAAACATTTGTTTTCGGAAATTCCAACCGCGTGTACGTGGCATTAGGCTCCATTCACACCTAGGCAATTTGGCTCATGGACGGAATCGAAGCGATTCTGCCCCCAATTCCAGAATAGCGGGAAAACACAGAATGTGTTTGCGATGACATTATTTCTTAATAATTAATAGGACGCTTTTGCCGCAATTGTTGAGGGACAAATCACTCTACAATTGTGTCAAAAATCACGACCGCAAACGCTCCTGGCTCTATGTCAAGATTTGGTACATGAGCCTCTTTTGGAGTGGAGGGAGGACCATTCAGATGAATGGTGCCACGTTTTTTGGAGTGGAGGGAGGCCCATACAAATAAATAGTGCCACTTAAAAAAAAAAAAACAAGTGGGTGCAATTGTTGCTGCAAATTGCTCAGGTGTAAATGGAGCCTAATGCTGCGTACACACGTTTTTTCATGACGTGATTTTTTTTTTTTAATGGTCATTAAAAATGATCGTGTGTAGGCTCCAGAGCATGTCAAAAATGGGCATTACAAATTTAGAACATGCTCTTATTTTTTGCGTTGTTTTTCACATTATCGTTCTTCACGTCGTGAAAAACGGTCTTGTGTAGGCTTTAACGACGTGAAAAAAACGTGCATGCTCAGAAGCAAGTTATGAGACGGCAGCGATTGTTCTGGTAAAACTAGCATTCATAATGGAGACAGCACATTTGTCACGCTGTAACAGACTGAAAAGCACGAAGACTGAAAAGTGCAAATCGTCTCTCACCAAACATTTACTAAAATAGAATCAGCAAAAGCAGCTCCAAGGGTGGCGCCAATCGAAAGGAACTTCCCCTTTATAGTGCCGTCGTATGTGTTGTACGTCACCGCGCTTTGCTCAAGGATTTTTTTTTTCACAATCGTGTGTATGCAAGGCAGGCTTGACAAGAATCACGCCGAAAAAAACATAGTTTTTTCTAGAACATTAAAAATGGTCGTGTGTACAGGCATAAGGCTGAGGCCGTTTATGTTCCTCTCCACCTGTTAAGCTAGTGGTGTGGGGCGTCTCTTATCCCCTCATGCCCAATGAAAGTGGGTTGAATGATACTGAGGACATCTAATGGCAAAAAAAGGGGATTTTTGAAGAAAATTCAGGTTTTGTTATTGTGTCTCTTAATAGGCAGGCTATTCATTTATATCGTATTACTTTTAGCTGGAGTTCCGGTTTAGGTGAGCAACCAGGTAATTCACATATTTAAAGTGATTTTTTCTATTTTTTTTTTTAATTCTTTAATTTTCACAGATTTCACATTACAATTTTTCACAATCTTATGCTATCTTATTATACCAACCCAAGTATTACCATCTTATATTTTATTATCTCCTGAACGATTCATTAGTTCAATGTGAATTCTCTTTTCCTTCTATTACCTCCAGATACTTTCTCGATAATACCCTCCCACCTCCCCCCTAAAAAAAAGGAGGAGGATGGAAAGAGTCAGACTCCTTCCTCCTCACTCCCCCACTCCCCCAGGTTGTTGGATTTCTGCGATTCTGGCGAACCACTGTGCTCTAGATGGTGGGGGGCTCTCCTTTTTCCACAGGACAGTGATACACGCCCTTGCAGCTATAAGAATGTGTTTCAGCAATGAGTTTTTTGTATTTTTCCACTGAAATAGGGATGTCGAGTAATAGAATGGCTGCCGGTCTGTCTTCTAGAGACACTACTGTTGTAATAATCACACAGTCCCAAAAATTATGTAATATTGTACCCTCTGCCTCATGACACCTCCAACAAACATCTGTCGTCTGGGGGTGTCATGGAACTGGAGATACTAAAGTGTTTCTACTTGACATCTGTTACACAGGAGAGGGTGGCTAATAAATCATAATTCATGTATTGCAGAAGATGAGACATTGTGGATAGTACATATTGCAGGATGTCTTGGGATATTATCTGGTGTAAATATATTCTGTCTGAAGATGTGGGTTGGAACTGAATCAGCCTGGTTCCTAAACCTCTCCTTAGGTATGCTAATGTACCACCACCAGCAAGCTCTCTATTCCTAAAGGTTAATTGATCTATTGTGTGTGTGGAAAAGACCTGTGTTTACCCTTAAGTGATTGTGTATTGTATAGTGGGGAATTGCAGACGAGACGCCTAGTCACCTCATCAGGTTACATGATTAGATAATTGGCTCATTTTACTTATTGTTCTGATTGCTTCATTGTAGTAATTACCTCCTCTCTATGCGGAGCCAAGCTGGCTAGATAACGTATTCTGTTACAATTGGTGATTAAGTCATTTTAGGTGGATCGGTGCCGAAATGTCTCTGTATGGAAGCCCCAGTGTGTGGAAAAGGGGGTGGAGATTTCATTGTTCTTTGATTGATGACAAGCTTGTAAACTGTATAAAAGTGTGCTGTGTACTTTCAATAAAGTGAGTCCTGTTTGAACAGACATACAGCCTGCCTGGTGTTATGTTCTAATGGGTCTGATCGGCACATAGCTGTAGGTCGGATCCCGGAACCTTGGATGACTGGACCATCAGATGTTGCAATCTGCAATCTGATCCAATAGAAGCAGAGGAGTGTCGGGAGAGCAGAACCGAGCGAGCAAGGATCTCGTCACAGGGGGTATATTTGATATAGTACAGTTGGTATTCTGTAGCATCTGGTTAAAATTTTGTACCCTCCCTTTTGGTATCTGCTAGCTACTGATGCCTTATGGTTAAATACAAGGATCCTATTTCTCTGCTCTTGGGAGAATGTCATCCCCAAATCCCTCTCCCATGCCTGAAGAAAGAAAAGTAAGCTTTTGTGGTGTTTCTATATTTATTAATATTGCATAGAAATATGACAACGAGTGTCTCAGTGGGTTTCCCTTGAGGCATATCTGCTCGAACCTTGACAATGTTCTATTTTCTGTGTATGTATTTGCCTTAGTTCGAATAAAAGCTTCTAGTTGCATCATCTGGAAAAAGTGTAGTTCTGGTGCTACCTCTCTTTCAATCTCTCTTTTTGTCATTAGTCGGTTGTCAAATGGACAATCCTACTAACCCTTTTGTCGTAGAGCAACAAACCTTCGATCTGTCAGACCTGGCTGAAATGCCACGGTACCCAGGATCGGGGTCATTGGTCTTGGGTATATCGACATAGTCGTTTTAAAAAAAAAATGTTAGTTATTCGTATAGTGGCACCTATCATCGGACGTTTCTTTATTTCCGGTGGCATTTCTGTTTCCGGAATCCAGGCCAGGCATTCCAGAGGTATGTCCACCGTCACTTGTTCCATCTTTATCCAGGGTTTCTTATTAAGCCCACACCGCTCTACCACTCTAACTAAGTGTGACGCTTCCTGATATTTTACTGGGTTCGGGAACCCAATCCCTCCTTCTCCTTTGGGCAATGCCAGAATAGTTCTTTGTACTTTTGCCGATTTCCCAGCCCACATGAACTTCAGAACCCTTGACCTAAAAAAAGTAAATTTTTTCGCCATCTGTGTTACTTTTCAGAGATTTTCCTTCACTTCCTGTCCCATAATCAAACAGGAAGTGAGAGAAAATACCTTTAAATTAAGGGAATTCCAGATCGCCGGATCAAGTGTCCCTATTGGAAGATTTCCCCTCTGTTGCTTTTCTAGGGACAACCCAAAATTTGGGGTTTTCTTTTACTTTCACTTTCAATGATAATGGTATACAGGACAAATAGAGAGGGTGATTCTCCTTAACAGAGGCACAGACAACAATAAAACCAGACAAGTGTCTAATTACTCTCTACTCTATCTAAAACTTAAAAAAATGTTTTACCTTTAGTTATACTTTAATGTGTCCCTCAGGGGTAGGGTGACAACATTTCCAAACTACCATTCAGGGACACCCTCCCTTCCCAAAAATCAGCTTGTGCCGTAACGAATCACAGCACAGTGATTGGACACAAGAGGCGGGATTTATGATTTCTCCAATCACAAGCAGGGGGCGGGATTGTGCTCCAGGCGTTACCGGCCAGGACAAGTACTGTCAGTGAGTAAAGCAGTGATGTGGCAGCTTTTTTTGGGGGTATCAGATTGAAAGTGTTAATGTCACCCGAAGTTAGTGTCGTAAATGAGTTGATATGGTTTGAAGTACTCCTAAGGTGAGGTGCCTCTAAGGAGGGTAATCTCCAAACTGGATAGTTGTGATCTCATATGTATATACCTCACTCGTGGGTAAATTAACAACCAGAACTAATATACATTTGGAGGTAATCAGACACCATTTAGTCTGTAGAGCCCCTCCTTATATCAGGTGTCCCCAGTACAGTCCCTCCATACATTAGGTGTTTCCAGCAAAGTCCTTTCTTACATCAGGTATCCCCATTAGAGTCCCTCCTTAGACCAGGCATCCCGAGCAGAGTCCCTCCTTACATCAGGTGTCCCCAGCAGACTCCCTGCTTACATTTGATGCCCCCAGCAGAGTCCCTCCTTACATCAGGTTCCCCTAGTGGAGTCCCTCCTTACATCATGTGGCCCCAGCAGAGTCACTTCTTACATCAGGTGTTTCCAGTAGAGTCCCTCCTTACATCAGGTGTTTCCAATAGAGTCCCTCCTTACATCAGGTGTCCCCAATATAGTCCCCCCTTACCTCACGTCTCCCCAGCAGAATCCCTCCTTACATCAGGTGTCCCCAGCAGACTCCCTCCTTACATTAGGTGCCCCAAGCAGAGTCCCTCCTTACATCAGGTGTCCCTACTGGAGTCCCTCCTTACATCAGGTGTTTCCAGCAGAGTCCCTTCTTGCATCAGGTGTTTCCAGTAGAGTCCCTCCTTACATCAGGTGTCCCCAGCAGAGTCCCTCCTTACATCAGGTTTCCCCAGCAGAGTCCCTCCTTACATCAGACTTCCCTAGCAGAGTCCCTCCTTATATCAGGCATCCCCAGCAGTGTCCCTCCTTACATCAGGTGTCCCCATCAGAGTCCCTCCTTACATCAGACATCCCCAGCAGAGTCCCTCCTTACATCAGGCATCCCAGCAGTGCCCCTCCTTACATCAGGTGTCCCCAGCAGAGTCCCTCCTTACATCAGGTGCCCCTACTGGAGTCCCTCCTTACATCAGGTGTTTCCAGCAGAGTCACTTCTTGCATCAGGTGTTTCCAGTAGAGTCCCTCCTTACATCAGGTGTCCCCAGCAGAGTCCCTCCTTACATCAGGTTTCCCCAGCAAAGTCCCTCCTTACATCAGACTTCCCTAGCAGAGTCCCTCCTTATATTAGGCATCCCCAGCAGTGTCCCTCCTTACATCAGGTGTCCCCATCAGAGTCCCTCCTTACATCAGACGTCCCCAGCAGAATCCCTCCTTACATCAGGCATCCCCAACAGTGCCCCTCCTTACATCAGGTGTCCCCAGCAGAGTCCCTCCTTACATCAGGCTCCCCTAGCAGAGTCCCTCCTTACATCAGCGATGTCACCCTTTCATCGGGTGTCCCCAGCAGAGTCCCTCCTTACATCAGGCATTCCCAGCAGAGTCCCTCCACCAGGGCCGTCTTTTCGATTGGGCACGTTGGGCAGTTTCCCGGGGGCCCCACTTGGCTGGGGGCCATCTGGCCAGTGAACCCACCAGTCAACTTGCTAAGCATCTGTTTAGCCACGTTACCGCGGGCACCCGGCAGCCTCCCGCCTAATGCACGGGATGGATGGACATGTCATGCCCGCCAGCCAATAGACATCACTGCCGTCGCAGCATCACTCCCATTGTCCGCGGGGGGGGGGGGAGTTGGATGTAAAAGCTCCTGTATGAGTCTGACCACCGAAGAGATGAGGGCGCCGGGCTGCTCCCCCCCCTCCGCTCCCAGAACTTGGATGCCTCCACTCCACCTCCTCTCTGCTCCAGGAAGTGTCCGTGCACCGTGCGGCCCGGGGGACAGCTGGCTGTGAAGGAAGAACATGCCGAAGGTGGAGGCTGCCAAGGAGCCAATGGAAGGAGCAGAGCAGCGAGCACCCCAGCGAGCATCCCCCGGATCTAGAGGGAGACTCGGCGCTGCCACGCTGTTGGCCATCAGGTACCTGGCATCCTGTACACACATGCCAGCACACTGAGAGGGGGCAGGGTGAGCAGAGGAGGGACAGCGCTATGTGGTCTGTCTCAGCCAGATCCCCCTCTTCTGCCTCTGAGCCCCCCCTCCTCTGACTCTGAGCCCCCCCTCCTCTGCCTCTGAGCCCCCTTCCTCTGCCTCTGAGCCCCCTGCCTCTCAGATCTCCCTCCTCTGCCTCTGAGCCCCCCCCTCCTCTGCCTCTCAGATCCCCCTCTTCTGCCTCTGAACCCCCCCTCCTCTGCCTCTCAGATCCCCCTCTTCTGCCTCTCAGATCCCCCTCCTCTGCCTCTCAGATCCCCCTCCTCTGCCTCTCAGATCCCCCTCCTCTGCCTCTCAGATCCCCCTCTTCTGCTTCTGAGCCCCCCCATCCTCTGCCTCTCAGATCCCCCTCCTCTGCCTCTGAGCCCCCCCTCCTCTGCCTCTCAGATCCCCCTCTTCTGCTTCTGAGCCCCCCCTCCTCTGCCTCTCAACCCCCTGCCTCTCATATCCCCCTCTTCTGCCTCTGAGCCCCCCCTCTTCTGCCTCTCAGATCCCCCTCTTCTGCCTCTGAGTCCCCCCCCCTCTGCCTCTCAGATTCCCCTCCTCTGCCTCTCAGATCCCCCTCCTCTGCCTCTCAGATCCCCCTTTTCTGCCTCTGAGCCCCCCTCCTGCCTCAGAGCCTCCCCCCTCCTCTGCCCCTGAGTCCCCCCTCCTCTGCCTCTGAGTCCCCCTCCTCTGCCTCTCAGATCCCCCTCCTCTGCCTCTCAGATCCCCCTCCTCTGCCTCTCAGATCCCCCTCCTCTGCCTCTCAGATCCCCCTCTTCTACTTCTGAGCCCCCCCTCCTCTGCCTCTCAACCCCCTGCCTCTCAGATCCCACTCTTCTGCCTCTGAGCCCCCCCTCCTCTGCCTCTCAGATCCCCCTCTTCTGCCTCTCAGATCCCCCTCTTCTGCCTCTCAGATCCCCCTCTTCTGCCTCTGAGCCCCCCTCCTCTGCCTCTGAGTCCCCCCTCCTCTGCCTCTCAGATCCCCCTCCTCTGCCTCTCAGATCCCCCTCCTCTGCCTCTCATATCCCCCTCCTCTGCCTCTCAGATCCCCCTCCTCTGCCTCTCAGATCCCCCTCCTCTGCCTCTGAGCCCCCCCTCCTCTGCCTCTGAGCCCCCTCCTCTGCCTCTGAGCCCCCCTCCTCTGCCTCTGAGCCCCCCCTCCTCTGCCTCTGAGCCCCCCCTCCTCTGCCTCTCAGATCCCCCTCTTCTGCTTCTGAGCCCCCCCTCCTCTGCCTCTCAACCCCCTGCCTATCAGATCCCCCTCTTCTGCCTCTGAGCCCCCCCCCTCCTCTGCCTCTCAGATCCCCCTCTTCTGCCTCTGAGCCCCCCTCCTCTGCCTCTCAGATCCCCCTCCTCTGCCTCTCAGATCCCCCTCCTCTGCCTCTCAGATCCCCCTCCTCTGCCTCTCAGATCCCCCTCTTCTGCTTCTGAGCCCCCCCATCTCTGCCTCTCAACCCCCTGTCTCTCAGATCCCCCTCTTCTGCCTCTGAGCCCCCCCTCTTCTGCCTCTGAGCCCCCCCTCTTCTGCCTCTGAGCCCCCCCTCCTCTGAGCCCCCCTCCTCTGCCTCTGAGTCCCCCCTCCTCTGCCTCTGAGTCCCCCCTCCTCTGCCTCTCAGATCCCCCTCCTCTGCCTCTCAGATCCCCCTCTTCTGCCTCTGAGCCCCCCCTCTTCTGCCTCTCAAATCCCCCTCTTCTGCCTCTGAGCCCCCTCCTCTGCCTCTGAGTCCCCCCTCCTCTGCCTCTCAGATCCCCCTCCTCTGCCTCTCAGATCCCCCTCCTCTGCCTCTCAGATCCCCCTCTTCTGCCTCTGAGCCCCCCCTCCTCTGCCTCTCAGATCCCCCTCCTCTGCCTCTGAGCCCCCCTCCTCTGCCTCTGAGTCCCCCCTTCTCTGCCTCTCACATCCCCCTCCTCTGCCTCTCAGATCCCCCTCCTCTGCCTCTCAGATCCCCCTCCTCTGCCTCTCAGATCCCCCTCCTCTGCCTCTGAGCCCCCCTCCTCTGCCTCTGAGCCCCCCCTCCTCTGCCTCTCAGATCCCCCTCCTCTGCCTCTCAGATCCCCCTCCTCTGCCTCTCAGACAGGGGACGGGTGCCAATTGATAGGCTGAATCTGAAGACAGGTGACGATGGCAGTTGACATGCTGAATCTGGTGGCAGGTGACAGTGGCAAGTGACACGCTGACACAAGTGACACGCTGTAAAATAGGTGCGTAAATTGGGGCTTGTAGGGGCCCCATAGCATTACTTTGCCCAGGGGCCCATGATGCTATTAAGATGGCCCTGCCCTCCACACATCTGCGGTGTCCCCCTTACATAACTGCAGAAGTATGGGCAGAGGAGGAACAAAATAGAGGCAGAGCAAGCTGAGTGGCTACAACAGAAATTGAGCTGCGGTGCTGCCCACCCCTGCCCCTTTCCACAACAGGTCACAGACAGACTGGGGACAGGGGATGGGCAGCGCAGCAGCTCAATTTCTATTGTAGCCACCCAGGTGTCTCTGCTTATTGTTTGTTCTCGCCATTACCTTTTCTGGTCTCCTGTAAAATGGCGGCCTGGCAGAGACATTGTTTCCACCAGCCACGGACCTCTACCGGTGGTGGAAAAATAATTGAAAGTCCCAGGAAACGCCAAATTCGAGAAAAGAGTCTAAATCCCGGGAATGTCCTGGGAAATTCGGGACAGTTGGCAAGTATGTTAAGGTGCACACATACAACGGCCTAGATACTATTTCATTCCAGATTAAACATGTCCATGTAAAAGAAAAAGTTTCATAGCAAATATTCAACATATCACAATGTTTTGTTTACTTTTTAAATGTAACATTAATATAGTTGTAGAACTGTATATAGCGACACAGAGATCTGCAGTTGTGGTTAAATAATTGGAAAGGGGGTTGACATACTCATAATCCTATACATAAACTTCATATCCTCCCACCCTCAGCTATACTCATCTATTTTAAAGCTGGGGCGGATGTGCACCGTATCTTCGATTACAACCGTGACAGTAATTACTGGCTAGGAGTGGCTGCAGCTGCAGAAACCCCCCTCCCTGAAAGTGTTGATCCCTCACAGGGTGCAAGTGACATTTTTCTGATGTACTGGCTGGCAGTACTAAGGCAACTCACAGTAATTATGATGGCAGGGAGTCTGTAAAGCAGATAGCCAGTAGCTCCTGCAGTTTTATATTCACAAACGTCAGGCAGATCAGCACAATACATTTACAGTGTTATTCAGAAGAGCATGAACTTCTCCTTCTCATGGTATTTTGTAACTTTCCCTGTTAAGTAAAATGCCTCTGTCACACAGCTCAATATTGGTGATGAACAGATTGTTGTGCGACTTGGATGTTCATGGATAAAAAGGGCAAATGCATTACATAAGGTTTTGAGAAACTATTTTAGGAGGTAGCTAAGGAATTTAAGGACAAGCAGCAGGTTGTAAAAAAAAAGAATAATGAGGAAAAGTTGCGTGGGTTAACCTACAGCCTGTGCTTCCTACATGCACTGCAACAGTCGCAAGCAGAGTCTTATGTTTGTGCATATGCATGTACTGTATATATTTATGTATCAAACTTGTGCTAGCAAGCACATTTCTTTTTGTCTATAGCAATCGATCAGCTGCCAGTCTGGCAGTGCAGAATTGAAAGAGAAACAAGGCCTGTGAACAAAGCATAGTACCCATAGCAACAGAATCCATCTTGTACTGGAATTTTGATGGCTGCTAAGGTCTATTACAACCATATTTTTTTTGTTTTTGTTTTTAATGCATTAAAATGTTCGATACACCATTGTTAGGGCTTAGGGTGAGGAGGATGATAACTGGGTGGTAGAAATGTAAAGAGACCTGACAAAATAACATCTTCTAGCTGGCAATTTTTTGGTTTTAAATAAATGAATAATAGACAGTACAGCAATATTGTAATATTCCAAAGTATCTCTGCATGAACAATTTGACACTTTACAGTTCTGTAACAAAGTAGTACAAATGTCATTCTCCAGTGTGCTACTAGTGTCAATATAGGTAACCCATAGTCTGACTCAGGACTTATGGCGCGTACACACGATCACTTTTTGCGATGAAAAAAAAGATGTTTTTTAAAACGTCATTTAAATTGATCGTGTGTGGGCAAAACGTAGTTTTTTGTCTTCAAAAAACGACCAAAAAAAAACTCCAACATGCTTGAATTTTTTGTGTCGTTTTTCAAAACGTCGTTTTTTGTGTCATAAAAAGTGATGGTGTGTGAGCAAAACGATGTTGAAAACAACGTTTTTAAACCTGCGCATGCTCAGAAGCAAGTTATGAGACAGAGCTTCAATGGAAAAGAGTGCCGTCGAAAGTGGTGTACGTCACCACGCTTTGCTAGAGCTTTTTAGAAAAACGATGGTGTGTACGCAATGTCGTTTTGGAAAATGAAGTTTTGAAAAACGTTGTTTTTTTTCATGATTGAAAACGTCGTTTTTTTTCATCACAAAAAGTGATCGTGTGTACGCGGCATAAGTCTGAGTCTAAATCTGGGTCAGGCAGCTCTCTGGTGCCTACCCCTGGTTCTGGAAAGTTGGAGAACATTCTGGGATCTAGAAGGTTGTTCTGCATATTTAGGGGAGCTTAGCCAACCCCTAGGTGCTGGGCCTGGCAGGGGACTAAGTGAGCCCTTAAATATGAATGCGTCATTCCAGAAGTGGCGGCTGGTGCTCAAATTTTTTTGGGGGGGCACAAACAAGCGAAAAAAAAAAAACATCAATTGCAGCCTCACTGGATCCTCCTCCAAGATCCCATGATGTAGTCCCGCCATCAGTGTTTCTTCAGACAATCAGGTTACCGGTGAACCTGATTGGCTGAGATGCGTGTCAGTGTTACCCAAGGAACGCACACCCCGTACGTCCCCTGGTTAACTATTTGGAAGCCGATTGCAGCCCTCAGGCTGTAACCTATCAGAGTCACTGGCTCTGATAGACACTTCCACAGCCAACCAGCTGCCGTTATTCAGATGGCCGGTACTCGCCAGGGGGCCGGCCATCTGAATAGTGGGCGGCAGCGGCGACAATACGTAGATTCATGCAATGCATGAATCTATGTATTGTTTTTCAGAGGCGGTGCAGGAGCGAGAGGTGGCATCGCTTCTGTGCCCTCTATGGACACACCACCACTGCATTCCAGCAGAGGAGTCGGGTGGAAGATGGAGATGGAGTGCTGAGGGTACTGTCAGTGGCCCTTGAGGTGAGCCCCCTAGTCTGAGTGGGTGTGCTCTGCCTCAGGAAAGGGTTAAAGTGCTGGCCTGGGTGGATCCTTACAACAGAAGAAATTTGGAAGAAGTCTTCCCAGAAAGGCAGTGGGAGCAAAAAGGACAGCGTGAGTACTACAGCACGGTGCACATGTAGAAGGTCTCTCTGAAAGATAGCAGTGTGCGTAACCTTGCCCTGGGAGATCTCCAGAGCAGTCAAATGGGTAGATTGTTGAAGAGTTAGTCAGGTAGACTGGTGAAGAAGTAGCCAGGTGGTCTGGTGGAGAAGCAGCCAGGTGGGCTAGCATTCCCTGCAGTTGGTAGAGCTAGGACCAGTGTCTACAAGGGAGTTGGAGGTACTCCAGGATGCAGTTTACAACACATTGTGCTACTTTCTAAAGTGACTAAGAGCTCCTTGCCCCCTAAGGGGCTGTTGATTTTCTAACAAAGACTGTTTGCTACCAGAAGAGGATTCAATTAGAGCTGTACAGATTGAGGAAGAGGAATCAGAGTTATATAGAGCAAATGAAAAAATCATTTGGAGTTGTACATAGGGAGGAAGTTGTCCCTAGTTTTGTTACTGTCAAATTAGGCATCCCATAATCCCTATTCCCCATCCAAGTCATTACCCCTAATAAAATATCTAAAACAAAGACTGTTCCTTGTCTCTGGAAAATGTGTGGAAGTTACTTGTAGCCTGTCTGTGCAGCAATGAGGAACCCTATCATCTGAAACCCCTACGGGGGTAGTGCTACACAAATATAACTTATGGGCAGAAAGTGACCTCACAGTAGGGTGCTGTGCTGGTATACAAGGATGTGCTAATCCAAATGCTGCTTGGGGAGCAGTGTCCTTCCCTAAACTCACAGGTAACAGTGGTATAGGGGAAATCCAAACAGTCACTATTCTGTACCTATTCCTCAGGAACCTTTTCCTGCAACAACTATCAGGGTCCCTGTCCCCATCCATAGCTGGCCTTAACAACAAGGAGCACATGGACGTGCAATGCATGAAAGACCAGAGAAAATTTTCAGCTCAACTCACCAACCAGTCTGATTACTAACCAAATTAACCTGTCCAACAGTATGCGTTTAAAACAGGCATTTAGTTAGCACACATTTGCAAACACATGCACTATAGATAGCCTCCATGTTGGATGTCCAAATCTGAGGAGAGCTCTGTGTCCAAAATACATGGCAGAGGACACACTGGTATTATGCCTTGCTTTCCCACTAGGGAGAACAAAAAGGGATAACTTCCCTGGCAAAACAATTCCAATTAAGGAACCAAAAACAGATGGGAGAATCTAGTAATGCAAAGCGAGAACTGCATGCCTGAGTGCATAACTATTGGCTATCATTTAATTTAATTGGAATTCTGCATGGAGTTCCGGGGTGTTTGCTTGTTTATCTATTACATCCAGGGCATCCAAAATGACCACCCTAGAAGATACTGTATAGTACTTTTTTGAAGGGCATATTTTTGCCTTTTTTATTAAAAGCTTAGTCATAATAAAAATTTTTTTAGAACAATGGACATGACTGCAATGGCGTTGTGCCCGTGGAGCGGCCACACCCGGGTGACACCCACCAGAGGGGTGACCCCCGTGGATAGCGGCACTACTAACACCACCCATTGCCCTGATTAGCTGAGCCCCATGCCACTGTGTCCCTCAGCGGAGCAAACCGAAGCTTCTTCTCTGTTTACATCCACAAAGAAGGAGGAGCCTGCGCTCGAGGGACACACATCGCTGTGGGTATATGTCAGCGTTGTTCTGAGGGATGTAAGGGGGCGTCTATACTGCTGGGGGGTCTGCACTGAGGGGGGTCTGCACTGAGGGGGGTTCTGCACTGCTGGGGAGGTGTCTGTACTCTTGGGGAATGTCTGCACTGAGGGGGGTCTGTAATGCTGGGGGAGGTCTGCACTAGTGGGTGTCTGTACTGAGGGGGGTGGTCTGCACTGCGGGGGGTCTGTACTGCTGAAGGGGTCTGCACTGAGGGGGGAGTCTGCACTGCTGGGGGGTCCTGCACTGAGGGGGGTCTTTAACGCTGGGGGGATCTTCACTGGGAGGTGTCTGTTCTGAGGGGGGTCTACACTGGGGAGTATGCACTGCTGGGGGGGGGGGGTGTCTGGAACGGATTATATTCCAGGGTTTCATCCTGGTCTGCAATGAAAGAAACCATTTATATAGTAGTGTGATTTATTTCTATGATTAGTGCCTGAACTAGGTTTCTCAGCAAGCACTATGACCTATGAAATGATGGAACTGCCTTTAGTACTGACATCCTACATGTATCTAGCTAGGTACCACAAATGTGGTCAGCAGTATGGTTTTTATCTGCAACAGATCTATATACAACCTAACAAATGCTCATTACATAAACACCACATCAGTCAGTGACTTTATGCCATGTTCTCATTTATTAAAGTGGATATAGATTAGTTGTGAGCTATATATCACCACCACGTGTCATTTTTACCTCTGGAAATATTAAATGGTTTGCTAAATCTATTCTTAGAATGCATTCTCCATATATTGTTCTTGAAGCTATATACAAAATTTAGAGTGTTGCGCATTTGCGTTAATTCAACTGTAAATCTAATCCTGAGCACCTGAGCTATTACAAGGTTTTAATCTTACAATAAGACGAGGCCAGCACAGCTCAGCATGAGAGAAGCTTCTCTCCACTTATGCAATGTAATTCCATTTCAGGTAGCACGGGTACTAATTGGCTTTTATTTTTATTTTTTTAAATATCCCAGTTCATAAATATGCATCTGATCTCTTGGGTCTTGAAATCCTTTTATTGTTTTAACAAGAATGACACTCAGTGGGGTGCATTAAGAGTGTGTAATTTGTTATTTAATATATTTCATAATATATATAATGAAGGATAATCGGATGGTATATTGATAGGCTCTTGGGAAGGTAGCATGAGAGATAGATGACCTGTTTACTGCCTCTAGAGATAAGCTAATATATTTGCTGGAAATGAAGCAGCACCAAATGGGAAACAGGATTTATATTTGAGTAAGAAGCTTAAAAATAAAATAAAAAAATAGGATACATTAAAAAGTCAAGTTCCTACTTATAGATTAGAATAGGTCTGATAACGTAAAGTCCCATTCTATAATGCTTTTTTGTATTTACATTACCTGATGATATCATTACAATAAATATAATTGAATGCAGTGGCAGCTGGTGGTACAGTTTTGCGGGGGGCACCCCCTGCTTGGTTACCAGCCCTGCAGTTACCCCAATATATGGCATGGGCATCGCTACCCTCTGGGCGACGAGCAGCAGCTCCCCCTGCGTCTCCTCCTCAGCATCATGACAGCCATGTGTCTCCTCCCTCCGCCACCTAGGCCAATAGGATCGCTTCTCCTTTTGGCCAATCGGGAAATGGGTCTCACGACCCATTTCTGAGGGGCCAGGAGGAGAATCAGTGTGACAATAATGAATATTCATTCACAATTTTCACACAACTAGGTGGGCTCAGGGTGCAGTTCTCTGCACCCCAAGCCCACCCTTTTTTTAAGTCTATAAGAGCCTCAGCCTCTAAACATGTGCTTAAAAAAAAAAAACTTTTTATTTTTATTTATTTTTAATAAAGGACTTGTCCCAAACTGTCTTCTGTGATTTTTAAATTTTTTTACCTTTTTTTGTGTGAAATGGTAGGGGTAAAATGTACCCCGTTACCAATTCATATGGGGGGGGGATGGGATCTGGAATTCCCCTTTGTTAAAGGGAGCTTCCAGATTCCCCGCCCACAGACCCCCACAACCATCCTTTAAGGGATGTGGGGATGTGGCCCTTGTCCCCATCAACATGGGGACATACTCCCCATGTTGAGGGCATGTGCCCTGGTATGGTTCAGGAGGGGGGGGCACTCTCTCATCCCCCCCTCTTTTCCTGTGGCCTGCCAGGTTGCCTGCTCGGATAAGGGGGAAATCCACGCCATTTCTTTTATTTTGGTGCAGGGCTCCACTTGAAATCCATACCAGACCTGAAGGTCATTAACATTAACTTTAATGGCATCCCAGTCTTAGTCTGTAGGGATCAATATTGAGTTGGCCAACCCTTTGCAGCTATAACAGCATCATCTGGATTGGCTGTCCACAAGGTTTAGGATTCTTCCAGAAGTGCATTTGTGAGGTCAGGTACTGATGTTAAATGAAAAAACCTGGATTGCTGGCTCTAATTCATCCCAAAGGTGTTATATCGGGTTTGAGGTCAGGACTATGTGCAGGCAAGTTCCTCCACCCCAAACTCTCTCATCCATGTCTTTATGGGCCTTGCTTTGTGCACTGGTTTGGAGTTGTTTTTCAGGGGTTGGGCTTGGCCCCCTTAGTTTCAGTGAAGGGAACTCTTAAGGCATCAGCATACCAAGAGATTTTCATCAATTTCATGCTTCCAGCTTTGTGGGAACAGTTTGGGGATGGCCCCTCCCTGTTCCAACATGATTGCGCACTAGTACACAAAGAAAGGTCCATAAAGATATGGATGAGTGTGTTTGGGAAGGAGGAATTTGACTGGCCTACACAGAGTCCTGACCTCAACTCAATAGAACACCTTTGGTATGAATTATAGCGGAGACTGCGAGCCAGGCCTTCTCTTCCACATCAGTGGCTGACCTACCAAATGCACTTCTGGAAGAATGGTCAAACATTCCCATAGACACACAAACCTTCCCAAAAGAGATGAAACTGTTATGCCGCGTACACACGGTCGTTTTTTGCGATGAAAAAAAAACGACGTTTTTTGTGAAGTAAAAAACGACGTTTTTGAAACGTCACTTTCAAAGACGATGTTGCATACACACCATCGTTTTTTTCACAAAAAACGAGGTTACGTTCACCACACTTTTCCATTGAAGCTCGCTTCATAACTAGCTTCTGGGCATGCACGGGTTGAAAAACTTCGTTTTAAACAAGGTTTTTGCTACACACGGTGACTTTTTGTGAAACAAAAAACAACGTTTTGAAAAACGACACAAAAAATTCAAGCATGTTGGAATTTTTTTTTGGTCGTTTTTTTAAGACAAAAAACGACGTTTTGCCCACACACGATCAATTTAAATGACGTTTTAAAAAACGACGTTTTTTTTCATCGCAAAAAACGACCGTGTGTACGCGGCATTATAGCTGAAAAGGATGGGCCAATTCAATATTGAACCCTACGGACTAAGACTGGGATACCATTAAAGTTCATGTGCGTGTAAAGGCAGGTGTCCCAATACTTTGGTAATATAGTGTGTATATATATATATATATATATATATATATATATATATATGATCAGTATGTAATTTATACATGATAGAATGACATAAAATGACATGTACTATTATAAACACATGGCTGTAGGTTTGCTCATAATTGAGGGTGGCAGTAGACCAGAAGCAATCATCTGAGAAAAGTAAGTTACCAGCTGAATTGTGACATGCAAACTGAAGAGGATCTGCCTCGGTCAAAATTCATACAGGAAATGACTTTTCAACTTGGAGTTAAATTTATCTTCCCCTTCTGAACACATTTACATGTCTCAAGCAAGCCAGGAATATAAATGTGTATATAAGTATTCTGCTTAATGCACTTTATAACATGAAGGGTTTTTAATCAGCATTTTACCTCCCATAAATGGTGGTGGGTGTTGAATAGATGAATGGAGCACCTACTTCTTGAAATAAAAAATGACCCTACTGACATCTGGTTAACAAGCATACAGAATGCATATAGACAATTCATAAGGATGGAAATCATTCACTGTGGGTCAGCAGTGGGATTCCATATTTGTAAAAGGCAAATATCATCAAGGATAATGACTTCACACATTAGATATACAGAATATGCATTCATATTTAATGAACTGTACATCTGCTGCCCCTAAAACACAATAAATACAATATGCTAGATCAACAGTGGGCCCTATATAGCAATATACTGTACATTATTATTAATATTCCCTATAAAAGGAACAGAAAAGTAATGGAAACCAAATATTTTCCCTGTTTGATGAACTGTCTCAGTTCCTGGAGACAATTGCACTTATTTATTTTCTTAATGTTTGATGTACCATGTACCGGAGCAAGCAAACATTTAAACCTTGTTTTTTTTCCAACCACATACACATGGTATATTTGATGTAAATTACCTGTTCTGACTTACAAACAGATTCAATTTAAGAACAAACCTACAGACCCTATGGGCCCTTTCTCACGTCCACTCCGCCTGTCCGTTCATTACAAGTCCGTTTACGGACTTGTAATGAACCCCTATGGGAGCGGATCCATTAGCGGATGATGCATCCGCTAACGTCTGCCAGATCCGCATCCGTTTTTGCGGACGGAAGAATGTCCTATTTTTCTTCCGTCCGGCCAAACGGATCGGATGCAAACGGACAGACGGTCCGTTTCCATCCGACTCTCCATAGGGGAGAGCAGAGGAGAGAACGGGGCGGTCCCTGCACAGTGTGCGGGGACCGTCCTGTCCGCCCGACAGCTCAGCGGAGACCCCCCGCTGAGCTGACGGACACACGGAGCGGACCGAAAAACGGACCGCTCCGTGTGTAAGGAGCCTATCTTGTTTGTAACCCGGGGACCACCTGTACTTGTGTTTAGCCTTCTTACTGATTTACAGCAACATTTCCATTCTAGAAAAACTCACATATTGTGGCAAACAGAGTATCATGCCGCGTACACACGCTCGTTTTTTGTGTAGAAATAAAACAACGTTTTAAAAAACATAATTTAAAATGATCGTGTGTGGGCAAAACGTTGTTTAAGGTCTTCTGAAAAACGACCAAAAAAATAATTCGAACATGTTTCAATTTTTTATGTCGTTTTTCAGAATGTCGTTTTTTGTGTCATAAAAAATGATCGTGTGTGGGATAAAACAACGTTTAAAACGACGTTTTTAAACCCGCGCATGCTCAGAAGCAAGTTATGATGCAAGCTTGAATGGAACAGAGTGCCGTCGTACGTGTTGTACGTAACCGCGCTTTGCAAGAGCATTTTCAGAAAACGATGGTGTGTAGGAAACGTCGTTTTTTTACAAGACAAAAAACGACTGTGTGTACGCGGCATTAGTATTCAAGCTTCATTGCTTGCCCTTCCATGTTTTTGTTACAGTGTTGAATATAATGATCTGTAAAATAAGCACTAGATGGAGTTCTTCATTTGATCGTAATCACTCGGCTTTCATAAATGCACTAAAAGGGGAATGCATGGGTGTCATTCCAGCCTAAAAGAAGCAAATCTCATGAGAAACGTGCAGTTTGCCTTTGATTTGTTCTCCCTTTAAAAATGCTAGTTACCTGATTGATTTGCTACAGTACTATAAACCACTGACTCTTTATTGAACTTTATTGATTTGTATACTTGTTCTGGTTCAGTGACAGCCAATCAACTACTGTAGCTTTTTTTATGATGATCAGCAATGGCAGCCCCAATATTTTTTTGTAGCATTGACCCACAAAAAGAGGTTCAGGAATTTTCAGGAACTCTGAGCATTTAATTTGTGGCCTGGCCTAAAGTTGCAAAGCACCTACCAACCCACCAGAAGCAACAAAATGACTGAGATCCGCTCAATATTTTATTTCAGGCTTTATCGGTTTAGTGTCCAGTTGAGCAAGGGATAGGGATTACAGGATACCCAATACAGCAACTAGTATTTCCTCAGCTCGAATAACCTTAGCCTCTTTTTTGGCCAATAGTATGCCTTTAAACCAAGACCAGCAATCTTCTGTAGTGTGCCCTTAAGCTGTGACCAGCAATGGACTGAGAAAACTTGTCTGAAGGTGTTCTCCTTGGTAGCCACTGTCCTGTCTTCCAGGTCCTAGCACAGGAGAATTCCCAATCCTGGGGAATTGGGTTTGAAATTGCTCTTTTTCAGCAGGGCCGGGAAAAGGGGAGGGTATGAGCGGCAGCTGTCCAGGCCGCAGATAAACAAGGGGGCAAAGAATAGATGCATGGTGGTACACCCATTCTATGGTGTGTATTACAGTGAGGGAGGGGGGTGTAATTCTGTAATCCTTGCCCTGGGCGCTGAACGACACTGTCCAAGTACTACCTGGGAGGCAGAAGGGCTCTAGATTCCTCTTACCCTCCCCAGACAGCAGGCCTGGGAGGCAATTACAGGACCTCAGGCAAAGCCTGGGAGGATAGGACCCTTCTAGAAGGGTTCACTGGATATTCATCACCTTCTCCAGTCCACATCACTGGCAATAAACCTCATGGGTTGGCCAGGGTGAAATAATTATTGACAACCCATTAGAAAATGACTGCCCTCACATACATTCAGCTTTTAATTAAAAAAAAACTAATACCAAAAAAAAAGGCTGTTACAACACCAACACATAAGGATAACATTGTTTACATTAACATGATCATGCTCATTTAATGTCTGAAATGAGTATAGTTTTACTTTAAATCTTTACATCCATCACTAGAGATAGGACAAAAAATGGACAATACATATCAAGTTTTTGTAGATCTTTATGACTCTTAATGACTCTGGCAGATTTCTGCCTAGAGTTGTTCCCTGCTAGGTTCTTCATTTATTCAAATGATGCAAATTCCTGAAAAACCATAAATGTGAAAACATCACTGCCTCAGTGCCTCATGCCGCGTACACACAATCACTTTTTGTGATGTAAAAAAACGTACTTTTATCTCACGAAACAAAAAACGACGTTGCCTACACACCATCGTTTTCTGAAAATGCAAAGCGCGGTTACGTACACCGCTTTCGACGGCACTCCATTGAAGCTCCCATCTCATAACTTGCTTCTAAGCATGCACGGGTTTAAAGTTGTTGTTTTAAACGTTGTTTTGCCCACACACGATTATTTTTTATGGCAAAAAAAACAACATTCTGAAAAACGACATAAAAAATTGAAGCATGTTCGAATTTTTTTCGATCATTTTAAATGCCGTTTTTTAAAACGTTGTTTTATTTCATCACAATAAACGACCGTGTGAATGCGGCATTATGCCGCGTACACACGGTCGTTTTTTGTCTTGTAAAAAAATTAAGTTTTTTCTCATGAAAAAAAAACGACGTTTTTCAAACGACGTTGCCTACACACCATCGTTTTCTGAAAATGCTCTTGCAAAGCGCGGTTACCTACAACACGTACGACAGCACTCTGTTCCATTCAAGCTCGTGCATAACTTGCTTCTGAGCATGCGCGAAACGTTGTTTTAAACATCGTTTTGCCTATACACGATCATTTTTTATGACAAAAAAAACGACATTCTGAAAAACGACGTAAAAAATTAAAGCATGTTCGAATTATTTTTTTTTGTTGTTTTTCAGAAGACATAAAACAACGTTTTGCCCACACATGATTATTTTAAATGACGTTTTTCAAAACGTCGTTTTATTTCATCACAAAAAAACGACTGTGTGTACGCGGCATTAGACTAATAAGAAGCTTGCGAACAAATGTTCTTACTGAAGTAACCTTCAATATGCATCCTAAATATTATTTTACTATGAGTATTTAGAAGACTTTTAAAGTTTACATTTGGACAATATATATATATATATATATATATATATATATATATATATATATATATATATATATATAAAGTGCAAATACTGCATATCTAATACAAGTACATTTTCCCATGTTTTGCCTCTTAATAAATGATGCATGTACAGAAGTATATCTTTTGATTCTGGCAGAAATCCAGTGAGCTTCTACTTCTTTTAGTGTGCTGACATGCTGCCTCTGCTGCATTAAAATCTCAAGCAGTGCTGTCAGTCCTGCTTGAGTATTTGCCTACTGACTACAGAACACACAGCGTTATGTCATACAGCTTTTTGTTATGGAGGTGATGAAAGCAGTAGAAGTTCATACATCCCAACATTTTGAGATGGGAATGAGGGACACCTACTAGTAAACGTATGTAGGCATAGGATATGCCCCCTGCCACACCCCCTCAAAGGAGAATTAACCAAAAAAAAGTTAATTAAATCCACAAGGGCTTTTTTTTTTACCACTATTCCTTTATATTGCCTCTTAGCCCTGGGAAACACATTTTGAAAGATAAAAAGTGCATTTTATATCCAACTATATATAAATCAAATCAAAATGAGGGACAAATTAGGAGGAATGAGGGACAGAGGGACATTGCTCCAAATCAGGGACAGTTGGGAGCTATGGAAGTTCTGTAGTTTGGCACTGCTGATAAGAGACCAAAAACACAAACCCCACATTTCTCTGTAAAGGTTTGTCACCAAGGCATAACACTATTGTAGTATTAATATACTTACTGTGGATTTTGTAGAGTATGTGCACTAAACATTGATGCCTGTATACAGAAGATCCTAAAACCCATATACCTGATTGTTCCTGCTTTGCCACAGTATTGCCTGTGCAATCTGATCAGTACCACCCAGTGTCACACAGTGCCTCACAGCCTTTTCTTAAATGTTTTCAATGAGAGGACTTGCTTTTTCCATGCATATGTGCCACAATCTTTATTCAAATGGAAATCCCATATTCTGTCTTTAAGGCAACTTGTGCTAAAAGCGATGTGGGAGCTGTGATAGCTCACCTGAAAATGCTAGCTGTCTCTATTTTCAGTAGCGAGCTACTGCCCTTGAAAATGAATGAATCAAATTAAGCCACAGCATAGTTAGACCATTTTATTTACATACTTGTTTCTGTTTATTGACTAGGAAAGTATTGGAAATATTTGAATAGTAGCATACCTGGGTTCAGTCTAAAGCAAGTTTAGCAAACATTACTGAAGTTTTACTGCTGAACCCTATTGAAGTTAATGGAGGCCAAATCTTAACAATCGTTTCTACTCTAAAAGGAACACCTACCCATGTTTAAACTAAATGGCATAGAAGGATTGAGCACAGCCCTGGGGAACATGTACGAAAGGGAAAAAATAAAAATTCTGTTTGGCTAGGAGCAGCAAGTTTAACCATCTTGCCCAGGCTGAAGCACTGCTACTCCAGGTGGACGTCATATGACTTCTTCCCAGTGATGAGCCTCGTGTGTGCCCTAAGAGTTCCCACCAGACACAGATTATTGTACTGAGCCGCTGTGCACGGCCCTGGTGTTATGACCAATCACAGCGATCACATGTCAGTTGTAAACAAACAATGGCTTTTTGTTCATATCAATTGTATACTATAGTGATCCATGTGATTGGTCACAGTGATCACATAGTACAGGGCTGATCACAGCAGACTCATTGTACCATGTGACTAATCACATATAGCACAATAGTACACGATGGCACATGAATGGATGCCATTCACAAAGTACAAATGATTCCTTATAAAGTAATAAGCAATAATTGTGTAGAAATTCCTAGAGCACTACAGTGTCATTATGATGACACTTTACTGTCCTAGTGACAGTAAAAATTGTTTAAAAAAAAGATTGTGGAAAAAAAGTATTTAATTTCTTAACCAGTTAACCACTTAAGGACCCCCGCACGCACATTTACGGCCACAACATGGCTCGTACAGGCACAAGGGCGTAAATTTACGTCCCCGCCTTCGTGCGGTTCGGGGGTCCCATCGGGACCCCCTCCGCGGCGTGCGGGGGTCCCCCTGGCTCTGGGAGCGATCGCCGACGAGCGGGCGGATGTCCGTGTTTTCCGCCCCCCCTGCGATCGCTCCCAGCCAATGGGAGCGCTCCCCCTTCGTTTCAGTTCCTCCTCCTGTGTTCACACAGGAAGGAGGAAATGATGTCACCTCTCATCGCAGCGGTGTTTCCCACCGCTGCTGATGAGAGAAGACATCCACAGTAAGTGTGCACCAACACAACACTGACACACACTCACATAGGCACATTAACCCCTTGTGATCGCCCCCCCCACCCCCCTGTCACAGTGTCACTGAATGCAGTGATCTAATCACTGCATTTAGTGTCAGTGTGACAGGCAGTGTAAAATCAGTTAGTGTTAGGTCCAGGATAGCCCCCCCACCCCCCCTAATACAATTTTAACCCCCTGATCACTGCCCTAGTTAACCCTTTCACTCCCTATTGCCAGCATCACTAAGCGATCATTTTTCTGATCACTGTATTAGTGTCGCTGTTCCCGCTAGGTAGCTATTTTTTTTTATTGCGATTTTTTTTTTTACTAAAGACATGTGGCTGAATTAATTTTGGCCTAAATGTTTTACTAAAATTTAGTTTATTTGATTTTTTTTATAACAAAAAGTAAAAAAATAGTGATTTTTTTCAAAATTGTCGCTCTATTTTAGTTTATAGCGCAAAAAATAAAAATCGCAGAGGCGATCAAATACCACCAAAAGAAAGCTCTATTTGTGGGAAGAAAAAGACGCAAATTTTGTTTGGGAGCCACGTCGCACGACCGCGCAATTGTCTGTTAAAGCGACGCAGCGCCGAACTGTAATAACACCTTGGGTCATTTACCAGCGTATGTGTCCGGGTCTTAAGTGGTTAAGGACCGCCTACTGTACATTTACGTCAGCAGAATGGCATGGCTGGGCACATCAACGTATATATACTTTGGTTCTAGTACCCAGCCGCGAGGTCACGGGCGCGCGCCCGCGGCGCGCTCCCGTGACCCGGTCCGAAGCTCCGGAACCGCGGGACTCGCGGACCCGATCGCCGCTGGAGTGCGGCGATCGGTCCCCGGAGCTGAAGAAAGGGGAGAGCCGTGTTTAAACACGGCTTCCCCGTGCTTCACTGTGGCCGCAGCATCGATCACGTCATTCCTGTTATAGGGGGACGTGATCGATGACGTCACACCTACAGCCACACCCCCCTAAAGTTGTAAACACACACAGGGAACACACAAATCTTACAGCGCCCCCTTGTGGTTAACTCCCAAACTGCAACTGTAATTTTCACCGTAAACAATGCAATTTAAATGCATTTTTTGCTGTGAAAATGATAATTGTCCCAAAAATTTGTCAAAATTGTCCGAAGTGTCCGCCATAATGTCGCAATCACGAAAAAAATCGCTGATCGCCGCTATTAGTAGTAAAAAAAAAAAATTTTTTATAAAAATGCAATAAAACTATCCCTTATTTTGTAAACGCTATAAATTTTGCGAAAACCAACCGATAAACGCTTATTTCAATTTTTTTTTACCAAAAATAGGTAGAAGAATACGTATTGGCCTAAACTGAGGAACAAAAATGTTTATATATACCCCAGTTGAAGACACGTATGTCGTAACGCGTAGGGTGAAGGGAGACGTACACCTGGATTGCTGTGATACCAGCGCGGTGTTATATGCTCGTTTTACTTCTATGTTTGTAAGTGCATATTTTATTTATTAAACTCCTATAATGCACTATTGGAGGTCCTCTTTCCTGTTTTTATCCCACCTCTGAGACCCAGACCATACTATCCATGTTGTGGACACCAGGAACACCAGGGAGATAACCAGCAGTGGATCTGCAGATTGAGGTCTCTTTTTAGCCGTTTAGAGGTGAGAGTTCTGGGAGACCAGAGTGTGTGTGTGGTGAAGTGCACATCTTTCACGGAACTAGCGGGTATCCTGGAACACCTCTTAACATCATGGACTCTGTTTGCACTTTATAGTATTGTGCACTATTGATCTATATGTCATTTGCATCACTCTGCAAACCTATATCCAACATATGTTGGTCTTATGCACTTTGCGCAATTACTTTTTCTTTACAAATGTTTATATATATTTTGGGGGGATATTTATTATAGCAAAATTAAAAAATATTGAATTTTTTTCAAAATTGTCGCTCTATTTTTGTTTATAGCGCAAAAAAAAAAAAAAAAACACACAGAGGTGATCAAATACCACCAAAAGAAAGCTCTATTTGTGGGGAAAAAAGGACGCCAATTTTGTTTGGGAGCCACGTCGCACGACCGCGCAATTGTCAGTTAAAATAATGCAGTGCCGAATCGCAAAAAGGGGCCAGGTCCTTTTCCCCCCAAAATTTTGAAAAAAATTAACGATGCCTCTAACTAAATACCTTGGGTGTCTACTTTCCCCAAAGTTTTTGGCGGGGGGATTTGTACTGTCCTGGCATTTCAGGTCCTCAAGAAATTAGTCAGTACGTCAAGATTGATCAGTTTTCAAATATATACAGTCATGGCCAAAAAAACTGACACCTCTGCATTTCTGTCAGATAATGTACCACTTTGTCCAAAAAAAATTAGCAATGACAATTGTTTAGACATTCTTGTGTATATTTATTTTGTTTGTATTGGTATGACACAAAAAAAGTGGAGAGATAAGTCAAATCTGACACATTCCACACAAAATTTCAAAAATGAACAGGACAAAATTATTGGCACCTTCTCAAAACTGTAAGAAATAATTGCATTCCAAGTTTGTAATGCCCCTGTAATTTGTAATTAAACTTACCTGTATCAATTACCAGGTGCTGACAATATAGAAATCATACCAGCAACCAGTTAAAATTGTGAAAAATGTACTCAACCTTTCTGTTGTGTGTCTCTGTGTGCCTGACGGAGCATGGAGAAGAGACAGAGCAGCAAAGAATTGTCTGAGCAAAAATTGTGGAAAAGCATAGACAATCTCAAGGTTTCAAGTTCATCTCTAGAGATCTTAATGTTCCTGTGTCCAATGTGCACAACATTATCAAGAAGTTTAAAGCCCATGGTACTGCAGCTAATCTCCCTGAACATTGACAAAAGAGAAAAATTGATCAAAGATTGCAAGAAAGGATTATTTGAATGGCGGATAAAGAACCACAATCGATTTCTAAACAAATTCAAGCTGACCTTCAGGCACAGGGTACAACTGTGTCAACTTGCACTATACGTCGCCATCTGAATGAAAAGGGACACTATGGTATAAGACCCAGGAGCACCCCATTGATGACACAGAGGCATAAAAAAGCCAGATTTGAGTTTGCCAAAACTTACCCGAGGAAGCCAAAACCCTTTTGGGAAAATGTGCTGTGGACAGACAAAACAAAATTACAGCTTTTTGGTAAAGCCCATCATTCTACTGTTTTCAGAAAAATAAATGAGGCCTTTAAAATAAAAATACAGTCTTTACAGTCAAACATGTTGGAGGTTCACTGATGTTTTGGGGTTGCTTTGCTGCTCCAGGCACTGGATGTCTTGATCATGTGCAGACCCCTCCACCTTTGAATCCATACCATCCAGCCAGTAGTTTTGGTTATAGCGACATTCATGGGATTGCTTTCTGTGAGAGACCTGCATTTAATCTTACTCAGTACATCATCTATGGGGAATCAACAAATTATTGACCATTATACTGTAGCCCACAAACAGTATTACTAACCATCCAGAGCTATATTTCTCTACTTATCATCATTGTGCATGATTTGTAAATACATGCTTAATTCTTGAAATAGTATTTTAATAATATTGCAAGGTTGTTACAAGTCACTTTAGTACCTCTTCTCCATGTGTTCTGCTGGACTACTCATATTGAGGAATAAATCCTCCGGCCGTTAAGTATATACATACTTACTTTTTTATAAAAAATATTGATAAGCTCCTGAAGAAGCATTCTATCGTGAAACATGTCAAGCTCCCACTTTGCCAAGGGATATGGTCAGTGATTTATTACCACTCACTGTGGACACTGTCCTCTTCTCTTTTTTTACTTAAATCCATCCCCATAAGTTAAAAATCTACAAAATGAGCTGAGACTTTATGATTCCCAAGTCAGCTTCAAGGAAGAAGCATACTTTACAAACTCTTTACCAGGAGGCTCCCACTCATTGACTCTGGCCCAGATATGTAAGCTGCACACTTACTTCTGCCCAACAGAACCCTCTGCAGCCTTGCTTTTCCTAAACAGCTTATGCAGCATTTTTACCTAGCACAAGCTACACGACACACAACAGAAAAACTAGTCTGCTTCAGTTGAACTTTAGCACAATCCCGGACGAGCCCCCAATGTTTTACTTGCTTCTATCCAGCAAGGTTACTTTGTGGTATAAGCAAGGAAACTCAGACCTCTGCAGTGTGTAAATGTACTTTTACTATACAAAAATGCTGTATATATAAAGCTAGTACAATATTAGGAAAACAGTACAAGACTGACAGATATCTATTACAAGCAAAATGCCTAGCAAATAAACAGCCTATGGTCTGTAACAGTAGAAATACACTTAAAAGTTAATTAGCTCCAGTTACTGTGTTTGTGATCTCCATTGACAATGGGGCTTCTGGAGATCAGGCGCCTTCTTGTTCGATTATTACAGATGAGAGTCTTTTGATTTAAATCCATGTTGATCCAGTCTTACAGACTGTCCTTGGTTCTAATGCATGATGACATGGCACCTGTTTAAGGCATTATAGGTCCTTTTATATGTCAGCTTGTTCACAATGGTTTTAATCTATGTTACCATAACAAGGAACTAACCTATGTCTCTGTAGTTTCAGTTTAAAAGCCACTCCTTTACCTGTTCAAACTGTCAATTGAATACAATAGTATCTACGTTCCCATTGTATCCAACAGCATTTGTTTGAGAAATATCTACTCAAGCCTACTCAAAACACGACAATACCTTAAAATTTGTAACTGCAACAATCTTCTGGGTGAAGTGGTGAATTATTTGACAGAAATGCAGGGGTGCCAATATTTTTGGCCATGACAGTACTGCATATACAATAGTTTGTGGACTCTATAACTTTCACATAGACTAAAAAATATACACCTATTTTGGGTTATTCTTTTACCAAAGAAATGTAGCAAAATACCTTTTGACCTCAATTCATGAAGAAATATTATTTCTTTGCAATATTTTATGACAGAAACAATAGTAGAAAACAAAAACCCAGTGGTGATTACATACCACTAAAATAATGCTCTATCTGTCTAAAAAAAAATGTATAAAATGTGTTTTTTTTTACAGTGTTGCATGATTGAGTACAGTAATTGCCATTCAAAGTGTGACAGTGCTGGAAACTGAAAACTGGCCTGGGGTGGTAAAAGCGTCCAGTATTCAAATGGTTAGTAATGCTTAAAGTGCCTGGGGGATGCCGTTATCTTGCCCGTGAAGTGGTGCAACTGTGCAATGAGTACAACTTACTGCAGCAAAACTAAAGCTGCATACACACGACCGTTTTTCATGATGTGAAAAATGCAATTTTTTAAATTGGTAATTAAAAACTATCGTGTGTAGACCCGGCATGCTCTAATTTCATTTTTCACAGTGTCATTTTTCACGTTGTGAAAAACGGTCGTGTGTAGGCTTTAACGACAGGAAAAAAACGTGCATGCTCAGAAGCAAGTTATGAGTTATAAACTAGCGTTTATAATGGCGATATCACATTCATCACACTGTCACAGACTGAAAAGCACGAAGACTGAAAAGCATGAATCGTCTCTCACCAAACTTTTACTACCATGAAATCAGCAAAAGCAGCCCAAAAGATGGCACCATCTGAATGGAACTTCCCCTTTATAGTGATGTCGTATGTGTTGTATGTCACCACGCTTTGCTGGAGCATTTTTTTCACAATCGTGTGTATGCAAGGCAGGCTTGACAAGAATCACGTCGAGGAAAACATTGTTTTTTCCATGACATTAAAACCGGTCGTGTGGGTACGCAGCATAACACTTTCAAAGACATTTTTTTTTACCAGCTGCTTTTCTTATATGACTTAGGATTCCCAGGCAGTAAATGAATAAGTCAGGATGATGTCACTGGTTGCTAAGAATGCGGCGAGTGCTGGCACCTGCTACTTTCTTAACAACCTTAACATCATATATAGTAGCAGGAAAAAACCCTGCTGCTATACAGGTATGTTGTTTGGCTGCTGTCGAATGGACCAAAAGGTTGGCGCTTAGACAAACCCCCAAATCCCTGTGCTTAAACTGAACCGGGAGCTTATCCCTATTGATCAGCATGACAGACAAGCAAGGAGCATTTTTCTAAGGGGAGTTAGCAAGTCTACATATTTCTCTTTGAATAGGCTTCTAATATAAACTGCTATGAAAACATTTTGTGCACTTGCAGCACTTGAGTAACCCTTATATGTAAAATATTTTTCTTCTGCCCTGGTAGAGATACACACTTCCTATTTCTCTGTGCCCCAAGGGAATATCTATGAAGAGAAGCAAATAATTACTTAGCAGAAAGCATTGCTGGTTGATGTTGTCTTCCATGTGTTTAATGCAATAAAGCATGAAGCAATTTCTTTAATGGACAAGTCTTTAACATGTGAGTGAGCACATGGATCAACTTTAACCCACTCTACAACAAATGGGTTTGCAAAACGTCACCCATTATTAAAATCATTTGTGTGCATGTCAGACTGCACTGCCAAAACACACATTGTAGGCATGGCACTGGACTGACGGCATAGATTCAACTCTAACCTTCAATCTTTACTTATTATTTAGTGCTTGTACAGTAGCTTATTCTGTTAACACAAAAATGGAGAGAAAATGTGTACACTGTGCCAAAATGAATGCTTAAAGTGGATGTAAACCCAAAAAATGATTTTTTTTTTTTAATGTCACAATGTAGAGTATAAGATTTCCTATCATCTGTGCCCAGTCTTGCCACACAGAGTTAATCCAGCGCTGAGCAATCCCCTTTTAAAGTTCAGTGCAAATTAACAGAATTTCAGATAAAAACCTGCAAAATTAGGTTAAGTCCGTTTCTCTGTTATTGCTTTCAGTAACAGGTTATTTACAAATATAGCATGGACATGTTTATCATAACAAGAGGTGATCCAAAGTTCATTGTATATTACTAGGATGTGTTATGATGTTATATCACCTCATGTTATTGTAAACAAAACATAACATATGATAAACATGTCCTAGCTATATTTGTAAATAACCTCTCACTCATAGCAAGAAGAGAGAAAAACGGACTTTTGATTTAGGCAGGGTTTTATCTGGAAGACTGTTCATTTTCACTGAACATAAAAGAGGATTACTCAGATCTGGATTAACTCTGTGTGGCAAGACTGGGCACAGATGATAGGAAATCTTATACTCTACATTGTGACACTTTAAGGTGTGTGTAAATCCCAAGTATGAGCTTCTCTTATTTGCTTCCTTTTGGTTGGTTAAATATACCTGTAGCAATGCCCGGTGGAAGCTGCTGGAAATGGTCTCTGCTACTATTTCCACTAAGGGCCGCCCTGTTCTAATAGTACACTGACACACCAATAGCTGATATTTAGAGTTTGTTAATATGTAGAATCCCCTACATGGTGGTGAATAACAACAAAGCAATGTTTGAAATGATAATTGCAACCAACTGTTCCTGATTTTGAGGGACTTTGGAACAAAGTCCCTTTGTCCCTATTTCCTCCTCAATTGTCTCTCATTTTGGTCTGATCTATATAGTTGTATACAAAATACACTATTTATCTTTCAAAAAGTCATTTACAGTGCTCAACCTTTCAGCCAATTTAAAAATTGCTGCATTTCAAAAGCCAGTATAAAGAAATAGTATTGGATAGAAGAAGATCCTGGACTGCTGCACTCCTAAAAATGATGTCTTTATTGTACAAATAAAATCCAAAAAACAAGCAAAAGCGATGCAGTCAAAATGAAGTGAACAACAGGAAAAATGTGGCTGACATGTTTCACATCATGTGATGCTTACTCAGATCTTCTTCTATCCAATGCATAGCCAGCACCCTTTTGGTTTAGTGGGACGGAAGCAAAACCAAGGGTTCAGCAGTTTTTAAAGCGGTATCATCTCTCACATAAAGGAATAGTAGTGGTAAAAAAGCACTTGTGGGATTAACAAATGTATTTATTTTGTATTTTCCTTTAAGGGGGTTTGACAAGGGGTGTGTCCTATGACTACATACTTTTGCCAATAGGTGTTTCCATTTCCTTCTCAAACAGTTGGGAGGTATGCAAAAATATGATGGTACAATTCAAAAATAAAGTGAACACAATGAATGAACACAATGAAAGTATGTTCTCTTAGCCACCTGTTAAAGGCCTTGCCTAAAAAATATTAATAGAGTAAGAAATTACACAGTAAAGTATTATTTACACAGTATAACCAGTGTAACCAGGTATACAGTATGAGGTAAGCAGCTAACTACTGTGGCCTAAGCGACAATCTCCACACTTATCACTGGCCAATGGGTAAGCTGCTCCAGCATCTGCAGGGGGACTGGCTCTGTAACTTGAAGAGTAAGTTCACCTTTGCATAAAACTCTGTAAGGTGAACTTGAACAGGACCCCCTCCTCACCCACTCCCGCCAACCTGGACCGCGGTAATCTTCTGTTCTGAGCCCCGGTATATCCGTGCCAAAAAAAAATGCTTGAGCAAAGCGCAGTGACGTACAACACTTACAACAGCACTATAAAGGGAAAGTTCTGTTGTTGCTGATTTTGTGTTATTAAAAGTTTGGTAAGAGACGATTTGCGCTTTTCAGTCTTCATGCTTTTCAGTCTGTTACAACGTGACGAATGTGCTATCTCCATTACAAATGCTAGTTTTACCAGAACGAGTGCTACTGTCTCATAACTTGCTTCTGAGCATGCACATTTTTTACCACCGTTAAAGCCTACACACGACTGCTTTTCACGACGTGAAAAACGACGACGTGAAAAACGACGACAAAAATTAGAGCATGTTTTAAATTTTTAATGCCCATTTTTCACGTCGAGAAAAATGCTCTGGAGCCTACACACAGTAATTTTTAATGACCAATTTAAAAAATTTAATTTTTCTCGTCATGAAAAACGGTCGTGTGTACGTGGCTTAACATCCTAGGTATGTACTCCTGTCCTCTGATGGCTTTTTCTACAAGCTGGATAGAATTGATGATGCATAGAGATAAGACTGTCCTTGGTTCAGTTTCAAGCAGTTTTCGGCAAATTTTTATGAGCATTGGATCTGAACTTGAACTCTATTGGAATTAATAAGAGCTAAATCGGTCAAATCAGAAATTCTCATTTTTTAAGCGTATAGTCAAAGGGTTGCGAATGGGGTGGGGAATAGGGGGCGGCGGGTGCACTACTGTGGGAAATGTATATTATTGAAATAGTTTTTTTTTTATATTTCCATTAGGCTGGGAGCAGTGTTTTTTTTAAAAGCACAGACATCAAAAAATAATGAATAAACGATTTTCAACAATTTAAATTTCCCATCTGGCTTCTATTTAAAAAAATGGCACACAAACCCCTCCAAAGACCCCTCAAAATGCATAGCAGTCTGTGTGCTTTTTTTGGCTGGCAATATAAATGTTATCTTGTTTTGTAAGTGTCACTTTTCAGGTAACATATCCGATAAAAAAAAAAGAGTAGAGCCCACTCCCCCCTCCAAAGTATACCAGACTCTTTGGCCCGGATTCACGTAAGCTTTACGCCGGCGTATATAGAGATACGCCGTCGTAAGTACAAATGTGCGCCGTCGTATCCCTGCGCCGATTCCCCAAGCTAGATACGCCTAAAAAGTAGGCTTCTGCAGCCCAACGTAACTTGCCTACGCCGGCGTATCTTGGGCACATAGTTACGCTTGACGCCCCATTGCAAATATGCAAATGAGGGATATACATTGATTCACGAACGTAGATGCGCCCGGCGGAAAAGATACACGGTTTGCGTAAGGCTTACGTCCAGCGTAAAGTTATTCCACATATAGGTGCCACAACCCATGCAAAGGTATGGATGAGGGAACAGCCATCGTATTTTACGTCGTTTATGTAGTACTACGTGAATAGGACTGTGCGTAGGTTAAGTTCACGTCGTAGGCAGTGTATTGACGTATCTTAGGCAGCTATTTTGACGTAATTGTGAGCATGCTGGGATGCGTCCAAGAGACGACGCATGCGCAGTTAATTTTTTGAAGCTCAGCCCATCATTTGCATGGGGTCACGCTTCATTTTAATATATCACTCCCACTTCCAGCCCACTTCCACCTACTTTGACTTACGTCGGCTTACGCCAACAACTATACGCTACGCCGGCGCAACGTTGAGCCATTTTTTTTGTGAATACCATGCTTGCCTTTCAACGTTGTGCCGGCGTAGCCTAAAGAAGATAGGCTACACCTGCTGAAAGATGCGCCGATCTACGTGAATCTGGGCCTGTAAGTCCGGGACGGATTTTAGGGGGGCCCCAAACAAAAAACAATTGTGAGCCAGATATCCATGTCAGATGTTTTATGTCTGGTATGGATTTTAAGCAGAATCCTCATGGGGAAAAAACAGTGTGTGAGGTCCTCCTTCAACATAAGGAGTGCCTTGCCAGAGCAAGCTTGTTCAAAAAATTAAAACAGTAGCTTACATATTATATGCTTTCAGATTCTGTTGTTCCCAGGTTACGCGTTTCAGGTCTCAATAACCTTTCTGTATATGGACCACTTCTGGTAAAGCAAAAGAGCTTCTAGTTGCTTCTTGTTACTTTTTCCATTACTCATCCTCTTTAGTTGTAGACACATATGTTTGGGTTCCACACCCCATTTCCTGCCACCACATACCAATTTCTTTAATTTCTTGCCAAATGCATTAAGGCAGCCCAATTATTTTAATAACCTGCCAATGCATAAGAGCAGACAAAAACATACATGCAGCATTTTTTCCAACGCAGCACCTCACAAATCACAGTACGTTACTTGCACTTTGGAGTTGCATTGCCTTCCCCTAAGGAAGTCACGAGGTGTGACGAGACGCGTAGGGATCCTAGGAGCCACAGAGTCCACACGCCTGACGCAGTGTGTTCCTGACGTCTGTTTGTTTTGTGCCTTTTGGATCGTTTTAAATGTGAGTTTTATTTTTTTATTAAATGTGTTTTTTACCTTGCGGGATTGCGCTATGGTCTGTTTCTTTTATCATGTATGCCATCTGAGAGATCCCTTGTTGTGAGTAGTGTTGCTCACGAATATTCGCATTGCGAATATTCGCTACGAATATTGCATATTCGAGTATTCGCGAATAACGCGAATATCGCGGCGAATATTCGCTATTTCGAATATTCGAATGTTTTAAATTTTTTTTTAGAACAGATCACATCCTAGAGATCCCCATCGACGTGTAAAAGCATTGCTGGTATGATTAGAGACCTTGGGCCGAGTAGCTGCAGCGCTCATTTTATATTGCCGAAAAATCGCAATGCGATTATTCGGCAAATAGCGATATCGCGCGATTATTTTATATTGTAATATATCACGAATATTCTGAGCCAATCAGAGTACTCCATTCCGCATTTCTCGAAATTTCGAAATTATTTTGTATTGTAATATATCACGAATATTCTGAGCCAATCAGAGTGCTCCATTCCGCATTTCTCGAATATTCGCAATTATTGTGTATTGTAATATATCACGAATATTCTGAGCCAATCAGAGTGCTCCTTCCGCATTTCTCGAATATTCGCAATTATTGTGTATTGTAATATATCACGAATATTCTGAGCCAATCAGAGTGCTCCTTCCGCATTTGCCGAATATTCGCAATTATTTTATATTGTAATATATCACGAATATTCTGAGCCAATCAGAGTGCTCCTTCCGCATTTCTCGAATATTCGCAATTATTGTGTATTGTAATATATCACGAATATTCTGAGCCAATCAGAGTGCTCCTTCCGCATTTGCCGAATATTCGCAATTATTTTATATTGTAATATATCACGAATATTCTGTGCCAATCAGAGTGCTCCATTCCGCATTTCTCGAATATTCGCAATTATTTTATATTGTAATATATCACGAATATTCTGTGCCAATCAGAGTGCTCCATTCCGCATTTCTCGAATATTCGCATTCGCAATTCGCAATCGCATTCGCATTCGCGATAGCGAAAATTCGCAATCATTTCATTTCTAAGATATATCACGAATATTCGTATTTAGCGAATATCTGTCGAATATTCGACTATATATTCGAGATATATCGCGAATTCGAATATGGCATATTCTGCTCAACACTAGTTGTGAGTGACCATCTGGCCAGCTTAGAAGAGGATATCTGCCATTAGAAGTACGAACTCGCTGTTCGTGGGAGATAGGCCCATCATCCATCACCCCGTGGTGAGTGGATGTACGAGTGACACTAGTTGCCTACTAGACGCCTTTATTGTCACTCACTTGCTTTCTTCTTTTTTGCTTTACCTTTACCGCTGAGGAGTGCCTCTGCTGCTTGCCCTGCCGAGGGATCACTGTCCTCCACCGGGAGGTGCTGTTGCAGGCTATCCGAGCTATAGCCTTGAGGTGAGGAGCTGGGGACCACCTGAGGTGCTTTCTGCTGTCACCCTTTCCTGGCACCACCATTTCAATTTGGACTTATCTGGACTCTTGGGTTTTTTCACTAGAGACTTTATTTATTTCACATTTTTTCCATCCAGAGGCATTTCCTCATGGAATTTTCTCTGGTCTTATAGTTTGGATTTAGGATTGTTTTTCACTGGTTTCACATTACACTGGCTAGTGTGTTGGGCTTTTCCTTATTGTAATAATAATTTTTGTATTTATTGGTATCACCCTTATGTGTATATTCATTCACATCATTGTTTCGATTATGTTGGTTATCATGTTGTCCTAAACCCACCTGCATCCACCCATCCAGCCACCCGTCCCATCCATTCACCCCTATCACCCACACCCCCCCTCCTTCCCCCCTGTTCACTTTCAGCGCAGACAACACCCCCTTCTTTTACATATATATTTTTCTCTCTGCCCAGGACAGAGTGTCAGGAGTCTGCTGCAGAATCCCCAGTCCACCTTCCAGCCCAATTCCACTCCCACCCATCCCCCTTGGTAGCGCAGGAGTCTTTCCATATATCCAAAGACCTCACATGTTGTTATGTACGATCATTTGACCGCTAACCTGCTTTATATATCTTTACTACATAGAGATGACATAATGAGAAGAAGGCGGACCATATAATTAGAGACAAACAGCTGCTTGATACATTATACATTTACATTATAATTATATTTCCCATTTAAGTAATTAAGGCCATACTCTTCCTTTTTCACAGAGATGACATAATGTTATTTCAAATGCAAAAAAAATAAATCTATTAGAATGTAGGTACATAAAGCATACTGTATATTGAGGCAGAACATTGTTTTTACTAATGTTTTTAATAACAGTTTTTTTCCTTTGCTGCAGACAACCTTGATAGTATATGGTCCATATAACAGGGTACAAAGGAATGGCAACATATGCCTCTTGTCATGAGGCTTTCAGTACCAAAAGAAAGTGAAATGAAGGGTTGTAAAAAAATCACCAAACAAACGTACACACGATCATATTTCGGCATTAAAAAAACGTCGTTTTTGAAAAACGCCATTTAAAATGATCATGTGTGGGCTACACATCATATTTCAGGTTCTGAAAAACACCCAAAACAAAATTCTAACATGCTGCATTTTTTAATGACTTTTTTTGGGTTGAAAAAAATTATAAAAATGAATTCATCATTATTCATAAATATTAATAAAACAATGTTTTAAACCCATGCATGCTCAGAAGCAAGTTATGAGATGGGAGCGCTCGTTCTGGTAAAACTACCATTCATAATGGAGAAAGCACATTCATCACGCTGTAACAGACAGAAAAGCGCGAATCGTCATTTACTAACAATGAATCAGCTAAAGCAGCCCAAAGGCAAGTAAAACTTCTCCTGTAAAGTGTCGTCGTGCGTGTTGTACGTCACCGCGCTTTGTTCATAATTTTTAACGATGGTGTGTGGGCAACATAGTTTTTAATGATGAAGTTGGAAAGGTTATTTTTCAAGCTGAAAAATGATCATGTGTACGCGGCATAACACTTAAGTGTATATCCAGATAAAACATTTTCTTAGTTTTGTGTCACTAGGCGCTAGGTTTTGGTTAGGCTTTGTTCACTCTCCTGTAATCAGCAGTTGTGATCAAGGCGATGGTGTGAAAGGAGAAGAACATGGGACACAGAACAGGGCAACATAGTTTTTAATGCAAGGATGAATCCTCCCTTCCTGTTTTACCAGACAAGGAAAGGAACTTATTTTTCAAGAACACCTGAAAAATTTCTTGTTTTCAGCAGGACAGGAAGCAAGAATAAATCAGGATGTGTACGCGGCATAATTTGGGCCCCACTTATCCCCCCCCCCCTAGTCCTTTCTTCCTTCTTCCCCCTGTACTTTCTCTCTCCTCTTCTTTTATTGCTGTGCAAATTTAATTATATTTGATAAAACATTTTCAAAATTGTTATTTATGGTCCCCTGTTTGCGATGCTTGTAATTTGGCAACCTCATTTACTTATATTTGGCCACTGCTATATAGGCTGCTAGGTTTTGGTTAGGCAATCGTGAATATTTATTGTCCGGATGTTTTACCTGTACTAATATTAATTGTAGATCATATGTACATATTGACATGTCATTATTACACTCCTAGAAAACTGTACTATGCTCTGACCTTCCCCTGAAGAATAAATTATGTTACATTTATAAACATGTTGGGAGTGTTCTGTGAACTTCTCCTCAGCTTAGCCTCCTATTATCTGAGACCGACAATGTGTTCCAGACTATGAGCATTAAGAGTTTGGTATCCATGTCTGTGTGATACGCTTTCGTTTTTAATCATGTACTTGGTGATAGTAATCACAATTTTTTTATGTCTGAATACAACTTTTTGATTTTATCCCTTTGTACTCTCACTACCTGGTAGACAACTGCCTGTGGTTTACTATTTTTCTAACCCTAGGAAGGGTACTGCAAGGGTACTTTTTTTTCTAAGTTTAGCTTTAAGTGAGATGGTGTACTCTAAAGCTATGCATCCCACATTGTATTTCTTCACAATTTGGTTGATTTCCTAAAAGCAAATATACTGTGCACTACAAGTGCATTTGCCCCAGAGCTTAAAACAATTGGTAAAGCTTTACTTTACAAAGAATACTCAATTACATGCAAGGAAAAAAAATGTTTTGCTTGCATATGATTGGATGATAGAAATCAGCAGTGTTTCCCAGAGCCGTCTTAATAGCATCTTGGGCCCCTGGGCAAAGTAATGCTCTGGGGCCCTTACAATGATGACAGTGCAGGTAAACAGACTGCCTCCCCTGTGTATCTATCACTCTCAGTGCCATCATGGGGCCCCTAATTACTGGGCAGCGTGGGCTCAAGGGCCAGCTGCTTTGGGGAAAGTGCAGGGGCCCCCAATGCAGCTGGGGCCCCTGGGCAGTGCCCAGGTGTGCCCTCTCATTAAGACAGCCCTGGTGTTTACCCCAAATTTAGAGCTTCCCCTCAGATCCAGAGCAACTTCACTTGCAGTACACAGTATATTTACCTTTAGTAAATCAACCTCATATTCTACTGTGTTTAGTTAACAGATCATTTGCTTGTTTCTCTCAATCAAATAATTGCACCTTGTAAATATATTGTCATCTATTTTCCAAGTAATAATGCAGACAATATTGTGACTAAAGTTTCCCAGGAAATGAAAAAAACACATTTAATGTTCTATCTATAGTATATAATAAGAATGTATGAACTTTTTAGTAGGCCCTATGGGCTTTTTTTTTTTTTAATAGAGATGGGAATCATTTGCTGATATTGAGCCTGGGGGACTTGTTTGGCACACCACTTTAACTGAAATATTTTATATTATTTGGAAGAATCTACCATAGGAGGGGATAGGCAATACAATACTTTTCTGACAACCATGCATGTAACGATTTTGCTATGGAGATGGGACAGGTAATTCAGTAACAGACTTTTATTAATTGGAATATGGAATGTCCCATTCTAACTTACTTTAGTTCATATGCAGTGGGGATGATTGTCCCGCTGTGCATGCTGGGGAGGGGTACTTTAGGGACAGAGGTCATTGGACTGGGGTCGTCGGTCCTGAGTCTGTCGTCCCACCACCCCCCGTGTGTGGCTCTTCTGGGCTGGGGTGCGTGTTCCTGTATTCCTGGCTCCGGGACCACATTGGTCCAGGGTTGTGATCTTCTGAGTAGGCCCAGTAAGCAGATTGGGTCTACGCATTGGAAGGTGACCCTGTGCTGTCCATCCTGAGGGAGGAAGCCACTTGATGAAGGACCTATCTTGGAGAGGACCGAGCATCAGGCTAGTGTCTCAAGAGAGGCCTTAAACTTCATCAAAGGATGCACCATTTACTAAGGGGCTGGATGGTGATCGCCTGTCTCCATCTGTGGGAAGGTCTGTGGCAGAGACTGTACCATTTTCCGTGTGTCACCCTGGCTGCTAGTTAGTGGGAGAGGCCTATCCGGGTGCGCAATTCCCACTCTGGCGTGGCAACAAAAGCTGTGTTACTGGAAGCAGGAGTGTTTCCGGATTGAAATTACACACTTGAACCTACCTGTTACCCTTCCACCTCTTCCTTCACTTCTTTTAACTTCTTATCGAGTTCAGCAAATAAATCTTAGAAAAAGAAGTGCAAAGTGTGGACTTTGAATTTTCTTAGCTCTCATCTAGTACCCTGGACAGCAATAAGATAGAGGTAACATGCTGCCTGAAAATATCCAGCAGCTCCTTCGGGTGTAGTGCTACACAATGTTTTGGGTTGGGTTATCACAAATACTTTCTATGAAAAAGTGATGATCTCAGGTGTGTGGCATCGTGTACCAAGGGCGGATCCAGAGTCTAGTCTCGGGAGTGGCACTGCCAGAAAATAAGGTGTTGTTTTTTACAGAACTCAATTAGGTGTCTGATGTGTCCGCTACAATGTTGCAGTACCACTAAAAAATCAATGATCGCCACCATTACTAGTAAAAAATATTTAAATATAAATGCCATAAATCTATCCCATAGTTTGTAGACGATTGTCAGGAACTGCAGACATGGTACAAGAGATGGTCAGAGAATGCAGACATAATACAGGAGATGGTCAGAGACTGCAGACATGGTAGAATTGATGGTCAGAGACTGCAGACATGGTACAAGAGATGGTCAGAGACTGCAGACATGGTACAAGAGATGGTCAGAGACTGCAGACATGGTACAAGAGATGGTCAGAGACTGCAGACATGATACAAGAGATGGTCAGATACTGAAGACATGATACAAGAGATCAATGCAGCCTCATCAGTGCCCATCATTGCAGCCTCACTGTACATATGAATGCAGTCCCACATTTGTATATAAATGCAGTCCCACTTTTGTATATAAATTCAGTCCCACTTTTGTATATAAATTCAGTCCCACTTTTGTATATAAATTCAGTCCCACTTTTGTATATAAATTCAGCCCCACTTTTGTATATTAATGCAGTCCCACTTTTGTATATAAATGCAGTCCCACTTTTGTATATAAATACAGCCCCACTTGTGTATATAAATGCAGTCGTCCCACTTTTGTATATAAATGCAGTCCCACTTTAGTATATAAATACAGTCCCACTTTTGTATTTATATTCAGTGCCACTTTTGTATATGAATGCAGTCCCACTGTTGTAAATAAATGCAGTCCCACTTTTGTATATACTGTAAATGCAGTCCCACTTTTTGTATATAAATACATCCCCACTTTTGTATATGAATGCAGTCCCACTTTTGTCTATGAATGCAGCCCCACTTTGTATATGAATGCAGCCCCACTTTTATATATAAATGCAGTCCCACTTGTATATATATATTCAGTCCCACTTTTGTATATAAATGCAGTCCCACTTTTGTCTATGAATGCAGTCCCACTTTTGTCTATGAATGCAGTCCCACTTGTGTCTATTAATGCAGTCCCACTTTTGTCTATGAATGCAGTCCCACTTGTGTCTATTAATGCACACTGTGCATGGCACTCACCATGGCATTGCCTCGATCACACACAGCAGGTATCTCCTCTCCCGACGTGTGTCATGGAACACACAGGAGCTGTAGGTCTGTGTTCGGCAGGGCAATGTGCTCTAGCAAGGTCCCCCCCTAGACGGGCTTGTGTGATAGACAAAACACTGATTTAATCAGTGTTCCATCTCCATCTACTATCACACGAGCAGGTCTAGCACAGGCAGCACAGCCGAACACAGATCCAGCTCTCACACACAGCCAGAGATGCCCAGAGTATATGTGACACACAGGAGAGAGGGGAAGCGCTGCAGTCAGCTACAGCTCAAAGCAGCCTCAGGACAGGCAGCCTACTGATGATGAGAGAGAGAGTGAGAGACTCAGCAGCGGCGGCTGCAGGCACCACAAAGCAGTTAAAAAAAATATTTCCCTGTTGCCCCCCCCCTGGATCTGGTGTTATCGTGTACCAACGTTTATGTGCCTACAGACTCCAGTAATGATATTTCACAGTTCCTGTATGCTCTTGAAAGCAAAGAAAAAAAAGTATCATATCTGAGTTAATCAGATTTCTTTGATTCTAAATATTGCTGTTCCAAAAATATATCCACTGTAATGATAAAGCCAATACTTATTATCCTAGTTGTGAAACTAACTCAAACTATAAAACTGTGATTTATTATTGCATAAACTTCAAAGAAGAAACAGTGTAGCGTGTGCTTGGAATGCAATTATAAAATCTTATTTTATAAAAGTGGAGGGGCTGATGTCTGTAATGTTCTGGGCTCTCCTTAAAAAAATCTTCCAGGTATATAGTCTATATTTTAGTTACATTGTTCCAGCTTGGATCAATGTAACTATGCATATACCATACCTGTGGGATCCCTCTAGAAGCTGTAAATCACTCTAGTTAAGGGGGAGGGAGGAAGAGGTAAACCAGGAATTAGAGGAAGGGAGGAGGTGAAGAAGGGGCAGGAAGAGGAAGAAATCACATTAGTGGAAGCACCTTTAGCTCTCCTATTAGGCTTGTCTGTCATTTCTTTCGGACAATCTTGATTTGGGAATTTGTGCTGCAACTGCCCTTTCCCCTGGCCATAAAACCTCCCCCTCCATTTGAAGCTGCTTGTCCTTCCCCTTGTTTTGTGGAAGGATAAGAAGACTATGGCAATAGTTTCCCCCTTCATCAATGCCTTGTCCCTTTTAATTTGCTTTTCATTCAAGTACTTGCTTGCTATTCTGAGCACTAACCGATTTCTACCAAACACATACCTGTAACTGAAGTCAATATTTTAATTTTTTTGGGAATAAATAGTGATGGTATGGGTTGTTTTTTTTTTTTTTTTTTAATATTGGGCTGTTGTTTTGAAGCATTTTGAAGTGTTTTGAAGTGTCGCAACCAAAACTACCTAAAAAGTTTTTTGAATCAGATTGGCATGCTGATATTGTAACCAAGCTAAATGTAAAAAAAGAAAACAGATATGCACCTAAAATATGTCATGCCAGAATAGAGTGTTTTGACACTGTTCTGTAACACCACATACAATGTAAAGGCATCCTCCCAGAAGTTGCATTAAACATACTCTCTCCCCACTATATGGTGTTTTCAGAAAAATATTTCTTTGGTTTGATAACTGTCCCCCATGTCAGTGCCCAGCTACTCATGCCTTCTTTTGACACCAGATTGCCTATTAGCCTTAAAAATGTCCAGAATATACTAAAAAAGTGGTAGCCCCATATAAACTTCAAAGGGGTTTTCGGAGATAGGTCCTAGTTTTAGAGAAACCAAGCAGGATTTGACCATACCTCCAAACTTTCTGAAATGGGAATGGGGGACACATAATTATCAAAAGAATGTTGGCATAAGACACACCCTCTACACCCTCTGCCATGTCCCCTTTAAAGGAGAGATATACCCCAAAAAAATTAGTTAAACCCACAAGTACTTTTTTTTCATCACGACTATTCCTTTATATTGGCTTTTGAAATTTACAAATGCAGCAATTTAGAAATTGTATAAATGGCTTAGCACTGGAACACACTTTTTGATAAATAAAAAGTGCATGTTATATACAGCTATAGAAATCAGACCAAAATGAGGGACAGATGAGAAGGAAAGAGGGACAGAGGGACTTTTTTTCCAAATCAGGGACTGTTGGGAGCTATATATTTGACTACCCCCCTACAAACTCAGGCAGATTAGCTCACCTAATTGTAAACTAAAGCTATCTCAGCAATGCAAAAACATTGCACATAATGATAACTTTTGTGCAATGGTCAGATATTGTTTGATGGTTGCAGGTACTTCATGTTATGTCAGAAATGTAAAGGATATTACGAGCCCTGCTTTTCAACTCATTTGAAGCAAGCAGTATCGCAGGCAGCATGTGGACAGGTACCACAGGGGGTCACAAGCTGCACGTTTGATTATTTTATGCATTTGTTTGATTTTGTAGACCTCCTGCTCTGCTTTGCAGCCTAAGGATATTTTCTAAAAAGGATCAAAGTATTTTAACTGACAGCCCATTCCAGATGACAGGATTTATAATCAGCTGTCATTCCTGTTATATCCATTGGCCATAGCAGAATCATCTTTATTTCTATCAATATATAAGGCAATCTTCTCTTGATGTATTAGATCCCTAGTTTGCATACCTACGCACACAGACTTATTTTCTAAAGCAATCAGAGATGTGTGCAGTTGAGAAGCCCAAAGCAGGCAATTGGAAATAATCGTTCATTTTTCTCACAGTTGTAAAATGAGAAAAGCTGTAATCTGACTAGTTATTATTACTTACTTCTTTTTTTGTACATTGTTACTCTTTGCCTTTGCCTTTGAAAGCCCTGGTACTTTCATTACTAATGAGTATCACAAATTATTTGGGGAATTAGTGTTCATAAGAAATGATAATATGTTTTTGGAAGAAAAGGTATTCAGAAAGAATCATAGGAAATCTGATAAATAAAATGGGTAATATGAGCATTTTTTTTTAAATATCTCTGTAATATTACATAATATATACCAAAGGCATGGGGATAACAGACTTTTGTTTTCAATGAGTACAAAGGCAATAGTTTACTTTGTGTGTCACATTTGGAAATTGTAAACATTTGTTATATTTCAATGGCATTTCTGGAGCATTGTTTGACTGTTTCTTTTATTCCATGTATGAAAGTATGGTCAATTTTTACATTGGTTGCAAACTTTAACATTTCCCACCAGCTTGATAAATAATGTGGTAAAATAATACCTGCAGAAATATTTGAAAAAAAACAACAACATTATTTTAATGTAATTGCGTAAGAGAAGATCGCATTGGGCCAGATTCAGGATGGAGAGCGGATCTTTGTGGTGGCGTAACGTATGTGATTTAAGTTTCTCTGCCGCAACTTTACACACAAGTGCTTTATTCACAAAGCAGTTGCCTGTAAAGTTGCGGCAGCGTAGCGTAAATGGCCCGTCATAATTCAAATTTGGCGGGTAGGGGGCGTCTGCTATTTAAATTAAGCGCGATCCCGCCCTGAACGTACGGTGTTTTCGACGTGAACGTATTTGATGTAAATCCCCATTCACGGACGAGTTACGCAAACGACTTAAAAAATGTCTAATTAGACGCGGTCACGACATCCATACTTAACATAGGATGCGCCTGCTTTTTGGTGCTTTATCTTTACGCCGGGAAACCCCTTACGGAAACGGCGTAAAGTCACTGCGTCGGGCGGGCGTACGTTCGTGAATTGGCGCATCTCGCTGATTTACATATTCTCGGCGTAAATCAGTGGGAACGCCCCCTAGCGGCCATTTTAAAATTGCAGTTAAGATACGAGGCCGTAATACAATTACGCCGCTTGTATCTTAACTCAATCCCGGCGTATCTTGTTTTCTGAATACAGAAAACAGATACGCCGGCGTAGGTTAGAAGTTACACGGCTTATCTAGAGATAAGCCGCATAACTTCTTACTGAATCTGACCCATTCTGTCTATTTAGTGACTCAGTAGCTGTTGGTAGTGACAGAAAAAAACTTGGTGGCATTCAGTAAACGTGAACTATGCAACACCACAGGTAAACAAAGTAGCAGTGGTTAATATCCCTTTCACACGGGCGGGAGGTGCGGTGGCGGTATAGTGCCTATTTTTAGTCATAGCTATGACTAGGCACTGTTGAGAGTGTGAAACGCGTCGTTTTTTTTATCCTGCACCCTACTGTGGTTTGTACTTTTGTCATTTTGCACAATAAAACTGTTTGTATTGGAGTGTGGCTGCCCTTCCCCTTCAGGTTCTTAGATTTGCAAGGATATTGTAGGAAGATACTCACAATCACTAAAACATACTACAACCTTAACAGATCAGAGAGGGAGTAACTGTATCTTGCAGTTCACAGGTTTAGGACATGCATACACTACAGAGTGCGGCTGTCCAGACCTTCTCTCTGCTAAATCTAAGAACCTGTTGACAGTTTTTCACGTGTACGTGTAATATTAAGTTTTGCACTTGTGCAGATTACAATGTACTTTGTAAAAAACAAAAAAAACAACGTATTTGATCACACAATGCCTTTAAAATAAGCTTGTAACATGTAGGGAAAAGGTTTGAGAAAGTACCTAGGACTCTTTTTTTAAAAAAAATAGGTGGACTTTGTGGGCACAACACGAGGCAGTAGTATATAAAAAATGTCATCTTTATTGCATTTTTTTTTTTTAAATCACACATATTTAACAACACAGGCAGCACCCTCTACTAGACAAGGTCAACATATACCCAATACAGGCATGAAGGGATGGATCCTTTTATTGGATTAGTGAGAAGTTTATCAAGTCCATCAAGTACAGACAAAATAAAGGGTGTATGTATGAATCAAAGAGTCAGGTCCATGAACTTCTCAATGCGTTTCATATCTAATTGCTTACTCAGGACATTCTGGGTAGGTGCTGAAGATCAAATAATGGGGCGAGATCACACAAACAAAAAACAACAATATCAATCCTTCCACAAAACAGGAATCCAAATATTGGAGGCGTTCAACTACCACATAGGACACTGGGACAGGTGGAAATCCACTTTCCAGGGTGACCAGGAAAAGCTGGCAGCTCTATCAAAGGTAGAATAATATAAATCAATTGAAGCTTGGTGCAGGGAGTGGGTAAATTAAGCACAGGAGTCCAATTGTAAATATCTTGTAGTAGTATATTACCGGTAGGTATCCCTCACTTTGGAGCTTACTATTGGAGCTAAGCCAAACACATGATGGGGTAGGGAGTGCCTTAGAAGTTTCCCTGCCGGCAGAGCCTGAGAACCCTGCTGCACACTCTGGCATCTCAATAAGGGATCTCCTTGTAAACAATCCGAAGCCCTAGCTTGAGACCTCCTGGCTTTTGGGTAGAGGTCACCTTTTCCCTTAAAAAGAACAGACGTGTCTCCTGGATGAAAAACATCTGTCTCCTAATGGAAACTCAATAGTCAGTTCCTTGTTTATAATGAGTGTGCACACCTGCACACTTACACAGGCTGCAGGCCTCCACTGAAATCTGGACAGAGGATTGGAGACGACTTCCCACTCAAATAATTTCAAAGTCTCCAAGCTCCAGACCCTGATCTACAAAAACCATAGAACTTAATTTCCAGTACAGACACTCTGGATTACTTGCGAACCCTGTTTCCCTACTTACACAGGGGCAGGGCATAGCACTGACAGAACATATATCGCTAATATGTTAAATAAATACGCACGTATAGGTAAAAGTGTACTCTGTACGTTTGGTCTCATGCAAATAGCAATGCTAGCATACAAACTCACCTAAATATCATGAACTGCCTATCACTCCATACATGTAAAGATAGCAGTATAATGAAACAAAATGTATCAAAAACGGATAGCCTTTGCATAGTAAAAAGATTTGCAGTAAATTAAGACCCATTAAATTATGTCTATCACTTACTTTTGAAACCAAAATTGAGTGCCAATTCAGAGCATGAAATGGAATAAATAGCATAAAAGAATGTAAAATAATGGAGTCCTTCAGTATCTCTACCAATAGCAAAGCAACCAGGTCACTTCATTAGGTGCAATACACACAATAGGTATTTGTCCTCATATATATGTAGGTATATAGATATGTGACCTTAAATATATAGCTCCCTCCTCAGTCAGCTATTGTGACCTCTGAAAAGTAAGACTGTGCCATTTTCTTAAGTGGAAATGGCATATTAAAAAAGACACACGTGCATCCTGGGTAAGTACATCTTGTTTGTGAAAACTAAACAGTTCTAGCATAATGTGCATGGAGGTGTCAAGCAAGTGAGAGGAAAAGCACTGACATGGCATTCATGCATGGGGTCAACATGACTATAAGGAAAGCAAACTGGAATGAGTATGGTATTACTGAAATACTATAGGTCAAAACTTTGAGTATTTCATTAGATATCTTAAACAGTATATAAATGTATAGACAACAGTATATCCCTATTCTGTAAAATTTCTCTTTTGCCTAAAGACAAGGAAACGAAAAGGAATAAGATAAAGCATTACATGCTGTAACGGTCACCACCGTTTACGACAAGAGTTTAGCGGACACCTGGATGTTCGGGTTCGGACCCAAACCTGAACTTTGAAAAAAAAGTTCGGCTTCGGGACCCGAACCCAACCCGAACTTTGACCCGAACCCGAACCCCATTGAAGTCAATGGGGACCCTTGACTTTTGACTACAAAAATGTCTCTAAAAAACTAAGGGAAAGGGCTGGAGGGCTGCAAATGGCAGCAAAATGTCGAGAGGAGCATGGTGAGTACTCTGAAAATAAATGTGGATAGGGAAATAACTTAAAACAACATCAAAAAAATAAAATGAACTATGTACTGGACACACACAGTAGATCACAGGGGACAGGTGAATTGCTGGTGAAATAGGCAGAGTCACCTATATATTGCTGTCCCTATAGAAAATAGCTGGAACCTCTCCCTGAACTATGTACTGGATACACACAATAGATCACAGGTAACAGGTAAAGTGCTGGTGAAATAGGCAGAGTCACCTATATATTGCTGTCCCTATAGAAAATAGCTGGAACTTCTCCCTGAACTATGTACTGGACACACACAGTAGATCACAGGTAACAGGTGGAGTTCTGGTGAAATAGGCAGAGTCACCTATATATTGCTGTCCCTATAGAAAATAGCTGGAACCTCTCCCTGAACTATGTACTGGATACACACAGTAAATCACAGGTAACAGGTGGAGTGCTGGTGAAATAGGCAGAGTCACCTATATATTGCTGTCCCTATAGAAGATAGCTGGAACCTCTTCCTGAACTATGTACTGGACACACACAGTAGATCACAGGTAACAGGTGGAGTGCTGGTGAAATAGGCAGAGTCACCTATATATTGCTGTCCCTATAGAAGATAGCTGGAACCTCTCCCTGAACTATGTACTGGATACACACAGTAGATCACAGGGGACAGGTGGAGTGCTGGTGAAATAGGCAGAGTCACCTATATATTGATGTCCCTATAGAAAATAGCTGGAACCTCTCCCTGAACTATAACATGCAGATCTCACAGAAATAAACAGTGCTGGTGAAGATTTCTGAAGCAGCATACACCTATCTGACACTGTCCCTCAATCAACAGCAGCCTCTCCCTACACTAGCTAATGCAGAGTGACAAGCCCTAAACGATGTAATGCACAGTCCCTAAACGAAAAGATGCAGATCTCACAGAAATAAATAGTGCAGTTGTAGATTGCTGAAGCAGGATAAACCTATCTGACACTGTCCCTCAATCATCAGCATCCTCTCCCTACACTAGCTAAAGCAAAGTGACGAGCTGTGCTGTGTGCCTCTATCTGATATAGAGGCCGGTCACATGCTGGGTCACATGCTGCACTGGCCAATCACAGCCATGCCATTAGTAGGCATGGCTGTAATCACTTCCTAGTCACAGTTGTAAAACAAATGGCGATTGGCTGCCGTGCAGCGCGCCATAACATAAGCGAACTCCGAACCCGAACCCAAACTTTTTCCAATTATTCGGGTTCCAGTTCGGGTACAAAAAAAAAACAAAGTCCGTACCGAACCCGAACTTTACAGTTCGGGTTCGCTCAACCCTATTTACGACTTTCCATTCACCAACGACAGCTTATACGACACTCCACAATCCAGCAGACATGATTCATATCAATTCCCCAGAAAATGAGACTGACAGCTCTATCCTCTGGTTTCAAAATTAATGAATGCTTTAATGGTTTCTTAGCTTGCTTATATATCCAGTACAACATATTAAAGTTAATCACAGGAACAATGAGTTGCCCTTCAATCCACATCTTTAGACAGACGGTCTGTCTCCGACAGAAAGGTAATCACACCTGGGCATCAATAGGCTTTAAACCGTGTTATCACACAATGAAATGTCTTTCAGGAGCCAGCCTCACTTAGCATTTCAACAGCCTGTTACACAGAGGAATGAGTCACTGTCTTGTTGACCTGGTCAGGTCAACATAAACCACTTGTAATATTCCAGTATATCCTGCAAACATGAATTATGATTTATTAGCCACCCTATGCCCAAAAGGGGCACAGGGTGAACTTAGACCCCAGAGTCCGTAGGGCCGCTGGTACAGGAGTATCCCCCATCCCTCAAAAGTCTCTGGGCCTCACAGGTCATCCCGTTACATCTCTCCCCTTTTGGTGGGAGACTGACACAGGAGGAGACCCCAGACGGGTTGACTCCAAAGTTATTCAGTAGATCCAGTCCTCCAATGCTGGTATCCATACTGTATCCCAAATAAATTGCTCCAAACAGAGCATTACTCACCCTGCCAACCTCTGCCTCTCTAAGAGAACATGCCTGCCGCTGGGGAGAGGCCTGGACTGTCCCTTCTCCCTGGAGTCCTTTCAGCCACTGAAGAGAAGACAGGGTGGCTGGGCTCAGTCCATCATGCTGTTGGGGATCTGGGCCAACTGTCTCCCATCCCTGGGGTATACCAGCGGAGACTGAAGTCCCATCCACAGAAGAACAAGAAGTGAGGATTTCTCAGAAGAAATAAGGACATTTAATAGCAAAATGAAAGGATGAGGTAAGTGAAGAAGGACTGCACTAAGGTAAAGGGAGCTATTTAGGGATTTTTTTTTACCTTTACAACCCCTTTAAATGAGGTAATGATGTAGTCTTTTACCTCGATCCCTATATTTGTATAATTTAGAGAGAACAGAAACATGCAGTTTAATTTTGCAGCACATTGCAAATTGCATTTCAATGTAGAAAAAGTAGTGCATGCCATATCATGCAATCTGGTACTCACAAACCCTTTACGTTTGCAATCTGTATTTGGGGGGCTGTTAACTTTACATTGGCGCCCACAGAAAAGTAAGTTCAATGCTTCTGAGCATGCATCAAATTGTTTTCGAGAATTTGTTAGAATTTTGCAAATTGGAATTGCTACAGACGATCAGGTTTTCCTATAGTAATTTTTTCCATCTGAAAATTTGAGACAACAGCTCTCAATCTTTTGTTGGCAGAAATTCCAACAGAAAAAGTCTGATGGAGCATACACACAGAATTTCTGCTTAAAAGTTCACATCGGACTTTTGCTGTCGGAATTTCCAATCGTGTGTACGGGGCATAAGTGCTCATTCATACCTGCAGCATATTTAAAGAAATGAAACATTGGGAAATGTGCATTTATTGCAGAGATGTACTGAATCCTATTTTTTTTTGCCCTGACATACATCTTAAAATAAGCCAAAACAAAGCAAACTGTACTTGACTAAAGGGTTTCTGCATTCTTTTTTTCGCTAAAATAATTTGTTTTAAAGTGTGGCATTCTTTGTGTTGCCTCCAAGATTTAGTTTTGGCTTACTAAGTTTTGCCTTCACAAAAGATTTTCTTTTTCAAGAAAATAATTTCTGTCTCCAAGGCTTAACTGCAAAATGTTTTTTTGGGTGTTGTTTGCACACTAGGTTTATCGATTTTTTTACTACCAGAAATTATATATTTTCACAGTTTGTGAGCTTCTGCAAAGCCTTCAAGGTTAAACTCCAATTTTATTTAGTGTTGCCACAACCTGTCAAGAGATCTTTATTTAAAATATATTTTTTTGTTTCTGTTTTTCTGCCAGATCTGTAATGATAGTGCTGCTCTTGCTGCACGTTGACCAAAACAGAATAATTTAACACAGTGTTCTTCCGTTCCAAAAAGGTGGCACATATGTAGGATTTAAAAAGCATTTAAAATCAACTCTGTAAAATATAGAAGGGAATTTTGTAAACAACTGAGCAGAACTTGCAAAGTGAATGAATTGGTGAAATAACTACAGAAGTGAATATTGAGAAATTTCCTCATCTTTATTAATCATTTATCATTGTCACAGACAGTGCTTTTGTTGATTGCCAAATTACTAATAACTGCCAGGAATTCTCACCCTTTACTCAAAGTGCTTCAATTACACTGACAAGACACAGTATTTGTCACATTATATTGCAAGTTTGAGAACCTGTTATCGACTGAGGGTTTGATGTTAAAGAAGTAGACTCTGTGGTTGATTTAATAAAGGCAAATAGGCTGTTTGTTCTCTTTGTAAGATAAGTTGCATATGAGAGAATTTGCCCCAGAGCTTGGTGAATGTATTAAATTTCACTTTGCAAAGAATGCCCAAGCATAGAAAATTAAAAGAAAATGCATTTTCGCTCGCACATGATAGTAGTCAGCCGAGCTGAAGCTCATTCAAGCTTTGGAGGAAATTCCCTTGTAGAGTGAAGCTGCACTTGCAAAGTGAACAGTGTGCTTGCCTTTACAAAATCAACTTGAAGTATTTCATATATTCTACTGTGGGCATACTAAGTAATATGTATGCATAACACTTGTATTTCCTGTCAAGTAAATCACAATACTTTTCCTGAGATTCCTTCATCTTTCTTTTTATTCCCAGAGGCTGGTAGTATCAACATCTGATAGTCAACAGCTACCCTCAGGACCAACATATTTTCCATAGAGGACACAGACATGTAAATTCTGGTGCCTTGCAGTAACTATAATGTGTTGGTGCTGCATGTACATATGATTCATACATGGCAGGCCTTTGCTGCTGCTTTTTACCTAAAAACTAGGTTTAAAGCTAGTCAATCTTAACCATATTAATATCTGTATTAAAGTGTATCGTGTAATGATTTCAAGTTAAAATTGTATGGTAAATGTTTTCTTTTTGTGCCTGCAAACTGTAGATTGTCCATAGCAACTAAAAGTGTCCCTTTATGTCAAAAGTGATTTTAGAGCAGCTAGAAAACAGCGATAATAAATTATAATCACTTGCAGAATTGAGCGATAGCGATTTGTGGGGAAATTTGTCATAAAAAAATAAAAGTAATGACAGCGACAATTCTGCAACTGAGCAAATTTCAGTGATTTTGATTGATTACATTAGTGAATAATTTTTATTATAATTACATTATTATTTGTTATAATTATTTATAGTTATTTATTATATTATAATTTTATGATTTTGTGTTTCAAACTTTATCATACCCGGGATGTCTACTAGACTCTGGTTTGGACAAATTTAAGTGAGTTATTCCTAAAAATTTTAGGCCTACAGTATAAAACGCAGAATTTCCATGCAAAATAATTGTACCGCTTTTGGTACGTAATTCCAGACAGAATCATACCGCCAGGGAGGTTAAGTAGACACTATAGCCGCGTACACACGATCAGTCCATCCCATGAGAGCGGTCCTAAGGACTGTTTTCATCGGTTAACCGATGAAGCTGACTTATGGTCTGATGTGCCTACACACCATCGGTTAAAAAAACAATCGTGTTAGAATGCGGTGACGTTTACGTGTTTTAACACAACGACGTGCTGAAAAAAACAAAGTTCAATGCTTCCAAGCATGCGTCTACTTGATTCTGAGCATACGCGGCCTTTTAACCGATGCTAACAATCGGTTTTGACCCATCGGTCAGGCTTCCATCGGTTCTCTTTTTTTGACCGAAGGATAACTGACCGATGGGGCCCACACACGATCGGTTTGGACCGATGAAACGGTCCTTCAGTCCGTTTTCATCGGTTTTTGACCAATCGTGTGTACGCACTTTGTGTATTGTGTATGAAGCATCAAAGTTGACCATACTGTGGACATGTGTATGGTATTTATGTATTTAATTACCATGTTTTCATGATCTACCAATTAAAATTTGTGTTGAATGTTTGTGTTTGTACTGTTATAATCACATAAATCTTCTACTTTACTCCCTACTAATCTATGGAAGAGGTGCATTTATCTATTGTAACCTGACCACTATTTCAAGAATTTGTTACAAAGCTACATTACAGTGAGAGGAACAGTGCCTCTCTCCGGAAAAAAAAAAAAAATATTCCTTTTTGTTTACACCGTCATCTCCAGATATTGTAGCTTTTTGGTTTGGGACAGTGAAATTTTTTTTTTTTAACCCATTGGTGCCTGTGCTATAGCTGAGAGATGGCTTAAATTGTCAGGAGGACATACATGGATGTCCTTCCGTGCTTGCGCTGTCCTCGAGACTCGACTGATCACAGATCAAAGTAATTGATCATCTTTCAGCCAATGACAGCTGATCAGTGCTGCCAATTAGTGCCTCATCATCAGTGCCATCTATCAGTGCTGCCTATCAGTGCCTATCAGCTCCCATCAGTGCCACCTATCAGTACCGCCTTTCAGTGCCACCTCTCAGTGCCCTTCAGTGCCGCCTATCAGTGACCATCGGTGCCACCTATCAGTGCAGCATCATCAGTTCCTCCTGATCCGTGCCCACAATTGCCGCCTTCTGTGTCACCTGTCAGTGCCCATCAGTGCTGCCTTAACAGTGCCTATCAGTGAGCTTATCAGTAGGAAAGGTAACTGTCAGCGCAGATACAAAGTACATGTATGGTAGGGGTATGGTGATTAGTCCATTAGAAGTAATAGTAACAGGCAGTTCAATGGTTAAAATGCAGGTGATTTGGTTGTTCAATGGCGGCTGCTGTCCTTAGAGAGCTGACCCTGTGGTAAACAAAAGAGGGGTAGAGAAAGGAAGCGCCACCTAAGTGCAGTATTAAAGAGGTTCTTTTAATGACACATTGTACAAAACACACTTACAAAAAGGTAAGGAAAGAAGGCTCATCTGTAACATCCTGTAGTCCTCGTCCTGGATGGGCTGATTAGAAGTAAAGATAGCAGAATGTGTCGAGTCTTCAGGCTTGTCCTGTGGCCATCAGGATGAGGCCTGTTCCAGCCTCACGGGTCACGTGACAGGTCACGTGGTTACTTCCGAGGAACACTTCCAGGAGGAGGGTCAGACAGGGAGGACAAAGGCTGATTGGGCTACGCGCTCAGAGCCACTGCTCCTTCACTTGGCCTGATCATAAATGAGTCCATAAAACATGTGTGCTCTGCATGCTTATTCCAATCCTCAGGTGCTCCAAAGGTAAGAACTTGTGTGTGTACCACCCCACCAAAAATCACACTCACCAGACCATATTGACCCCTTGTATGCAACAAGCAAGTCAAAAAACGCTTTAGTGGACTGGATGTTCCCCAAGGCTCAGGTTCAGACCAGGTAAAGAAGAAATGATGTGCACCATCAAGCTGGGCCCTCCATCAAATTAGAAGTATGCCACTGTCCCTTTAGATAATCTCAGACCACCAAACATATACAGCAGGGTCATCAAAAAGGAAAGAAAAAGAAGCCTCTCATAGTGTGGAAATTCTTTATTAAACCCATGTGATAAAATAAATTTGCACTTACAGTGTAAACAGTAGACTCAAGGCCTTTGAGAAAATGAAACCAGGAAATCCGCTGTGCCCTCCAGCGTATGTTCCAAGAAAATAAAAGTGACAAAGTCCCACCCTATGCATTTCATCATAAGTGTGTGATGTCTTCAGTAGCCTCCTGAAGACATCACACACTTATGATGAAATGCAGAGTTTCATCTTACGTGTGTGACATCTTCAGGAGCGTTTTGATTTATTTTGTTCATTAATTTTTTTGTGTCAATTCAAAAAAAACTTTTTTCATTTGTAAATATCTCAAAGTTATATTGTCATTTTAAACAGGACATATTAGAGAATAAAAAATATACATGTTATCTACAGTAACACTATTTAAAAAAAAAAAAAAAACTAACATGGATCAAATAGAAAAAGGTGCATTTTTTGTTTTACCATTTTGTCTACTATGGATTGCATAAAAAATATTTTTTTGCAAGACAAGAACACTAAAAGAAAGCAAAGACATATATGTATTACTTTGTTAGCATAACCATTTCATGATTAATGTAAAACAAATCTTAACATCTAAACCCATTTTTGCAATTATAGTAGGTGTTAACAAAACTGCACATATCTTTGCAACTACAAGGGGGGTGATTTATAAAGAATTAGGAATTTGGCCAGTGAAAGAGCAAGCACATTAACCCTGTGTGAATGGAGCATAAAAAAAATGCATGTAAATAGCCAATTTATTGTGCTGTTTGAATGTAAATATTTTTTTGGACTAAAAATATTGTATTTGACCACTAGATGTAGCTAAGTATTAAAGGAATTTCCTATGATACTTAGCTCTATCTAGTGGCCAATTGTGGTATTTTCCATTTAAAATCAAAAATTTACATTTGAGCATTTACATTTATTTGCCACCGTCTTTGGTAACTTTACTGACACATGCAGCAAGGTAGTTCTACATAGCACCACTTTGCAAAGTGGCACTAATAATGTACCAAATTCAAAAATACTGTAATTACCTGCAGTTCGTAGATAGCAAAACTGGAGGTAATTAAGAACTACTCTTGTTGGCCTACAAAAACAGGCTGAGTCCCTGTCCATGTACACAGTGTAGCAGAGAAGTTTTGATGCTATGCCCTTCCTGTCACTGGTTAAGGATGAGAAGGAGCCTGACATAATTAGGTCTTTTCTCTCCTATAAAATGAGAGCAGGTAGTGGGCAGATTATATAGTCAATAGCAGGATGTCTATTGGCTACAGATCTGTCTATTTCCTGCTGTCATTCACAAGAGGAGTGGACCTGATGGGGAGCTAGTGTCTCTGCTTCTTGATCAGACTAAAGCCTGTGAATCCCCATCAGGCTCTGCCCCCAGATACAAAACTTCCCACTTCTGTGTGAAATAATCTACGAGGGCGTGTTCAGGGGCGCAATTAGGCACGAGGCAGTGTCTGAATTAGGTGGGGCAACTGGTGGCGAGTAACTCTTGAGACCTGGCTAGTAGCTCAGGGGTTGAAATTTTGAGCCCTGCTCTAGTCCACTGCTGTTACTATCAGGATGCTGATCCAGAGTAATGATGTGCAGGCAAAAAGTGCTTGTAAATAGGAAAATGGTGAAAGACGCTGGAGGAAGTCAGCAGTGCTGAGATGCAAGGAAAGATTGGAAAAAGTAAAAATGGTATTTATGAAACAAAAAAAAGGTGATTGTGATCAGCAGTGAATTAGCAACCCAAATCTCAGAGCCCGGGTGTAGATCTTCTTTACCTCTTATTTTCCATAATGTGTATATGTTTATATGGCTGTGGTAGGGTTCATCATAAAAAAAATAAAAAAACAGGGACAAAATAAGCTCTTAGGGCTTGTGCACACAAAAAAAATAAGTGGTTAAGTCACAATTTTACTGCCCACTTAATCTGCAAAGGCAGCCATACAGGGTTATATACAGGTCATGGCCACTATTCAATGCTTTGCAGCCACAACAAAAATTGCTTTTGGTGGACAGTATTCATAGGGTCATGCCCCCTAATGCCCTGCAATTAGTTTTGGTCCAGGGTTGTGGGCTTTTCAGGGTTAAAACAGGCGGTGAGGAGGGGACATACTGCCTTCCAGCAACCTACCAACACCCCCCCCCCCCCCCCCCCCCCCCACTGAAAGGTGATCCACCATGAAACACTTTTTAGATAGGCAGCAAGGCTGCTGCCTGAGTAAAGAAGCCCATATAGGTCTTGGAGGAGAAAACTAGATAAATTGTGATCTTAGAGGTTATATGTAGCAGTGTTGTGATAGCAGACATGACAGTAACATACTGATAATGTGCTAATGCAGAAAACCCGTAATGTCAGAGTGTCTATTTTTTTAGTAAAATGTATGCTTTTTTCTGACACATGTTCAAGGTGTACTTTTTAGAGGTGAATTACATTCAGGTGAGATGTTAGTGAGGTCAGATGTAACAAGCTGTCGGGAGTTGTCAGAAGTACTCAGCAGAAATGTATTTTACTGAGTATGTGTGAATCGTGAGCATATTCGTTCATATTTGCGGGTTCAATAATTAACAACCTGTCATGAAGCAATTTACAGTTTCTACAAAATATCTCTTTCCATTACACCAATGTTTTCCTTTTTTGAAATCCGAAATCATCATAACAGCATTGCACAATTCCATGACTGTAAAATTTGCAGAAAACCAAATATGATAGCAAGGAAAGATATACAGAATATTACTATGGGGTTTTTGCCGTTATAAATTCAAGGAGCCCCCATGAGTACAAATGCTACAGGGAAATTGTTTTTGTGCATAATTTTGAGACTCTGTTAGCAGACATTACTTAATTTGAGCTATTGGTGCAGATCCAACCTCCCTCCTTTGTACTACTCTTTCAACAGTGTCCTGCTGTCCCCTGGGGCTACAGGTAAGAGGTAGGGAGCAGTGAAGCATAATGACAATACAGGAGTCGGAGCCAGACAAGAGTCAAGAATCTATAAATCATTCCAGGTTGATCAGTGTAAGAGCTACATACACTTCAGTTACAGTGCACAGATTGTCATGCTCAGGGAAGGGAGCGATAACACAAACTGTGTATATGACAATAGAAAAGGTAATTGAAAACACTATTATAATAAATGAAATAAAGGACATACATTGGTGTGTATGCACCTGCACAGAAAAAAAAAAAAACTTATCCTGCACTTCTTTGGATGTTTGAAAAACTATACATACTGTATTTATTGGCGTATAACACTCACTTTTTTACCCTGAAAATAGAGGGTAAACTGTGCCTGCGTGTTATAGGCAGAGGGCTGTGGAAATGTTTTTCCTAAAACTTCCCTCTGAGGCCAGAATCACACTTGTGTGGTGCGAATTTCAGCTCTGTAATCTCTGCAGATAGATAAGGGAAGTGTTCAGCAGATCCATTGCGTTTTAGCGGCGAATTTGGAGACCTGGGAGAAGTTCCGGGTGAGAGGAGAGTGGGGGAGAAGTGTATTGAGCTGAATAAGAGAATTTCCTGAAGAGAACTGAACACATCTGCGAATCAGCTGCGTACCCATAGAAGATAATGGGACTGAATTTGCACCTGAGCCGCACCGCAAGGCATAAAATCCGCACACGTTTTTTCTGCAATGCGCAGTGCGAATGCATCGCACATATGTGAACCAGCCTCATTGAAAACAATGGGCCAGATTCAGATACAATTAGATTATCGTAGCGTTTCCCAAATACACTACGCCGCCATATTTTACCTGGCTCTACGTGGAATCCAGGTAGATTTTGTCCAGTAAACGGCGGCGGCGTAATGTATTTCTCCCGGCGCAATCCATCTACGCGATTAGGGGGCGTGAAGCATTTAAAATAGGCGCGTTCCCGCGGCGATCGCACTGCGCATGCTCCGTTCAGAAATTTCCCGCTGTGCATTGCGCGAAATCACGTCGTTACGTAATTTTTTCTTGAGTAGCGTCGTTTACGGAGATTCCTATTCCCGAACGAGTTAGGTAAAAAAAAATATATATATTTTAAATTCGACGCGGGAACGACTGCCATACTTAACATGGGCTACGCACCGTTAGACCAGCAAAAAGCTGGTCTAACAGTACGTATAAAAAAATAGACAAAAGCGATTGCGAAGACCGCTCGTATCTTCGTGGATCGCCGTAAAAACTCATTTGCATATCCCGACGCATGAAAACGACGCGAACTCCTCCCAGCGGCTGCAAAAATATCGCAGCGTAGATCCGAAGGCTTACGAAGACGTAAGCCTCTCGGATCGAAGCCCGAAGCCGCCGTATCATGGTTTGAGGATTCAAACTAGTGATACAGCGCACGAAATTTGAAATTACTCCTGTCTAACACCAGTTAGACAGGTGTAATTGCTCTGTGAATCTGGGCCACTGTATTTAGAAATGTTCTGCGTATTAGATGCGGTTTAAGACCCAACCAATTCGCATAGGTGTGAATCCGGCCTTAAAGTTAGGGTGCGTGTTATACGCCTGTGCGTGTTATACGCCAATAAATATGGTACTTAATGTGGGACTTTACCCATAACAACTTGATAAAAAAATAAGGTTCTTTAGCAAGGAACATACATTCTACATTAATAATTATGCAACCAAAATTAGTGTGTGCTGTAAATTTCTTTCGGCAGTGTTACTGTTTCTTTTTTACTGGAGGCTGCTATTTTCCTAAAGCTCGAAGCCCCAGCTGTAAACCATAAAGCGGAACTAAACACATTGAGCCAGATTCTCTAAGAAATCCGGCCGCGTAGCGTAAGCCATTTACACTACGCCGCCGCATCGTACTAGAGCAAGTGCCCTATTCTCTAAGCATTTGCTCTGTAGTTTGCGTTGGCGTAGCGAAAATGGGCCAGCGTAAGCCCGCGTAATTCAAAGGGGGCGGCTTCTATTTAAATGAAGCGTGCCCCCGCGTCGAACGAACTGCGCATGCGCCGGCCGGGGAAAAAGCCCAGTGCGCATGCTCCAGCTCACGTCGGAAAGCGTCGTTGAAACCGACGTCAAAACCACGTGATCGTCACTACGCAATGCCCTATTCGCGAACGAGTTAGTAAAACGACGTAAGCGACGGAAAAAGCCGACGCTGACCCGACGCCATACTTAACATGGCATCCGACGGTACTTCGTAAGGTTACTCCTCATAGAAGCAGGGGTAACCTTACACGAACGAAAACGATGTACGCGACGACGGTGCGGCGTAAAAGCGATCAGGAATCGGCATAGTAGCCTCATTTGCATAGGCAAATGAGAAAACAACATAAAGGTCACCTAGTGGCCAGAGTTGTCATTACAACTACGATCTGCAAGTGTAATGGTATTACACTTGTCGGATGTTCAAGCATATCTATGCCAAAGTGATGCTAAGAATCACTCGCATAGATACGAGTCAAAAAAACGACGATACGACAGGGTATCTGAGATACTCCGTCGTAGCGCCTCTGAGAATCTGACCCATTGATTAACCAGTATAAAAAATAATAATATTTGATTTGATTGTGTCCTCAACCAAACTGTCAAACCATCAAAAGGTTGGTGTCCTAAAGGGGTTGTAAAGGTTTGTTTTTTATTTTCTAAATAGGTTCCTTTAAGCTAGTGCATTGTTGGTTTACTTACCTTTTTCTTCCATTTCCCTTCTAAATGTTTGTTTCTTTGTTTTCCTTGTCTGAATTTCTCACTTCCTGTTCCTCCTCAGTAAACTTGCCCCCATCATCCAAGCGGTTGTTAGTCAGCCAGAACAGCTTACTGAACAGCTTACTGAGGAGAAACAGGAAGTGAGAAATTAAGACAAATAAAAAAAACATTTAGAAGGGAAATCGAATGAAAAGGTAAGTGAACCAACAATTCACTAGTTTAAAGGAACCTATTTAGAAAATGAAAAACAAACCTTTACAACCCCTTAATTGATCATGACCATGGCAGTTGCAGATCAGAGGCAGCTTTCCTGGATGTAAAGGATAGGAGGGTTTAATTTCCACTTTAAAGTGGATGTACAGCCTCACATATACCCAGTGAAGTGAGCAGCCTCAGATGAGAAAAGAGAAAAATTAGCCCCTGGGACTTTAAAATTAGGCAAGCATGGGAACCAACACAGTAGAGTAAAAAAGTAACATGGTTTATTAAAACTTGAATTATACATAGACATAGAGCTAAACTGTAAGTCATGATGGCATGTTGCTGAAAAACATGCACATATTAATATATAGTGTTAGAATAGTACTAGCATCTAGAACTCAACGCATTTCGCGAGCCACTGCTCGCTTCTTCAGGAGAAGATCGATAGGTGCAGTCGCAGAAAGTGTATCTTTATGCAAATAGGGGCCCAAACCAGGAGCCCCATACTTACAATGCTGCAAAGCCATGGTTTCATGAGGTTGTCCTCCAAGGGGCGGTCATATGATACATCTGGCCCGGGATGAGCAGATGATACACAGAGATGAAACAAATGTCCCTACATAAGTTTTACTTATATATCTGCTGTCTTTCCCTTTCAACAAGTGAACATTGTGTTATGCCGCGTACACACGGTCGGTTCGTCTGATGAAAACGGACCGTTTTCATCAGACGAACCGATCGTGTGTGGGCCCCATCAGTTTTTTTCCTATCGGTGAAAAAACATAGAACCTGTTTTAAAATGATCTGTTGGTTAAAAAAACGATAGAAAAAAATGATTGTCTGTGGGGAAATCCATCTGTTAAAAATCAACGCATGCTCAGAATCAAGTCGACGCATGCTCGGAAGCATTGAACTTTATTTTTCTCAGCACGTTGTTGTGTTTTACGTCACTGCGTTCTGACACAATCTTTTTTTTTTAAATTGATGGTGTGTAGGCAAGACTGATGAAAGTCAGCTCCATTGGTTATCTGATGAAAAACTTCATCAGACCGTTTTCATCAGATGAACCGGTCGTGTGTACAGGGCATAAGAATGTTTTTTTCCTGTTTCAGCAGTGGGTGTGGATTCTGGGCATATACTGTGTGCAAGCTAATTGGAGGAAAGGCACACCCCCCCCCCCCCTCCACATAGGCAGAGGAACGAAGAAACAGTGCAGTGTGAATAGACAAGCTCTCTGCTAATCTATCGCTATGCACCCTCCCTAACACACATTTACAACTGCTTTTATCTCCTGTGTCGGAGAACTTGTCATAAGGTCTAATGCTGATAACAGAGCCAAGGGGGCAGCAGAAAGACTTTGGAAGTAAACATTAAACACTAGGCCAGATTTCATGAATTGGATTTACATCCACTTACAGTGGTTGTAAACCCATTTTTGTAACTTTATGCTACAGGTAAGCCTATATTAAGACTTCCATGAAGCTACCCTGGATATCTCCTAAACCTGCACGGTTCAGTTAGATGTACCCTTACCGGCAGCTCCCACGTGCATGTGCAGGAGTGACGTCATCGCGGCTCCGGCCAATCACAGCGTCAAATACCCGATACCCGGAAGTAAGCTCTGGGAGACATGTTTGCAGACGGAGGGGGGGTTGAGGATGGCTGCGGGGGCTTCGATCTAAAGGTAAGTAATACATAATGAGCTAGTATGCTATGCATACTAGCGTATTATGCCTTTGTCTTGCAGTTTTTTTTTATTACTATATATTTTTTAAGGGTTTACAAGCACTTCAGGGTCACTAAAGGATTTTTTTTTTTTTTTTAGCTAAATAGCTTCCTTTACCCTAATGCAGTCCTTGTTTCATGTCCTCATTGTTCGTTTTTGCTGTAATCCTTCTCTGATCTCCACACTTCCTGCTTGTCTGTTTCCTTATGAACAAAGTACTGGGAGCTTCTCTCTGTAGTCTCTAATCAAAAAGGTGTGATTACTGTGTGTCTAAAACCCCTCAGAACCAATCAGTTTCATTTTAAAAACAAACACTGCCCTGTATTGGCTCTGTGTCTCTGTACTTCACAGAAGCATGAAACTAGATGTAAAAGGAAACTGAAACTGCAGGCACATTATATGATTTTTATCTATGTTTAATCATTTTTAAAATGAATCAGTTAACTATTATGGCCCGGATTCATGTAGATAGGCATATCTTTATGCTGGCGTACCGCATCGTCTTTACGCTACGCCGGCACCACGTTGAGAGGCAAGCATGCTATTCACAAAGAATATGTGGTCAACGTTGCGCCGACGTAGCGTATAGTTGTCGGCGTAAGCCGTCGTAGGTCAAAGTAGGTGGAAGTGGCCTGGAAGTGGGCATGATATATTATAATGAAGCGTGACCCCATGCAAATGATGGGCTGAGCTTCAAAAAATGAACTGAGCATGCGTCATTTCTTGGAGGCATCCCAGTGCGCATGCTCACAGTTACGTCAAAATAGCTGCCTAAGATACGTCAATACACTGCCTACGACGTGAACATAACCTGCGTACAGCCCTATTCACGTAGTACTACGTAAACTACGTAAAATACGATGGCTGTTCCGACGTCCATACCTTTGCATGGGTTGCGCCACCTTTAGGTGGAATAACTTTACACCAGACGTACGCCTTACATAAACGGCGTATATTACAGCGACAGGCGCAAGTACGTTTGTGAATCGGCGTATCTAGGTCATTTACATATTCGACGCGTAAATCAATAGAAGCGCCCCTTGCAGCCAGCGTAAATATGCGCCCAAGATACGACGGCGTAGGACACTTACGTCGGATGTATGAAGCCAAATTTCAGGCGTATCTTGCTTTCAGACTCAATCGCATAGATACGATGGCACATTCGTGCACTCACGCGGCGTATCTGTAGATACGTCGGCATAAGTGCTTTCTGAATCCGGGCCTATGTTTCTATACCCTGTAAACGGTCATTTCAGCAAAAAAATGTTTTTCCTTTACAACTCCTTTAAGGCTGTAAGCAGATCGGCCTCTACAAACTCAACAGTGCCTAAAAATGGAGAGCAACTGAGCATGTGCAGAACAGGGTGAGACAGTGTATTACTGGATTTTAAACAGTATAGGGACTTTATTTAAAATGTTTTACATACAGTTGTGCTCATAAGTTTACATACCCTGGCAGAGTTTATGATTTCTTGGCCATTTTTCAGAGAATATGAATGATAACACAATTCTTTTATTTTTTTACTCACGGTTAGCATTTGGCTGAAGCCATTTATTATCACTCAACTATGTTTACTTGTTTAAATCAAAATCACAACAGATATTCCCAAATGACCCTGATCAAAATGTATATACCCTGGTGATTTTGGCCTGATAACATGCACACAAGTTGACACAAAGGGGTTTAGGCCCTGGTTCACACTGGGCTGCGAGAGTGAAGCCGTGTGAGTTCAGCTGAACTCGCACGATTTCACTCCCGCTGGCAGTCCCGATTTCGGCCGCGATTTAAGAGACATCTGTGAAGGTTTCTGCACAGATGTCAATGTAAATCGCGGCCCGAAATCGCAAAAAGTAGCACAGGAACTACTTTTTGAAATCGGTGCAGCGCTGCAGATGCGGCATCGCACCGATTAGGACGGTGTCATTGCCGACAATTGCCGGCAAATGCTGCGGATTTGAGATGCGATTTCACATGTGAAATCGCATCTCAAATCGAAGCAAATCGTACCCAGTATGAACCTGGGCTTAATGGCTATTAACCACTTAAGACCCGGACCAATACGCTGGCAAATGACCCAAGGGGTTTTTGCGATTCGGCACTGCGTCGCTTTAACAGACAATTGCGCGGTCGTGCGACGTAGCTCCCAAACAAAATTTGCGTCCTTTTTTTCCCACAAATAGAGCTTTCTTTTGGTGGTATTTGATCGCCTCTGCGATTTTTATTTTTTGCGCTATATACAAAAATAGAGCGACATTTTTGAAAAAAAATCAATATTTTTTACTTTTTGTTATAATAAAAAACCAATAAACTAAATTTTAGTCAAACATTTAGGCCAAAATTTATTTAGCCACATGTCTTTAGTAAAAAAAAAAAATCGCATTAAAAAAAAATTAGCTACCTAGCGGGAACAGCGACACTAATACAGCGATCAGAAAAATAATCGCTTAGTGATGCTGGCAATAGGGAGTGAAAGGGTTAACTAGGGCAGTGATCAAGGGGTTAAAAATTTATTGGGGGGGGTGGGGGGGCTACCCTGACACTAACACTGACTGACTGTCACACTGTCTGTCACACTGACACTAAATACAGTAATCATACATGTATGATTACTGCATTCAGTGACACTGTGACAGGGGGGAGGGGGGGGGGCGATCGCGGGGGTTAAATGTGTTTGTGTCTGTGTGTAAGTGTGCTGTTGGTGCAGACTTACTTGTAGTGTTGTGATCTCTCCTCAGCGGCGCTTGAAACAAAGGCCGAGGGAGAGATCACGTCGCTTCCTCCTTCCTGTGTTTACACAGGAGGAGGAAGTGACAGGGCGGGCGCGCGCATTGGCTGGGAGCGATCCGGAGGGGGCGGGTGAAAACGAATAGCCGCCCCCACTTGTCGGATCGCTCCTGCAGCCGCGCGGACCGCCGCATGTACGGGGGGGGGTCCGATCGGACCCCCGATCCCCCCCAAGGCACCAACGTATATATACGTTGATGTGCCTGTCGGTGCCATTCTGCCGACGTAAATGTACATGCGGCGGTCCTTAAGTGGTTAAAGGTAACCATCCTCACCTGTTATCTGTTTTCTTGTAATTAGTGTGTGCGTGTAGCACTTACCCCAGAAGGAGCTGCTGGTAATTGATTGGGCCTTTACTCTGCTTTAACAACCCCCCAGTAATTTGGTCTCGCCCCATTTTGGAAAGTAGATACCCCAAGCTATTTGCTGAGAGGCATGTTGAGTCCATGGAATATTTAATATTTTGCCACAAGTTGCAGAAAAATTACAAACTTTTTTTTTGCACAAAGAAACATCGGAAGAAAAGAAGAGGGAAGAAGGTGATGAGGAAGACAGAGGTGCCTGCCATTAGTAAAAGAGCTTCAAAGAAGATAGCGGTGGCCAGCCCTGAAGAATACACCGAAGAGCAGGAGAAGAACTGGGGAGTGCGGAGACGACACCGGAGAGCGGAAAAAGAGAGTGGAGAAGACAAAAGACGACCCCCGAAGTCAGAAGAAGACCCCCGGTGAGCAGAGAAGTTGGAAGAAGACCCCTGGAGCTGACTAATAAATTTCTTTAAAAACCTGTGTAGTGTGTTTTTTTTTTATTCCTCCAGGTAAATGGGTAGGGGAACGATGGGTTGGGTTGCACTAGAGGACCCTTTCAGCCCTACTCCCCTGAAATTTTCCCCCTGGATCCCATGGCAAAGCCAAAACCAAGGTTTAAAAAGACACACACTGACAGGAACCACTCTGAGTCTATTGCATAATGTGACTAAAAAAACAAACCTAACTACCACACTCAGCCCACTAACCCCACTAGAGAACAACCCTGATTTAGTGCCTGGGATTGAAACTAATACCTTCCAAACCCTGGAACCTAAACAACCACTTACAATGAGAGACTGTTTCCACAAGGGCCAAATTAAAAACATCACCTCTCTTAAGAATGACAATGGTCTTGTAGGGCTACCTCTTTGGTCCTACTTTCAAATCCGTAGTAATAAAACCCTTCTTTTCCAGAGAAATGACTTAGAAGATGCGTATGCTAGGGAACCCACTTTGAAAAGGCGACGTCAGTTACATACGCTTGGCTACAAAATTTGCACTAAAACACAGGAAACAGCATACAATCTTTTGACCCACTGGTACACCACTCCTGCTAAACTCAAAAGTTGGTCCCCTCACACCTCAGACAGTTGTTGGAGATGCAGAGAAGAGACTGGCACCCTCCTACACATATGGTGGAAGTGCCCAGTGCTGAGCGCCTACTGGAACAAAGTCAGGGAGATAATGAAGCAAATCACAAAGACCAAACTCACGCTGAATGCAGCCTTCTGTCTACTTCACATCACTAACTTCCCACTTACATGTTACAAATAATCCCTAACCAAACATGTGCTGAATGCCGCCAAATCCCTAACACCGCTTCTTTGGAAATCCACCCGACTCCAACCATACAGGAATGGCTGAAAAGAAAGGGTCTTCGAGATATGTTATATGGAGGACACTCTATCCCAAACCTCAGACAGAATGGAGAGGTACCACAAAACGTGGTCTCCATGGTGTACTTTTAAACCACACAATCAGACCGATCCGATGAGAATGGTCCGACGGACCGTTTTCATCGGGTCACCGCTGAGGTGGCCTGATGGTCTGATGTGCGTACACACCATCAGTCCAAAATCCGATCGGGTCAGAAAATGTTATATGAACAAAATAAAGTGAACTGTAGAATGGGTTAGAGGGAACATTGTTGCCAAATATTTGCAATAAGATATTGTAATGGGAACAGTCTAAACTGCTATGTGCAGTGATTAACAATGCACAGCACAGAGACACCTAGTTGCAGCATCCATCCTGCACTTTTAATCAGCAAGGCAGCAAACACTCTTTCATTATAGGAAGGCTTTGTACTGCTAGTTCATAGCATAGAACAAACAAAACATCTGCTTGTCCAAGCCACTATCCAGACTCAAGTTAGTTCCTGACTAACAGTGTGCCCCCTAATGAGTTTTCCAAAACTTGCACATTTTTTGGTGTTCTGTCTGCCTTCTCACCCAGCAGCAGGCTTCCTCAGCAGAGATAGACAGAGCCCTGTATTATGATAATGAAGACTAAGGACAAAAAACTGAGGGGGGAATAGGGTGTCTTATTCAAAATTTGCATCTGTGTTTCAAATCATAAGATGAAACACTTCAGCTTTACACACATCAGCATTATCATACATTTCACTGATACAGCTTGAGCCAGGGCAAGGGAGCCAAGTCAGGGGTTATCGAAATCTGGTTTAGAAGGTCTGCACAGCATGTTTATGAAACCATTGTAAATTGCAAAATGGCTATCATAGGCATTACTTAGCAAAGTTTGGCAAACCAGAACACTGATAACCAGGGACCTTTTATGGAAGCCTATCATTAAATAGCCATTAGCCCTGGTTCACACTGGGCTGCGGGAGTGAAATTGCGCGATTTCAGCTGAACTCGCGTGATTTCACTCCCTCTGGCAGTCCCGATTTCGGCGCGATTTAGGAGACATTTGTGCAGGGTTCTGCACAGATGTCAATGTAAATCGCGTCCTGAAATTGCAAAAAGTAGTACAGGAACTACTTTTTGAAATCGGTGCAGCGCCGCAGATGCGGCGTCGCACCGATTAGGACGGTGTCATTGCCGGCAATTGCCGCCGATTTGAGATGCGATTTCACATGTGAAATCGCATCTCAAATCGAACTAAATCGTACCCAGTGTGAACCTGGGCTTAAACATTTTTAGTTATGCAGCATCTCTGACAAGGCACAGACCAAGGCCATTAAACCCATTAGTAGTATAACTCTGAAGCCAAAAGCCTTAATGCCTTTTGTAAGTACAGCATTGAAGCAGGCAAAGCAACCCAAATTCCTGTTTGGGTATATCACTGCCAGAACCAAGATCAACACTTAATCCGTAAATCCTGATATGATAAAATTACATTAATAACAGGTGCTTACACAAATGTGTAAGAAAATAATTGGTCACATTTTATTTCCTAAGAGGTTGGCACATTCTATGGCTATTATGTTTAATCTCTTTCAAATGGTAGTTTCGGTCTATTCAATAATATTTTAGTTATTAGACACATGGTCATATATGAATATGAATGCATGTAGAAATCTGACCTTGTGAGTCTGCAAATAATATAAATATAAATATTTTAGCACTCCTACACACCACCCCTCAGACAATTTGTTGGCGGTGTAATTTCTTCAAATGCCCTCCACAGGGACCAGAAAATATGGCTGCATCTTCAACTTGACATCTCTCCATTTTTCAATTGAAACTACACATGAATGCTAAGGCCTCATTCATACAGAATTTATGTGCTAGCTGCAGCAAGAATGCAGCATATATATTGCGGCTTGATTCACAGTTGTGGGTGCTTAGCCTGTTTAAAGCAAAAACAGACTGAGAGCGGCAGCAGCTGTCTGTGGGTGTTTGTAGCAATTACTTACCTGCAGTTAGGGACAGATGACTACAAGTTGTTTGCTCCCAGGGGTGATCGTATGTCCCTAACCGCAAGTAATCTCTCTATATACAATTACATTTCCACACCAATCCATGGGCAGCTGTGGCCACTGTCCACTTGCTATTACTTTGTACAGGCTGAGTGGCCATCCATCTATGACTCCAGCTGTGGGAATACGCTAAATTCTGGCCACAGCTGACACACAAATACCTAAATTAGGCCTAAGAATCATCTCTGAAGCCCAGTGACAGATAATAAATTTACACTTCAGTGAAGTGGACTCTGTAGGGGCCAAAGACCAGGCAAACAGTATTAAGTACTTTCCTTTTAATCCCATTTATTATGCTGCTGTCTACTTTTGTAATAACTATTTCAGTAATTATTGTACAATTAACTTTATTTCCTCCCTGGCTGGCCATGTCACAGACTTTTCTTAAAAAAACTGCTAAACCAGACACTGTAAATAGTGTATTTCCGTTAAACTGTGGTGATAGTTGTCGTATGTGTGTTAACTCACTCTCCTCTTGTTGGAAGTTATATTTCTGTCATTTTGGAAAATCTCTGTTCCGGGTGAAGCTGAAAGTTCCATTGTCACACCCTGCCTATCAGTAAGCTTGCATAAAGGCCTGTGGACGGCTGAGACTATTAATGAGCTCTGGCTACCAAGTAAGGTATTGACTGGAGGTTTTATCCCACCCAAAGCTCAACAAAGCCTCCAGACTTATTACAATTCTGATTTTTCTTCACATACAGTAAGCCATAAACCTTAGAGCCCCCTCACCATGGTTATGTTAGAGACCTAGGTGACACATGCACATTATTATTGTAACACAGGATTTTTATAGCAGTCTGCGCAGCGCTTTACAACATCAGGGCAGACAGTATAGTTACAATACAATTTAATACAGGAGGATTCACAGGGCCCTGCTCATTAGAGCTCACATTGTCCACAATTCTGCCAGCCAGTGCCCCACAATATGTATGTATCACCCCCCTGACTCCCTGGAGGCAGATGGAGTACCCAAGGATTAGGGAGGGCTGTCATTTTACACCAGGGTTGGGTCCATGGCTAAAATGAGGAACTGAGTAAACATTCTGTGTCAGTCGCTATCTGTCTTTTAAGAGGTTTTATTTTTCATCAAACAAGGAGGCAGGGCTTGGTCTGCAGATACCATGGGCAACACTTATAGAATTTCCATATCCATGTCCAGCTATACAGTGTAAAGGGCCTTTAAGACAACCCGGCAACACTGTGGGTCTCATCTTAAGCTGGTTAATAAACTCCTCTTTCTCTCTGTACTGGTAACAGTGTCTACTGTGCATACTCATAGGCTTTCTAGCACCCTCCCCAAGAAAGTCACCATGTCCCTGCAAGAAAACCAGCCTTCATCCCAGCTCCTCCCTCCAGCAGGGCCCTCCTTCTGGCTCTCATCTTGGCACAGCTTCCTCCTCAACCAGGAAGGACAGTGTCAGGAGAGGTTATAGATCAGTACTGTGTGACTGCACAGAGGAGACCAAACAAAGAGATAGTGAAGTGAAGAGGTGTTTATTTACAAAATAAATGGGGACAACCAGTGAGAAACAGCCAACAGTATATACAAACAAAAGGGGATACCGTATTCATAAATCAAGCCAGGCCGAGGTCATACACATGGGATGTTAGCAAATAGGTGAGGATGGGGACGGAACAGAGCAGGGTGAGGATGGATGGACAAGCTGCGGGGTAAGACTCCAGGGAAGACAGGAACCAGGATACATGGCGGAAGAGTCCAGGCAGGGATCAGGATCAAGGATCACGGAACAGGGTCAAGGCTCAGAATCAGGATCCAAAAGACAGGGTCAGGATACAGGCTCAGGTCAGGAAGGAATGACGATACCAGGGCGAGCTCTGCTTGAGCTCGTCGGGTATAAATAGAGCTGCTGATTAAGTTCATGTTACAGCTGAGCGCAAGAAAGGTTGTGTGCTCCAAACTGTCAGGATCCATCCGCTGGTGGAGGCCAGTACTGCGTCCCAAAGGTGATATACCAGCAGGGGGAAGTTCCCCTGACAGCTCCGAACTGCCAGGAGACCCCTGCTGGTGGGACGCAGCACTGCAAGACAGAACATAAATAGCACCAGTGGATGGAACCTTTCCTGACAGACAGCTTCCAGGACCATTTTAGGCTTAACTCTCAGCCCAGTGCACATGTTAGGACCAACACAGACTATGGACCAGATCAGGTCCAGTATCCTACAAGTCCAGCAGCACCTCACTAGGCTGCAGCCCAGGGGAAGAGAGAGCTCACATGGTCCTCCCCAAATATTTACCCCCCCCCCCCCTGCATGTACCATTGGTAATAAGCCTCCTACTAGTTGGCTGGAGGAAATATACATATTCATAGCTTAGTTTCACTGTGGCATTTAATAGGTACTAGTGACATCTCCTGGCAGCAGAAAGAAACCCACCGCTTCACTGAGCTAAGTGAACAAATAAACTACAATTTTAGTTTAAGCTGACTACCAGTCAACATGACTAAATTTGGGTAGTAACCCCCCTGTTTAGGACAGAGTGCTGCACATATTAATTGTATTAATACAAGATTTCTAACACAAGATGTTTGTATCTGCTCCTAACTAAAGAAACTTCTGTTTTATTACAGTTGTAAATGCATTAGGAACCTTCCAAGTTTGTATCCATTAATTAGCATGCATTGTCTATTCTGCTTCATCAGCAAAAAAGTATATATATTATGTTTAGTCTGTCAGCAGGTTAGCACTCACATTTTGGATATTGAATGAACAAGCAATTGTAACCCCATGCAATCAATTAGTCATCAGTAACTCATTTTTAAAACCATAGTGCCTCAAATCACGGAAGAAATAACGATCTAAAAAGTGTTCTGCATATCTGGCTTTAGATGATAAAGGAAACCTATACAAAGAGAAATATGGAGACTGTCATTGCTGAACTCTCATACAAAAAATGCTAGTTGTCTGGCTCTTATACTGACTTAGAGACTTCAATACTTTCAATAGTTGCACAGCAGTAACAAGTTTGATGATCAGCAGATCTGATTTGTATGCTTGCTCCAATACAGTGACTGGCTACTGACATTTTCAGAAGCAGGACGGCAATATGAGTCTTTCCATGTATTTAACCATATGTTAGATTTGGAGACAGATCTCACTTATGGCTGAAAACAGTGGTGGGACTAACAAGGTCGCAGCAGTCACACTTGCGACCAGACCCTGACATTCCACAACTGTCGGGGTCCCCAGAAGGGTTGCTAATCCCATGGCTCTGAATAGAAAATGTTCTCTCATACAGCTAAGCACCGACATTTTTCTCTGCTCCTCCCCTCCCTCCTTTGTTGCACAAGATGACAAAGCCGATCTGCTCCTTCTCCCCCTCCCCCTCTCATGTGTTTTCTTTGCGGGAAGTCAAATATGAAGCTAATGAGCTCACACCTACCGCGGTACACATACGGGAGAGGGGAGGGGGCAGAAGGAGCAGATTGGCTGTGTCATCCCATGCAAAAGAGAAGGGAGGAAGGGAGGGAGTGAGAACTGTCGGCTCTGAGCTGTATGAGAGATGCTCTCTGATCAGAGCCGTGCTGAGAATACAGGCAGCATTGATGAGCACTGATCGGCTGCACTGATAGGCAGTGCTGATAGGAGGCATTGATGAAGTCCAGCAGAGGCCACAAGATCCCCTTCAGCTGCCCATTCAGTTTAGTGAAATATGCAAAAAATGTTAAGAGTGTCCCAAAGGAACTCTATGAGCGGTTCACAAATAAACATATCCAGGTGTTTGAATGGCCAGGTGTCAGAGAACCAGCAGATCTAACAGCCGGGTTGTGCTACGGCGCATGCCCGTGCACAAACGGGGCGCGCGCATGCGCAGTTCTGCGGGACCGCGCGTGCATGGGCGTGCACATGCGCGCATCAACGTGCGCATTCACGCGCACCAATCAGATCCCGGTCCTGCCTACTTAAACCAGCCCCAAAGAAAAAATACTACACAAGGTAGTGACAGGGCGGACTTTTTAAGGCAATCACAGGGACATAAGAGTTAAGCGTTCTAAGTTTAATTACAAAAAAATTACAAATACATCATAAGATCCATTGAAAAAATAAATAAAATGTACAGAATATACACAAGCAATATTTTCTTTCGTCCCACCTACGCGTTTCGCCTAACGGCTTCTTCAGGACGAGTTTGAGAGAGAGTTTTGACAATAAAGAATTGCTAATTTCATACATCAAGTAGACTGCTATCCATCCAAGTCCACCAGAGGTACAGTAGTAATAGATGTATAGATTGTCTATAGCTTGACAGAGCTCAATATAGCCCAATATAAGGAGAAATATATATCCTATAGTTGGCAGCAAACCGTGATGTATTCAGAACAGATAAACGGATAAATTCTGGAATGAAGCCAGAAACAAAGGAACCGGGACCAATAAGGCAGTAAGCATGGGGTATAGCCCAGAAGGAGTTTAAGTCCAGACAGGTAAACAGCCACGCTATAATGTCCACTATAGGACAAGCCAGAAAGTTGGAAACCTTACTGTGGAATAAGTATAATTTGTCTTGGGGGGAGAAGCCAATGCTGCATTGGCTATTCTTTATTGTCAAAACTCTCTCTCAAACTCGTCATGAAGAAGCTGTTAGGTGAAACGCGTAGGCAAGACGAAAGAAAATATTGCTTGTGTATATTCTGTACATTTTATTAATTTTTTCAATGGATTTTATGATATATTTGTAATTTTTTTGTAATTAAACTTAGAACTTCTAACTCTTATGTCCCTGTGATTGCCTTAAAAAGTCCGCCCTGTAACTACCTTGTGTAGTACTTTTTCTTTGATTCAATTTCGGATGCTGGCTACATGTAAGTGCTTTTCTGTTTTCCCGTTCCCTATTTTTTCTGAATTAAACCAGCCCCAGTCTCATAACGGGTTGCTGATTTGTTGTCAGCTCCTGCCTGTGTAACCTTCCTGAACCTGTGCTTGAACCTGTTTGACCCGGATTTGACCTTGACTACTTTACGCCTTCTCCTGCACCTGACCCCCCGGCTTGTCTCATTGGATCTGCTGCTGTCTCCTATCCCTGACCTCTGGCCTGTACCTTGGACTTTGCTACCTTCTCCAGCCCCTGACCTTTGGCTTGAATCCCGGATCTGCTTCCAGTCCCTGCCTGAACTTGCTCTCTGTTGCCTGAACTTTTCCAGTACCTGACTCACTGCCAGTACCTGCTACTTTCTGCCAACTACAGTGCGCTGACCAGTGCCACCTCGGTCTGCTATCAACGCTCAGTCTGCTGCTGGTAACCGGTGCCTCTTTGCGCCCTTTCCCGCTGTTCCATCTCCAGGGGGTGAAGTGCGCAGAGTCGCATAGGTGAGCCGCTCTCGGCATCTCGGCCTCGGTGAGTACTTATCCTGACACCAAGTCACAGTCCAGACCTGAATCCAATCGAGAATCTGTGGAAATAACTGAAAACTGCTGTTCACAAACGCTCTCCATCCAACCTCACTGAGCTCGAGCTGTTTTGCATGGAGGAATGGGCAAAAATTTCAGTCTCTCGATGTGCAAAACTGATAGAGACATACCCCAAGCGACTTACAGCTGTAATCGCAGCAAAAAGTGTCTCTACAAAGTATTAACTTAAGGGGGCTGAATAATTTTGCACGCCCATTTTTTCAGTTTTTTTATTTGTTAAAAAAGTTTGAAATATCCAATAAATTTCGTTCCACTTCATGATTGTGTCCCACTTGTTGTTGATTCTTCACAAAAAATTACAGTTTTATATCTTTATGTTTGAAGCCTGAAATGTGGCAAAAGGTCGCAAAGTTCAAGGGGGCCGAATACTTTCGCAAGGCACTGTACTTCATAGTGTCCCTCGTAGCCGTGTCCAAATACTCCTGTGTGTCATCCAAAGCTGCTGTGGTTTTATAGCACCAATTGATTTTGCAATAGACTTCTACATAATCTTCAATCACCTCATCAATTTTCTGAAGAAAGGCAAGCCTGATGAGGATGAACCACAGCAACAAAAGTCAGATGTTGAAGTTGTAAGCCTAGAGGATGGATTGTGGAGATTTCATCATCCCTGTTTAATCTGCCTGGTGTATTGATTGTTGAGTGTGGATGGCAAGGCTTTTTACTGTATAAAAATCCAAGGCTCATCTGACCCCTGTAATAAGGCTCCACAGAGGAGGGTAAGAGGCAGTGTGAGTGAGTGAGTGAGTGAGTGAGTGAGTGAGTGAGTGAGTGAGTGAGTGAGAAACTTATATAGCGCAGTACATGCAAACTAAATCGCCTCTGGTGGTGGCTCTCTTCCCTCTATACATGATCAGGACTTTTACCCCATGATGTGTGGTTCATATTGATTTCATCAAGGAATGTATATCTTATGTGGGACATATTAATTCCATTAAGTAATATTTATATTTTAACGACATTATTTTCGGGCACTGCACCTTTTTCCCTATTACTGACATTGCTGTTCATCCAACTTTGTGCTGGCTGCTTGAACGATTATTCATTTATTTACTTAATGAGTTGTAACATTTAATAGTAATTGGATATTCAACCAGCGCAGCAGAATTATATTTATTTTATGAAAGACTTACCTTAAAAAGAAGCCCTCCAGCAGCGGGATGTCACTGCACAATATGCACAATCTTGCAGCTAATTTCTTGAACATGTAGTAAAAGCTTAAAAAAAAAAACCCTGCAAGGAAAAGGCATAATGTGTTAGTATGCATTGCATACTAGCACATTATAAAAAACGTACCTTAAAGAAGAAGCCCTCCAGTAGAGCGCTGTCACTGCTTCAGAGGCGTCTATCTTCACCCGGTCTTCCTTCCAGATTTGCGGGCCACTTGAATGGCTGAGCTGCAATAAGGTCATTCCCCCGGCATGCACGCTGAAGTCAAGGTCACGGCACAGGGCTCTGAAGGAGCGGCACTGCTGCTGCTCCCTAGAATATCTCCTAAACGGTGAACGTTTAGGAGATATTAATTTTACCTACAGGTAAACTTTATTAAAAGCTTACCTGTAGGTAAAAATACATTTTGAGCGTTTACTACAAATTTAATGCATACTTTATGCTTAACCACTTCCCGCCCGGTCAATAGGAGATTGACATCCGGGAAGTGGTTGTGAAATCTTGACTGGACGTTCACAAACGCCCTGCAGGATTTCAAGCCGTGCACGCCCGTGGGGGCACGCAGCGCAGCGATCGGTGATGCGGGGTGTCGGTCTGACACCCTGCATCTTCGATCTCGATAACGAGTCTCCGGCGGAATCTATGTTGCACTGACTGGCAACATAGATTCATCAGTGCCACCCCTCAGTGTCCATCAGTGCCACCCCACAGTGTCCATCAGTGCCACCCCTCAGTGCCAACCCATGCCCAGTGCCCATCTATCAGTGCCCATCTGTGACACCCATAAGTACCCATCAGTGCCACCCATAAGTGCCACCCATGAGTGCCCATCTGTGCCGCCTATGAGTGCCCAGTGCTGCCCATGAGTGCCCATCAGTGCCACCTATGAGTGCCCATCAGTGCTGCCTATAAGTGCCCATCAGTGCCACCTATGAGTGTCCATCAGTGCCACCTATGAGTGCTCATCAGTGCCGCATACCAGCGCCGCCTATCAGTGCCCATCAGTGCCACCTCATCGGTGCCCATCAGTACTACCTCATTGGTGTCCATCAGTGCCACCTCATCAGTGCCCATCAGTGCCGCCATACAAATACATATAAATGTACTTATTTACAAAAAAGTTAACAGAAAAAAATGTATTTTTTTTTCTAAATTTTCAGTCTTTTATTAGTTGCTGCGCAAAAAATAAAAATCGCAGAGGTGATCAAATACCACCAAAAGAAAGCTCTATTTGTGGGGAAAAAAGGACGCCAATTTTGTTTGGGTACAGTGTAGCATGACCGCGCAATTGTCATTCAAAATGCGATATCGCTGAAAGCTGAAAATTGGCTTGGGCGGGAAGGTGCGTAAGTGCCTGGTATGGAAGTGGTTAAAGAAGTCCATTCTGTCTGTTGTTGGTATCCTATTGATAATGATAATCCTGAGTAGGTGTGCATATTAGTGTAATCTTTCTGTTTGCTTCTGCCTCTCCATTTGTTCTGGTAACTCAACTAATATGCTCATTATTAATATATAATTTTACAGAGCGTTTATTGTATACTTTTATTCAGTTTTTCTGTCTATTTTATAAAGTCTAAATGAAAATTAATCAAATTGTTTCACTTTTTTGCCTTTATAATAGTCTCTTTCCATCTAAGCTGTTTTAGTTTTTCTCCATTAGTCTTCCTACATTTTCTTTCATGATTCACCCTTGTATTCTCCTTTGTAGCTCTTTTATGCTGCAGTGCACAGTATGCCTAATAAACTAAGCAGTACGTAGCTTTTGTCTTTTTATGTGTTGTAATATGACAACTCTGTGTTTTTAATTCTATACATTACTGCAATCAGAAACAAAAAAGTATTGTACTGTTGTGTTCAGATCTTTAATTATGTGTGGCAGAGCTCCATAGCAAAACTATAAAGGGCCCCCAAATTTTTTACATTCAGGGAATAATAATTGTTTTTATAGCAGTTGTATACAAACTATAAATAGATTTGCTTTATCCAAATGTGATTGCCATATGCTACTGCTGCTTGAATAATTTACAGTCTCTTGTGCTTCTGGGCCCCATAGTCATAGCCTATGGCTATATTTATGCCCTTCAATGTTGTCAAAATAATACCTTTTTGAATTATGAGTATTCAGCACTGGCATCACGACTCTCTGTCACTTCAGCACCACGATATGTGCGCTCGGCGTTGACCTCTCCAGTGTCAGATAAAGTAAGTATGCTGTAGAAAGGGTGAAAGTAGCATTAAGGAATGGGTAAGTTGTTAGGCTAGCTTAGTGTTGGGACTAGGGGTTAGGGGATTCAACTTAAAGTGGTTGTAAACTTCTGACATGACAAAATGAACAAAGCATATCCTTTTAAATAATGTGTACTTGCCTTAATCTAAAGCGCTAATGCCACGTACACACGACCGTTTTTCGGTTGTAAAAAATGAAGTTGTTTTTTAATGTCATTAAAAACGATCGTGTGTGGGCTCCAGAGCAATTTTCACGACATAAAAAATGGGCATTAAAAATTTAGAACATGCTCAAATTCTTCACGTTGTTTTTAACGTTGTAGTTTTTTTTGTCGAAAGAAATGGTTGTGTGTGGGCTTTAACCACTTGACCACTGGGCACTTAAACACCCTTAATAACCAGACCAATTTTTAGCTTTCGGTGCTCTCACAGTTTGAATGACAAAAACTCATTTTTTTCCCACAAATAGAGCTTTCTTTTGGTGATATTTGATCACCTCTGCGGTTTTTATTTTTTTTGCTATAAATGAAAAAAGAACAAAAATTTTGTAAAAAATAATAATTTTTCTTAATTTCTATTATAAAATTTTGCAAAAAAGTAATTTTTCTTCATAAATTTGGCCTAAAATATATACTGCTACATATCTTTGGTAAAAAAAAAAAAATGTTGGATATTATTTAGTCTGGGTGAAAGTTAGAGGATCTACAAGCTATGGTACCAATTACTGAAAATTGATCAGTTTCATCACACCTGATGTACTGACAGCATCTCTCATTTCTTGAGACCCTAACATGTTAGAAAAGTAAAATACCCCCCAAATGACCCATTTTTGGAAAGAAGACATTCCAAGGCATTTAGAAAGAGGCCTGTTGAGTTTTTTAAATTTGTCATTTTTTCCCACAATTCTTTGCAAAATCAAGATTTTTTTTTTTCATCAAATTTTCATATTAGCAGGTTATTTCTCACACACAGCATATGCATACCACAAATTACACCCCAAAACACATTCTGCTCTCCTCCCGAGTATGGCGATACCACATGTGTGAGACTTTTACACAGTGTGGCCACAACAGAGGCCCAACATGCAGGGAGGAGCACCCAGGCCAATTCTGACATTTCTCTCCTACATGTAAAAATCATCATTTATTTGCTAGAAAATTACATAGAACCCCAAAACATTATATATGCTTTTTAGCAAAGACCCTAGAGAATACAATGGCGGTCGTTGCAACTTTTCATCGCGCATGGTATTTGCACAGCAATTTTTCAAACGCGTTTTGTGCTTTTAAAAAAAACAGTAAAGTTAGCCCAATGTTTTTGCCTAATATGAAAGATACGCCGAGTAAATAGATACCTAACATGTCACCCTTCAAAATTGCTCACGCTTATGGAATGGCGCCAAACTTTGGTACTTAAAAATTCCCATAGGCGACGCTTTAAATATTTTTACTGGTTACATGTTTTTAGTTACAGAGAAAGTCTAGGGCCAAAATTATTGCTCTAGCTCTAACGTTCGCAGAGATATCTCCTCACATATGTGGTTTGAACACCGTTTTCATATGTGGGCGGGACTTGCGTATGCGTTCGCTTCTGCATGCAAGCTCACGGGGATAGGGGCTGTATGCCCAGAGTATGCCCAGAGTATTGCGGAGTATGCCCAGAGTATTGCAGAGTATGCCCAGAGTATTGCCAGAGTATTGCCAGAGTATTGCCCAGAGTATTGCCCAGAGTATTGCCAGAGAATTGCCCAGAGTATTGCCAGAGTATTGCCAGAGTGTATTGCCAGAGTATTGCCATAGTATGCCCAGAGTATTGCCAGAGTATGCCCAGAGTATTGGCCCCCAGAGTATTGCCCAGTATTGCAGCAGGGATGACTGAGCAGAGAGGAATGGATGGATCTTTGACTGTATTTGTCACAGATACAGCCCACAGCACTGCCGCTGCCATCCGCTCCCTGCCCTCTCCTCTCACACTGTACGGATCGGTACAGAGAGAGAAGGGAGGAACCGGCGTCATCAAATGACGCCGGTTTGTTTACAAGTGATCGCTCCGTCATTGGACGGAGCGATCACGTGGTAAACTGCCGCTATCAGTGGCGATTTACCGTGATCCGTGATGCGCCGGGTCCTCTGGACCCGGCGGTCATGGATGATACCGTGTACACGCCTCAGGGGGGCGCGCGGGAGCGCGACTCTGGGAAGCCTTTAATTAACGGCCTCTTAGGCGGCGTACACACGATCGGATATATCCGATGAAAACGGTCCGCGGACCATTTCCATCGGATATGTCCGATCGGGAGTTTGATCCGATAGCGTGTACACACCATCGGATCAAATTCCCCGCCGCCGGACGGCGCGGTGACGTAGTGGTGACGCGGCGGTGACGTTGACGCCGCCGCGTCACCGCCACGTCACCGCACCAGGAAGTAAAACACTTCCGCGCATGCACCGAATCCATTCGGCAGCGGCGCGGCGGCGGTGGGGGCCGACATGTCTGCTGGTAAGTGTACTAACCAGCAGACATGTCGGGCGGACAGATTCCCACCGGATAGATTTCAAAGCATGCTTTGAAATCTGTCGGGTGGAGAAATCTGTCCGCTAGCCCATACACACGAGCGGAGATGTCTGCTGAAACGGTCCATCGGACCGTTTTCAGCGGACATATCCCCTCGTGTGTACGCGGCCTTAGAGTTAAGCAACTGCCCTGTAGATGTACTTTGTCTATAGGGCGGTTGCAAAGTGGTTAATGACGTGAAAAAAGCGCGCATGCTCAGAAGCAAGTTATGAGACGGGAGCACTCGTTCTGGTAAAACTACCGTTCGTAATGGAGATAGCACATTCATCACGCTGTAACAGACTGAAAAGCACGAATCGTCTTTTACTAACACGAAATTAGCAAAAGCAGCCCCAAGGGTGGCACCATCCAAATGAAACTTCCCCTTATAGTGCCGTCGTATGCGTTGTACATCACTGTGCTTTGCTAGAGCATTTTTTTTTCACGATCGTGTGTAGGCAAGGCCAGTTTAACAATAATCGGGTTGAAAAAAACATTGTTTTTTTCTAGACCATTAAAAATGTCATTTTTTACAACCCGAAAACGGTCGTGTGTACGCGGCATCGGTGTGATTTCTGGCTGCTCTCTCCCTCCATTACTTCAGTCACTTCCGAAAGTTTAACTCAACATCAAGCATGTGATTGACAGCTTTAGCTGTACATGTTTCCTTCTAACGTTGTATATAGAGGAGTGTCCATTCCCTCCACTCAGGTCTCAGATTGCACCCAGATTTGTTCTATGCATATATGGCATCAAATCCTCACCCAGACCTTCTAGAAACTCAGCTATAGCCATTGATGTGTAAACTTCAGAAGGCTATAGAGAAGAGAGGGCTGCAGATAAACAGGCACAACTCATGTAGGATGATTTGTTTAATTTCTGTATATCACCTGAGGCCAGTCACTTCAGTAGGTATGTAAGGCTTTACCACCAATTTAACCAATTCAATTCCATGGTATAGCCTGGAAGTTCTGAGATGGCCCATGGAGGTCCCCCCAGAACCCCAACCCCTGTACACCCCCTGGGGCACTCAACAGGTGTGCTCTGTGACCACTGTGTTCTTGTTCCTTTGGACACAGCTGATCACAGATCAGGGTAAATGGCCAATCACAGCTGATCTCATGCAAACAGACTTGCCAGTTATCAGCAGTATTTTCCTTAAGCGCTATGTCTGTGTGAGGAAAAGAGAGCCAATAACTGGCAAGGCTGTCAGCACATTGTTTACACTGGTAATCATAGCACTGATCATCAGTGTGCTGATGATCATTGTAGCCCCATCAGTGCCAATCAGTGCCACCTGTCAGTGCCCATAAGTGCAGCTTATGAGTGCCCACCAATGCTGCCTCATCAGTGCCCATCAGTGCAGCTTCATCAGTGTCTATCAGTGCAGCCTATCAATGCCCATCAGTGAAGACCTATCAATGTCCATCAGTGCAGCCTCAGTGCACATCATTGAAGAAGAAACATTACTTATTTTCTAAATTATATAACAAAAACAAAGAAAAGCTTTTCAGTCTTTTTTTCATTTAATGCCTCGTACATACTACAGTTTTCCTTGGCAAAATCCATCAAGAAAAATGTTGGCAGAGCATTTTTGCTGAGAAAAATGGTTGTGTGTATGTTTTTCGTCGAAAAAAGTGACGTCGATTTCGACAAGAAAAAAAGAGAACATGTTCTCTTTTTTCTCATCAGGAGTCTCAATTTCCTCGTCGTGTTTCTCGTCGGGCTGGTTTATGTCGAGAAACACGTTTGTGTGTATGCTTAGAAACCCGCGCATGCTCAGAATAAAGTATGAGACGGGAGCGCACCTTCGGTAAAAGTAGCATTTGTAATGGAGATAGCACATTTGTCACACTGTAACAGACTGAAAAGTGTGAATCGTCTCTCACCAAACTTTTACTAACACGCGGCAACACGAGATTAGCAAAAGCAGCCCCAAGGGTGGCGCCAATGGAATGGAACTTCCCCTTTAAAGTGCCATCGTATGTGTTGTATGTCACCGTGGTTGAGAACGACAAAAGTTTGTCTTGACTAGTGTTGTAAATAACCGCTGTTACGTAACGATTGCCCTCCAAGGGGTAACTAGTAATCTACCTGATTACTATTATCCCATCGGCAACGCCGTTGCCATTACATTGGCGGCGTTACCACATTACATTGAGCGCGCGCGGGGGGCAGTTCGGACAGACTCTCACTCTGTCAACTCAGGGCGGGGTGGAGCTGGCCTGTGATTGGGTCACAGGCCAGCTCCGGGTCATGTGTCGACGTGTCGTCGACCTCGTGACGCTGGCGCATGCACGCGCCTGAAGTCTCCCGCCCACAGCAGTGTAGTGTGACAGGTCGGGAGGGAGAGAGTCGGGCTCACCTCCTCACCGTCACCTCAGCCGCCGACATCCGCCGACATCTCCCCCGGCCGCCGTGGAGGCTCCACTCCACCACCAATGGTCCGGCACCGGAACGGCATCGGATTGGGAGTGGGGGGGCCGGGGGGACAGATGACGGGACACTCCACCGGACCGCTCCACATGCCCAGGCAGGCCCAGCATCATCACACTTTACCTGTCCAGGCAGCAATACTGTACAATATAAATTCAGTGTGCAGTGTGAGTGACACTTCTGCAGTGCACACTGAATCTATATTGTACAGTATTGCTGCCTGGGCAGGTGGAGTGTAATGATGATGAGATTAATAATTGTACACAGTATTGCATTTGCTGGGCCTGCCATATACTGTACTGTACTATACTGTATAACTGCACTACAAAATTCCTTTACAAATAATGCATATTTAAGTGGTCTTGCATAGCAAGAACACTTACTATTCTCTCACATATATATTATTATTAAGTGGTCTTGCATAGCAAGAGCACTTATTGTTATCTCACATATATATTATTATTATTATAGCCAAATTTGCCACCCTAACTCCTCCCACAGTTTTTATACTACATAGACGAGTCATATATCAAAATGAGCGGATTTTTCCCGAATAGTGGGCTATTACTTTGTGGAACGTTTCGCCAAATCGTTCGCGAAATATCGTCATTTTTGCAGCGAAATTTTCCCATAGGAATGAATGGTGAAGCTTAGAGTGTAGATTGTAAAAAACTGAAAAATCATTACATGATTTCCAAACTGCGACCACTCCCTCATTTTCAGGCCGATCTACACAAATCTTATATCAAAATGTTCAGCTGTCCCTGCTGCCACTACACGTGTCGACGGCTAAGCGATCGTTCAAATAGTTTTCAAGATACGGCCATTTGTTTGCAACACACGCCATCCATCATTTCAATGGAAGTCAATGGAGGAAAAAAAATTGAAAACTGAATATTGCAAGGCAATTTATAAATTGCGACTGTGCCTTCAATTTATTTTAGAGACATACTATACATCAGATTGAAGGTCTGGGTCTTGTGATTCGTAAAATATAAAGATATTAACTGTGCGATTTATAGTTTTTAAAATACAATCATTTGAAGAAGCACAGTATTAAAAACAAGCCAGAATCTGAGTGCCTGTTTAGAGTGGCTGTTTGCATGTGTTTACATTGGTTTCCTAGGAGACGATGAGGACAATATCTCCTCACACACAGCTAAGGGGCTTTCTATAGCTCCTCCCACACAGCTGTGAGGTGATATGGCTCTGTTTTTCAGGCATAACCCACTTTTAAGTACACAATGGGGTTTATTTACTAAAGCTGGAAAGCGCAATATAAGGCTCACTTCTGCACACAAACCAATGAGCTTCCAGGTTTTATTACCAGGCTTAACTGAAGCTGGGGTTAGAAGCTTATTGTTTTTTCTGCAGAAGTGAGCCTGATATTGCGATTTCCAGCGTTAGTAAATAAACCCTAGTGTGTACGTAAAAGCGGGGTATGCCTGTATTTGGCTCTGCGTAACTTCTGCATACTCTGCATATAGCAACCATCCATAGCATCCAGTCCATAGAAACCATCAATAGCAACCAGACCATAGCAACCCTCCATAGCAACCCTCTATAGCAAACAGTCCATAGCAACCAGTCCATAGCAACCAGTCCATAGCAACTGTCCATAGCAACCACTTCATAGCAACCAGTCCATAGCAACCAGACCATAGCAACCAGTACATAGCAACCAGACTATAGCAACTGTCCATAGCAACCAGTCAATAGCAACTGTCCATAGCAACCCATCTATAGCAACCCATCCATAGCAACCCGACCATAGCAACCAGTCCATAGCAACCATCCATAGCAACCAGTCCATAGCAGCCAGACCATAGCAACCCTCCATAGCAACCAGACCATAGCAACCAGACCATAGCAACCAGACCATAGCAACCACTCCATAGCAACCTGTCCATAGCAACCCGTCCATAGCAACCCGTTTTTGATGGGGCAAATAGGATGGTGCAGTTTTGATGGGGTAGTTTTTGATGAAGCAGTTTTTGATGGGGCAATGGATCGAAATGGATCGACACACTGTTGGATCACATTTACATCTACAGGGGCACCATCACCAGTCTGGAGTATTGGTGAAGGCAAGAACACATCACACAATTTCCCCAGAAATTGTACCTTTTCTAGTTAAGTGGTCTTGCATAGCAAGAGCACTTACTATTCTCTCACATATATATTATTAAGTGGTCTTGCATAGCAAGAGCACTTACTATTCTCTCACATATATATTATTAAGTGGTCTTGCATAGCAGGAGCACTTATTGTTATCTCACATATATATTATTATTATTATAGCCAAATTTGCCACCCTAACTCCTCCCACAGTTTTTATACTACATAGCGAGTCATATATCAAAATGAGCGGATTGTTCCCGAATAGTGGGCTATTACTTTGTGGAACGTTTCGCCAAATCGTTTGCGAAATATCGTCATTTTTGCGTCGAAATTTTCCCATAGGAATGAATGGTGAAGCTTAGAGTGTAAAATGTCAAAAACTGAAAAATCATTACATGATTTCCATACTGCGACCACTCCCTCATTTTCAGGCCGACCTACACAAATCTTATACCAAAATGTTCAGCTGTCCCTGCTGCCACTACACGTGTCGACGGCTAAGCGATCGGTCAAATGGTTTTCAAGATACAGACATTTGTTTGCAACACACGCCATCCATCATTTCAATGAAAGTCAATGGAGGAAAATGTTTTGAAAACTTATATTTGCAAGGCAATTTGTAAACTGCAACTGTGCCTTCAATTTTAATATTTCAGAGACATAATATACATCAGATTGAAGGTCTGGGTCTTGTGATTCGTAAAATATAAAGATATTCACTGTGCGATTTATAGTTTTTAAAATACAATCATTTGAAGAAGCACAGTATTAAAAACAAGCCAGAATCTGAGTGTGTGTTTAGAGTGTCTGTTTGCATTTGTTTACATTGGTTTCCTAGGAGACGATGAGGACAATATCTCCTCACACACAGCTAAGGGGCTTTCTATAGCTCCTCCCACACAGCTGTGAGGTGATATGGCTCTGTTTTATAGGCACTTTTAAGTACACAATGGGGTTTATTTACTAAAGCTGGAAAGGGCAATATAAGGCTCACTTCTGCACACAAACCAATGAGCTTCCAGGTTTTATTACCAGGCTTAACTGAACAAGCTGGGGTTAGAAGCTTATTGTTTTTTCTGCAGAAGTGAGCCTGATATTGCGATTTCCAGCGTTAGTAAATAAACCACATTGTGTACTTAAAAGCGGGGTATGCCTGTATTTGGCTCTGCGTAACTTCTGCATACTCTGCATATAGCAACCATCCATAGCATCCAGTCCATAGAAACCACCCATAGCAACCAGACCATAGCAACCCTCCATAGCAACCCTCTATAGCAACCAGTCCATAGCAACCAGTCCATAGCAAACTGTCCATAGCAACCTGTCCATAGCAACCTGTCCATAGCAACCAGACCATAGCAACCAGTACATAGCAACCAGACTATAGCAACTGTCCATAGAAACCAGTCAATAGCAACTGTCCATAGCAACCCGTCCATAGCAACCCGTCTATAGCAACCCGTCCATAGCAACCCGACCATAGCAACCCAACCATAGCAACCAGTCCATGGCAACCAGTCCATAGCAACCAGTCCATAGCAACCAGACCATAGCAACCCCTCCATAGCAACCCCTCCATAGCAACCCCTCCATAGCAACCCGTTTTTGATGGGGCAAATAGGATGGTGCAGTTTTGATGGGGTAGTTTTTGATGAAGCAGTTTTTGATGGGGCAATGGATCGAAATGGATCGACACACTGTTGGATCACATTTACATCTACAGGGGCACCATCACCAGTCTGGAGTATTGGTGAAGGCAAGAACACGTCACACAATTTCCCCAGAAATTGTACCTTTTCTAGTTTAAAATGTTATTACTAATAACATATTTGTAAAGGAATTTTGTAGTGCAGTTATACAGTATAGTACAGTACATTATATGGCAGGCCCAGCAAATGCAATACTGTGTACAATTATTAATATCATCATAACACTCCACCTGCCCAGGCAGCAATACTGTACAATATAGATTCAGTGTGCACTGCAGAAGTGTCACTCACACTGCACACTGAGGCCCAGATTCACGTACATCGGCGCATTATTGGACCGGCGTAGCGCACCGCCATTACGTTAGACTTGCGCCATCTAGCCGCGTAATCCCCCGATTCACGTAGCTTTTGCGCAGGAAATTGCGCAAGCATAAGATTTTTTCCAGAGGCGTAAGGAGGAGTAATACAAATTGGGAGGGACGTGGGCGTGTTACATTGAAATGAGCCGTGACCCCATGCAAATGAAGGGCCGGCCGGCTCGCGCATGCGCGCTTGAAGGAGACCATGGTCAGCTCCGATGTGCGCATGCTCACAACTCGGGAGCGGCGCAATCAGTGAAATTGGAAATGGACTAGGGCAACTTTATGAACTACGCAGACAGCATAAATAGACAGACACAAATGCACTTCCTTTGCAAAAATACATCCCTTTGTATCCCTCCCTCTACAGCAAGGTGCTTTTGTTTGTTTGTGACGTGTCTTTGAGATATTTGAGGACTGTTTTGCAGAGTGATTTTTGTCTTTTATGTGTTTTCTTTGTTGTTATTTTGTTTAAATTATATTTTTGCTGGGCATTTTTTATTTTTGCTCGTCATTTATTTAATTTTTTTGGTTCTGTTTGTGTATGATTTTGGAATGTGGGGGTGATATTTCTGCGGGAAAAGGGGTGTCACCCTCATTTGTGGTGGAGAAGTGATCCCCAGGTCTGTGTGAATGGTGTATGAATGTACAGTGACATAATTGGAGCCATGGCGTGACGTTGCAGCTCACAAGTCCTGCATGGTGGACTGGTGCCAATCCAATGTGATGAGGATGTGGGGTGTGTGTGCTAGGGACCACAGTGGTGTGCATGCATGCATTCTCATTGTGCCATGATTAATGTGTGTGTTTAACGTGCAAAGATGCATAATGTGAGCTGCCATGAGATGGGGTCATGAGATGGGGTACCAGTGCATATGCAGAGTCACCTTGAAGGGAAAAGACAGGAGGATGTTAGTCATGCATGTGCCACTTGTGAGGTGTGCATCACGGGAGGGGATAGTCATGCCTGCCACCCATGTCACTCACCAACCAGCCAGCTGTCCCCATACATGTTCTGTTTGAAATCTGTGGGGATGGGGCTCTGATTGTATATGTAGCTGTCATGGGTGTCATGGGTGGTGCCATGTGTTGGGCTGGTGATGTCCTCCTGCAAGGTTGTGGTAATTCCATGATGGCATGAGGGGTAAATCTGAAGATGCGAGACACCTCAGAATCACTCATGCCAAAGATGTCTATGCGTGTGTGATATATCAAGTGAAGAGTGAGGGGCTTGTATCAGATAAGAATATTGTATTAGATTAGATTAAATTGTAAATTTTATATAAGCAAATAAAAAAAAAAAAAAAACATCTCCCGTGCCCTCCTTAGTGCCATCCTCCGTGCCCTCCTCCTTCTTTGTTCATCTAAAGTCAGTAGTATAGCTATGCGCGACGATGCCCCTGGCATGTTGGCATACAGATTGTTGGGCAACACGTGTGACTGCTGAACTCCTCACTAACAGTGTTGCTTTATCTGACAAGTAGACTTTTTTTCATTTTTTAGACCAGCTTTTAGGTGCTCTAACTTTAGACAGGACATTTTGCTGTTGCGCACATCGCGTAGCCTGCGCAGCAACTGCGTTTTTTTGTGGATCCCCGCAACTCCCTCATTAGCATATTTGACTAGCAAATCAATGGTGTGTCTAGCGCATTTTTGCGCGGACGGATGCGTCTGTCTAACGAAATTATGCCGGACAAAAAAAAGTAGATTTCTGGCGTAATTCGTTTTCTGAATCGCGCGCATCTAAACGCACGCGCACATTTAGACTTACGCACGCGCAACACCAGTTGCGCAGGCGTAATCGCTCTGTGAATCTGGGCCTAAATCTATATTGTACAGTATTGCTGTCTGGGCAGGTGGAGTGTGATGATGATATTAATAATTGTACACAGTACGAAATGTTCTAAAATACTGTATATAGTGTTTTTATTCTTCAATCAGTTAATATAAACATCTTTGATATTAAAGATGTTATAGAAAGTAATTGCATTGTAGAATAAAAATAAAAAAATCACAGTTACTTTTCCGAGTAACTAGTTACTTTGCCTATGAAGTAACTGAGTCACTAACTCACTTACTTTTTCAGCCAAGTAACTTGTAATTGTAACTAGTTACTTTTTTAAAGGAAGATGAACAACACTGCTCTTGACAGTGTGTATGCAAAGAAAGCTTGACAAGATTCTCAACAAGCCTGTCAAGAAACTCGTCGAGGAAAACAGCGTTTCTTTTACGATGAGATTCTCGGTCGTGTGTACGAGGCCTCTGATAAAAAAAAAAAAAACCTGTGGTGATTAAATACCACCAAAAGAAAGCTCTATCTGTCTCCATAAAAAATGATACAACATTTCATATGGGTACAGCGTTGTATGACCGAGTAATTGTCATTCAAAATGAGAAAATTGGCCTGGGCAGGAAGGGGGTGAAAGTGCCCAGTATTGCAGTGGTTAAATGTTTAGAGCTAGATTAAGAGCAAATGGTTGATGGGAGGTTACGTGTAAAGGCATTCCAAGTGTTCAATTTGTCTGTAATGTTTAGTACACTGTAACTACAGACAAGGAAGGACAATAAGTACAGTATATTATCTTCCTAAATACATAATGATGTACGCTACAATATTACTAGCATTCTCAAATAGTGAGAAGTAGGCAGCCCACATAGATGTTTATCTACAATGTAAAGATTACACATTACCAGATCAGGACCAAAAATTAGGAAGGTGTTACCAATATAAGTTTTTGTGCATTTTACTTTCCATGATTGGCTTTCTGGAACTACTGTACATGTAATGGTGAATGGGAAGGGTTTAAATAATTCCAGGCAGGAGCTGCCTGCTTGTGAGGATTTGTAATACATTTTCTTATTGGATTACATGAATACAGTATAAAGATAATCATTAATGGCTTCTGACAGTGAATATATTGAATTGATAAAATATGCAAGCTGCAGACATGCTAGATATGCATGTGGCACTGGCTTTGGCATTATGATCACAGTGCAGGATTAAGAGATATAATATTTTTAAAGTTTTCTTGGAATTCCTTGTATTCAAATAAGGAGCGTAGGGATGAGCCCGATATTCGAGTCGAAAGTAAATTCGACTGGAACATTGGGTGTTCGCCTGTTTGATGAATAGCAAACATTATGTGGTGTGCGCGGTAAATTCAAAAGCCGTAGAACACCATTTAAAAGTCTATGAGAGATTAACATGAAAAATCAGTGCTCATTTTAACCACTTCAGCCCCGGAAGGATTTACCCCCTTCCTGACCAGAGCACTTTTTGTGATTCGGCACTGCGTTGCTTTAACTGACAATTGCGCGGTCGTGCGATGTGCCTCCCAAACAAAATTAGCGTCCTTTTTTCCCCACAAATAGAGCTTTCTTTTGGTGGTATTTGATCATCTCTGCGGTTTTTATTTTTTGCGCTATAAACAAAAATAGAGCTACAATTTTGAAAAAAATTCAATATTTTTTACATTTTGCTATAATAAATATCCCCAAAAAATATCTAAAAAAACGTTTTTTTCCCTCAGTTTAGGCCGATACGTATTCTTCTACATATTTTTCGTAAAAAAAATCTAAAAAATGTATAGCGTTTACAAAAAAGGGGGTAGTTTTATGGCATTTTTATTAATATTTTTTTTACTAGTAATGGCGGCGATCAGCGTTTTTTTTCAGCACCGAGACATTATGGCGGACACATCGGACAATTTTGACACATTTTTGGGGACCCTTGGCATTTTTATAGCGATCAATGCTATAAAAATGCATTGGATTACTATAAAAATGCCATTGGCAGTGAAGGGGTTAACACTAGGGGGCAGGGAAGGGGTTAAGTGTGTTCCTGGTGTGTTCTAACTGTATGGGGGGGTGGGACTCACTAGGGGGAATCACTGATCTTCTGTTCATACATTGTATGAACAGACGATCAGCGTTTCCCCCGCTGACAGGAACGAGAGCTTTGTGTTTACACACAAAGCTCCCGTTCCCCGCTCTGTAACGAATGAGCGCGCGCGCCCCTAGTGGCCGCAAAAGATAGGACGTAGAGCTACGTGCTCCCGCGTAGTGCCGCCGTCCCGCCATATAACTGCGGTGGGCAAGCAGTTAAAGGCTTATATGAAAGTTTTTGTCATAAAAAGTGTTTGGGGACCCGGGTTCTGCCTCAGGGGACATATATCAATGCAAAACAAGGTTTAAAAACTCCAGTTTTTTTTGGGAGCAGTGATTTCAATAATGCTAAAGTGAAACAATAAAAGTGAAATATTCCTTTAAATTTCGTGCCTGGGGGGTGTGTATAGTATGCATGTAAAGTGGTGCATTTTTCCTGTGTTTAGAATAGTCCCGCAGCAAAATTATACTTCTAAAGGGAAAAAAGTAATTTAAAACTACTCGCGGCTGTAATGAATTTTCGGATCTCGGCAATACAGATAAAACTCATTGAAAAAAACAGCATGCCCCCCCCCCCAGTCCATTACCAGGCCATTTGGGTCTGGTATAGATATTAAGGGGAACCCCAAAAAAATTGCGTGGGGGGTCCCCCCAAATTCCATACTAGGCCCTTCAGGTCTGGTATGGATATTAAGGGGAACCCTGCACCAAAAATGGTGCAGGGGTCCCCCCAGAAATCCATACCAGACCCTTATCCGAGCACACAACCTGACAGGCCACAGGAAAACACTTTTTTTGACAATACCATGCATATAATCCTTTAACCACTTTCCACCTGGCCCCTGCACACATACAGCTGGGTGGGTGCTCTCTCCTTCTGAGTGGACGTTCCTCAACATCCCTCAGAAGGAGCGGGATCCCGGGGGCGCACCCGCGCAATCCTGATGCACGCGTGTCCCACGGACATGCCGCATCTCGGAACAGCAGGAGGGCACTGTGATTTGCCCTCCTGATTGGCACGATGGCTGTGTCTAATCACAGCCATCGTGATGGTGGTAGTGTGAGTCAGGGGATCGGGCCGCCACATGTCCACGCAGTGGCGCGATTCCGATCTGCACCCCAGAGACAGGAAAGATGTGCATATCAAAAGAAGGTCCATGTGATTGGCCCTCCTGTTTACATGACCACTGTCCAATCACAGCCATCATGTACTGTAAATACAGTGCAGTTGTAACTGCTCTCATCTCTTCCTTTCCTCACACAGAGCCTATCAGTGAGAAGAGGAAGAGACAATCTGTGCTGCAGCCAGGAGATCAGTGAGTTTTTAGCTGTTTGTCTGCTGTTTACCCACTAATGACCCAGCTAGTGTCCCCAAAACACAGTGTCCAAACAGTGAAAACACCTGTCATACAGCTGTCCCAGTGAACATCTGCCCATCAACATCTGGCACATCTTCCCGCCAACAGCTGGCACATCTGCCCGCCAACAGCTGGCACACATGCCTGCCAACATCTGACACATCTGCCCTTGAACATCTGGCACATCTGCCCATGAACATCTGCCGGCCAACATCTGGCACATCTGCCCACCAACATCTGGCACATATGCTTGCCAACATGTGACACATCTGCCTGCCAACAGCTGCCCGCCAACATCTGCTTGTGAATATCTGTTACATCTGCCCGCTATCATCTGTCGCATCTGCCCACATAGCTAAACGATTCTACAGCAGCGAGGAGGCTCTCAAGATACACCAGAGTATATCGGACGAGAATAGCAAGGAACTCTCTCTATCAGACTCGGGTGGTGAATATAAGCCAGTGGAAAGTAGTGGCTCTGAAATAGAAACTGAGGAGGATAGAATCCTAACAAGAGGGATCAGGAGATATGTGCAGGCATAGACATCCACTAGCAGTGTAGCACTCCAGGGCATCCACCAGCAGGCACCCACCAGCAGTGCCGCACTCCTTGATGATATGCAGGCATCCACCAGCAGTGCAGCACTCCAGGGCATCCACCAGCAGGCATCCACCAGCAGCGTAGCACGCCAGGATAGGCAGGCATCCACCAGCAGCACAGCACGCCAAGATAGGCAGGCATCCACCAGCAGTTTTCATAGAGGATAGGCCAGATGCTAGCAACGGGGCATCCCATCAACAAGGCAGAGCCCATACTAGCCTCCCAGATGTTCTACTATATCCAACATGGCTGCCCCGATACGTCAGTAGAACCTGCAATTCCCCCCCTATACAGCCCAGCCAGGCCCTCAGAAACAGCCGGAAAATGTAACCCCAATTCATTATATTTACATATTTTTTACAGATGATATCCTAACCTACATTGTGGAGCAGTGTAATCTATAAGCTTTTTGATAACGTCGCGTATGACGAAACATGTCAGGGCGGAGCCACGCGCTGACGTCACCGCATCCAATGTGACCCCAGAAGCATGGGCAAATGCTACTTTTTACTGCCGGCTTTTTTTTATTTGTTTTTCCAATAAACCAAGGAAGTGGTTAAGGATTAGTGTTGCTCACGAATATTCGCATTGCGAATATTCGCTACGAATATTGCATATTCGAGTATTCGCGAATAACGCGAATATCGCGGCGAATATTCGCTATTTCGAATATTCGTATTTTTTCAATTTTTTTTTAGAACAGATCACATCCTAGAGATCCCCATCGACGTCTAAAAGCATTGCTGGTATGATTAGAGACCCTGGGCCGAGTAGCTGCAGCGCTCATTTTATATTCCCGAAAAATCGCAATGCGATTATTCGGCAATAGCGATATCGCGCGATTATTTTGTATTGTAATATATCACGAATATTCTGAGCCAATCAGAGTGCTCCATTCCGCATTTCTCGAAATTTCGCAATTATTTTATATTGTAATATATCACGAATATTCTGAGCCAATCAGAGTGCTCCATTCCGCATTTCTCGAAATTTCGCAATTATTTTATATTGTAATATATCACGAATATTCTGAGCCAATCAGAGTGCTCCTTCCGCATTTCTCGAATATTCGCAATTATTTTATATTGTAATATATCACGAATATTCTGAGCCAATCAGAGTGCTCCTTCCGCATTTCTCGAATATTCGCAATTATTTTATATTGTAATATATCACGAATATTCTGAGCCAATCAGAGTGCTCCTTCCGCATTTCTCGAATATTCGCAATTATTGTGTATTGTAATATATCACGAATATTCTGAGCCAATCAGAGTGCTCCTTCCGCATTTGCCGAATATTCGCAATTATTGTGTATTGTAATATATCACGAATATTCTGAGCCAATCAGAGTGCTCCATTCCGCATTTCTCGAATATTCGCAATTATTTTATATTGTAATATATCACGAATATTCTGAGCCAATCAGAGTGCTCCATTCTGCATTTCTCGAATATTCGCATTCGCAATTCGCAATTCGCATTCGCATTCGCGATAGCGAAAATTCGCAATGATTTCATTTCCAAAATATATCACGAATATTCGTATTTAGCGAATATATCTCGAATATTCGACTATATATTCGTGATATATCGCGAAATCGAATATGGCATATTCTGCTCAACACTATTAAGGATAACACACTATCTCCAGTCTTCTTTCGTTTTCCCCAAACATGCAGAGTCCAAGTCCGTAAATGGGGGCTAGGCTCCATCAGAGGGAGGGATCCTCTCTTAGGACACAGAGGACTGAAGCAAGGAAGACCGTAGGAGCTGAGTGGCACACACATCTGTGACCTACCAAGACCCTGCAGAGGGTTATATCTGCAGGCCCATATGACCTTGCTATTTTTGGGAGGTCCATCTTGTCTGGTAAGGGTGTCCATTTTTCTTCTGGTGTATCCCTCAAGGAGTGGCTTTCCCTTATCATCTTGGTGGCGGTGGATCTACTTTTCAACGTTTATCTTAACGTCTTATTTTTATTCACCACAATTTTTGGACTCATATCTTTATTATTTGGACTTATCTTATTTTTATATTAATTTATATATTTATATTTACATATATACACATTTTCAGTATATAGAGCACTTCTTGTTTGCTTTGTTGAGTTTACTGTTTTGTTCAACATTGGCGCGACCCCCCCCCACATTACATTTTCTATACATGAGTATCGCATGTTTGCAGGTGTCGCAGATCTTTCTTCAGAGACTTTTCACTCACGTATTTCACTTTTAGCTTGGTATAGTCCCCCCCTTGAGAATTTAATCTATACGCCAGCCAACATATAGCCAACAATCCAAATTCTTCATATGCCCATCCTTTTGTTTGGAAACCCCTCATCATGGAAGAATTAAAAAATGTCCTTGGCCTAACCCTCAACATGGGGCTGACAAAAAAATTAACTCCATGCCTCCACCACATGCCAATTTATTCATCTTTTTATGCCCAGAACCCATTACAAGATGATTATGAGGTTTCTACATTTCAACAACAATGCCCAATGCCTCCCTTGAAATCACCCCAATTATGATAAACTATTAAAAATTCAGCCCCTAATCAATTTTTTTTTACGCCAGCTTCAAGCAGATGTTTACCCCTGATGTAAATATATCTGTAGATGAATCCCTAGCACACTTCACCGGAAGACTTGAAATAAAGCAATACCTCCCCAGTAAAAGAGCCAGACGTGGGGTAAAATTTTATAAGGCATGTGACAGGACCATGGGTTACAGATATGATTTTCTAACTTATGAGGGAAAAGACAGACAGCTAAACCCCCCTGGCTGCCCTACCTGCATGGGAACAAGTGGCAAAATTGCCTGGCAGTTGGTTGAACCATTGTTGGGAAAGGTTACCATCTTTACGTATACAATTTCTACACAAGTCTCCCACTTTTCCGCCATCTGTACCAAAAGAAGACTGTGGCCTCTGGGACAGCACGGACCAATCGCAAAGGCTTCCCACAGAGATGGTTGCCAAGAAATTGAAATAGGAGGAAATGGCCAGTACCGAAGACTGAAGACTGAAGAGTTACTAGCACTGAAGTGGAGAAACAAAAAAAAGAGATGTCTACATCCTTTCCACAATGCATGATGACACCTTGGTTGAACTGCAGAGAAGAAGTGTCCCCGTCCAGAAGCCAAAATGTGTGCATGACTGTAATCTATACATGGGGGGTGGATATGAACAACCAGATGATGCAGCCCTACTTGGCCATTAGGAAATCGCTGTTTTGGTACAAAAAATGTGCCATTTATTTGATGCAACTAGCCCTGTTCAATTCTTATATAATTTTTTCTAAGTGCACCCAAAGTTCCCTATCCTATCTAAGGCCTCGTACACACGATCAAATCTGTCTGCTGGAAACGGTCTGCTAGACCGTTTCAGCAGACAGATTCGATCGTGTGTACGGGCGAGCCGACGGATTTGGCCACCCGACAGATTGGAAAGCATGCTTACCAATCTGTCGGCTGGGAACCCGTCCGCCCGACATGTCTGCTGGTTAGTACGCTAACCAGCAGACATGTCTTCTCGCACATGCGCCGAATGATTTCGACGCATGCGCGGAAGTGTTTTACTTCCTGGTGCGGTGACGTGGCGGCGTCAACGTCACCGCCACGTCACCGACACGTCAGCGCGCTGTCTGCTGGCGGGGATTTTGGTTTGCTCGTGTGTACACGCGAGCAAACCAAAATCCAAGCAGACAGATTTGTTCAAATCGGTCGGTCCGACCGATTTGAACAAATGGATTGCCTCGTGTGTATGAGGCCTAAAATTCCAAGAAGACGTGATCACAGCCCTTCTCTATCCCCATTGCCAAGCCTCTCAACTAATTTTGCCTGCCACCTGAACTGGCCATGCCCTTGCCTGCCACCTGAACTGGCCATGCCTTTGCCTGCCACCTGAACTGGCCATGCCTCTGCCTGTTACCTGAACTGCCTGCTAAACCATGGACCATGTTCATACTTTTCCATATCTCTGTCTGTTGCCTGGACAATTCCTGGACATTTCCTTTGGCTTTCTGGACCAATGCTTTGACTGCTCTGGAACGGTATTCCTGCCCGCTAAAACCATAGATGAGCCTTTTTTATTACCCTTTACACAGCAGAATTCATTTTGGGGTGTAATTCTTGGTGTGTACATGCTATGTGTTAGAAGCCTGAAGGTGCTACTTGCGTGTATGTGGCCAGGCTGTGGAAAAGTCTCACACATGGGCAATTGCCATACTCAGAACGAGTAGCAGAATGTATTTTGGGAGGATCATTTTTGCTATGTACATACTATGTGTTAGAAAGATCTTCTAAATTGACAACTTTGTAAAAAAAAACAATAAGTTTTAATTTTTTTTTCCACATTTTCCAAAAACTTTTGGAAATAAATTACATGTTCAAAAGACTCATTATGCCTCATAGAATATACATTGGGTTGTTTTATTTCCAAAATGGGGTAATTCCATTGTCCTGGTTCTCCAGGGCCTTCAAAATTGTGATAGGTACTCAGGAAATGAAATGTGTAATTTATGCCTAATGGTGCTACTTGGATGTTTGGCCTCTTTACGTGGCCAAGCTGTGGAAAAGTCTCACACCTGGGGAATCTCCATACTCAGGACAAGTGTCAGAATGTATTTTGGGGTGTCATTTTTGCTACATACTATGGCCCAGATTCACGTAGATCGGCGCATTATCGGTCCGGCGTAGCGCACTACTTTTCCGTTAGACTTGCGCAATCTAGCCGCGTAATCCCGCGATTCACGTAGCTTTTGCGCAAGAAATTGCGCAAGCGTAAGGTTTTTTCCTGAGGCGTAAGGAGGAGTAATACAAATTGGGAGGGACGTGGGCGTGTTACATTGAAATGAGCCGTGACCCCATGCAAATGAAGGGCCGGCCGACTCGCGCATGCGCGCGTGAAGGAAACCATGTCAGCTCCGTTGTGCGCATGCTCACAACTCGGGAGCGGCACAATCAGTGAAATTGGAAATGGACTAGGGCAACGTTGTGAACTACGCAGACAGCATAAATAGACACACACAAACGCACTTCCATTGCAAAAGTACATCCCTTTGTGTCCCTTCCCATTCCCAAAGTGCTTTTGCTCTGTTGTTCGTTAGAGTGTGTTTTGTAGTTGTCAGATTAGTGTTCTGTGTGATCTAGTGCTTGTTGGTAGTTTTGTGAAAGTGAGTTTTGATAAGTGTTTGAGACTGTTTGTTTGATTGATAGATTTCTGAGCGTTTGTTTTCTTGCTTTATTTTTTCATCTGATTTTTTTGTGACTGTTTCTTGCTGAGTGCTAGTGTGATTTTTGGGTGTTCTTTTTCTCTTTGTGTGTGTTCTTGCCTGATTGGTTGTGCTTGTATTTGTGACTGATTTTTGGTGACTGCTAGTGAGTTTGTTTGGAAGTATGACTGAGAGAAAAAGAAAGCTTAATTTTACAGTGGGGGAAAAAAGAATTCTTGCCCGGGCCATTACCGACTATGGGCGTTTGCTCCACGGCCCGCAGAGTGCCACCACCACCCCGGCCAGGAGGAGGGAGATATTGGATATGATCACGGAGCAGGTCAATTCATCGGGGGAGGGGGAGACACGGACCCGGTCTGGGATTGAAAAGAAAATAAATGACCTCCGGCGTGAGGTGAAAAAAAAACTGGCCGCAATAAATGCCCATGCCAGGGGCACAGGAGGGGGCCCACCATGCCGGATTAGATTTACAGCGACGGAGCGTGTGGTGGCCCTGACCTTTCACCGGCATGAAGTGGAGGGCCTGCCAGGCTTTGACACAAGTCCGGTCCCCGCGGTGCCAGGTAAGGTTTTTATTTCTCTCAGGTGTGTAGCATGTGTGGGGGAGGGGGTGAAAGGGAATATGTGGCAAGTGTGTGGATCCTCCAACCTGTGAATGGTTTGTGTCATCCACAGCTGTGCAGGAGGGTGCAGGGCCATCTGGCCTGACCGCTCCAACGCCAGGACAGCAGCCTAATGAGGCCCCCCCAACAAGGCCAGAGTCCGCGGAGGAGGAACAAGAGGAGGAGGATGATCATGCGGAGGACGATCATGAGGAGGAGGAGAATCATGAGGAGGAGGAGTCCATGGCAGGCACTGGACGTTTGGTTTCTGCGGACTCTTCCCCTCTGGCTGCAAGAAGCCTGCCCTCCCTAAGGGTGAGCCCCCCCCCTCCTCCCCCAACATGGCTCCCCTCACAAGGGCCTCCCCTTCTCCCCGGCCACAACCATCAGCTGGAGCCAGGAGGTCATCCCAGAGCACCAGGGGGGCGCCCAATCTCCTGCCCGCCTGTCTGAGAAGGAACCTGGCCACCCAGACCCGCCTTCTGAGACAGCTCTGCCAGACTATGGGGTGGGTGGATCAGAGCCTGTCCTCCATCAACGATAGGCTGGGTAACCTGGACTCCCACTCCCGGGCCTCCACAACCTGCCTAAATGACCTGCAAACTACAGCAGCAGGCGTTGGGCAGGATGTGAGGGCCCTTACCCAGGCTATCCAGGGCAACACGGCAACACTTGGTGCTGCCCTGGACAGAATAGCCGTGGCCTTGGAGGGCAGGCCGCCAGGTGGGCAGATCTCAGGGGCTGCTCCTCCTTCCCCAGCTTTTCCCCTCCCCCATGCGTCTCCCCTGAGGGTCCGGGGCCGTGGCCGGGGGCGCCCCAGGCGTGGCTCACGCACAGGGCATTAATTTTTTTTCCCCCTTTTTTTGGTTTGAAACCATTTTTATTTTTGTTCTCTGCTTTTTTTTTTTTCTCTGCATTTTTTTTTTGTTTTGCTGACATTTTTGGCATATTTTGGGTTGTGAATGATGTTTGAATGTGGGGGTGACATTCCTGCTGGAAAAGGGGTGTCATCCTCAATTTGGGTGGAGAAGGGTTCCCCAGGACCAGGGAGAAGTGATTCCCAGGTCCGTGTGAATGGTGTATGAATGTACAGTGACATAATTGGAGCCTTGACGTGGCGTTACTGCTCACCAGTCTTGCATGGTGGACTGGTGCCAATCCAATTTGATGAGGATGTGGGGTGTGTGTGCTAGGGACCACAGTGGTGTGCATGCATGCATTCTCATTTTGGCCTAAATTTTGGCTGAAATTCGAGACAGAATGTAGAACATTTTTTTCCCCCAAAATATTCGCTATTTTTTTGCTTATATCACAAAAAAATGTAAATGAAGTTGTGAATAAATAACACCAAAAGAAATTTATATTTGTGTGAACAAAATGATAACATTTTTATTTGGGTACAGTGTAGCATGACTGAGTAATTGCGAGAGCACTGAAAGCTGAACATTGGTCTGGGAAGGAAGGGGGTGTAAGTTCTCAATATTGAGATGGTTAAAATTAGCACTTTTGGCTTTTCGTGTTGGTGTCTCATAGACTTTAACGGTGTTTGCGTGTTCGAACAAATCTTTTGCATGTTCACAAGTTCTGGTGCAAACCGAACCGGAGGGGGGTGTTCGATTCATCCTTAAAGGAGAGGATGAAGTTGTACTTTGTTTTTGGAATAGGAGAATCCTGTAACTTGACTTCCAGCTCTGTGCAGACTTCTAGGGAAAGTAGTAAGCCAATGTCAATAGCAGGAAATTAGAGCAATCTAGGTAAACCTAAATAAGAGAGCAAACAAGTCTTTTATAAGTAATCCTGCACATTTATAATGATATTAAATTGGATGTTTCCAAAATTCTCTGTCAATTAAAATCTCCATGTGCTTTCTAAACTGCCGCACTGTTTATTATCCAGGTGTCTTCTGATTCCTCTTGCTCCAAGGCACTGCTCCTCCCTTACCTCCTCTTCTTTTTTGTATCTCTGTTCTTCCTTCCTTGATTTCATCCTTTCGTATGATATGATTTTTGCTATAATACACACTGCTCAAAAAAATAATAATTAAGGAACACTTTAAAAACACATCAGATCTCAATGGGGAAAAATCTCATGCTGAATATTTATACTGATATGAAATGTGTTAGGAAAGAAAGGATGCCACATCATTTAATGGAAATGAAAATCATCAACCTACAGAGGGTTAAATTCAAAGACACCCAGAAAATCCAATCAAAATAATTATGCAGCAGGATAGTACTTTATGCTGACATTTTATTGCAGCAACTCAAAACGGTACTCAGTAGGCCCCCTCGTGCTTGTACGCATGCCTGACAATGTCGGGGAATGCTCCTAATGAGACGACGGATAGTGCCCTAGGGTATTTCTTCCCAGATCTGGACCAGGGCATCACTGAGCTCCTGAACAGACTGAGGTGCAACCTGGTGGCGTCAGATGGACTTAAACATAATGTCCCAGAGGTGTTCTATTGGATTTAGGTCAGTGGAGCGTAGGGGCCATTCCATGGTATCAAATCCTTCATCCTCCAGGAACTCGCTGCATACACTTGCCACATGAAGCCAGGCATTATCATGCACCAGGAGGAACCCAGGACCCACTGCACCAGCGTTGGGTCTGACAATGGGCCCAAGGGTTTCATCCAGATACCTGTGACGCATCCCGTACGCAAGAGGAGTATGTCTGCTGTATGACCTTCCCTTGCCTTGCACCAGCACGATCCAATATCCCTCAGCTCACCCAGTCATTAATCACTTTTTTTTTCTCTTCTGATAAACCCCCTGTTCCCCACAGAGGAGCAGGGGTTTTTGCTGGCTTTGGCACTCTAATATGTAAAACGTTTCCATTTTCATTCGTTATAAAGTTTCCTTCTCTTTTTCACACACAGTTTTATTGATTCATTATTCATTTCTGTATATTTTTAGTGCCCTTGTTCCGATAGATCTTTTCCTGATCATATGGGACCCTTGGCCCTGTCTTTTGAGAACAATTTTCTGTCCGTCCCCCTTATTTTATTTTTTCTTACATTACACTTGTTTTCCAAGCTTTTTGGCCCCTTACTTTTATTTCACTTTGTTGTGTGTTTCATGGAACATAGCATTTATTTATGCTTTTTGTCCCCATAGCTGGGTCTTTTCTGTATCCTCTGTGATCGAACACGGCTCCTCCTCACTCAACACTGTTTTTGGATGGGCTAATACACACTCCATGTGGGGCTCCACATGCAACTTTCCTCCGTCTTGATTGGATGAAGGTGGGTTCTTTGATGGTCTCTTTTATGATTGGTGGCAGAGCAGCACACATCAATGTGAGCTTATAAATGTATGCCATTGTTATGTTGTTCTTTTTCATTGTATTTATATCTTGTCCTTCAATTTTTATGTTAGAGCTGGTTTGTGAAGTGATGGTCCCGGTTTAATCCCCTGAGGAAGCCTAATTGGCAAAATATATAGTGATGGGACATCATCTGTGGCCATTGCCTTATACAACTTGGGAACACTAGCGACCCACATACTCCAATGTCTGCTTCAATAATTGGTTTTATTGAACCCCGTTTTTTTGTATAATGTAAATGTACATGTTATCTTAATAAAAAAAATATTTTTTCATACAATATTTGTTTATTTTCAATAGATTGTTTTCAGCACTGCTATAATCCCACTTTTCTCTCTACCTGTATCATTTACTTTTGGGATGAGGTGCATAATGCTTTAGAATCACTCAGATCCCCTCTACTCTATAGCATTATCGAGACAGCATAAGGATTTATTGAAGAACAAACACAGGTATATATTTCTGGAGACAATCCCCCCTCCTTGGTGGCATATATGGGACGGGATAAACATAATATCCAATACCATCAGGCACAGGTACATTCAAACTTATCAACACATTTATAAACAAAATCTTGGGCATGCAGCCAACAACTAGGTTATGAAACACTTAAAGGAACACTAAAGGTTCATTTTTTATTAGTTCAATTGATTGCTGTAAGCTAAAGCATTTAAATATCACTTACCTCGTTTTTCCTTTTGACCTCCAAAATACAGTAATCCAGGTTTGAAAATGCCATTTCCTGTCTCTCCTCTGGTTGCTTTCCATCAGCACCTGAGCTGTTTTGCATGGTGGAAAGCAGAATGTGCTCACCCCCTCCCTATGACTACAGCCCTGCGTAAAGATGCTCTTTTATTCCTCACAGGCATGGAGGCGAAGCCTAATGGGAACTGTAGTTCCCATTAGGCCATGATGTAGCAAGAATGTAGCAAGAACCGCAAACCAGGAAGTCAGTGAGAATAACGATTCAGGAGTGACAGAGTTGAATAAAACAGCTTGATTTCAACAGGTATCAAACTAGTTATAATGCAAAACATTACTTTTTACTTTATCTGCTACTGTCAGACTTTAATTTAAAAAGAAAATATTTTTGTCTTTACAACCCCTTTAAACAGGTTGTAAAGGTTCGTTTTTTATTTTCTAAATAGGTTCCTTTAAGCTAGTGCATTGTCGGTTCACTAACCTTTTCCTTCGATTTTCCTTCTAAATGTTTTTTTCTTTGTCTGAATTTCTCACTTCCTGTTTCTTCTCAGTAAACTTCACACCATCATTCGAGCAGTGTTTAGTCAGCCAGAACAGCTTACTGAAGAGAAAGATGCCGCTCAGGTGTGGAGATCTTCAAAATAATTGCTTCTCCCAGAACCACGGGTGCAGGCAATTCATGTGAGATTTCAAAACATAGCTATGATTAAACACTAAGTATAGTGTGAAACGTGTCAGCTCTGCCGGTGTGCTGTGACATGTAGTGCTGTTTATCTATTTGGATTTACAATAAAGGCAATTGTTATTCGGAGTGCGGCTGTCCAGAAGAATCCGTTCTTTTGTTTTGCAAGAACAGCTTACTGAGGCGGAACAGGAAGTGAGAAATTCAGTCAAAGGAAACAAAGGAAAAAAAACATTTAGAAGGGAAATCGAAGGAAAAGGTAGGTGAACCAACAATGCACTAGCTTAAAGGAACCTATTTAGAAAATAAGAAACTAACCTTTACAACCCCTTTAACCTTTTGTCAGTAAAAATGTCTGCATTCTACAGCTGTCGTTCCCAGATACACACAGGTGCGCAGGCCACAGGCACATATGTGAACGTGCATGCGCAAATGTGACCGCACATTTGTGTGCACACGCCTGTCACCAGGACTGGCGGCAAACGTCCTATTTAAACTGAGCATCAGTAATGTCTAATTGCTGCTTGGTCTATAGCATTTATGTATATTCTGTTTCCTTAGTTTGACTTCTCTCTGCCTGTTTCTCCTGTTTACCCTACGCTTCTGCCTGCTGTTTATGTCTGATCTGCCTGCTAGTTAACAAACCTGGCTCACCTGACCCTGCTTCCAGTTCCTCCAGCCTGCAGCAGCTCATAGTTTAGTTCAGACAACCTGGCTGGTTCAGGGGTAAATGAAATGCTGAGTCCAGGGTGGTTGTACTGAGCTTGGTTGACTATGAAGTTAGTCTGTAGTTCCAGTCCCCCAATACCTGTACCCACACAGTACCCCAAACAAATTGTCCCAAACAGAGCATTACTCACTCAATAACATCTGCCTCTCTCGTAGTACAGACTAGCCCATCTCCCTGGAGTCCTTTCAGCCGCTAAAGAGAAGACAGGATGACTGGGCTCACTCCATCATGTTGTTGGGGATCTGGGTAGACTGCCCATCATCCCTGGGGTCCCACCCACTTTTGCTAGATGAAAATCCCCCAGTGTTGTGAGAGCAAGGCTAATATCATTTTGTCCCAATGCTAGACCTTTTTCTGGGATTGTGTCAAAGGAGACTGCAGTCCCATCCACTACCACAGGCAATCCATCTGTTGTTAGTTAAGGGCAGAGGCCAGCAGAACTCTGCCCTGTTGCAAGCTCTTCTGCAGAGTTACTGTCAGTGCAGTCCCATCCACTGATATCAGCTCAAGCTGTAGTTGTGAGGTGCCGATTACATCCTCTGGGGCAGAGGTCAACAGCGCCATGCTCTGAAGCCAGCTCTTCTGCTTGAGGTTCACTGGGTTGTTCCCCCTCAGCAGTGTTATTGGTGCTAGGAAGAGACTAGCAGTGCTCTGCCCTGTTGTCAGCACTTCAACTTTGGGGATGCCAATCTCCGGAGTTTCCGCTGCCAATTCTGGGGCATGCTGCTGAACATGTTCTAGCAGTTCCCTGTATGGCCTTTACACAGGCTGTTCTTTCCTTAGCAAGTATTTCGTATTTAGGTTTAATAGCCTCTCTGTATTTTTGCAAGTCCTCAAGGTTAGGTGTCCCTTCATTGCCAAACACAAAACCATCTGTAAGGCTCTCCAACAACAATCCAGGACCGCCAAAGTCATATCACTCCAGAAAGCATTCTGTTGTCTCCCCTAAATATTCCTGCTCTGCATGCCATTGCAGAGCTTGATATTGATTGCGCAGCTCTATCTCCTCCTGGATAGAAAGAAAAGGGGGGCGCCGATTGGCGTTTTGGGACTTTGAGTGAGATTACATATAAAATGTATCTCCATCCGGGATTCAATGAGAAACAAAAGGAGATTGGGACTTTGAATGAAACAGTGTGCTAATGGGGGTAAAAAAATGAAATGAACCATTGAAAGTAGTATACATGTATTAAATAGATAAAATATCTACACAGTAAAAGCAGGCAGCGTGTACAGTGACACATAGCATAACCAAGATTACATCCATAATACAAATGTTAACACATAGCAATGAGTTGTTTAATTCAATCAATAAATGTGGATACATAGGAACTGGGCAGCACACAACAAAAATTGTAACATAAATTAGAAACTATAAACGAGTCATCAAATTGGTTGATCAGAATAAAGTCCCATTAGCGCATATAGCAACATCTTTCTAAGCCCAACGCGGCGTTTCGTGTATAGAAAACACTCCTCAGGGGCAGATGAAATGGCTTAAATTTTTCACACACATCACTATGTGGCACATCTTGTAAGTAAGCAGAACTGACTTTTGTGTCTTCTCTGGTGGAAGTGAGTTCAATACTCTGATCATTACTCTTTTATTCCAGATATCCCATTTCATCTGCCCCTGAGGAGGTGAACTGCCATCTAGATAAAGAAAGGCCTGTAGTTGTGGTATATCTGGATTTTGTAAAGACATTTGATACAGTTCCCCATAAATGTGCAAGTGAAAGGAGTCTGCGCTGTGAAAATAGATTGAAAAAGGGCACAAGGCTAGGAAATGGGTGTGGGAAAGGGGCACGGTAAGTGAAAAAGTGTTAGCTAAATAACAATGATACACCTAGACAGCAATAAACATCTCCAATTGGTAAACTGATGGTAACACATAAACGGCAAAGTATAGTCCAGGAAAGACAAAATTAATTTAGGAAGTCCAGTACTGGAAAATAAAGATAAAAATAAAAATAACAGTAAATTCCTCAAGGAAGGGAACAGATGAGGAGAGACCCAGCAGTCAATTCTGTGAAAGAAGTCGAGCCGTCACCCAAGAACAACACGCAAACCTCAGGTGGTCCCAGCAGCTCACCTCATGGCTACCAGATATAGCCTAGCCAGCTGCTTTCACGCGGAGTCCAAATGAAGGTAGAATGTTCTTAAAGTCCCGGGATCAGGCACCACATATGGGGAGAGGATACACAACAATATATAGTGTGATACTGATATGAAAGGGGAGCCAAAAACGCCTGCACTCTATGCACTTACATAAAGTAAAGGTACAAGGGCTTATCTCCACGAGCGGCGAGCTCGTCAGTGTCCTCCTTTTCCTCTCACTGGGAGTCCGCTTGGTCTTAGGCTGATGGTGCTCAGAGGCTTGGGTGATATCACTCACGGCTACCAGATATAGCCTAGCCAGCTGCTTTCACGCGGAGTCCAAATGAAGGTAGAAGGTTCTTAAAATCCCGGGATCAGACACCACATACGGGGAGAGGATACACAACAATATATAGTGTGATACTCAGTGCTTTAACTGGGCCGGAACGCGGCGGTACTCAGTACCGCCACTTCCAAAAATGGCCCTGGAGAGTACCAGCACCTCTCAGTGCCCCCAGTACGTGCGTTTCCCGTACCGGAACGCAGCACCAGGCGGCACTTTCAGGGGAGCGGCAGCCCGCGGCCATGGAAAAAAAAGGGCACGCCGCGCTGTGATACATGTCCCGCCCTCCTCCTCCTCCTAGCTCGTGTGATAGAGCCAGTGTGCTGTCTGTCACACAAGCTGGACTAGAGGAGGGGGGCGGGACATGTATCAGCGCGCGCGCCAGAACTGTTACCGTGGAGAGAGGAGAGGAGAGGAAGAACTGCCTTCAGAACTGTGAGTACTACTGCAATGAGTACACACTACACTGTACACGTGTGAGGGGGAGGAGAGGGAAGACAGGGAAGAGGGCTGCTGATGGGGACACACACTCTGGTCTGATGTAAGGAGGTGCTGATGGGGGACACTCTGATGTAAGGAGGTGCTGATGGGGACACTCTGATGTAAGGAGGTGCTGATGGGGACACTGATGTAAGGAGGTGCTGATGGGGGACACTCTGATGTAAGGAGGTGCTGATGGCGGACACTCTGATGTAAGGAGGTGCTGATGGGGGGGACACTCTGATGTAAGGAGGTGCTGATGGGGACACTCTGATGTAAGGAGGTGCTGATGGGGGACACTCTGATGTAAGGAGGTGCTGATGGCGGACACTCTGATGTAAGGAGGTGCTGATGGCGGACACTCTAATGTAAGGAGGTGCTGATGGCGGACACTCTGATGTAAGGAGGTGCTGATGGCGGACACTCTGATGATCAGAGTGTCCGCCATCAGCACCTCCTTACATCAGAGTGTCTGCCATCAGCACCTCCTTACATCAGAGTGTCCCCATCAGCACCTCCTTACATCAGAGTGTCCCCCATCAGCACCTCCTTACATCAGAGTGTCCGCCATCAGCACCTCCTTACATCAGAGTGTCCCCCATCAGCACCCATCCACCTCAGAGCCTTATTGTATGTATAACCTGCTGGGACTTGTAGTTCTCCAATCTCCATGAGCCCCAGGAGAAGATTGAGAACTACAAGTCCCAGCAGTCTTACTAAAATGACAGGCTCTGAGGTGGATAGATGTCTGGACAGTGACAATTGGTGACACAGTGGTGACAATTGGTGGCACAGTGGTGACAATTGGCATGGTACAGTGACTGCATTTAAAGGCATGGCACAGTGGTTGCGTTTGTTGGCATGGCACAGTGGTGACAATTGATGACACAGTGGCTGCATTTGATGGCATGGCGCCCTGTAATTGGGCATATGTGTTCATGCGTTAGAGCGGGGGGGGGGGGGGGGGGGCGAAAAAAAACGTTCTGCCCCGCGGGGGGGGGGGGGGGAACCGGCGCCTAATAGAGTACCGGCACCTCTTTTGGTCCACTTAAAGCACTGGTGATACTGATATAAAGGGGAGCCAAAACACGCCTGCACTCTATGCACTTACATAAAGTAAAGGTAAAGGGCTAATCTCCACGAGCGGCGAACTCGTCAGTGTCCTCCTTTTCCTCTCACTGGGAGTCCGCTTGGTCTTAGGCTGATGGTGCTCAGAGGCTCAGGTGATATCACAGAAAACAAAAAAGGTGGTACATCGCGTAATCCAGTAAAAAGGATTTATTTAAAACAACTTAAAAACACTCACATAGACGATGGAGGAACGAATACAGCATCCCCGAGTGGCGAACTCGTCAGCCGTCCGTCAGGTGCTTCAGTTGTCCAGCGCTCCAATCCCGACGCGTATCATCACACCACGTGTTCCCCATAAATGTTTACTGTACAAACTAAGGTCTGTCCGCATGGACCAAAGGGTGAGTACATGGTTTGAAACCTGGCTATGGGGGCGAATCCAGAGGGTTTATGAAAAATTTAAAAGGATTGGTCCAAGGACAGAACCCTGGGGGACCCCGCTTTCTACACCAGACCATTCTGAGTCGTGATAAATGGGTAGTACTCGTATTGGTCTGGTGTAGAAAGCCTATTTAATTTATTCATATTTATCAACGATCTAGAGCAGGGATCTCCAAACTAAGGCCCTCCAGCTGCTGTGGAACTACACTTCCCATCAGGGCCGATCCTAGGGTCACAGGCACCTGGGTGCAAAAATATTTCTGGCGCCCCCACATGGGCGTGGTCACCTTACTAACTCCTCCCCTTTACAAATGTTTCTAAGGCAACGACTCAGACACAGAGATTCTCCCTTAAGAAGTCTTCATTAACCTGGGATCCTCTTAACAATAAACAAATTACAAGAAGAGAGTACACTAATGGCACCTGGGGGGTCTCTCTGATGGATACAGAGAGAGTTTATGTTAGGAGGTCTGGTAGAAAGACATACTACATACATAGTACAGGAGATGGTCAGAGACTGCAGACATGATACAAGAGATGGTCAGAGACGGCAGACATGGTACAAGAGATGGTCAGAGACTGCAGACATGGTACAAGAGATGGTCAGAGACTGCAGACATGGTACAAGAGATGGTCAGAGACTGCAGACATGGTACAAGAGATGGTCAGAGACTGCAGACATGGTACAAGAGATGTTCAGAGACTGCAGACATGGTACAAGAGATGGTCAGAGACTTCAGGCATGATACATGAGATGGTCAGAGACTGCAGACATGATACAGGAGATGGTCAGAGACTGCAGACATGATACAGGAGATGGTCAGAGACTGCAGACATGATACAGGAGATGGTCAGAGACTGCAGACATGATACAGGAGATGGTCAGAGACTGCAGACATGATACAGGAGATGGTCAGAGACTGCAGACATGGTACAAGAGATGGTCAGAGACTGAAAACATGATACAGGAGAAGGTCAGAGACTGAAAACATGATACAGGAGATGGTCAGAGACTGCAGACATGGTACAAGAGATGGTCAGAGACTGAAAACATGATACAAGAGATGGTCAGAGACTGAAAACATGATACAAGAGATAGTCAGAGACTGCAGACATGGTACAAGAGATGGTCAGAGACTCCAGACATGGTACAAGAGATGGTCAGAGACTGCAGGCATGATACAAGAGATGGTCAGAGACTGCAGGCATGATACAAGAGATGGTCAGAGACTGCAGACAAGATACAGGAGATGGTCAGAGACTGCAGACATGGTACAGGAGATGGTCAGAGACTGCAGACATGATACAAGAGATGGTCAGAGACGGCAGACAAGGTACAAGAGATGGTCAGAGATGGCAGACATGGTACAAGAGATGGTCAGAGACTGCAGACATGGTACAAGAGATGTTCAGAGACTGCAGACATGGTACAAGAGATGGTCAGAGACTGCAGACATGGTACAAGAGATGGTCAGAGACTGAAAAAATGATACAAGAGATGGTCAGAGACTGCAGACATGGTACAAAAGATGGTCAGAGAGTGCATACATGGTACAAGAGATGGTCAGAGACTGCAGACATGGTACAAGAGATGGTCAGAGACTGAAAACATGATACAGTGGATGGTCAGAGACTGCAGACATGGTACAAGAGATGGTCAGAGACTGAAAACATGATACAAGAGATGATCAGAGACTGAAAACATGATACAAGAGATAGTCAGAGACTGCAGACATGGTACAAGAGATGGTCAGAGACTGCAGGCATGATACAAGAGATGGTCAGAGACTGCAGGCATGATACAAGAGATGGACAGAGACTGCAGGCATGATACAAGAGATGGTCAGAGACTGCAGACAAGATACAGGAGATGGTCAGAGACTGCAGACATGGTACAGGAGATGGTCAGAGACTGCAGACATGATACAAGAGATGGTCAGAGACGGCAGACAAGGTACAAGAGATGGTCAGAGACGGCAGACATGGTACAAGAGATGGTCAGAGACTGCAGACATGGTACAAGAGATGTTCAGAGACTGCAGACATGGTACAAGAGATGGTCAGAGACTGCAGACATGGTACAAGAGATGGTCAGAGACTGCAGACATGGTACAAGAGATGGTCAGAGACTGAAAAAATGATACAAGTGATGGTCAGAGACTGCAGACATGGTACAAGAGATGGTCAGAGACTGAAAACATGATACAGTGGATGGTCAGAGACTGCAGACATGGTACAAGAGATGGTCAGAGACTGAAAACATGATACAAGAGATGATCAGAGACTGAAAACATGATACAAGAGATAGTCAGAGACTGCAGACATGGTACAAGAGATGGTCAGAGACTGCAGGCATGATACAAGAGATGGTCAGAGACTGCAGGCATGATACAAGAGATGGTCAGAGACTGCAGGCATGATACAAGAGATGGTCAGAGACTGCAGACAAGATACAGGAGATGGTCAGAGACTGCAGACATGGTACAGGAGATGGTCAGAGACTGCAGACATGATACAAGAGATGGTCAGAGACGGCAGACAAGGTACAAGAGATGGTCAGAGACGGCAGACATGGTACAAGAGATGGTCAGAGACTGCAGACATGGTACAAGAGATGTTCAGAGACTGCAGACATGGTACAAGAGATGGTCAGAGACTGCAGACATGGTACAAGAGATGGTCAGAGACTGCAGACATGGTACAAGAGATGGTCAGAGACTGAAAAAATGATACAAGAGATGGTCAGAGACTGCAGACATGGTACAAAAGATGGTCAGAGAGTGCATACATGGTACAAGAGATGGTCAGAGACTGCAGACATGGTACAAGAGATGGTCAGAGACTGCAGACATGGTACAAGAGATGGTCAGAGAGTGCAGACATGGTACAAGAGATGGTCAGAGACTGCAGACATGGTATAAGAGATGGTCAGAGACTGCAGACATGGTACAAGAGATGGTCAGAGACTGCAGACATGATACAAGAGATGGTAAGAGACTGCAGACATGGTACAAGAGATGGTCAGAGACTCCAGACATGGTACAAGAGATGGTCAGAGACTGCAGGCATGATACAAGAGATGGTAAGAGACTGCGGAAATGATACAAGAGCTGGTCAGAGACTGGGGAAATGATACAAGAAATCAATGCATCAACTGCAGCCTAGCAGTTCCCACCAAATCCAGCTCATCGATGCACACCAATTGCAGCCTGTCAGTGCTCCTGGATCACACAGAGCAGCGACGATTTTCTGCTGTCACAGTGCTTGGATTTGAATCTCCCGGGCAGCCACTGTAACAAAGTCCTCCTAGACCAGTTTGTGGCTTCTATGATACATGTCACACGGATAAAAAATTTCTGCATTGGATCAGTGTTCCGTCTATCTCACAGGAGGCTGGACTTTGTTACAGTGCCGCCAGGAATTTCAGACCAAAGCTTGTGCGAGACATACACAAGCATCGCTAGGGTTGGCATCACCTGGTGCGGCCAGCAGGAACCACAGGTCAGCGGCTAGCAGGAACCACAGGTCAGCGGCCAGCAGAAACCACAGGTCAGCGGCCAGCAGGAACCAGAGGTCAGCGGCCAGCAGGAACCAGAGGTCAGCGGCCAGCAGGAACCACAGGTCAGTGGCCAGCAGGAACCACAGGTCAGTGGCCAGCAGGAACCACAGGTCCGCAGACAGTTCCCAGCAGGACCTACAGCCTGTGGGTCCTGCTGGGAGGTGACTGCGGATCTGTGGGTCCTGCAGGGGGCTGGCTACGGATCTGTGGGTCCTGCAGGGGGCTAGCTACGGACCTGTGGATCCTGCAGGGGGCTGGCTGCGGACATGTGGGTTCTGCAGGGGGCTGGCAGTGGACCTGTGGGTTTTGCAGGGAGCTGGCTGGTGATCTGTGGGTCCTGCAGGGCAGGGGGCTGGCAGCGGACCTGTGGGTCCTGCTGGGAGCTGGTCATGGCCTGTGGGCCCTGCTGGCCTGTGGGCCATGGCTAGCAGGACCCACAGGTAATGGGCAGCTCCCAGCAGGGGGGGAAATAAATAGAATGATCATGTGGGGGTCAGGGTCTCTCACCTCAGCCATGATCCAATTGCAGCTGTCAGCTCAGCAGGGCAGGTCCTCCTGCTTGCAAGTTGCATGGCCTCCTCCAATCCTGGGGGGGGGGTGGTTTTGATGCTCCTGTGCTGGGGTCAATTACATGCACTGACAGGTCCGTTGTAGCACAACTTTTCATTTCTCTCCTTGCTTACATCACCCACCGGGAGCCTCCCTCAGCACTACAACTCCCAGAAGCCACAACGACGGCCCTCATGACACAAGCACAGTAGCACTGTTAGGGGCGGCGCCGGGAGCGACAGGAGCTGCGGACGCCCACTTACATTTTTTTTTCTTGTAGCTTTACTCCGAGCGAGTCCATCGTCTGTCTTGGAGGAAGTTGCGGACTACAGCTCCCAGAAGCCACAGCGGCGGCCGTCACGTCAGCTGACTTCACTGACGTGACGGCCGCCGCTGTGGCTTCTGGGAGCTGTAGTCCGCAACTTCCTCTGAGACAGACGATTGACTCGCTCGCTCGGAGTGAAGCTACAAGAGAAAAATGTAACTGGGCGTCCGCGGCTCCTGTCGCTCCCGGCGCCGCTCCTAACAGTGCTACTGTGCTTGTGTCTGCTCGCAGACTGCACTGCATGCGAGAGCGACTCTTTAGCACAGATCAAGGAGAGGAGGAGGGAGTAAACACTCTGACACTTCGGCACCTCCCCCCTCTGGGCGCCTGGGTGCCGGGCACCCCGTGCACCCACCCAGGATCGGCCCTGCTTCCCATGAGGCATTGTAAAACTCTGACATTCGTAGACATGACTAGGCATGATGGGAATTGTAGTTCCTGAACACCTGGAGGGCCGTAGTTTGGAGACTCCTGATCTAGGGAATGGGATAAACAGCTCAATCTCAGTATTTGCAGATGATACTAAGCTAAACAGAGCAATGACTTCTACATAGGATGTGGAAACCTTGCAAGAAACAAATTAATGGGGTGGGCAACTACATGGCAAATGAGGTTTAATGTTAATTTTTTTTAAATAAAGCACTTGGGTGCCAAAAAAATGTATGCAATCTTCTCACTAGAAGGAGAACCACTGAGGTAATCTAGGATGGAAGACAACAGAATATTGGCATGCATTAAAAAGGGGATTCACTTCAGAGATAAAATGATAATTCTCCCACTCAACAAAACTCTGGTCCAGCCGCTCCTGGAGTTACATTCCAGTTCTCAAAAAGGATGTACTGGAGCTGAAGAGAGTCCAGAGAAGGGCAACAAAGCTAATAAAGGGACTCAAAGATCTCAGCTATGGGGAAAGACTTAAAGCACTGAACTTATTCACTCTGGAGAAGAGACGTTTGAGAGGGGATATGATTGTAATGTACAAATACAATACTGGAGACAACAAAATAGGAATAAAAACGTTTCTGCGCAATCAAATTTAAAAAGACACATGGCCATTCAAGCGAATTTAACCACTTAAGGACCGCCGCATGTACATTTACGTCGGCAGAATGGCACCGACAGGCACATCAACGTATATATACGTTGGTGCCTTGGGGGGGATCAGGGGTCCGATCGGACCCCCCCCCCGTACATGCGGCGGTCCGCGCGGCTGCAGGAGCGATCCAACAAGAGGGGGCGGCTATCCGTTTTCACCCGCCCCCTCCGGATCGCTCCCAGCCAATGCGCGCCCCCGCCCGCCCTGTCACTTCCTCCTCCTGTGTAAACACAGGAAGGAGGAAGCTATCTGATCTCTCCCTCGGCGTTTGTTTCAAGCGCCGCTGAGGAGAGATCACAACACAACAACACACTTACACACACACACAAAAACACATTTAACCCCCGCGATCGCCCCCCCCTCCCCCCTGTCACAGTGTCACTGAATGCAGTAATCATACATGTATGATTACTGTATTTAGTGTCAGTGTGACAGACAGTGTGACAGTCAGTTAGTGTTAGTGTCAGGATAGCCCCCCCACCCCCCCCCCAATAAAGTTTTAACCCCTTGATCACTGCCCTAGTTAACCCTTTCACTCCCTATTGCCAGCATCACTAAGCGATCATTTTTCTGATCGCTGTATTAGTGTCGCTGTTCCCGCTAGGTAGCTAATTTTTTTTTAATGCGATTTTTTTTTTACTAAAGACATGTGGCTAAATACATTTTGGCCTAAATGTTTGACTAAAATTTAGTTTATTGTTTTTTTATTATAACAAAAAGTAAAAAATATTGTTTTTTTTTCAAAAATGTCGCTCTATTTTTGTATATAGCGCAAAAAATAAAAATCGCAGAGGCGATCAAATACCACCAAAAGAAAGCTCTATTTGTGGGGAAAAAAGGACGCAAATTTTGTTTGGGAGCCACGTCGCACGACCGCGCAATTGTCTGTTAAAGCGACGCAGTGCCGAATCGCAAAAACCCCTTGGGTCATTTGCCAGCGTATTGGTCCGGGTCTTAAGTGGTTAAAAAGACACATGGCCATTGTGAATTTCTTTTCCACAAGCAGGGGTTTCAGCGAGGAGCATTGATAATTGAAAAAAACTAGATAGGCACCTTAACGACCACAACTTACAGGGATGTGCAATGTAATATTAATATAAAAGCACACACTTGATGGACTTGATGGTGTCTTTTTTCAACCTCACCAACTATGTAACTATGTAATGGCAGTCAGGGTGCCACTGTCTAGTCTGTAGAGGTCTGCGCGTACCTCCATTGACATGTTTTCCCAGGAGTTACAGGCAGCATAACGTCCACATCTGTCACATATGCTCAGGGTGAACCTGCTCTCTTCTGAGAAAAACACAGGGCGCCAGTGGTGGACCGGTCAATTCTGGCGCTCAATGGCAAATGCCAATAGAGCTCAATGGTGCTGGGCAGTGAGCAGCTGGCACAGGGCCCACTAGAGGATGTCGGGCCCTCAGGCCACCCTCATGAAGTCTGTTTCTGACTGTTTGGTCACAGACATTCACACCAGTGGCCTGCTGCTCCTGTTCCTCCTTGCACAAAGGAGCAGATACCGGTCCTGCTGATGGGTTAAGGACCTTCTACGGCCCTGTCCAGCTCTTCAGACTATGCTGGGAGACACAGAAAACCTTCTGGCAATGGTACGCATTGATATGCCATCCTGGAGGAGTTGGACTGCCTATGCAACCACTATAGCAGTGATGGTGAATCTTGGCACCCCAGATGTTTTGGAAGTACATTTCCCATGATGCTCAACTACACTGCAGAGTGCATGAGCATCATGGGAAATGTAGTTCCAAAACATCTGGGGTGCCAAGGTTCGCTATCACAGCTCTATAGGGTCTAGGTATCGCCTCATGCTACCAGTAGTGACACTGACCCTAGTCAAATGTAAAAATAGTGAAAAACTGTCAGAAAAAATGAATAGGGAAATAAATCAGTGTCAGTGGCCTTCACCGGTAAAACAATTCCTGTTTTGGAGGTCTCCTCATTGTTGCCCATTTAGTGCACCTGTTGTTAATTTCATTAACACCAACGCAGCTGAAACGATTAAGAACCCCCTCTCTGATACTTAACCGACCAGATCAATATCTCAGGAGTTTAATTGACTTGATGCTATACTCTGAATAAAAAGTGTTCCTTTCATTTTTTGAGCAGTGTATCTTTCCTGCAACAGAAGCTCCATTTGTACTTTCTGGTTAGACAACATTTCTTATAATACAATTAGATTCACTTTTTGTACATTATATGTAAACCCTAACAATGAAATTATTTTTTATTGGCTCCCTTTGGGTTTAAATATTTAAATATATCGTTGAAATAATTTTGTTATATCTGTTCAATACTGAAAAAAAAAAATACCTGTTGATCCGCTAATGTGTTTTGCCTGTGCTCATCTCTCATCAGTTACATTGTTCTCAGCTTTCTGGGGACTATAGAATGCCTCCCTCTATACTAAAGAGAAGGGGGGAGTGTTTGTAGTACTGCTTTAAGGTGATAATGCTACTTTTATATAAATAGAGTATAAAAAGTATGCACTGTCACCCTGGGGCAGGAAGTGTGTTACTGTCAGGTACTGACACAAAGATTTTAGAGTCTAACTTTACTGAACTGATTTTCTGTCAGGACAACATGTCCCAGCATGCTAATTTGTTAGGTCTCATTGACTTTCATTACTCCACTCTGATAGGCCCAAATCGGGTGCCAGGAAGTGGATGTGTTAAAGAAGTGGACCTTGGGATAGATAGTTCTGTTGTCCCTATGCAGAACTTCACTACATTGGCGGGAAACTACAGTTCACAGAAGTCTCAGCAGCAGGAGGGGAGGATGAAGAGAGCATTTGGCACAATCGCCCTGGAAAAGCAGGTCTCCTGGCACCAGTCAGTGAAAAATGCAGATGTGTGTGCGGGGTTCACAGAGCTTGAGTGACGGACCAGTCTACCCTTAATCACATGGAGACCTGGCACGTTTTCCACATTGCTACTGGTTGTCATGAGGTTCTGGACAAGGTCATCATCTGGTTTCTTGCTACTTTAAATCACAGTGGGTTTGCCAGTCAAGACAATCAGCCTTATTGCTGAACTCCCTGCTGGGCAAAAGGGTCACCCAGGTCAGTGCTAGAGAATTTCAATACTTCTGAGGGGTCCCTCATTATTCGAGACCAAGCAATAGAAGTGCCAAAGTCAGTGAGAGGATTGTGTGCCCATCTTTACTTTACTCAGTGAATTCTGAAACAATAGTCCACCATCTTCACTCCCCTTCATATTAGTAAGGCTGTGTTTAATTAACCTGCTCCATTGCTGCCATTGACTGAGGCATATAATCAGCCTAATCTTTGGCTTATTACACTGGAGCAAAGACTCACTCCTTCCTGGTTATTTTTCCTCACTTATCCTGTCACCAGTTCTTTTTCTAACCGCCCTCCCCTGCACCTGTCATCAGTTGAAGAAATATTCCATAGTGTAAACTGCCGCAATCTAACGACGAGAGAGACCCAGAGGGATACAATTAAGTGCACCACCATAAAGGATCCTAATGAAGCCAGCAAATAATAGAAACGGTTGTCCTTGCATACTCTCCATGTATATATATCTATATATATATATATCTATATATATATCTATATATATATCTATATATATAGATATATATATATATATCTATATATATAGATATATATATACTGTATAATTACTGTATATGTACAGTAATACCTCGGATTGCGAATAACTTGGTTATTTAAAAAAATCCTGACTCTGTTTGCGAGCGTTGTCTCGCAAAACGAGCAGCAGGCTTCAAGCCTCTGTGGTGTGCAGTACTTCATTTGGCCTTAGGTGCGGGGGCACCAGTGACACTCGGAGCTGCTCGGATGCACTCGGATCCACTTAGAGCCACCTCGTATGCTGAAGTCTTCTGCAAATGCGCCAGTGTATTTGGTGCATGCACACTTTAGAAAGGGCGTGCTGTGCCGTTTCTAGAGAGGTTGTGTCGTGACTGCCGACTCCCACGTGAATGCGCTGGAGTCGACCAGTCACAGAGCCAGAGTCCTTGGAACCAGAAGGAAGAGGGATGAAGAATGGACGCTTCCAGGCAGCGGGGACAGCAGTGACATAACAGGCTTCAGTTTCAGATGACACTTAATGTGCTACTATGGGTTGCATAGTAGCCCATTATGCTTTACCTTTGCAGGGAAATAAAGAGGAAGTAAATCCCATTAGGGTTTACTTCCTCTTTAATCCCCCAATGGTCTTTCCTGCCCTTCTAGACCGTGAAGCAACACATTCAGAATACATGACTGCACTTTGTTCCGTTACAAAGGCCATTGCGGTTAAGACAAAGCCGTATCATGGCCTAGGCCAACAAGGCCCAGGTCTAGGGCAGCACTTTGCAGGGGGGTGGCACAGAAAGTGTCCCCGCCGACTTGCGCTACACTGTTAGGCCGAGTACACACAATCAGACCGGTTTTATTGCATTTTTTTTTTTTACTACTAATGGCGGTGATCAGCAATTTTTTTCGTGACTGCGACATTATGGCGGACACTTCGGACAATTTTGACACATTTTTGGGACCATTGTCATTTTCACAGCAAAAAATGCATTTAAAATATATTGTTTACTGTGAAAATGACAATTGCAGTTTGGGAGTTAACCATAAGGGGGCGCTGAAGGGGTTATGTATGACCTCATCTGTGTTTCTAACTGTAGGGGGGTGTGGCTGTAGGTCTGATGTCATCGATTGTATTCCCCTATAAAAGAGATCACGCGATCGATGACGGCGCCACAGTGAAGAACGGGGAAGCTGTGTTTACACACAGCTCTCCCCGTTCTTCAGCTCCGGGGACCGATCGCGGGACTGCAGCGGCGATCGGGTCCGCGGGTCCCGCGGTCACGGACACGCGACCCACGGCTGGGCACTGAAATAGGACGTACCTGTATGTGCATGTGCCCAGCCGTGCCATTCTGCCAACGTAAATGTGCAGGAGGTGGTCCTTAAGTGGTTAAAGAAGAACTGTAGGCAACACTTTTTTTTTCACTTTTGATAGAGTAAGGGAAGGTTATAGCCCCTGTCAGTTTATTTTTTACCATCCCTGTCCCATTGCAGAGATTTTCCTTCAATTGCAGAGATTTTCCTTCAATTTCAAACAGAAAGTGAGAGGAAATGCAAATTAAAGGAAATTCCTTGACCACCCCCACCCCCTCCAGGCCCTCAGCCTGCACTTGAAAATTTTAGGGCAGGTCTTAAACAGCAAGGCAGTGGCGTAGCGTGGGGGGCAGGGGAACCGTTGCCCCGGGCGCAACATTTGGAGGAGCGCAGTGACAGGAGGGAGATTAGTTAAGGAGACTGTGAGAGCAGCTATAAAAAAAACATTTGCGGTGCGGTGCGGCACAGCTTAGACTTCAGCGGCGCGGCACGGCCGGTAACACTGAACACTTTGTCTTCAGCTGCGGCATCATCGTCTTCACTCACTCTGCACTGTTCAGTCACTCACTTCAGTGTCCGCAGTGAGTGACTGAACAGTGCAGAGTGAGTGAAGACGATGATGCCAGCATTGCCAATGCCAGGGAATGTGACCGTGCAACGTGCAGAGAGTGGGAGCCCGGATGGGGGGAATTTAGGGCAGCCGAGGGTGGCATCCTCTTTCTCTATTACATGTGACTAAGTCCTCCAGGATCCCCACTCCGCGCAGCACACGTTCTTTTAGCCTGCCCCACAGTGCCGATGTCCACCGCCGCTTCTCCTGAGTGTTGAGTGTTGAGACTCCTGCTGTGCTTGTCACTGTGCTGTAGGGGTCCGGCACTCCAACTCTGCACCGTCATGGCGTCACCGACCACCCCCCCAGGACTGTCGGGAGGAAACCCAGGACAGGAGGAAGAGGATGCAGTATCTACAGACAAAGCCCCAGCCCAATCCTCACCGTCAGCCTGCATAGACACTGTGAGTACCCGCTCTGTTACACTGGTGGTCAGTGTAGTGTAGTCTGTTACAGTGGTGAGTGTAGTGTAGTGTGTGTTGCAGTGGTCAGTGTAGTGTAGTTTGTGTTGCAGTGGTCAGTGTAGTGAAGTCTGTGTTGCAGTGGTCAGTCGGTATGTGCGGCGGGGGTATTGAACGTTTATTTGCGCCCCTGATATGCCCTATGGGCAGCTCAAAGTCCTGTGAGGCTGTGGTGCCATGAGACATGTTGATGCCTTGTCTCTGCTTCTTGTTTATTGGTACTGTTAAAATGATCTTATTGGCTGATATGCCTAAGTGGGCGTGACACACATAGCGATGGAATATTTTCTGCTGTGTCGCCCATGACGGTGAAGTATTCGCTGTTGTGGGTGACATCGGTATTTACCATCACTACGCTACATAATCGAACGTCTGCATGCCTATGTGGGCATAGCGTATATACGCGGTGTGTGACCACTTTTACCGTACGGCCTGCGATCCGTCTGAATGTTTGGATACACCAAACTCCCTCCAGCCAATCCAAAATGGTAGGTGTGGCTGCGCTAGGCTACTTGCCACGCCCGCTCTCCTCCCTCTCAAACTGTCCTGCTGTTTATGCGCCGCCGCTGGCGCGGCGCATAGTAATGACGTCATCACGCTTAGCGTGCGGCCTATATAAACCCAGCTGACAGAACCCATGGTGTACACAACACAGGTTGTGACCCTGGGGCACACACAGACGAGTCATCACAGCAGTAAGTACCTTTACTACACTACGTCAATGCATTCAGCAAATAGCAATGTAATGGTATGTGTTTGCTCTCGCCCCCCTAGCACTTTGTTGTTGGTGCAGGTCACACTGTTGATGCTAAGTGATCTTTCAAACTACGTTTTGGATCCTTCCCCTGCTTGGCTACTTGACTCCGTATATGAACTGGCCCCAGCTGTAACGCCACTATAGGATTGTCCAGGAATATTTGGCTGCTATAGCAAAGACATACTCCTCTTCTGAGGATATGGACATAACAATATATGGGGACATACATGAGCTGACAGATTCACCTATTTATCCACTCTCTCTCTTTTTTATATATATCCCTTTACAGAAATAGGAGCTTATTTCCAACTGCTGTTAATATGGCAGAGCCCCTGGAATCTATCTTGGTGGCTTGATGCAATATATGGTTCTTGGCACTCTGGGACTATCACTATTGATGGTACCATATGGATTACTGGTATGTTTGTTTGGCAGTACTTATTAATTCTATACTACACATACTCTTCACTCTACCTTACTGTGTGCAGTTTCCCTAAAAGAATTTAGATGGCTCTGCTTCTTTCATTCTTTGTTCCGCTTCTATCTGGAGGAACCTCATACAACCTTGTCAACAATAATATACTGTACATTGAAGAATACATTTTCTTTTCATATCAGATCCTTCTACTATGACATATTATGTGACTCTGTTCATAATTGAATATTTTGGCACTCTATCGATGTCCGAAATCTTGTGGATGAATACACTCACTGTGATGCAATAGGTGACGTAGCTACACTGTATTTATATATGTATACATGTAACTATTTTCTCTCATGACTTTTATTTTTCAATTTTGCATTATGTTCTCTTTGCTCTTTTTGTGTTCAAATTATAAATAAAATCCCAATATTGTACTAATGTCATATATATTGTTTCAGATTATACAACAATATCTGTATTCTCCCCAAAAAAATCCTATTTGCCTCGTCCTGAAGAAGCCCAACGGCGAAACGCGTAGGTGACTTCAAAGGATTCGTTTCAATATCTATGAATCTGTAATCCATATGGTTATATCCTATGCTCAATATTATTTTTTTCTATATATTGTAAAATTGTATGTTTTAGTTCTATATTAAAGTATATGTTTTAACGTAGTTCCGCACTGCCTCAAAGTCCGCCATTCTTTTCACTTCGGTGATTAGGTGCTTTTCCCATATATCCAATACACGGATTTGGCAAATGTGAGTGCTTTCCCTGTGTATTTTGCCCTACCTGCTCCTTTCCCTCTTTCACACTCTCCTTCCCCCTCTCCTCCTTTCTTCCTGTTTCTTTCTTTTCCCTTTTTTCTTCCCTCCTTCCCCCTCCTTCCCCCCCCCTCTTTCTTCCCCTTACCCAACTCCTTCCCTATTTTTGATTGCAGTGGTCAGTGTAGTGTAATCTGTGTTGCAGTGGGTCAGTGTAGTGTAGTGTGTGTTGCAGTGGTCAGTGTAGTGTGTGTTGCAGTGGTCAGTGTAGTGTAATCTGTGTTGCAGTGGTCAGTGTAGTGTGTGTTGCAGTGGTCAGTGTAGTGTGTGTTGCAGTGGTAAGTGTAGCGTGTGTTGCAGTGGTCAATGTAGTGTGTGTTGCAGTGGTCAGTGTAGTGTAGTGTGTGGTGAAGTGTGTATTGTAGTGGACAGTGGTCAGTGTAGTTATCAGTTTAGTGTAGTGTGGTCAGTGTAGTGTCCATTGTAGTGGACAGTTTAGTGTAGTGGTCAATGTAGTGGACAGGTAGGTCAGTGTAGTGGTCAGTATAGGAATTAGGTTAGTCAGTGTAGTGGTCAGCACTGGAATCGGGTAGGTCAGTGCGGTGGACAGTTAGGTAAGTGTAGTGATCAGTCTAGGAATCATATAGGTCAGTGTAGAGGTTAGTGTAAAGGTCACTGTAGGAATTTGGCTGGTCAGTACTATTGTAGGAAGGGAAGGGACTCAGGGAGTGCTAAAAGTCCATATGTTAGGGGGGGCGCAAATTTCTTGTCTTGCCCCAGACGCTGACAACCCACGCTACGCCACTGCAGCAAGGGGCGTGGTCTTGACAGAAAGGGGGTGCACAAGTTTAGTCAGGCCTAGAGCAGCACAAAACCTAAATACACAATTGGGTTAAGGGGTATAGGAGCTCTGTAATGGTGTATTACAAGCTGTCCACCTTTGACCACTAGTGTTAAAAGAGTAAGGGCTAAATTATAATCTATAAAAATATATCACCCACCTCCAGGGGCGGACTGACAACTCATGGGGCCCCCGGGCAATAGGAGATTATGGGGCCCCCCAGCAAGCTGCATGCTGTGGGGGCACTCGATAGGAGGGAGGGGCCAGTAGCAGCGAAGAGGGACCCGAGAAGAGGAGGATCTGGGCTGATCTGTGCAAAACCAAATGCACAGATGAAGTAAGTATGACATGCTCGTTATTTAACCGCTTGCCGACCACCCACCGTAGTTTTACGGCGGGAGGTTGGCTCACTGCGCAAAATCACGTAATATAACATGATATAACGTGATTTTGCATTGCGACCACTAGGGGCACACGCGATCGCTCGTGACAGAGCAAGAACACATAGCTCCCAGTCCTTTCAGGGGGAGAAATGACTGATCATCTGTTCATACAAAGTATGAACAGTGATCTCTAATTTCCCCTAGTCAGTCCCACCCCCCTCTTCAGTTAGATTACAATGAGGGAACATAATTAACCCCTTGATCACCCCCTAGTGTTAACCCCTTCCCTGTCAGTGAAATTTTTACAGTAATTAATGCATTTTTATAGCACTGATCACTATAAAAATGCCAATGGTCCCCAAAATGTGTCAAAAGTGTTGGATGTGTCCGCCATAAGGTTGCAGTAGCGACCTTATACACACACACACACACACACACACATTAAGCATATACGCACACACATTAAGCATATACATACATACACACACACACACATTAAGCATATACATACACACACATTAAGCATATACATACACAAATACATACAAAAACACACACACACACACACACATTAAGCATATACATACATACATGCATACAAACACACACATTAAGCATATACATACATACACACACACATTAAGCATATACATACATGAATGAATGAATGAATGAAAACTTGTATAGCGCGGCACATGCGAACTGAATCGCCTCTGGGCGCTTGTTGTTCCTGTCTCCTTTGATATCAAAAGAGAAAAGTCTTGACCTTTTTCCTAAATGCTAGGTGGTTCTCCTCCAACCGAATGCTGGTTGGTAAAGCGTTCCATAGTCTGGGACCTTGGATCGCGAATCTTCTTTCTCCTTTGGACTTGAAGTTGGCTTTCGGAACCTGGAGCAGGTTCTGATTCGTGGATCGCAAAACGCGATTGGGGTTATGAGCTTTTATTATTTCGCATAGATATTGGGGGGCATTCCCATGGACACATCTATGCGTAAGACATAGAGCTTTGAAAGCAATTCTGTCTTTAACTGGCAGCCAATGAAGGGCTCTCAGTGAAGGTGAGATAGATTCCCAGGGTTTTTTCCCAGTCACAAGTCTGGCGGCCGTATTCTGAACGACTTGCAGACGAGCGATTTGGTACTTGGGGAGGCCGAGGTAAAGGGCATTTGCATAATCCAGCCTGGAGTTTACAATAGCTCCCACCACGACCGCTAAATCTTCTTTGGGGATGAACGGAGTGAGTCTACGTAGTAGGCGCAGTAGATGGTGAGATCCGCTGACCACTGATCCTATTTGTGCGTCCATTGTCATAAAGGAGTCAAAAATGACCCCTAGGCTTTTGACTTTGGCGCTAGGGGTGATGGTTTTGCCCAAAATAGGCGGGGGGGTCCACACTGTTGAAAGTTGATTCCTGTGCTTGGCGTGAAACAGAAGAAGTTCTGTTTTCGCTCCGTTGAGTTTAAGATAACTCTTTGTCATCCAGTCTTCTATCAAAGAGAGGCATGTCTCTAGATTGAGGTGGTGATCCTGTCTGTTGCAAATGCGGAAATAAAGTTGCGTGTCGTCTGCGTATGAGTGATAGAGCAGTTTTTGGCTGCTGATAATCTCAAAAAGAGGACGGAGATAAATGTTAAACAGCACTGGTGACAGAGGCGATCCTTGAGGGACTCCGCATGTTATTGTGCGTTTTTCAGACATAAAAGGGCCTAACTTCACTGTTTGCGATCGGTTTTCCAAAAAAGAGGAGAACCAAGATAAATCGCTTTCTGCGACTCTGGCTACTTCAGCAAGCCGAGTCAGTAACAGATTATGGTCTACAGTGTCGAAAGCTGCACTTAGGTCCAACAGAACCAGGAGACAAGATTCTCCTTCGTCTGCGGCCTTGAGAACATCGTCCCATACTTTCAGCAATGCTGTTTCCGTCCCATGTCCGGGACGGAAGCCTGATTGCAATGGGTCAAGTAGCTTGTAGGTATCTAGATGCTGTTGCAGCTGTTGTACCACTACTTTTTCCATTATCTTAGAGAGTACATTGAGGCTTGTTATGGGACGGCGGTGGAGTGGGTCCTTGGGGTCCAGGGAGGGTTTCTTCAGGATGGGCTGGATTATACCCTCTTTCAACTGTGAGGGCACTATGCCCTCCAAGAAAGACTGGTTGATAAGCTGCGTGATGGGAGGAGCCAGGATGTAGGCGCACTCCTTCAGCAGTTTTGTGGGGATAATGTCATTAGGTGCTGTGCCATTTCGCAAAGCCCCAATGATATTCTTAGTGGCCTCGATGGAGATGGGTTCCAGGGTGAACTTACCTGATATAGGGGAATTACTATGGGTGTAGTGTGAGAGGCTGCAGGGGGGGCTGCGGGGGGTATTGTTCTGCTGAATGCTTTCACGGATTGCCTCAATTTTATTAATGAAGCAATCCGATAGTTCATTGCAAAATTCTTGTGTGTCTGTATTGGGGGCTTCAATACATCCTGGTTTCATGGTCTGAGTGACCATCTTGAAGAGTTCGCGGGGGCGGTTTATGGCACTGTTGATAGCTTCCGAAAAATAATTTTTCTTGGCTTGGAAAATTTCTTTGTGGTATTTTCTTGTCGCCGCCTTGTAGATGGATAGGTTTAGCTCTGAAGAACATCTTTTCCAGGCAGATTCTGCCCTTCTGCGTTCTTGCTTCAGTAACGACAGCTGGTTGTTAAACCAGCTGCGGTTATTTTTCCGGATGTGGGTCTTTCGTTTCGGCGCTACCAAGTCGGCTGACTGTAGCATGGCCGAATTTATGGCATCCAGCGTTTCAACAGCTGTTTGATGCGGCTGAATTGTTTCTATTTTTTCCCTTAACGTAGTTTTGAAGAGTTCCGAATGGAGCTTCTTCTGACATCTAGTCCAGTGAGTTGTCACTGGATTTGATGTTTTTGTTGCTGGGGGAATTGTGGATATAATGAATTTAATTGCATGGTGGTCTGTCCATGGCAACTTTTCATTTTCCCAAATTTTTATTTCCAGAGCTTGTCTGAAAATAAGATCAAGTGTGTGACCTGAAGCATGTGTGGGTCCACATACTAGTTGCTGTGACCCTAAATCTACCAGGTGGTTAATACAGGCATCGGCAATGGGGTCTTGTGCGGAATTGGCCCAAAGGTTGAAATCCCCGAGCAGCAAAAAATGTTTGCTGTTAAGGGTATAAGTGGAGAAGAAATCCGTCCATGATGGTAGCAGCTGCGATTTTGGGCCAGGTGGCCTATAGCAGAGCAGAATGTGGATGGTCTCCTTTGAAATTGTTTGCAGTTGTAGCGTAAGGGTTTCCATGAATGGAAGAGGATTTTGAAGGATTGGTTTGGTGATTGCAAGCTGAGTCTTGTAAATCACCGCCAGGCCCCCTCCTCTTTGCCCTATTCTGTTTTCCGTTATAATACGGTAGTTTTCTGGCACCAGTTCTCCTAGAATGGTGTTACAGTCGGCTGTAAGCCAGCTCTCTGTAATGAAGAGGCAGTCTAAATCGTATTGTAGTATAAAATCATGGATTTCTAATCGGTGTTTTACTGCCGATCTTGTATTAATCAAAGCACAGGATATGTGCTTCGGTTGGGATGGATGACTAGATTTTTTGATAGTCGATCGTCGATCAATTCTCAAAATTTTCTCAGATCTTAGGGCCTTTTTGGTGACGGCTGGTAGCACTGCGGAAAATCGCCTCAGACCCCAAATGGTTTCTGCTGAATACCGCAGCCTCGCCATGATGCCCGTCATCAGGGGGGGGGGGGGGGCGGCGGTGGTTGGATGGTGATGGAGGGGGGATTCAACTGAATCCTCTCTCCTGGCTTTGGTCCAGAGGAAGGCAAAAAAACCCTGGCCAAGCTACGCCAATATGCTGGGGCAGGGAAAAAAATTCCTTCCTGATCCCTGAAAGGCGATCGGTCCGACCCTGGATCAAATACTATTATGGTTTGGGGGACTTGGGGTAGGAGATGTCTCTGATTGCTAGGGGGGGGTGTACTAAGACAGCCGCCGGCCTGGCACAAAAACCCAGGCCGGGGGGCTATCTGTGGGGAGGATTGGCAGCAGAGGTGGCTATTTAGGGGTGGATGGGGTCCTCCAGGGGTGAGGGGGGGTGTACTGGGCAGATGCTGGGCCTGGATGTGATGCGCCGCTAGGCCGCGGATGAAGCCGCGGCCTTTCCTAAGCCGCGGCTGCCGCGGACCTAGCAAGGTTGGCGCGGAGCATCGAAAAAACGGCCTGGAATCGACGGCGGTGGGTGGGGGGCGAGGGGATGTGGAAGGGGTGCCTCGAGCCTGTAAAGGGGGAGATGATTACAGGTCTTAACGCCTGTCTCCCGGGATCCGATGCCGCGGCTTGTCCTGAAAAGGACGGCCGCCCTCAGTCCCGGGGGGACTCACCTTCAGGAGGGGAGGAGGAGTGCTGGGGGAGACAGGAGAAAAAGCTGGCCGGGTTCAGGTCGGTCCGTGCAGAGGCTGATGGTGGAGCTGTAGCTGGGCTGAGCAGGGCTGAATTAGACCCCGTCTAGCCTATCTACCTGACTACCTCCTAAACCTGCCTGGAGCTATAGCACACACGCTCCTACTCTAGGAACGTGCGCCGTGTGGAGCTCCTGCTGCTAGTCCAAGGCCTCACATTATGCATATACATACATACATACACATTAAGCATATACATACATACACACACACATTAAGGGCCAGATTCTCATAGAATTCCGGCGGCGTAGCGTAAGCCAGTTACACTACGCCGCCGCTGCTTGCTGGAGCAAGTGCTTGATTCTCTATGCACTTGCTCCCGAGGTTTCGCTTACGTCGCGTAAATCGCGCAGCGTAAACCCGCGCAATTCAAATGGGGCGGCTTGTATTTAAATTAAGCGCGCCCCCGCGTCGAACGAACTGCGCATGCGCCGGCCGGGGGAAAAGCCCAGTGCGCATGCTCCAAAGGACGTCACATTTTCTCAATGTAAACGACGTAATCGCAGCGTACGCCAGCCCCATTGAGAATCGACGTACGCAAACGACGTAAACGACGCACAACACGACGCGGTCCCGAGGCCATACTTAACATGGCATCCGACGGGACACGACGGCATCCGACGGGACCTCGTAAGGTTACTCCACATAGAAGCTGGGGTAACCTTACGCGGACGAAAACGACGTAGGCGACGACGGGGCGGCGTAAAAGCGATAGAGAATCGGCGTACTACTTCATTTGCATATGCAAATGAAAAAACAACGTAAAGGCCACCTAGTGGCCGGAGTTGTCATTACATCTACGATCCGAAAGTGTAATTGTATTACGCTTGTCGGATGTAGAAGCGTATCTATGCAAAAGTGATGCTCAGCATCACACGCATAGATACGAGCCAAAAAAAAAGGCGATACGACGGGGTATCTGAGATACTCCGTTGTAACGCCTCTGAGAATCTGGCCCACAGTATACACACTTATCATCTAGAAATCAGCCTAATTGAACACTCTGTTGCCCCCATCTCCTGGCATGCTGGGACTTGTAGTTCCACAGCAGCTCATCAACACATTCATCGGTAATACAGGAGAGGAGGCTGTGCCTGTGTATTGGTGGGCAGGTAATCTGTAGGGAGATGTAGCAGAGATTAGGGGAGAAGTTCAGAACATGCTTCCGCCAGAAGAAGTGCACTTCTCACACACAGAGAAACGATTTAACAGCCTCAGAAACAACAGGAGCTTTGCTAGAGGAAACACAGCCTCCCCCTCCCCCTCTCCAGAGAAAGCACTGATAAAACAACATTTTACTTACCTTGCATCATCCCACACTCCATGCTGTGTCCCGCCTCCCTCTCCTCTCCTCCAGATGTCGGCAATCTCCTGCTTTGTATTCAAAGAATCTAGCAGGGGAAGGGGGGCGTGTACACCATGTTCCCATTGGCTGAAGAGGTAGTGGAGGGGTGGAGCAGCTATTGCCTCCGAAATCTCACTTCAAAATGATGTCGGTGTCAGACAATTCAGGCACAGATGTAAAAATACACTGATTTTTACAATCTGTCCCTGATTTTTCTAAGGCTGGCAACCCTGATGGGGCCCCCTAGTGGCATGGGGCCCTCGGTCACTGCCCGAATGACCGAATGGTCAGTCCGCCCCTGCCCACCTCTGAATTAAAAAAAAAAATGTATAAATAAGTCACCATTATCACATGTCCTGTGACTGACTTTTCCAGCACAGTGAAATTTGGTCTGTAAAGTGATAGCACAAATGTTAGTCCAACACCACATGTGAGGATGAGAACTTAAGAGTTTGTCATTTTAATTTATTTGTCATTTTTTTTTTATATTGAGAAGCAAAACACAAGTAGCCAAAAACATAATCGCTTGTTAACAGAAATAATATATTTTTGGTTTACCCTTACGCACCAGCTTGCCCAACATGGTGTTTAGCATTACAGCTGCTAAAAGCTCGATAAAAATTGATCCACATGTTAAAAAACTGCTTCATAAGCTTTTTGCACTAGATGAGAATACTAAACTACTTTAAGCTTTAATTTTGATTTGTTGCTTTTGGTTAAAACACTTCATTCAGCTCATATTTTTGGCTCTTCTATAATCTCCAGGACCATGCTAGTTGAGATTTGCTTCATCACTTATTCTTCCTTGTCATTGTCCAAGGTACTGAAAGAATTCCCAAGTTGTATATTTATTCAAGTAATCAGAAGACCAGAGCAGGGTTGTTGTAGAGATCTTGATCTCCTGATCAAGTAATGTTTTACATCATCCAGGGAGAATTACAATTTCTAGCATTTGAAGCTTGCTGAGAATGTAAACAGAATTGCACTTGTCTGATTTAAAAGGGCTTGTCAGTAAAAAAAAAAACAGTAGAAACAATTGAAAAAAAATATTTATTATGGACATAACTTATTTGCAGGAAATGTGTTTGAATAAAAAAATACCCAGTAAAATCAATTAAAAAAAATGAAAGAAAGGGATGACATCACTGGCCCTTTCCGTGGGATTCTGGAAGAGTCAATAATCCCAAATCCCATGCAAATGCTAAAGCATCTTGTAGAGAGTTATAGGATCCTGAGCTTTTCAAGGGTCCCGAAGTGGTAAAAAGTTATGTCACTATAGGTTCCCAGGAACCTATAGATTAATGCAAGGTCAGCTATGTACATAACTATGGGTCCCCATACTCTCAACTACAGATTTTTTTCCCCATTCCAGATAACATAGTGAAGTTTTTCAAATCTTCTGCCAGCAAAGTCTCTGACCACCTACAGAAAGTGAAGACAATTTACAGTAAAAAATAGCTCCCTCTCTTTCAGTTGCAGAGGGCAGTTCACAAAGGAGGTAACATATTTTAATCCACAGCATTCAATGAGATCCTAAGTTCCAATGTGATTTTTATAGCAAAGATTTTTTCTTACAATAACATCTCCCTATAGCTGGAGGAGTACAAAAGCATAACATTTCAGCAAACCTACATGTTCAGATGTACTCCCAAGCCTCAAAAGAGAGATTCAGTTCAGTTTTTCTCCCTCTCACCATCGGTGAGTTCAATCCACCGAAGGCAACAACATATCAGTCGGGTATAACTGAAATCCAAAATTTAACAGAGGGAACAGAATATTTATTTCTCTTTTTATTCTGAACATGACTTTTGCAATGAAGGCACGTACCCCAGCCAGAGAATCCACTAAATAAATTATAGAAAGAGGGCATTGCCAGACTGCCAAACTGCTCAAACTCAAACTTCAGAAAGGGGCACAAGCAGAAGTCTTAAGGGTTATGTTACACAAACCATCTTTTCATTTATTGTCCATTTAAAGCCACATAAATACTATAAAGTCAGATAAGCATTACAACCTTAATTTTCATAGACTTACCATTTTCTTTTTACAGCAACCATGCAGTCCAATAGTCCCCATTGATATGTAGGCATTTGCAGTTTGCTGTCTCCACTGCAGTTGGCGCTCAACTGCAGCAGCAATGCAGGGAGGGGGGAAATCTTTGTCTGTTAGGGACAATACTACTGATAGGGAAAAGTTCCTGACAAGAAGGGAAAGCTTAGGGTCCCTGGATACCTTCCTGTTTGGGCATTAGACGGCCAGGCCACATTTCGTCCCCTCTCAACAGAAGCTGTTGGTTCAGCTGGAACCTGCTTCTTCTTGTCATTGGACACTGTGAGTGTGCCCAGCTGGGTATCTGCACTACCTGGACTATTGTGAACTGTTGCTGCATTACTTCAATACAAGTTTTATATTGCACCTGATTGTGATTTTTTTCCTCTGTACCACTCTGTACAATCATCAACAGATAAATCAAATGTTCTTAGTAACAGACCTGGTCTGAGACACTGCATTTCTTCAATACAAATCTGTATTGGGACACCACCGATGAGGGGGGTGGCTATTAGTCATCTATGCCAACATAGATCGCTTCAGTAGGAGAGCTTATAGCAGCATTTTCAGAACAAAAAAGTATTTTAACTAGTTGTGGACTTAGATGACCTAGAAACACATAAAAACACAGTCACTTCCAGCGCTGCCTTTCTTAGATAGGGTAATCCGATGGAAACTTCAGAAAAGACAAAATGGAAGGCGCGCATACCTAGTGTATTACCAATGACAATTTAATGAATAAAGTCCATAAATCCACATAGCTATACCATGTGTAATGGTCCTGCACATGTCCATACGTTGTGTGATTTTTCTGGCTCAATTGAGAGTTGTTTTTTGTGAGTACCCACTTTTTTTGGATTTCATTCATTAAGTTGTCATTGGTAATGCACTAAGTGTGCACGCCTTCCATTTTGTCTAAGATGAACTAGGTTTGTTCAAAAAACTTAATTGAAGTATAATATTATTGCTACAGTGCCTTGAAAAAGTATTCCACATTTTGTCAAGTCACAACCAAAAACATAAAAGTATTTTATTGGGATGTAAAATACAAAGCGGCACATAATTGGCACATAATTGTGAAGTGTAAGGAAAATGATAAATGGTTTTATTTTTTTTTACAAATAAATATCTAAAAAGTGTGGCATGCATTTGTATTCAGCCCCCTTGAGGCACAATTGCATACCTATCAAGACTTGGCCGTCCACCTAAACTGACAGGCCGGGCTAAGAGAGCATTAATCAGAGAACCAGCCAAGAGGCCCATGGTAGCACAGGAGGAGATGCAGAGATCCACAGCTCAGGTAGGAGAATTTGTCCACAGGACAACTATTATGCCGGAAATTCTGACAAGAAAAAATTGAGAGCAGGTTCTCTATTTTTCCAGAAAACCCACTCGTCTGTATGCAATTCTGACACACAAAAAAAACATTCATGCTCAGAATCAAGCAGAAGAGCCAAACTGCCTATTGAACTTCATTGATCTTGGCTCGTCTTACGTCTTGTACGTCACCGCGTTCTTGACGGTCGGAATTTCCGACAAGATTTGTGTGACCCTGTGTATGCAGCACAAGTTTGAGCCAACGTTCCGTCAGAAAAAATCCAAGGTTTTCTTGTCGGAATTTCCGATTGTGTACGCGGCATTAGTCGTGTATTCCAAAAATCTGGTCTTTATGAAAGGATAGCAAGAAGAAAGCCATTGTTGAAAGAAAGCCATAAGTCGTCCCATTTGCAGTTTGTGAGAAGGCATGTGGGGGACACAACAAACATGTGGAAGGAGTTACTCTGGTCAGAATAGACCAAAATTCTACTTTTCAGCCTAAAAGCAAAACGCTATGTGTGGCAGAAAAAAACACTACACTTTACCCTGAACACATCATTCTCACTGTGAAACATGGTGGTGGCAGAAACATGTTGTTGGGATGCTTTTCTTCAGCAAGGAGAGGGGAGCTGATCAGAGTTGATGGAAAGATTGATGGAGCCAAATACAGGGCAATCTTAGGCCTCGTACACACGACCAAGGAACTCGTCGGGCGAAACACATAGTTTTCCTCGTCGAGTTCCTTGTTAGGCTTGTCGAGGAACTTGACAAGCTTGCTTTGCGTACACACGTTAAAGACTAAATCTCCTCGTTCTCAAACGTGGTGACTTTAATACATACAACGGCAGGGGCTGCTTTTGCTAATCTTATGCTACTGCGTGTTAGGAAAAAGTTTGGTAAGAGACATTTGCACTTTTCAGTCTGTTACAGCGTGACAAATGTGCTATTTCCATTACAAATACTACTTTTACTGAAGGTGCACAGGTTTCTAAGCATACACACGCTCGAGTTTCTTGTCGAAAAGCAGCCAGACGAGAAACACGACGAGCCAATTTGGACTCCCGTCGAGGAAAAAGAGAACTTGCTCTCTTTTTTGCTCGTCGAGTTCCTCGACAGTTTCCTTGATGAAAAATGTACACACGACCGGTTTCCTCGGCAAAAAAGCTCTCCCACCAGGCCTTAGGAGAAAACCTGTTTGAGTCTGCAAATGACTTGAGACCGGGGCAAAGGTTCACCTTCCAGGAGGACAATGACCCTAAACATACAGCCAAAGCTACAATGGAATGGTTTAAATCAAAGCATATTAATGTGTTAGAATGGCCCAGTCAAAGTCCAGACATAAATCCAATTGAAAATCTGCGGCAAGACTTGAAAATTGCTGTTCACAGATGCTCTCAGTCCAATCTGACAGAACTTGAGCTGATTCACAAAGAAGAATGGGCAAAAATTTCACTCTCTAGAAGTGCAAAGCTGGTAGAGACATACCCAAAAAGACTTGCAGCTGTAATTGCAGCGAATGGGGGTTGAATACAAATGCACCCCACGCTTTTCAGAAATGTATTTGTAAAAATAAATCGAAAATCATTTATCATTTTCCTTCCACTTTATAATTTTGTGCACAATGGTGCGTTTGATGGGCACAGTGGCTGCATTCGATAGGCACAGTGGCGGCGTTTGATTGGCACAGTCGTTGTGTTTGATGGCACAGTGTCTGCGTTTAATGGCACGGTGGCTGCGTTTGATGGGCACAGTGGCTGCGTTTGATGGGCACAGTGAGGCTGCAATATTTTTTTTTTTTTCAGTTTGTTTGTGCCCCCAAAAAATTTGATCACCAGCCACCACTGATCCCTACACCTCACTAGAGAAGGGACATCTCTCTATTATGCTCCACAAAAGTGTTCTCAGCTACTCAGTTTCCTCCTACATCATGCCAAGGTATTTCCACATATGCATAAAAAAGGGAAGGAATGGAAAACAGTCAACCTCCAGTTTTCCCACTGCAAATTTATCAAACTAGCAAATTACTTTCTTTCTGGCACACACACATTTATCTGAGATGATGATTTTGCTAGATGTTTCAGATCATACCCAGATAGCACTAGTTTGACAACCCCACAAGCTTATAATTTCTGTAAAAAATTGATGTAGTTTACATAGTGTTAGCATTTAAATAATTCAAAAATGAAAGTTATTATTTTAAAGTTGTCAGCAAGGAAACTGTCAAGTACTTCTGCTGAGGTCAATGAATTTCAACCCTGCCAGCATTGGTGCTATTGAAGTGGATACTGTCACAATGGTAAGCTTGCTAATTCTTATTGCATCAGACTACAGAACAGGATGTTTTTTTCCCAACACCAGTCTAATCATGTAGCGCACAATGAGAGAAGAACCTAATTAAAAATGAAATGAAGATATAGGCTCGTAAAACTGTTGAATGAAGTTTATCTTATTTCACTTCACACGAGAAGGCAGTGTATTATCTTATGTTATCTGTCTCTATGTGCCGTGCTAAATGCTGAATAAATTATATTTTCTCCTCTATCTCTCATTCATTTTATTTCACACTTGGTAGATATGTTCCCCAAATTATATTAGAGGTTCTTGTACGGTGACTGAGAAGTGTATTTTCTGATCAACTGTGTATAATGAATTATAGCTTGTTTCATCCTACTGACAGGTATCCATACACAATACAATATGATTATACTATCTTTTCTAGATCTACCAACAACTGTGTAAGGTCACAGCCTGCCTGATTTAATTGTATATTTAGGCAGGTCCTTCCATTGAATAATTTAAAAAAAGCTCTCTAGCAGTACACACTGGGCATGTGCAGCCTGACTCCAGTACCGCTATCTTATCCAGACCTGTTTTGGAGACAATGCAAGAAGGGGAGGATCTGTGCATACAGGATCAAAACAGCCTTGTTTACACAATGCAGATGATTAACCCCTTAGGTTCCACATTGAGTATAACAAGCATGCTTTACTGTATATACAGACTGATTTTACTGTAGTGGGTTTAGCAACACTTTAATAAGCAGTGTAAAAAACATTGATTAAAGGTTATTACATTCTATCAGATTCAGGCTTACAGTGCCGGAAAATTCCAGCTGCTGTAGGAGCTCAAGATAACAATGAAGGGTACTATCAGGGGACTTCCACTTTGGAACTGAATGGGTTTATAGTTTTGTGTCTATGCAGACACTCTAATAATATTTTAGACCCATATGACATAACATTGGGGGTGACTGATTTGAAATGTCAGCCGCTGAACTATGCAAATCGAATACTTCCTTGTCAAATTGTAATACTGAATTTCTTCTGAATGTAAGAGCACAGAGTCGCTTAATTTACAGAAAACCTTACACTCTCTCGGCACCACCGCCAATTTATAGAATGCCTTGTATTTCTTCTAGAATGCAAGACATTCTCTGATTGAACGAGGTGGGGATTGTGATGTTCCTATCTCATCTCTCCGCCTCATCCAATCAGGAAACGCTTGTATTAATATAAAACAAATGTTTTGTGAAAGGCAAGTGAGTGACCTCCTTTGGTCACTATGCAAATGGCAGCCAGACAGTAGAGGACCAGTGAAGTCACTGCGTAGTAGCGGCGACTACTACAGAGGTTTTCAGCTTCCACAATGATCACCCGTGGTGTGTTATACACATAATTACATTGGTCTAAGATGGACCAATGTGCAAATCATATTCAGAGCTCAGCTTTAAATATAGTCCTGTTTTAAATCATAGAAATCCCCACTCCACGCTAAATAATATAATCAAACGCCAAATCCAAGATCCTAAAGTAAAAATTGTCATAGTAATAACCCCTCTAAATAAATATATGCAAGGATATCCCTTGTTTCATACTAGAAGGTATAAGCATAGTATGAATTAAAGAGGAGATCCAGGCTCCCCCAGAAACATTTAAAGTTTACCTATACAAATAAGGACACTTACCTGTCAAGGGATCCAGTGATGTGCTCACCAGAGCCGATTCTTCGATTGACCTGGAGTGTAGGAGTTTCCTACTGCGCGTGCATGAGCTGTGCTGCACCTTGTGAATGGTTTCATAGTCTTCTGGGACCTGTCATGTGTCCCAGAAGACTGCTAGGGAAGGAGGGGTGGCCGAACATCCGGCTTTAGATCACAATGGCACATCTGACCTGAACTGGGAGCGAGTACCTGTCAAAACCGGGTAACCGCTTCCCCTAAAAAGTGTCAAATGTGGCAGTGGAGTGGGGGAGGATGCAAACAATCACAGCGGCCCCTTTTGGCTGAAGCTCCACTTTAAGGGATAGCCTTATATATTTTAATAATTTACATTTTTATTGAAAATAATAGGCACGATGTAACCTTGCAAAACCTTCAATGAAACAGATTACAGAGAAAGTTTACAAGGTCAGTTTTAATGAGGTAAAGCTATGCTGACTAGACATGTGCACAACAAAAAATGTTGTTTTGTTTCGGTTCTTTTCGTCTCGTTTCCGTAGATTCGTAAGGATTCGTAATTTCGTAAAAGCCGCAAGTTTTCATATTCGGACTTGTTCGTATTTTCTTAACAGTTTTATTTTCGTTAATACTGAATGATTAGTAATTCTGTCTAATTTATTTTCTTTGATTCGAAATTTGTAATTTTGTTTTGTTTATTCAGTACACTACTTATAATTTAGTTTGTTATTTTTGTGAGATTGCCTTTTCCATTGATTCGTAACATTGTTTTGTTTTCGCTGATTCGTGTCTACTACTGTGCTTCGAATGGATTTATACTTTCGTAAATACATTGCGGTCATTCGCAATCTCGTATTTTAGTTTTGTTTTCAACACGCGGCTATAGCCTCCTGCCATGCTTCAAATGCATTCGTTCTTTCGTAAATACATTCGTAATGTATTTAAGTTTTGTTTTCAATGCCCGGCTATAGCCTCCGCTCTTGTACGCCATACTGAGAGGGTGTATCTTGCTTAATTTATAATAAGTCTTGTACTTACTCCCAGTCCACTCCCTCAGTCACAAGACCTGACACAGTCTCCTCCTCAACTGAATCTAAAAAGATTCAGTAATGCATTGTAACACAAAAGTGATAAGCTGATTGGCTAAGATATTAAGTAAGATACATCACTCACTACACTGCCCATTCAAAAGAACGATTCGAAAACACGAAATTATGAACAGACAAAAAAACGAATTTATGAACATACGAATGAAAATACGAACATACACTTATAAGATACACTTTCTTACACTGTTCATTCAAAAGAACGAATCGAGAACACGAACAAACGAAATTACGAACATACAAATAAACGAAATTACGAACACAAATTACGAACAGACAAAGGATTGCAAATACAGAATGCAAATCATTCGTTATAGATGTAATTTTTGTTCCTTTACTGTTTCGGTGTTTCGTATTTTCGGAAGTTTGTCCATTCGTAAGTTCGTATTTTCGAATGTTCATTATTTTGCTTATTCGTAATTTTCGTATTTTGGCTCTTTCAGCTATTCGGATGTTCAGATTGACCCGAATGTACGAATACTAACAAATTCGTACGAAAATACATTAGTTATGAACCAAATCGCACATGTCTAATGGTGACTTCAATTATTGCTCTGCTGTACAGTACCATGTGATTCTCTACAATGCACTGCGATAAAATACAGCATGTCTGCAATTTATTGCAGCATGCTGCAGCTTAGCTCTGTATGGCATTTCAGTGTGAATGGGAGGACAAGTATTTTAAAGTGCAGTAAAACACATGTCAGTGTGCTTGGATAGGGAGGGTTATAACCCCTATAGTGTTTATTTTTGCCACAGTTGTCCCATTGGGAGATTAACCTTCACTTCCTGTCCCAAAGCCTAAATAGGAAGAGAGAAGAAATATCTGCAAATTTAAAGAATCTCTTGGGGACCCCCCATGTCACCAGACCTAGTGTCCCCATTGGATTATTTCCCCTCTATTACTTTTCTAGGGACAACCCAAATATGTAATTTTCTTTTACTTTTATCGATAATAGTAAACAGGACAAATAGAAAGCCCTAACAAGGCCACAGACAACAATACAAAACTGACAGGTATCCTTAATATTCTTCCCTCTAACCAAAACTAAGTAAAAAGCTGTGCCTTTAGTTATATTTTAAATCACCCTCAATCACTCGCAAGCAAAATCTTTTTTATTTTTTATTTTCACATGACAGTATTTTTGTGAGTGTTCACCTACCTTTACCTCATTAATTAAGCCATTGGTTCCCAACCTCATGCCGCGTACACACGGTCGTTTTTTGCGATGAAAAAAAACGACGTTTTTTAAAACATCATTTAAATTGACCGTGTGTGGGCAAAACGTCGTTTTTTGTCTTAAAAAAAACGACCAAAAAAAAATTCCAACATGCTTGAATTTTTTGTGTCGTTTTTCAAAACGTCGTTTTTTGTTTCACAAAAAGTCACCGTGTGTAGCAAAAACGTCGTTTAAAACGACGTTTTTCAACCCGCGCATGCCCAGAAGCTAGTTATAAAGCGAGCTTCAATGGAAAAGAGTGGTGAACGTAACCTCGCTTTTTGTGAAAAAACGATGGTGTGTATGCAACATCGTCTTTGAAAAGTGACGTTTCAAAAACGTCGTTTTTTACTTCACAGAAAACGTCGTTTTTTTTCATCACAAAAAATGATCGTGTGTACGCGGCATCAGTCCTGAAGTACCCTTGACAGGTCATGTTGTCAGGATTTTCTAATGTAAGCAAAGTGAAAATTTACTTTGCAAAGTGAATATGCTCTACTCTTTTAGTGACACAACCCCTGTGACACGCAGACTAGGAATGATAGGATTAGTACTGCTTGCATATGTGCTAAAACGGAAGTTGCTGACAAAGGGAAGATTAACTTATTGGTCTGCTGCTGCTTCTTCACTCTACAATCACAGGGGTGGGAGTTGACCAAGTGATATTGCCCACCGTAGAAAAGTCAGGTCACCAGCCCATCTCTGTTGTCTTGAAAGATTAGATGGGCAAAATTACAAAAGTATAACAATTATTAGAAATAAAAAACACAAACAGTGGTCTATACCTCCAAATTTTTTGAGATGGGAATGAGGGACACCTATCAGCAAAAGTATGCAGACATTGGACACACCCCCTTAAAGGAGAATTGTACAAAAAAACAAGATCGGTTAAACCCAGAAGGGCTTTTTTACCACTACTATTCCTTTACATTGGCTTTTGGCATTTACAAATGCAGCAATTTTGAAATAAGGTGAAAGGTTTGGCGCTAGAAAACACTTTTTCAGACTAAAATAAGGGACAAATGAGGAGGAATGAGGGACAGAGGGACATTTCTCCAAATCAGGGACAGTCCCTCAAAATATGGGACAGTTGGGAGCTATGGTGGTCATTGGATCCAAAAAGGAAAAAAAAGCAGGATAAAATGACATTATTGCACAGCATCTATACATTGTATGTAGTGTATCTCTACAGGGAGAGAATGTGATTTCTACACATAAAATGTATATCAATATCAAACCTTTGAGGTAAAAAATTGTTCCGCATGGCTATGATTCTCTAAGTTTTATTACAATAGACAAGTTATGCTTTTGTGATTGTTCTGTATTTGACTCCTTATTGAGTCCTTTTCTGGCCCCTCCCTACACAACAAGCGCATGATGGCCGCGCCCCTGCTCCTGTCTTAATAGCTGTGAATGACAGCAGCAGGAGCCAATGGATTAATGGGAGAGCTTGCTGTCATGCACATTGCTGAATCGGGATTGGGCTCAGGTAAGTTTATGAGGGGGGGCTGAGAGAGGAGCTGCACACTGAAGTTTGCATAGAATGACCTGTTTTATTACAGGTACCCTGTCCCCACTTCTGGGAGACCAGGCCGTGGCGAAGTATGTCAGCGGCTCTGCACCCCTCTTCCTCCCGCTTCTTCTGCCAGGCTAGTAAAAGAGTGCAGCGCGCTTCACGCATGTGCAGTAGACACCCGGACATTAAGCCGAAAAGGCTACACTGCCAGCTTCCCTTACCAGCAAAAGTGGCGACAGCACCTGACCAGCCGATATAAACATCAGCTGCAGTGCCGACATCGCTGGACTCCTGGATACGTAAGTGTCCTAATGTTAAAAGTCAGAAGCTACAGTATGTGTAGCTGCTGACTTTTAATTTTTAAAGGGGTGGGTGGACCTCCTCTTTATGTTCACAGCTTTTCCCCCCACATCATACTTTTTGAGTATTTTTAATAGTTTATAGTTAGTTTTACATTTATCTTTGCTTGTTATAGAATTACGATCTATAACAGTTATAAGTCCTCTTTGAACACATTTCATGCTTTCATATAACAGTTTGCCAGAGTATCTGTGTATATTCAGTATATAATCGTGGCATTAACCCTTCACTTACCACAGTGTAACTTTAAAGGCAAAGAAGAAACTACTTGCAGTACACAACATCAATTAATTTAAAACCAGCTACATTCACTTCCAGTACATGTGAGCATGAACTTGCTTCTGATCTGTACCCTGGAGATTGTGGTGCCCTATGGTTGCAGGAACATACACAAAGCTTTTGAAGATTGGCAGGTGCAGAAATATGTTTAGTGCTTTCAAGAGTAAGATCTACTGCTTTGTTCATAAAAGAGCTTGGTCAAAAACGTTCCACATCTCCCAGCCTATGCCTTGATGTGGCAGCAAGTCTTTAGTTTCATTGGGGTACCCTACAAGCTTTATTTCTTAACACAAATAATCCGGGTCACTAAAATGTATCCTAACGTATCTTTTTAACCTGTCTCTACTTTTTTGTGTTGATTGTGATTCACAAGCCTTTTACACGTTGTAGGAACAAAAGGTAGTGAAATCAGGGATCTGGTTTGAAGGAACCCCTTAAGTAAGGGGAAGGGACAAGTGTATAGGCTAAGTTCACTCCCCAAGCAGTGAGCAGATGTCCGATAGTTTTCTCTAAAGCTCTTATGCCGTGTACACACGATAATTTTTTGTGTTGGAAAAAAACAATATTTTTCAGGCACTAGAAAAAACAAAGGGCCAGATTCAGATACACTTAATTTTGCGCTGCGTAATCGAAATACTCTACGCTGCCGTATTTTACCAGGCTCTACATCGAATTCTGGTAGATTTTTGCCCGTACGCTACGGCGGCGTAGTCTATTTTTCGACGCGTAATCGAAATACGCGATTAGGGGGCGTGAAGCATTTAAATTAGGCGCGTCCCCGCGGCGATCGAACTGCGCATGCTCCGTTCAGAAATTTCCCGCGGTGCATTGCGCGAAATCACGTCGTTACGTCATTCGTTGTTTGAGTAGCGTCGTTTACGAACATTCCTATTCCCGGACGACTTACGTAAAAAATAATAAAAGACGTCGGAAAACGTAGAAATTCAACGCAGGAACGACGGCCATACTTAACATGGGCTGTCTAATATTAGAGCAGCAAAAAGCTGGTATAGTGTTACGCAAAAAAAAGATGACTAAAGGTGCCGTAAGATATTGCGAATGAAGATCGTAATTTCTGAGATCGCCGGCAAAAGCTCATTAGCATACCCCGACGCGGAAAACGACGGGAAGTCCACCCAGTGGCCGCAATTTTATTGCAGCGTAGATCCGAAGGCGTACGAACATGTAATCCAGTCGAATTGAAGCCCGCAGCCGTCTATTCATGGTTTGAGCTTTCCGACTAGCTAAAAAACGCGCGTAATTTGAAATTACTCCAGTCTAACACCAGTTAGACAGGAGTTACGGCTCTCTGAATCTGGCCCAAAGTTTTTTTCAACTTCATCATTAAAACGACCTTGCCTACATATGATTGTAAAAAAAAAATGCTCTAGCAAAGCGTGGTGACGTACAACACGTGCAACGCCACTATAAAGGGGAAGTTCCATTCGGATGACGTCACCCTTTAGCTGATTTCGTGTTAGTAAAAGACAATTTGCGCTTTTTTGTCTGTTAGGCCTTGTACACACGATCAAATCTGTCTGCTGGAAACGGTCTGCTAGACCGTTTCAGCAGACAGATTCGATCGTGTGTACGGGCAAACAGACGGATTTGGCCACCCGACAGATTTCAAAGCATGCTTTGAAATCTGTCGGCTGGGAACCCGTCTGCCCGACATGTCTGCTGGTTAGTATGCTAACCAGCAGACATGTCTTCTCGCACACGCGCCGAATGATTTCAATGCATGAGCGGAAGTGTTTTACTTCCTGGTGCGGTGACGTGGCGGCGTCAACGTCACTGACACGTCACCGACACGTCAGCGCGCTGTCTGCTGGCGGGGATTTTGGTTTGCTCGTGTGTACACGCAAGCAAACCAAAATGCCAGCAGACAGATCTGTTCAAATCGGTCGGTCCGACCGATTTGAACAGATAGATTTGATAGTGTGTACGGGGCCTAACAGTGTGATGAATGTGCTTACTCCATTACGAACGGTAGTTACCAAAACGAGCGCTCCCGCCTCATAACTTGCTTCTGAGCATGCGCAGATTTTTCACATTGTTAAAGCCCACACACGACCATTTTTTTACAACCTGAAAAGCGACAACGTTTAAAACGTTGTGAAAAAATAGAGCATATTTGAAAAAAAGTTGGCTGTTTTTCAGAACCCGAAAAATCCTCTGAAGCCCACACCTGATCGTTTTAAATTACATTTTTAAAAAACTACATTTTTTACAACCCAAAAAATGATCGTGTGTACACGGCATTACTCCGAGAATTATCTTGCTGTTTTGTAACAGGTATACTTAAAAAAAGGGTAACTATACAAAGAAGCTCAATAAAGTAAACCGATCTTGTCCCTTTTTTAATGCATTTGCGAGTTCAGTAATAAATCCTCTTTATTGATGCTAAATGTCTTGTATTTTACATTTAGCAGGAATTCCACATGGATTATTGTCTTTATGTGTGCTGACAACAGTTTTGTCTAGTTTTATTAGATTGGAGATGACAGAATATGAAGCAGTTGTGCGTGGCAACCAATCAGCTTATAGCTTTATTTACAACTTCAGGCTGGCCAAACATTATACAATTTACCTTTAGATTTACCAAAACCATATAATATGAGGTCAAAGCTGAACACTTTCAATTTGTATGCAATCAGGCAAATACTCGCACAACATAATTGAATGTAAATCGAAAGGAAATTAAACAAGACAATTGTATAATGTATGGTCAGATTAAAGTGAATGTATACCCAGTGAAGTGAACAGCCTCAGATGATACACAGAGATGAAACAAATCTCTCTACAGGCGTTTTACATGTACAGTGAATCAGCTGTCTTCAGCTTTCTACATTTTTTAGAAAGTGCACATCATGTTAGAAATGTTTCCTGTTTCAGCAGTGGGAAGGGAGTCTTGGCAAACACTTAGTGAGAGCTGATTGGAGGAAAGGCACATAGCCCCCTCCAATAAGAGGAACAAAGAAACTTGCACAGCTGTACTGTGAATAGACAAGCTCTCTGCTTATTTGTCTCCAAGTTTCCTCTCCAACACAAATTTCCAGCTGCTTTTATCTTGTGTGTCTGAGGCCGTGTACACACGGCAGAGAACCTAGACGGGCAGAACACATCGTTCCGCCCGTCGAGGTTCTCTGCCGGCCGTCGAAATCGGCGACCCGCCCGTCGGGAATGGCAACCAGCCATTCATTTAGGCGGGCCGTCGAGCAAAAAGAGAGCGTGCTCTCTTTTCGCTCAACGGGATTCCCGACGGGCGGGGCGAGCACTCTGTGTACACACGGCCGAGGTCCTCACTGGAATGCAGCTTCCAGCGAGGTTCTCGCTGGTTTCCAGCGAGAACCTCGGTCGTGTGTACGCCGCCAGAGAGTTTGTCAGAAGTTATGCTGATAACAGAGGAACGGAGCAGCAGAAAGACATGGGATGCAGTGCTTTGGAGAGAGATAAGTAAACATTACAGATATATGTGCCCAGGTCAGATTTCATGAATGGGGTTTACAACCACTTTAACTGAACAAGCTGAAGCTAGACATTTATTGGTTACTATGCACAGCATTAGTAAATATCCCCCATGATGTCTCTTAAGTGTCTGGAGTATTTGCTTTCAAAACATATAAAGTTGGGGGGTCGTTAAAGGAAGAAGAAATATGTACTGTGTATTTTACTAGAATTTTTTTAAACTTGAATTTATATATTTATATAGATAGTAATTTTTTGCTGGATTGATTTGTGCGTTTTATTATATGCAATGTGCCAATTATATAATTTTGTTGTACATATTTTTTTATGAATATTTCAGAATGTGCTCTGTGATTGCACCTATTTTTAATGCATCATCAACATATAGATAAATGTATATATTGTAAATACAGTTTCTTTTTGTGGTGCTATCACCATGCAATGCACATACTCTTACCTACCACTCTTACCTACCATACCCTACCCATACCATTTTTATTACAATTAATACACAGAAAAGATGTGGAAATAATTACATCTCATCCCCTTGTTCAGCTACATGCTTACTTTTGTCATTCTGAAATCAGTTGATCAAAGCACCATGGCTGAATGCGAGTCGGGTCTCAACACTTAAACATCTATGTCAATGGCCCAACTGGAGCTCGTGACCTGAAGCTGAAAGTGAGGGGCGTATAAGGGGAGAGGTCATAGAGCTCCAGCAGCTTGTTCCTGGCCCTGAAGCACTCTACGGGACTAATGAGTTAGTGTGCGCGTGCTTTAAAAAATCAGATTGAACTCAAGCTAGGATTTTCAGTGTTGAGAAGAAGTAACCTTTAAGGCTATAGATTGCTGAGCTAGGACATGGAGTATTAAACGATTGGGTCAGTTTGGGACAGGTGAGTGAAAAATTTGTCTATGTAAATGTGCGTCCTCCATACCAAGTAGCATACATTGAGCACAGAATGTTCCGTCCACATTTAATCGCTGTTCTTTCCTAGTCTTGCTCATCTGTCTCTTCTTTGGTGCCTCACTGTCGTTTCCTCCCATTACTTCACTCAGTTTCATACTCTTGTCTGGCTGCACACTGCTTTCTTCTGTCAGGCCAGATATTAATGATGCATAAAATTAGCCTGATTAAAACACAGGCATGCACTTGCGGTTGGAAAGATAGCTAACTTACACTCCAGAGCTTTTCTTGGTAGCAGCGTATATGCGCACTCATTCATTTACACATTCATGCTCGAAGCAACCATCAGAACATTTACGTATTAAAGACTACATTTACTGCATCACACACTTGGCACCTGCTTCCCATATCTTCCAATAAATCATCTTCAGAAAAGTGGTGCTGGCAATGTATTCAGACATACATTCAAAGATATCTGGATGCTTTAAAAAATATGTAACATATATGGATGCCAGTACTACATCTTAACATGTACATGGTGGGTATAGCACATTTTAGTAAATACCAATGAAATGCAGTGCAACACATTTATCACAATTAAGGGTAACTCTCCATGAGATAGAGGTAAAACTCTGTGCTTCCGAAACCCTTTTGTTCCAAAACTCCAAATCAGATTATCTTAACTCAAAAAAATAATGTAATATAATGCAGCACACCAATATGTAAAGGTTCCTTTAAGATGTTGGGAGAAGTTAGTTGTAGGACATGTTAATCAGGATATTAAAAATAGCAATTTAAAGTTTATTTCCACTTTTGCAGCCAAATTGGGATAACACCTACTTTATATTTGTTACATGTCCCTGTGTAACCAAAAAAATATTCCAATCCCGAACACTGTGTCACTGTATGTTAATAGGGACAGACTATGACATTGTTCAAAAAAACTTGTAGTCTTTTGAGAAAAATTTCAAAGTTAGAAATATTTTTTAACCGCTTGCTGACCGCCTCACGTAGAAGTACGAGCGTCTCTCTTGTGACGGATAACGTACCTAGTATGTGATCCAGCACTTTTGAGTAGGGGTGCGCATGCACACCGCTGCTGCTGGGGGTGTGCTGTGATTAGACACAGCACAAGCCGATCAGAGCAGAGCTCTTTTATGTCAGCAGGGAATTAGTGGATTTTGTTTTCCAGCAAAGCAGGGAATAAAATCCAGCAAATCCCCTAGTAAAAACAGCACAACTTCCGGTTCAGGTGCCATATGAGGAGGTGGTAAGCAGAGCTATCTCCCACTGCACTCCTCTCAAAACCTGCCTACAAAGCCTGCTACCACTTTGGGGGGACCCCCATCTGTCTCGGCTACCAGGCAGGACCCTCATGGATCAGTTTTCTCCACATTGCAGCTGTCAGGGATCGGATGGGAGACTGATTTGATGAGGTCGGCCTCTCTTATCTCTCCTGTCCTGGCTCCGCTGAAGGTGAGACAGAGGAAGCCGAAGGACAAGAGGGACACAAGTGCCTGGAGCAGGAGGTCCCGGGAGAACAGCTTGACAGGGTTCAGTGGCCTGGAGTAGACTGTGGTGAGCTGAGCAGGGACAAGTAACAGCCAGGCGGGTCACCGAGAGTTAACAGCAACCAGGAACATAGATAGGAGCAAAGTTTCAGGGATAGCCAGGTTCGTCAGCAGGCGGGCAGTGAGGTACCAAATCATAGACAGAGCCAGAGTTAGGAATGGAGCTGGGTCAGAGATGGGCATTAGTACAGGGACAGAACACAGAGCCAAGGTCAAGAGCAAGCCAGGTCTAAATACTGAGAGGACACACAGGATCAGAGCAGGATTTCAGGAACACAGCTGAAGATCAGTCAGCAAAGCACAAGAGCTCAGACTCCCTTTAAATAGGCTGTCTGGCGCCAAAAGGAATTAGGCTCGTACGTGTGCACGGGTGCTCGCACCTGTGCGCATACGTGCTCGCAATTGCGAGCTCTGCCGCGCATGCGCGTGTGTGTGTGCCATTCTATGGCAAAGGCTATGTGCTTGCGCATGTCTGTGTACAAAACGTCTGACAGGAGTTCCCTGACAGCAGCCCTTGGCTGATGTAGTGGCAACCGCAGCCAAGATGGCTCCCACTCCCAGCATGATAGACCTATCACACTCTCTCACAGATACAGATGCAGCAGCCATTGATCATAACACTTCTGCAAGCATGGCGCAGGCAGTTGTTGCTCTCCTCACTCCCACCCTTGCTGTCACAGTAGATACTTTAGTGCAGAGGGGATTAGAACAGCTGCATCTAGAGTTTTATGCACAGGTTTAAAGGATCATCCATTCAGAGGAGCGGATCTCCTCACTAGAATACAATACACAGCTCTGCTGTGCTTGCACACCTCTCAAATTCCAATAGAGACCTATGGGACAAACTAGATGACTTAAAAAATTGCTCATGGCAAAATAACCTGCGATTGTTGGCCTGCTGACTACTCAGTAGAGGTGATGAAGCAACGTAAAGCATTCTCGTCAATCTGATTGACCTTATAGAGCAATCATGTTAAGTTCACCCTAACCTATCTGGCTGTTTTACATGTCCAAACTTCCGCTGGGAAACATCTCACTTGTACCTCTCTAGCAGATGTGAAGCACTACATCAATAATGTTTCTGACATGAAGCATAATAATCCTGCTGATGACTCTTCCTCAAGTGCTGTCATGGCCTTCCAAGCCTCATCTAGGCACCAGCCTCATATGATAAGCCCCTAAACAAATTTAGTTGTTTTGCTAACCAAGATAACCGGTTAAGAATTTGCTGAACTACATTTGGTACTTTTAGGCCGCGTACACACGAGGAGACATGTCCGATGAAAATGGTCCGATGGACCGTTTTCATTGGACATGTCTACTGGGATATTTTGGTCTGATGTGTGTACACACGATCAAACCAAAATCCCCGCGGACAGACAGCGCGGTGAAGTGGCGGTGACCTGGTGGTGACGTTGACGCCGTGACGTCCGCAAACCAGGAAGTAAAATGCTTCCACGCATGCGTTGAATCCATTCGACGCATGCAGGGGATTTCAGTCCGCTGGTTAGGCGTACTAACCAGCGGACAAGTCCGACGGACAGTTTTCCAGCAGATAAGTTTTAAAGCATGTTTTAAAACTTTTATCTGCTGGAAACCTGTCTGCTAGGCCGTACATACGATCGGATATGTCCGCTGAAACTGGTCTGCGGACCAGTTTCAGCAGATATATTCGATCGTGTGTACGCGGCCTAAAGCGGCCTAAAGCTTCTAGAGCCCTAGAGAATTTGTAACTCTACCATCTTTTTCCTTTAAGCCCCATATTATATTCTGTAAACTGTGACCATTGCACTAATTATTGTTAGTTATGTATTTTGTTTACAATACTTGGATTATATGTGGCTTCCTGTAAGGCCGCGTACACACAACTAAACAAATCCGAGAAGATTGAATGCGTCTTCGTAAATTATCGGTTGGTCATGTCTTCGGCTCTCAGGCAATAGGCCGCAAGGCTGGGGTGGCCATCCTGCTACATAAAAATCTGAGACACACTGCCCATGATTTCCAAATTGACCCGTATGGCTGCAAAATGGCACTGCATTTGACGTTAGCTTCTGCTTCCACCAACATTTATGCTCCCAACTCCCCGGATATTCTCTTTTTTCAGGAAATGGTGTCCTGGACATTGAGTACTCCTGAGGCTCTTCACTTAGTCAGCGGAGACTTTAACTTTGTCATGGACCTGTCATGCATCCCCGATTGCAGATCTTCCCTATTGACCCGAGCCATCTCATCCATACACTTTGTAGACATATGACAACTGACCGAGATTTCACTTTTTTTCACCCCCCCCCCCCCCTTTTGCTCAAATATTATTCACTTCACTTCCCCTGCATTAATCTCGATGCTGCATGATACAGAAATTGGCGATACAGTGATTTTGGACCACAGTCCAATTACTGTACATCTGACAAATGCAAAACCCTCATCTCCCTCACTCACTTGGCGTTTTCCCTCATATTTAGCAGAAAATTAGGATTTCCGCCACATGCTTTACGATACCTGGGCAGAAAACGCCTTCACTAACTGTGCACACCTTACCGATCTAAACCTCTTTTGGGAGGTGGTTAAAGCTTTCCATAGTGGAAAAATTATTTCCTATACTACTCAATTTAAAAGACATTCTCGGCAGCAATACATGCAAACTAGGGAAACATTACGCTTAGCACACTCTCGCACCTTGGCTAACATAAAAGCCTGGAAGTTGGCTATACATCATTTTGACCTCTGGGCAGAGCAACAGGAAGCGGCTAAGACGTCTTACTCTTCCCTACACTTCTACAAATTTGGTAACAAAGTGGGCAAACTTCTGGCCAAATTATGCTCAGGTCCTAGACAACCTACTTATATTTCTGCTCTTAAGAATACTGCAGGCTCTCTTGTTACCTCACCTGCAGAAATTAGTAAACTGCTTGCTGACTACTATAAATCTCTGAGGACCTGACCGATCAGATCACTTCCACTCACTTAGAGGCACTTGAAGCTCCCATCTCTGTAGCAGACATTAAGTTGACAATTAAATCTTCAGCCTTGGCCAAGGACCCGGGCCCTAATGGGTACACTGCCAAATTGACTAGTGATTTACTCCCTGACATTTTGAAACATGTTTTACTTCCATGTGGGAAGTGGGTCCATACCTCCCTTTGGGAACTCAAGACCCCTTACACCCGGGCTCATATCGGCCAATCTCTCTGATCAATATAGACGTCAAGATTCTTTCTAAAATAGTAGCCTCAGGACTAGCTCCCCTACTCCCTTCCTTACTTCACCCAGCCCAATTTGGCTTTGTCCCAGGACGTTCTGTGACTTTAAACATTCGCAAGGTTCTGCTAGCGCTAGAACATGACAAATTGTATCCGGATCAAGATGTTACCATCATTTTACTTGATGCTGAAAAGGCATTTGTTTCTCTTGAAAAGAAAAAAAAAAAAAAACAGCTGCGCAACTAGAAGAAACTCTATAGTGATAAAGAGCGATACCAAACAGTAATATTCATCTATAAAGTCCATCCAACTATCATTTCAAGTGGAAGAACATCTGATGGTATAAATCGGCAGAGAAATTTCTTATGTTCAAGCAGATGGTGACATCACAAACAGGAACCTCAGAAAAGTGCAAACAGATAGGCAAGACACCTCCACCGATGGAATACACTGTCCCTTACCGGAGGGGAAGATGCCAACTAGAGACCTTCTGACCGCGGATGGCTTTCTCCCCAGCCAGGGGGTTCGATGGCACGAAGTTCAACGGTCAACAACTCCTCCCGTAGTGGACAAGTGATCAATATTGATTGATGCCAAATTATGAGAGAAAAGGGTACATAGTGTAAAACCATTTACCATTTATTAAAAGTATTAAAATTGCACTTACAAAAAAGTAAGAAAATATGCTTGTAAATATAGCCGGCCGGCTAGCACAACTCGATATCTCCTGGACACGATTTGCGGTTCTGGACGTCAGCACGCCGCCTCCCTATGCCGTTTCGTCTAAACAGACTTCGTCCTGGGGCACGAGCGGCGTGCTGACTCACTACAATTTATACCTCATATGCACAAATAGTACCGCCCCCATCTGATCTCCCAGAATCCCCAAAGCTCTAATGGCCATCTTGGATAAGGGAAATGTTTATCATATGAGAGTGGTCTGTCCACTAATTCATATAACTTTTCGCTAAAAAACTCTGCAATGAATAAATAAAAGAAATAGGAAAGAGAGGAGAAAATAAACCCTTTTTAGCTTTCCTCCGCAAAAAAGCATTCAATTACTTACACTGGACAGTGGATGGAAATGACCCCTTCTCAAGTTGTGAGAGCATTCTCATACAAGTCTGTTATAACTCATGGATACACTTGCTGTCACTGATGATCAGCCTCAACTACTATTAAAAAATAATTTCATCAGTTATTCAGAGCGCTCTGCGCTCTGTTGAAAACAGATGAGTCACATGACCGGGATGAGCCTCCCCGGTCAGGTGACTTTGAGCCAATAAGCGCTCACTAGAGAATGGGCTGAACCGCCCATACAAGAAAAGGCTAGTGTGGATCGCGCGCGTCCCCGAAATACCACGCGCGCACCCACAGCTACCAATACTTCCGCAACCTGTACAGAGAGTATCGGCAACACTGCCCACACACAAAATGACACCAAACGAACGTGCGCGTCGCCAGATTGTGACGCGCACGGACATACTATAGTACGATTGGGCGGAAATGCTGATACCCGCCCACCATCATTGTACTACAAAACAAAATAGAGTATTGTGGTGTGCTGGAGTCACCATTGGTAATATGGGAAAAACGCCCATTGAACCTAGATTGTATTGTACAGGACTGCAAAGTGATGTGATATATTGTTTGCGCTGATGACATAGGAACAACAATTATCACATTACACCCCGCACTAGGGAAAAAACTCTATAATACTGAACCCAAAAAAAGTGGTAAAAAGATTTAACAATCTATTCTACATTTAACCCTCGCCCTCTGGTGGACAAAATTAGAAGTTCTGTTTATGTACCATGACTTCACCGATGATTAGACTGTTATACCCGCTGGACCTAAATCTAAATTCCAGGATTAATCTGGGAACTCAGATGAAGTTCACAAACATACAGTTTCAGCTATTGTCAATAAATGCATTAACATCTATGTCGATGTTTAAACTGTATAACATCTTACGTTATGGATCCACATCATTTCCATTCTAGATAATTGTCTAATAAGTGAATCTCCCCTCCAATGGGGGGTATAGCGATCTATACCCAAAAAGATGGTATTGGTAGGATCCCGATTGTGATGAAGGTCATAATGTTTTGAAACTGAATGATCCTTATAGGCATTCCTAATATTCGTTAGATGTTCCCCCAAACGAACCTGCATCGCCCTTTTAGTCCTCCCTATATATTGAAGACCACAAGGGCATTCCAACAAGTAGACAACCCCTGTGGAAGAGTCTATTTGATGTTCTCTATGCGTACTCGTGGATCTAAAAGATTCAGTTTTCTTATTTCTGATACGGTTGAGGGAGCAAAGCTGACATTTTCGGCACTGGTGATAGCCTTTCAATTCTTTTTGGAAAAAAGACACTCTCTTCGGGGGTGGGTCCACTACATTAGGTGCCACCCTATCCCGTAGTGAAGGCACCCCTCTAAAAATCACCTCAGGTTTAGGAGGTAAAAAGGTACTGATAACCCTATCATTAGCTAAAAGATGCCAATGTTTCCGTAAAATTTTATTGATCAAAAAATGTTGTGAAGAGTAGGTAGTGATAAAAGGAATTAGCAACCCATCCTTCTTAGATTTAGGGCCATCAGTCAATAATGAAGTTCTCTCTAGTCTTGCTACCTCTTTTTGAGTTACTTCTAGGGAATCCTGGTCCTAACCTTTTTCAATCATTCGATTTTTTAGAATGTCTGACTGTGTTTGATAATCAGTAACCTCTGAGCAGTTCCGTCTCATACGAATGAATTGGCTTTTAGGGACCGACTGAAGCCAGGATCGCTTATGGCAGCTCTCCAGCAGAATGTAGGCATTGCGGTCAGTCTTTTTAAAAAATGAGATTGTTTTGAAATGGGTCTTATCTTTTATGATCGTAAAATCTAGAAAGTTCACACTTTCTTGACTGGCCTCATACGTGAAATGTATTCCCCTGTCATTCTGGTTGATGTAAAGAAAAAACTCTACTAATTGCGCTGCAGAGCCCTCCCACAAGAGGAGGACGTCATCAATATATCTAACCCAAAAAGCAAGACAAGGATTACGATCCTTATGTATGACGTCCTCCCATTTGGCCATAAAGAAATTAGCCAGACTTTTTTGCGGAGGAAAGCTAAAAAGGGTTTATTTTCTCCTCTTTTTCCTATTTCTTTTATTTATTCATTGCAGAGTTTTTTAGCGAAAAGTTATATGAATTAGGGGACAGACCACTCTCACATGATAAACATTTCTCTTATCCAAGATGGCCATTAGAGCTTCGGGGATTCTGGGAGCTCAGATGGGGGCAGTACCATTTGTGCATATGAGGTATAAATTGCGGTGAGTCAGCACGCCGCTCGTGCCCCAGGACGAAGTCTGTTTAGACGAAACGGCGTAGGGAGGCGGCGTGCTGACGTCCAGAACCGCAAATCTTGTCCAGGAGATATCGAGTTGTGCTAGCCGGCCGGCTATATTTACAAGCATATTTTACTTACTTTTTTATAAGTGCAATTTTAATACATTTAATAAATGGTAAATGGTTTTACACTATGTACCCTTTTCTCTCATAATTTGACACCAATCAACATTGATCACTTGTCCACATACGGGAGGAGTTGTTGACCATTGAACTTCGTGCCATCGAACCCCCTGGCTGGGGAGAAAGCCATCCGCGGTCAGAAGGTCTCTAGTTGGGATCTTCCCCTCCGGTAAGGGACAGTGTATTCCATCGGTGGAGGTGTCTTGCCTATCTGTTTGCACTTTTCTGAGGTTCCTGTTTGTGATGTCACCATCTGCTTGAACATAAGAAATTTCTCTGCCGATTTATACCATCAGATGTTCTTCCACTTGAAATGATAGTTGGATGGACTTTATAGATGAATATTACTGTTTGGTATCGCTCTTTATCACTATAGAGTTTCTTCTAGTTGCGCAGCTGTTTTTTTTCTTTTTACTGGTTTGTTTGTGGGTATCTCACTATTTCAGCTGCTTGCAATTTTCAATTTGAATCTTACCTTGACAGCGCAGTATTACCCCAATTTTCCATTTGTTTCTCGTGGTTATTTAAAGTAATGGGTATAAATAAATGATGATCAGTGCAACTTTGTAAGTGGAACCTCCAAGTCTGACCCTATCAGTCAGACTATATACAGTAGTGTATATATATATATATATATATATATATATATATATATATATAAATGTCCACACTTTTCCAAATTTAAAAGAAAATTGTGAAAACAATAGTCCTTCTTAATAATGTAAAATGAGTGGCTCAATTACTTTAAGCTAGTGCATCAAACAATTCTTCTATAAGTGATGATCTTCATAGTGGTTAATGCTCACAGAGCACTTATCTCACACTAGATTACACTAGGCCTGCAATTCTTTGTAGTCATCACTTAAAGCAGAGGTCCATACAAAAATGGAACCTCTGCTTTTTGGAACCCTCTCTCCCCCCCCCCCCCCCCCCCCGGTGTCACATTTGGCACCTTTGAGGTGGGGAAGGGGTGCAGATATCTGTATAATACAGGAATTTGCACCCACTTCTATATATAGACCCCCGTGGGGGCTACGCCACTTCCCCCCCAGAAGACAGCAGGGACCAGTGAGGACGGGCAGCGCGACTCATGTATGCACAGTAGAGAACCCGAAAGTGAAGCTGCTGCGCTTCACTTACTGATTCCCTCTCAGCCGAGAGCCGAGCGATTGCTCAGCTCCTGAGGGAAGCAACATTCCCAGAAGAGGGAAGCAATATTCATAGTTGACTGTGTTATTAGTGTGTTTTTCATGTTCTGGCATATTTTGGCATTTCACTGTTTACGGGTAAATAAACACTATCCCATACTTTCCCCGGCACTTAACGCTGGTTGACCTTTGGTATAGCTAAGTACTACGAATCAGGGCTATTGAGCTCTATGTTTTGTATTGTGTACTGTAAAAACCCAATAAATATAATAATAAAAAAATAAAATAAAAACAGCACACAGTAAACACAGAAACACTAATTAGCCACATTACACATTTAACCCCCTGATCTCCCTAGATTTTTTAACCCCTTCCCAGCCAGTGTCATTAGTTCAGTGTCATTTTTAGCACTGATCACTGTATTAGTGTCACTAGTTCCCACAAAGCTATAAGTCGCTGATCGGCGCCATTACTAGTATAAAAATAAATAAATAAATAAAAATTACAGTATACTGTATATGCCATTGTTTGTACATGCTATAACTTTTGCCCAAATAAATCAATATACCCTTTATTGGGAGTTTTTTTTACCAAACAAATACAAGTTTATTGGATATGTTTTATAGCAGAAAGTAAAACATATTTTATTTATTTCTAAATTGGCAGTCTTTTTGTTTATAGCGCAAAAAGTAAAAAAAAAACAGAGGTGGTAAAATAACACCAAAAGAAATTCTGTTTGTGGGAAAAAAGGGATATAAATGTAATTTATGTACAGCGTTGTATGACGGCACCATTGTCAGTTAAAGCAACACAATGCAAAAAAGCGAAAAAGTGGCCTGGTCATGAAAGGGGGGTAAATCTTCCGGAGGGCAAGTGGTTTAGCTTGCTGTATGAATAGGAACATATCAGTTCCATACTAATGGGGGTGTGGGTGCTGTGTAAAAAAATACAATTTCAGCAGCCTGCACCTGCTGCTTCAGTAAGAGAGTGGGAGCTCAGTGAGTGTGCTGAGGGGTCAGTCTCTGCTGGGGGTTTGTCCTTGCTGGGACGACTCATTCTGTGCTAGTTGGTCAGTCTGTGCTGAGAGGGTGGTCTGTGCTGAGGGGTTGGTCTCTGCTGGGGGGGGTTTTGATGGGGGGCAGTCAATCTGTGCTTGGGGGTTGGTCTGTGCTGGGGGATCTATCTGTGCTGGGGAAGTTGTTCTCTGCTGAGTGGTCTCTGCTTTGGAAGAGTCTGTACTAAAGAGTCTGTGCTGGGGTGTCGGACTGTACTGGAATAGGGTTGCTCTGGGGGGGATCTGTACTTAGGGGGTAGGTTGGGAGGGGGATTTAAGGCTGATGGGGAGTTACATATGTGTCTCAATATACTTCCTCTAGCTAATTCAGGGGGGCAAACAGGTAGGGGGATACCCTCCGCCAGTGTTGCCAACCGTCAGTATTTTTACTGACAGCCAGTAAAAAACAGGCAATTTTCTCCTACCAGTAAATGCCAGTAAAAGTAAAAGGTTGCCAGTAAAAAATATGGCTGTGATTCTCAGCTTGATCTGGAGCCATCTGAGACCATCCGAGTGCCTGCTACAGTGTGATAGGGCGGCTTTGACGGAGGCGGTACCTGAGCATGTTGCGTGATGTCATGGTGCAATGTGCGGGTCTGTGGTATGGGAGCAAGGTGGGCTGTACCCGGGACTGTCATTGCTGTTTAGACTGGAGTGGACTGGAGTCATCACTTGGCTTGGAGAGAGACTGTCACTGCACATTGCTTTCAGTGTCACTGTGAGAGTAAATTTTATGGGTGTGTGCCGCCCATTTTAATTTCTTGCCCTCCTGAGTCCTGTCCCTGAGCTACTTATTATATCGAAAATAAAATAAACAATATGGGCCAGATTCACGTAGATTGGCCGCCGGCGTAGCGTAAGCCATTTACACTACGCCACCGCAACTTAACAGAACAAGTGCCGTATTCCCAAAGCACTTGCTCCGTAAGTTGCGGCTGCGTAGTGTAAATGGCCCGGCGTAAGGTCGCGTAATTCAAAGGGGGCGGCTTGTATTTAAATTAAGCGCGCCCCCGCGTTGATCGAACTGCGCATGCGCCGGTCGCAAAAATAGCCCAGTGCGCATGCTCCAGCTCACGTCGGAAAACGTGAATGAAACCGACGTGAGCGTCCTTTACGTAAATCCCTATTTGAGAACGACTTAGTAAAACGATGTAAACGACAGAAAAAGACGACGCTGTCCCGGCGCCATACTTAACATGGCATATGACGGAACTTCGTTAGGTTACCCCTCATATAGCAGGGGTAACCTTACGCTTACGGAAACGACGTAAACGACGACGGTGCGGCGTAAAAACGTTCGGGAATCTGCGTATTAGGCTCATTTGCATAGGCAAATGAGAAATCAACGTAAAGGCCACCTAGCGGCCAGCGAAGTCATTACATCTACGATCCGATCGGGTCTTCACTGTATCTATGCGTAAATGATTCTATGAATCAGACGCATAGATACCCAGTAAAAAAAACAGAGATACGACGGTGTTTCCTGCGATACACCATCATATCTCTTTTGAGAATCTGGCCCTATGTTTTTGCCTTATTATCTACCTTAAATCACATTGCTAATTGCATATTGTATTTTTTTTGAAGCCTAAATACTGTAATTTGCACTAAAAACTGTAATTTTGTAACTTTTGGAAATGCCAGTAAAAACTTGGCTGTGCCAATACATTTTGGGTGTTGTATCAGTAAATTTCAATCTGGTAGGTTGGCAACACTTCCCTCCGCTATGCAGCATTCTGTTTGGTATTGTTGAATTCTTCAGAACATGTGCTTCGATGGGCACCACATCTAAAACACACAGGTGTGAATGGGACTCACCACACATATTACAATCTGCTTGTACAATCCCCTTTAAATCTACGGACAAGTATCTAGTGTAAAGGGCTTTCCTAATTGGCTAGGGTCAGGTCCTTATATTACATGATTTTGGAAAATCAAAAGTTGATTATACAAAGATAATATGGTCTGATTGTAACGTGTCGTGATCCTTACAATATTTTCCTTAATTTAATGTTTCTAAAACAAAATATGTTTTTGGCTAGAAATACCTTTTAAGCTCAAACCTACCCGCACACGTTTCTGTGTACATGTAATGAACAGAGCCAGATTTAGATGATATGCTGCAAAGGTCACATTTACTATGCCACCCCTTTGACATCAATTTGTGAGGCTACATTTACATGTACACTTTAAGTACTCAGGTGAAATTCTTTTACCAAAAAATATTATTTGCTTATTGCTTCATTATATTGAGCTTTTATAAAACACATGTGTGATAAGGTAATCAAATACTGGAAACAAGCTTTGATTTTGCTATAATAAGAAAGGCTAGCAAGCTTCACTTATCAAAGTGTCTGACACAAGAACTGGCAATATTACTGCAAATTAAACAATCAGACAAAATGTATCAGTTCTATATCACATATTGTGTGTTTGAATCTGAATATTTTCTACAGAAGCAAAAACAGAGAAGGGAGAAAAAGCACCACTGATTTAGTATAATATTTATTAAACAACAAAAAAAGATAAGAGAAACTATGCACTTACAGGTTGTGAAGTGAAAAAAACAGCCTGCACATATATCCAGTAGATGACAGCCTTCCTTCTGGCTGGTGGTGGTAAATAATTGTAAAGCCTTTCTGTGAAAGGTTGTAGAGAGCCATTCTGAACCGCAAGGAAGCATCCAGAGTAGGCAAAACTGCTGGTAGGGTATCACAAACTAAAGGGGGTATTTCATTGTGTTTATGGGCAGAGACCCCTCTGAAGCATGAGAAAGGGACCTCTCCAGATCGAAATGCGTTGCCCCTTTCAGCATGTGATGTCTTCCTCGCAGTTCGGCCCACTCTAGATGCTTACTTACTGAATTTGGCCTTAAACTGAATGCAGTAATAATGACTGTCAGTGTGCTTATATCAATTGGATTCTACCCAAAAGTGAACCACCAGAGTAAAGTAAATGTATTTTTTTTTAAATCTGATTTAATTAAACGTTTTGCAGGTGCCTACAGAAAACTCAAAATTCAAAGTTATATCTATTCAAAATGTGGAAAGCAAATACCTTCCAGAAATCCAGTGCGGCTCTCTGTACTGAAATATTTTTTTCTTTACAAACTTTTTTTATTAAGTACAAATGGTGGTACAAAACCGACATGTTATAAGTACATATAAAAGATATATGAGGTAATTTTACATATGTAGATTATTGCAGCATGTAAAGGTAGCAGTAACTAATTTTAGTTGACAAATAGGGTTGAGCAAACCCGAACTGTAAAGTTCGGGTTCGTACCGGACTTTTGGATTTTTTGTACCCGGGCCCGAACCCGAACAATTTACTGTAAGTTTGGGTTCGGGTTCAGTATTCGGCAATGTAATGGCGCACTGCAGGGCAGCCAATCACCATTTGTTCTACTCGTGTGACCTAGAAGCCATCACAGCCATGCCTACTAATGGCATGGCTGTGATTGGCCAGTGCAGCATGTGACCCAGCCTCTATATAAGCTAGAGGCACACATCACAGCTTGTCACTCTGCTTTAGATAGGGTAGGGAAAGGCTGCTGCTCTTCTGAGGGAGAGAATTAGATAGGAGTCAGACTGTCCTGCTTCAGAAATCACATTACTCAGCGATTTACATAGCATTAGATAGTTACTTTAGGGAAAGGTTTCTGCTTGTGCTTGTAGGGAGAGAAATATATAGAAGTCTGTCCTGCTTCAGAAATCTAATTACACCAGCACTGCATATGTTACTGTGAGATACTCTGCAAGATACTTTAGGGGAAAATTCCTGCTTGTGCTTGTAGGGGGAGAAATATATAGGAGTCTGTCCTGCTTCTAAAATCTAATTACACCAGCACTGCATATGTTACTGTGAGATACTCTGCAAGATAATTTAGGGTAAGGTTCCTGCTTGTGCTTGTAGGGAGAGAAATATAAAGGAGTCTGTCCTGCTTCTAAAATCTAATTGCACCAGCACTGCATATGTTACTTTAAGATACTCTGCAAGATATTTTGGGGAAGGTTCCTGCTTGTTCTTGTAGGTAGAGAAATATATAGGTGTCTGTCCTGCTTCTAAAATCTAATTACACCAGCACTGCCTATGTTACTGTGAGATACTCTGCAAGATAATTTAGGGGAAGGTTCCTGCTTGAGATTGTAGGGAGAAAATATATAGGAGTATGTCCTGCTTCTAAAATCTAATTACACCAGCACTGCATATGTTCCTGTGAGATACTCTGCAAGATACTTTAGGGGAAGGTTCATGCTTGTGTTTGTAGGGAGAGAAATATATAGGAGTCTGTCCTGCTTCAGAAATCAAATTACACCAGCACTGCATATGTTGCTGTGAGGTACTCTGCAAGATACTTTAGGGGAAGGTTCCTGCTTGTGCTTGTAGGGAGAGAAATATATAGGAGTCTGTCCTGCTTCAAAAATCTAATTACACCAGCACTGCATATGTTACTGTGAGATACTCTGCAAGATACTTTAGGGGAAGGTTCCTCCTTGTGCTTGTAGGGAGAGAAATATATAGGAGTCTGTCCTGCTTCTAAAATCGAATTACACCGGCACTGCATATGTTACCGTGAGATACTCTGCAAGATACTTTAGGGGAAGTTTCCTGCTTGTGCTTGTAGGGAGAGAAATATATAGGAGTGTGTCCTGCTTCTAAAATCTAATTACACCAGCACCCATTTAGGGCAAAAAAGATATTTTGCAGTGTTTCCTCCAGTGTTTGCCGTGTTTCCTCCATATCTGTACGTGTGAGATAAACACTTTAGCTTGTGTTCTTCTATTGTTATATTCAAAAAACACCCATTTTGGTGCAAAAAAATATATTTTGCAGTGTTTCCTCCAGTGTTTGCTGTGTTTCCTCCATATATGTACATGTGAGATAAACACTTTAGCTACTGTTCTTCTATTGTTCTATTCAAAAACACCCATTTAGGGCAAAAAATTATATTTTGCAGTGTTTCCTCCAGTGTTTGCCATGTTTCCTCCATATCTGTACGTGTGAGATAAACACTTTAGCTACTGTTCTTCTATTGTTCTATTAAAAAAACACCCATTTAGGGCAAAAAATTATATTTTGCAGTGTTTCCTCCAGTGTTTGCAGTGTTTCCTCCATATCTGTACGTGTTAGATAAACACTTTAATTACTGTTCTTCTATTGTTCTATTCAAAAAACACCCATTTAGGGCAAAAAATATATATATTGCAGTGTTTTCTCCAGTGTTTGCAGTGTTTCCTCCATATCTGTATGTGTGAGATAAACACTTTAGCTACTGTTCTTCTATTGTGCTATTCAAAAAACACCCATTTAGTAGACATGTGCACAGAAAAAAAAATCATTCCATAGGTTCGTTTCCCTTCGTTTCCATTCGTACGACGCAATTTTTTTGTATTCCGATCGTTTCGTATTTTCGTTACCATTTTATTTTCGTACATGCGGGATGGTTCGTTATTCTGTTTAATTCATGTTCATTACTTGATAGACAATAATTTTCATGAATTTTCGTCAATGATTTGCATTCTGTATTTTGAATTCCTTTTTCTGTTCGTATTTTCAGTCGTATGTTCATATGACATCTATAACAAAAGATTTGCATTCTGTATTTTGAATTCCTTTTTTTTCTGTTCGTATTTTGGATTCAAAATACAGAATGCAAATCTTTTGTTATAGATGTCATATGAACATACGACTGAAAATACCAAAAGAAACAGGATTCGTGATACAGAATGCAAATCTTTTGTTATAGATTTCATTTTCGTTTTTTTTGAATGGGCAGTGAGTGAGTGTAGTTAGTGAAGCAGCTTCTCTTTTGTGCTGAGTACACTAGTACAGTGAGTAGTACAGTAAAGCCAAATAAACTTTTCTGTGGATTTTCATCTGAAGGGAGATCAGTTGGCTAGACTTTTGAACCCAAAAATAGTTTTCTGATGGAGTTTAAAAACGAACAAATTTTCTGAGAACGAACGGAAAACAATCGTTTTTATGTTTATTGTTAAAAAAAGTCTGACCAAGTGTATGGGGCTTAACAATAGGTAATATGGATGAGCCGCGTGTTGAAAGTGCCGCGAATCCCGCGATATATTTACAAAAGTACAAAATGAAGAAAATCCTTTTTCTGTTCATATTTTCAGTCGCATGTTCATATGACATAGATGCCATATGAACCAAGCACACCAAAGCCAGGTCCAAGGAGTTCCCTAGCATGGCATTTCTTCACACAATGTGCTGATGACAAGACACAAGTGTTTCGCATGCTGTGCAATCAGAGCCTGAAGCGAGGCTTAAACGTTCTCAACCTGAGCAGAACCTGCATGACCAGGCATCTAAGTGCAAAGCACGAGCTGCAGTGGAGTAGACAGCTCAAAAACCAAGAAAGGTCTCTGGCTCCTCCTGCTTCCTCTTCTGCTTCAGTCTCGACCCCTTCATCCACCTCTGTAGTGACAGTGGCACCTCCCACACCGCAATCAGAGGATCGGCAAGCAACACTACCACCTGGGTCACCAAACATCTCCACAATGTCCCATGGAAGCGTTCAGCTCTCTATCTCCCAAACACTGGAGTGGAAGAGGAAGTACCCCCTACCCACCCGCGATCCCTGGCCTTTGAAATGCTGTCATTCCGTCTAGTAGAGATGCAGAGTTTTAAAAGCCTGATGGCATTGGCTGTCCCACAGTACGTCGTGCCCTGCCGTCACTACTTTTCCAGGCGAGCCATCCCTTCCCTGCACAACCAAGTGGGGGACAAAATCAGGTGTGCACTGCGCAACGCCATCTGTGGCAAGGTCCACCTAACTACGGATACATGGACCAGTAAGCATGGTCAGGGACGTTATATCTCCCTAACAGCACACTGGGTAAATGCAGTGGCAGTTGGACCTGAGGCGGATAGCAGTTTGGCACATGTCCTTCCACCACCGAGGACTGCAGGGCGCTTCAGTTTGCCTCCTGTTGCTAACTCCTTCTACTCCGTTTCCTCATCCTCTACCGCCTCCTCATGCACAGCCATGTGTAAACAACAGCAGGCGGTTTTAAAACTTTCCTGTTTGGGGGAAAACCCCACACCATGCAGGAGTTGTGGAGGGACATGGAACAACAGACCGATGAGTGGTTGGCGGCAGTGAGCTTCAAACTGGGCCTGGTGGTGTGCGATAATGGGCGAAATCTTGTAGCAGCTCTGGGCCTAGCTGGTTTGACGCACATCCCTTGCCTGGCGCATGTGCTTAATTTGGTGGTGCAGAGGTTCCTTAAAACGTACCCCGATATGCCACAGCTGCTGCAGACTGGCGGGCCATCTGTGCGCACTTTTGGCTTTCTCACCCTGCTGCTGCTCGCCTGTTAGCGCTGCAGTGTAACTTCGGCCTTCCCACTCACCGCCTCATATGTGACGTGCCCACAAGGTGGAACTCCACCTTGCACATGCTGGCCAGACTGTGCGAGCAGCAGCAGGCGATAGTGGAGTTTCAGCGTGAGTCGCTCTGCGGAACAGAACCACTTCACCACCAATAACTGGGCCTCCATGCGAGACCTGTGTGCCTTGTTGCGCTGTTTCGAGTACTACACCAACATGGCCAGTGCCTATGATGCTGTTCTCAGCGTTACTATCCCAGTTCTATGCCTCCTTGAAAAAACGCTCCGGGCGATGATGAAAGAGGATGTGGCACAGGAGAAGGAGGTGGAATTGGGATCATTTCCAAGTCTTTCAGGGCAGTCATTCACAAGTGGCTCCGAGTGTGTTCCTGCACCAACAAACGCCAGGTCCACAATTGTCCAGCAGGGGGACAGTTCTGGAGGATGACGAGGTGGAGGATGAGGAGGAGGAGATGGAGGAGGAGGAGGAACCATGTTCACAGCAGGGTGGCACCCAGACCAGCTCATGGCCATCGCTCCCACAGAGGACAGCTTTTCGTTGCCTCTGGGGAGCCTGGCACACATGAGCCATTACATGCTGCAGTGTCTCTGCAACGACCGCTGTGTTGCCCACATTTTAACAGGTGCTGATTACTGGGTGGCCACGCTGCTGGATCCCCGTTACAAGGACAATGTACCGTCTATAATTCCCTCACTGGAGCGTGATCGCAAGATACGCGAGTACAAGCGCAAACTGGTAGATGCGCTGCTGGTGGAATTCCCACCTGACAGTGGGGGCACAGTGGAAGCACAAGGCGAAGGCAGAGGAGGAGGAAGAGGTCGCCAACGCAGCCTGGGCACCGCCAGCACCTCAGAAGGTAGGGTTAGCATGGCCGAAATGTGGAAAAGCTTTGTCAGTACGCCACAACAAACAGCACCACTAGCTGATACGGAACATTTTAGCAGGAGGCAGCATTTCACCAACATGGTGGAGCAGTATGTGTGCACACGCCTACACGTACTGAATGACGGGTCTGCCCCCTTAAACTTCTGGGTCTCCAAATTGGGCACATGACCTGAGCTTGCCCTTTACGCCTTTGAGGTGCTGGCCTGCCCTGCAGCCAGTGTATAATCTGAACGTGTATTTAGCATGGCAGGGGGCGTTATCACAGACAAGCGCAGCCGCCTGTCCAGAGCCAATGTGGACAAGCTCACGTTCATTAAAATGAACTAGGCATGGATCCCACAGGACTTCTCCGTACCTTGTGCAGAATAGACACGTATACCGGCCTTACCCAGCCATTCTTGTATTTCTGATCTTTCTCACTCTTTTGTGGTGTACCCCAATTTAAAATATAAATAAATTAAAAACAAAAACCTGTGTTGGCTACCTCGTCCTTCTCCACCGCCGCTTCCACCTACACCGCCACATCCACAGCCACCTCAACCTCTTACTCCATTAAGGGCCTCGTCCTCCTAGGTCAAGATTTTTATTTATTTTTTATGTATTTTATGTTATTTTAAGTTATTTCCCTATCCACATTTGCAGAGTACTTGCCATGCTCTTACCAACATTTTGCTGCCATTTGCAGCCCTCTAGCCCTTTCCATTACTTTTTTAGAGACATTTTAGTAGTCAAAAATTCAGGTCCCCATTGACTTCAATCGGGTTCGGGGTCAAGTTCGAGTCAAGTTCGGGTCCCGAACCCAGACTTTTTTCCGAAGTTTGGCCGACCCCGTCAAACCCGAACATCCAGGTGTCCGCTCAACTCTATTGACAAGGGAACTGAAGACTGGCATATTAATAGCTGTTACTATGATAAAAAAAAAAATATCCTATAAATTGCGCCAGGGAAAATTAGGTAGGGTTAAAGAACGGGGTAGAGTGTTAGAACCATGGATCCCATTTGTTGTTGTACATATGGTTCATGTTCTGCAAAGTATGATACATTTTTCCATTACAGTAAACAAATGTTATTAATTATTGCTTTAAGTGGTGCTAAAGGAATCATTGGTGATTTTGAGTAATATGAAATTAATCAATGGATCGCAACACATATTGTATGTATCAATCTCATGTTGTATATAGAAAGAACGATAATGGGAGAAAAAAGAAGGCAATTGTGTAATGTTAAAATAATGATATTGTTTGAGATTTTGGAAGCAAATTTCTCTAGCTGTTTGCAAATATAATTGATCTTATCACAATACCAGAAGATGTGAGAGAATGATCCCATGGAATTGCAGTCTCTAGAGCAAGATGGAGTAGACGTAGGGAAAATAGCATGAAGTTTAATTGGGGTATTATACCATCTTGTAAATAGCTTCAGGGCAGTTTCTTTGATAGATATTAGGGATGAGCTTCATCTTTGAGTCGAACTCACGGTCAACTCGAACATCGTATATTCGATCGTTCATCGAATTACGAAAGTTATGGGCCATTCGCGCCAAATTTGAGTGGTGTTTAACGGCCCATACTTCATTGCGGCATCGCAGTGCATTGCTGGCTGATGATTGGCCAAGCATGCACCATGACCCGCATGCTTGGCCAATCACAGCTTGCAAAAAACGGAGAGCCATAATTGGCTAAAGCCACCCTGGCTTTGGCCAATTATGGCTCAGGGGATTTAGTACATGCCCCACACTATAAAAGGCCGCCTGCAGGTCGGCCTTGTGTAGTGTGTTGCGGTGGTTAAGAGAGAGAAGACAGAGAGAGAGTGTCATTTTTTGTAGGTAGATAGAGCAGGCAGTCTAGTCAGTTAAAGTTACAGTGTGTAGAGGATATATATGCATCCCAGGTGTTGTATATATATTTATACACTGTATAGTTTAGCTAGATCCGCTCTTCCTAATTTACTGGCAGGCAGGTGATTGTGCTAGCTGCAGTATTCTCACGTGGTATACTGCCTGTGTCCTCTGCAGTGTGCACCTAAAGCTACGTGGTGTGTGTACTCTCTGTGTCCTCTGCACATTGTGCACCTAACGTAAAGCTGGTGTTTCTCATATTTATTCCTAGAGTCAGGGATCTGCTCATATTAATACTACAGGCAGAGGATATTGCTGCAAGTACTTTCACATGGTGTACTGTCTGTGTCCTCTGCAGTGTGCACCTAAAGCTATGTGGTGTGTGTACTGTCCGTGTCCTATGCAGTGTGCACCTAAAGCTATGTGGTGTGTGTACTGTCTGTGTCTGTGCTATTTTTCTCAATTATTTTTATCCATATTGCAGGGACCAGACATTACATTTGTCCTTTTGTTCTTCCTTTGTTTTTCACTTTGACTCTTTCCCATTTCACATCACCACACTACATCATCACACACACCTCACATTCATGCCCCTCCTTACATAATTGGCCATTGCTTCACCTTGCATTCATTCATGTCACTTTGTCTCTCACTTTTTTAATTTTTTTACTTCGCTCACATGCCTACACACCTCTCACATTCTTTTCTTTATCTTTTTCTCCTCAGACCCCACTCACATATCATTGTCTCCACTCACCACATTACCTATTTTTTTGCGCATTCACATTCTTTCACATTCTTTTTCCTTTCACAAAACCCCCCCCTCCCTTTTTCTCTTACACACCCAGCCCTCCTCACCACCCGCCCACACACTCTTTCTCACCCACCTCCCCTTCCTGTAGACTCTCTGTTTGCACCACCATACAGCATTTTATCCCCCTTATCATGGGGTATTTTTTGTCTCCCTTTAGGTTTACCTGTTCCTGCCTGGGGTTTTTTGTCCCTTACTTCGTCGGGCCCGGCTCTCCTCCTGTCCCGCCCTGCCCTGCCTGGTTCCCCCCTCCCCCCTCTTTCTGGCCCAATGCGGGGTCTGTGCCTGCGACCCCTCGTAGACCTGGGGTTTGTTCCGCCCTTTCCACCACTTGGTCTATGTTGCAACCTTGACCTCTCCCTTTTTCCTGGGTGTCCCCTGCGAGTCCCCTGTTATGGCAGCATGGTCTGTGTCCGGCCAGAGGATCTGGTTCTCGACATTCATCCGGGTAACTACATACTTTTAAATTAATGTCTGCAATAGTGACTGTATTTATAATAGCATAATATTTATATGTCCATTTGTTTTTTGTTTGTGTTTTTCATAACAAATCTCATTATTATGTACATATATATTTGTCTTATAGAACTTATGCCTGCAAACTTTCTTCCCCCTGAAGAGGACCCACAACAGCAAAAGGGTCGAAACGCGTCGGGGTCTCTGCGCATAAGTTACACTACTGAATCTACTTACTCATTGTTTTCAAATGTTTGATTCACACTTTTGAGTCCATGTCTCCCATATGTGTCAGATGGGTGTTTCCATCCTGTTATTTATTTGTTTTCCAATAAATTACTATATTTTTTTTTACATATTTTGATTGAACTATTTTTAGCTGCAACTCAAAGCCCCTAGGGGTACTTTTTCCTTTTCTTCAAAAGACATTACATTAAAGCCGTAAGTAGTTTTAAATTACCTTTTTCTTATAGTAATCTCATTTTGTGCAGGGACAGTTCTAAACACATGCCACTTCACAGGCATACTATAGACACCCAGCAGGTACAATATTTAAAGACATTTTTCATTTTTTTTTCACTTTAAGCATCATTAAAATCACTGCTCCAGACAAAAATACAGTTTTTAAAACTTTTTTCTCCATTGATACATGTTCCCTGGGGCAAGACCCAGGTTCTCAAAGACGTTTTATGACAATAACTTGCATATTAGGCTTTAAAATGAGCACTTTTGAATTTGAATGCTCGAGTCCTATAGATGTCAATGGGGTTCTAAATGTTCGCGCGAACGGACGGTCCGTTCGAAGGTTCTGGTGCAAACCGAACGGGGGGGGGGGGGGGGTGTTCGACTTATCACTAATAGAGATACACTTAGTGCATTTATGCAAATTATTTATACAATTATCCCAATTAACAGTAGAGTATATGAAGTTTTCTTCTTGTTCCCATTTGAGCATGTATGGAAGTTTATTTAGTTCTTGGTTATTAATTAAATTAGAGTATAATTCGGAGATAAAAGCTTGTTTTTTCAGTGATTTAAGACAAAGGTTCCTAAAAGGGGATAAGGGCTGTGTGTTCGAAGTCTGGAAGTGTGTGTTGAAGAAATGCTTAATCTGAAGAAAATTATTATATTCTGTATCAGGAGTCTGGTATCAGGAGTCTGGTATTTGGATTTTAGTAAGGCGAAAGAGATAAAGTTGGTACCGTCTATAAAGTTGAAAAGCGAAGTCAGGTTATTGTTTATCCGCCATGTGAGATCTGCAGAATCATGTGCAATTGGACTGAATTTTGGATCACCTAAAAATGATGCATGTGGGGGAGATTTGGAAGTAAGATTATATTTGTGGTTGTATAGTTTCCATAGTTGGTATGATTGTGAGACTACTTGATTTAATGAATCTATGGAATAATTCAAAATTTTATTTCCCCATAATACACCCAAGATAGAGTAAGGTAAAATGGAGACTCTCTCAAACTCCCAAGGGACTTTTGGACTGGGAATGTGCCACTGTGCCATTTGTGTCCATCTAGCTGATAGGTAGTAGTGATGAGCGGAATACGCCATATTCGATTTCGCGATATTTCACGAATATATAGAAGAATATTCGCAAAATATTCGTTAATATCGAATATTCGGGATATTTTATATAAAAAAAAATTTATACACAAAACACAGAAGGGCAGAGAAAGTATTCGCGAATATTCATAATACGAATATTCGCATTGCGAATATTCGGCAACATAAAAGGATCGCCTCAGCTACTCGGCCCATGGTCTCTAATCATACCAGCAATGCTTTTAGACGTCGATGGAGATCACTAGAATGTGATCTGTTTTAAAAATAAATTTGAAAAAATACGAATATTCGCAATAGCGAATATTTACCGCGATATTCGATTTATTCGCGAATACTCGAATATGCAATATTCGTGACGAATATTCGCAATGCGAATATTCGTGAGCAACATTAATAGGTAGTACAACCAAAAATCAGGGAGGCCTAAACCTCTGTGTCTGGGATTTATATAGGACCCCATCTTGATAGACGTGGATGAGAGTCTGACCATACAAATTTATTGATATCAGATTGGAATTTGGTGATCATTATTTTATTGATTCTAACTGGGAGTGCCCTAAATAGGTATAACATTTTTGGGAGTAGTGTCATTTTAACTGCTTTGATTTTGCCTAAAAACAATATTTTAAAGGATTTCCACACCTTTAGCGTTGATCTTAATTTTTGTAATAATGGAATGTAATTCAGCCAGATCCTTCTGTACTGAAATATTAAAGCATATGTAAATTTTAACAATACATTCTGCCTTTTGGCCTGTTAAATATATTATTGAAAGTATTATTGAAAGTATATTATTATATCTGTTCGACAAATGTAAAAAAAATAGCTGTTCATCCAGCCAGAAATCTGAAAACGCCCTGCACACTCTACCACTGGACTGTTACCAGTTAGCATTGTTCCTTGCTATCTGTGTAAACTACAAACCCTTCCCCTGATATGAAAAAGAGTGCAAGGTGTTATATAGTCCTAACATGTAGTTGTAGCAACCCATAGCTGTGTTGCTAGAGTGCTAAGATTTGTGTTTGTTGGTGTAGGTAAATTCCAGGTTTGACTGACAGCCAAGCCTGTGTGGTTTTTTTTCTGGGTCAGGGTTTGAGTGACTCAAGTAGGCTGGATGACTCATCAGCAGCTTCTCTGGTGAACTACTCCCTGCTAGCTGGAAGCTTGAAGAAGGTTCCAGAAGCAGATAGGAGGAGTCCAAGGGGAGCTAGCTAGAGTATTTTGAGAACCCGGACCAATCCCCAACAGAAGGTTTAGCAAGGGGCAGGCCCCCTCAAATATTCAGAGTCAGCCCTGCAGGGGCAGTAGAGTTCGGGAGGAAGCTGGAGATGCAGTGTTAGGCTGCCGTGGCTTTGGAAGGAGCTCCCCAGTCTGGAAGGAGTGGTGACCTTGGGCCTGGGCTCTGGTGTGGACAGGACCCTCTTGAAGACACAAAGAGGTTTCCTGGCCAGAAGGCACGGGAACAAGGAGGGGACAGCGGGAGAACACTGCCAGGTAAGTCTTCAGGAGCAAAAGGAACAGCCGAGAAGGGCTGGTGAGTGACACACAGTGGGACTGGAAGGCATGCCTGAGAGGACTGGGATGGAGCAGTCTAGAATGGATGTAGAGCCAGTCAGGAGGATTGTGCTTGCATGGGCAGAAGAAAGGGGCAGCTGTACCTGAAGATTTCAATTCTTGCTAATCCATAGGGGCCTGTGGTCCCAGCCTGCGGTCCCAGCCTGCAAAGGGCTTCAGCTGAGACTGTGCTGAATCTGAAACTGTGCTAGATGATCCTGGGAGTTGTTGTTCTGCAAGTAAGTCGGTACTGGAGGTAGAAGAGGAAAGTGTGTATATACTGGATGTATATAGTTCAAGCTCCTAAAGAGTTCTACTGATAAAATGTGCATCCCATACCTACCCCTCCTTATCCAAGTTCGATTCCCCATATAAAAAAAACAAAAAAACAAAGCTGCAAGGACTGCTTCTTGTCTCTGAAGAGAATGTCTATGGAGGTAGTGCTACATAGTTCTAACACATTCTCTCTAATAAGGTGTTCAGTATTCAGTGGACAAAAAAGTGATTTAATTGCAGGACTGCTATATATAATAAAGAGCACCTGCGCAAAATTGCAATACTAAATATTAAATAACCATTTAGGAAGAGCTGCATGTCTTACAACTATAAAAGCTGGGTGAGATAATCCACGCTCCTCAAAATCCACTTTAGATAAGTGTAGCCCTTCAAAATATAAAGTGCTGTGCTAGAAACCAAAATAATATAGGTAAATATATAAAAAAAAATGAATTTAACTACTTCAGTACTAGGCACTGTCACTGATAATTGCACGGTCATGAAACACTGTACCCAAATACATTTTTTATAATTTTCTTCACACAAATAAATGTTTGATAAAACTGCACTGATGGACACTCATGAGGCAGCACTGATGGTCACAGATGAGGCCGCCCTAAGAATGAGGAACTAATATGCAGCACTGATGGGCACTGATAGATGCCACTGATAGGCGGCACTTATGGACAGAGCTACAATGAAATGGTTTAGATCAACGCATATTCATGTGTTAGAATGGCCCGGTCAAAGTCCAGACCTAAATCCAATTGAGAATCTGTGGCAAGATTTAAAAATTGCTGTTCACAAACGATCTCCATCCAATTTGACAGAGCTTGAGCTTTTTTGCAAAGAAAAACGGGCAAAAATGTCACACTCTAGATGCGCAAAGCTGGTATAAACATACCCAAAAAGACTTGCAGCTTTAATTGCAGCAAAAGGTGGTTCTACAAATACAAATGCACACCACACTTTTCACATATTTATTTGTAAAAAAATTGAAAATAATTTATCGTTTTTCTTCCACTTCACAATTATGTGCCACTTTGTGGTGGTCTATCACATAAAACCCCAATAAAATACATTTACGTTTTTGGCTGTAACATGACAAAATGTGGAAAATATCAAGGGGTATGAATTATTTTTCAAGGCACTGTATACGCTTTAAAGAGGAAGTAAACCCTGATGTTTTACTTCCTCATTTGTTCCCTGCAAAGTAAAGGTTTAATGGGCTAGTATGCATTTCATATTAGCCCATTACGTGGCACTTACTTGCAAACGAAGCCTGCGCTGTCCCCACTGGAGGCTGCATACATGTTCGCCTCTCTTCCTTCCACGGCCACAGACTCCGAGTCTGTGACTGTCTGGAGTCACATGACGTCACTCCCACACATGCGCATGGGAACCGCCAGTCACGGCACTAGCTAGTAAATAAATGACACAAAGGGCTGTTTCTTCCCCATCCATGCGCCAATGACATAATCTGTGCAGTACAGAGTACATTTCTCCTAAACGGCGCACATTTAAAAGCTGATTACTGTACTTATAGGTAAGCCTGAAAATTGAGGTTTTCAACCTCTTTAAGTAATGTCCTGTCCAGTTTACCTAAGCAAAGTACAGAACACCTCCCCATGTGTTATGAAAAGAAGAGAAGGGAAGAGGTTCTGTAGTTCTATCATAAAGTGACAACACCATTACTCTATAGATAAAGTGAGTGAGCATTGTAACCCTAGGACAATTTCTTAGCGAAAGGATCACCAGGCGAAAATATAGTAAAAAAAAGCCTATATAATGAAAATAAATGCAGCCCTCACACTAAGATATGCTGCAATATATTTGTTCTTGGGTTTATATATGCTTTAAGGTTAGGGCTAGACATATATTTGCATTTTAAATATGTAGAACTCCCGGTATAAAAGTGTTAGCATCACATGGAATATATAGCAGGAATACTGATTCCTGTCAAATGGCTAAATGACCTGGGAACTCTTCATAAGAAAAGTATTACATCTGTCTAGTCTTGCCCACATGTATTACAAAGGACCAGCATAGTGCAGTAATCTGGGAATATGATATACTCAAGAAGAATAAATTATTGAGTCAACCTTTGTAAAAAAAAAAAAAGAAAAAAGAGCCTAATGTAATTGTTTGTCATTTATACATAACAGCATTGCTCTCCTATAACAGAGCCAACTTCTGCTTCTCATTTGATCCTAATAAGGTGCATCATTAAATATTGCTGTATTGGATAACCGTATGGCATAGAGATTACACATTTGGTGTTCAAGTAATCTTTTTTAGATAGTAGAATGAATTCAAAAATGTGGAGTGAAAGTGTCTTTAACAACAACAGTGCTAAAACATTCTAATTTTTGAACCTTGTGTAGCGGGGTATCGCGCTTCTGATGTGATACAAAAGACTACCATTGCTGATCGTGAAGGATCTCAGCTCCCTCCGGTGGACGAATTGGGTTATAGCCACCTGTTGTTCATACTTTATTCTGGTAACGCAGTGAATGTTGGGGGATTGAGTTCAGAAGGAGAAGAGACTCCATTTGCCCTGGCCTGTAATGAACTACATTACCCAGAGAGCAGCTATGCAACCCCAAGATGCTTTGCCTTCCGCACCGCCTGCTGAGGGAGGTAATTTAAGGGAGAGGACATGTTTGGCGCGCTCTCTGGACCGCCTCTTTAACCCAGGAGGACACTGTCAGAATTGTTTCCACGGAAAGTAGGCCACAGTTGAGGCCTACATACTCCTGGGCGGAGCAGCTTTGAGACAGAGGGACAGAGCTTCTTTCAGAGTCATCGGACGAGATCCCAATAACCCTGTGACCTGTCTGAGGACTAGAGACTGCTGACCGACCTTACGGTGTGTCGTAGAGGGATGAGGCCTGAACCGGTTGGGTGAGACGGGCACTTGCCTGAAAGTACTGATTGTCTTGCGGAAGGGCGGATCGTTGATATCCATCTTTGCGGTTTGACTATTCAGGAAACTTTAGTAGTTTACTATTACCCTTTTGGATTTTAAATTGTTCTTTGCGCGAACTGTTAGCAGGAGGCTGTATTGAAGTTTGGCCTGGGATGCCAGGCCATGCTGAATAGTTATTAGACATGTGCACAGAAAAAAAAATTGTTTTTTTTTGTTCTGTTTCTGTCATGATAAGAGATACAGGAATCTTACCAATACTGACAGCGCCAGGAGAAGTCTGTTTCAGCTCATGCGCGGGGGCGCGCGGGTGCGTGCGCGTGATGTGCGCGACGCGAGCGTGCACGCGGCGCGCGCGGCGGGAGCGTGCACGCGCGCTGACGTCATTTCGGCGCCAAGAACTGCTATTTAAACCATCTGATCCCACTGTATCTTGCTGACCAGTCTGCAGCAATCCCTGACTGAATCTGAACCTGTTACCTGTTACCTGTCTGCCTGATTACCGAATACTTGACCCGGCTTCCGTTGACCCTTCTCTGCCTGCAGCCTGCCTCTGACCCCGGCCTGATCCGACTACCAACTCTGCTTAAACCCGCCTTGCTGTCTGCTTACCTGATTCACCGACCCGGTCTGAACCTGATCCAACCCTCGGACCTGTCTCCGTCTCCTGATTGGTGCCTGATCCAGTGTCTGACAATCCCTTGGCTCCTATTCACAAGCGCTACAACACCGTTCCTGTGTTTGCTGGATTTCTGCTAGGACCTCGTCAACACCTGTTCACTTCCTCTTCCGGTTCATCTCCAGCTTCCCACCAGGCGCTTGTGTCCCTCCAGACTCCGTACCCCCTGTCTGCTCTACCAGGGGTTCCTGAGTCAGAGGTTTATGAGAGGCCGCTCCCTGCACATTGGGCTCCATAACCAGGTATGTGACAGTACTGGTCAGCCATGTCCGAGCCCACGCAGGGGGCGTCTCCCATGGAGGACTTATGCCGCCATCTAGATGGCCTCACCGCGGCCGTACAGACTTTACAAGAAGGATATACCCATCTGGAAGGACGTGTCCAAACTCTGGCCACAACAGCACCTGCAGCGTCTGGAACCGCAGCTGCCCCTTCTGTAGTGATGCTACCACCGGAACCCAGAGTTCCCACCCCGGAGAGATTTTCTGGAGATCGCAGCAAATATAGAGCTTTCCGCAACGCCTGTGAACTTTTCTTTGCTTTACAACCCAGGACCTTTTCACTTGAGGCCACAAAAGTAGGATTTGTTATCTCGTTATTGTCTGGCGAACCTCAGACCTGGGCGCATCGTCTTCTAGAACGCAAGGAAGAAAGTCTTAACCTACTCAGCACTTTCTTCCAAGCCATGGACCTTATCTATGAGGATTCCCAACTAGCAGCTACCGCTGAAGCAGCATTATGTGCCTTACAGCAGGGACGCAGAGCAGTGGAGGAATATGTAGCTGAATTCAGGCAGTGGAGTTCCGATACCAACTGGAATGATGCGGCCCTGCGTCACCAATTTCGTATGGGACTTTCAGAATCTCTAAAAGACGAATTAGCCCGAGTGGGCATCCCCGCAACACTTGAAGCCCTCATCCTCCTCTCTGTTCAGATCGACAGACGGTTGAGGGAGCGGCATGCTGAACGCACATCCGGCCCCACACGTCCCATATGGATGATGCCACGTGTACCTGGCCCACCGCATCTGCCTCCTTCAGGTCCCAGACCAAACCCCATCGATCATCCAGAACCAATGCAAATAGGCCTACTTCGGCCATCCCTGACTCCGGAGCAGCGTCAAAGGCGTCGATCCAATAACCTTTGCATGTACTGTGGATAATCCGGGCACTATGTAAACACCTGCCCCATCAAGTTCCGTAAGTGTTCAGTCCCCTCACCGGCTCTCTTCTCTGTCTTACGTAACAATAATACTCACCTGGCTGTTTCAATCTCTCTACAGCTTCCAGGAAGGAACCTCCAAGTCCCCGCAATTATTGACTCTGGTGCTTGCAGCGGTTTTATGGACGCCTCCTTTGCCTTTCGACATGGAGTCCCTCTACGACCACGACACCAGAAACTTACCGTCCATTTAGCCGATGGATCGGCTATCAAATCCGGCCCTGTTACCCAAGAGACAATCCCCCTATACGCACTCACCTCCAAGGACCACCGGGAACTACTCTGTCTGGACATTATTGAATCCCCAATGTTTCCGGTCATTCTGGGTATGCCTTGGCTGAAAGCCCATAATCCCCAGATTGACTGGGAATCTGGAACAATCCACTTTTCTTCCTCTTACTGTCGACAACACTGCCTTCAGAAGCCTGTCAGTTCCCCTCCTTCTCTGATGTGTTTAGAATCCGAAGAGAAGAACCGTCAATTAATCCCAGAAGCCTATCATAGTTTCTTAGATGTGTTCAGCAAAAGAGGAGCAGAAACGTTACCTCCACACCGGTCCTACGACTGTCCTATTGAACTTTTACCTGGAGCAGAAATTCCGTTTGGAAGAATATTTCCTTTGACTGGGCTAGAGTTGGTCACTCTCAAGTCTTATATTGATGAGAATCTCGAGAAGGGGTTCATCCGCCCTTCCACATCCCCTGCGGGGGCCGGTATATTCTTCGTGGAAAAGAAGGATCACTCTCTACGCCCCTGCGTAGACTACAGGGACTTAAATAAAATCACGATTAAGAACAGGTATCCTCTCCCTCTTGTTCCTGAACTATTTCAGAGACTTGGAGCAGCTACCATCTTTACTAAACTTGACCTCCGTGGGGCTTACAACCTCATCCGCATAAGGGATGGCGACGAGTGGAAAACCGCATTTCGTACTCGTTTTGGGCATTTTGAATACCTGGTGATGCCCTTCGGCCTTTGCAATGCCCCAGCCACATTCCAGCATTTTGTAAATGACATTTTCAGAGACTATCTTGATTTATTCGTTATTGTTTACCTAGATGACATCCTGATCTTCTCTTCCTCCCTGTCAGATCATCAAAGACATGTCCAAAAGGTCCTAGCCCGGCTCCGTCAACACAGTCTGTATGCTAAAGCGGAGAAATGTGAGTTTGAAAAAGAGAGCATCCAGTTCCTAGGTCTCATCATTTCAATAGACGGTGTCAAGTTGGACCCTCAGAAGGTTACCGCCATTACAGATTGGCCCGCTCCCACCGATAAGAAATCAGTCCAGCGCTTCGTGGGATTTGCAAATTTTTATCGAAAATTTATCAAAAACTTCTCTTCCATAATTGCTCCCATCACAGGTCTGACCAAACAGGGTATCCGGTTCCAGTGGTCCCCAGAGGCTCAAGCGGCTTTTTCTACCCTGAAAAACCTTTTCATTTCAGCATCCATCCTAAAACATCCTGATCCAGTTCTACCTTTTATCCTGGAAGTGGACGCCTCCGAGGTGACGGTCGGAGCAGTGCTTTCCCAGAGACAAGGACCCAAATCCCTTCTGCATCCAGTTGCGTTCTTCTCCCGCAAACTCTCCGAAGCTGAAAGAAACTATGACGTTGGGGACAGGGAACTTTTAGCAATCAAGGCAGCTCTCGAGGAATGGCGTTATCTCCTGGAGGGTGCAGCTCACCCCATCTTGATCTATACAGATCACAAGAACTTAGAATACTTAAAGGTTGCTAAGAGACTGAGGCCACGGCAGGCCAGGTGGGCATTGTTCTTTACTCGGTTTTCCTTCCATATAACCTACAGACCCGGATCAAAAAACACTAAACCCGACGCGCTATCCCGGATGTTCAATGGGCCTATAGCTCCTTCCTCCCCAGACACCATCCTCGCCCCTGGCAATTTTCTTATGTTACAGGGAGATCTTCTGTCTCAAATTTAGCAGGCCTCTTCATCAATTCCCTCACCTCCAGGCCTTACTCTGCAGTTAAGAGACGGCATGCTATGGAACAAAAACAAGATTTTTGTGCCTCAACAACTACGATTGACAATTCTCAAGTCCTGCCATGACCACGAGCTAGCCGGACATTTCGGAATCCACAAGACAGCTGAACTCATCCAGCGTACCTTCTGGTGGCCTCAATTATTACAAGATTGCAAAAGCTATGTGGAATCCTGTGCCACCTGTATCCAACACAAGGGTAGCAGAACCAAAGCGTGGGGGTTACTTAAACCACTGCCTGTTCCAGAGAAACCTTGGAGAATGATTTCAATTGATTTTATTGTTGAGTTACCTCCTTCTAAAAACTTTACTACCATCTTTGTAGTGGTGGACAGACTTTCAAAAATGGCACACTTCCTACCGATGGTCGGGACACCTTCTGCTGACGAAACAGCAAAAATTTGTATTAAAGAAGTAGTGAGACTCCATGGTATACCTGCTAATATTGTATCTGACTGTGGGGTGCAATTCACCTCGAGGTTCTGGAAAGCGTTATGTGGGGCGCTGAAGATTGAACTTTCCTTTTCATCTGCGTACCACCCACAGACCAACGGCCAGACCGAGCGCACCAACCAGACGCTCAAGCAATACCTGCGCTGTTTCTCCAGTTTTTCACAGGATGATTGGGCTTCTCTGTTGCCCCTTGCAGAGTTTGCCTACAACAACTCAATCCATTCAGCTACCCAACAGTCCCCATTCTTTGCCAACTACGGCTTTCATCCTCTGTTCTTATCCAACCATATTCCGGAATGCTCAGTACCAGCTGTTCAGGAGACCTTGGATTTTTTTTCCACCAATAACAAAATACTCCAGGAAACAATGGCAAGAACCCAGGAGTATAATAAGGAGGTCTTTGACAGAAAGAGGAGAGGACAACTTAATCTGGTACCAGGGGACCAAGTTTATTTATCCACCTTGAACTTAAAACTAGCTTGCCCAACCAAGAAACTTGGCCCTAAGTTTTTTGGTCCCTTCCAGGTACTCAGAAGGGTTAATGAAGTGGCCTACGAATTGAAATTACCTGCTTCTTTTAGGATTCATCCAGTCTTTCATGTGGCACTGCTCAAACCCACAGTCCCGGATCCTTTTCCCAACCGGAATGCTGGTCCGCCCACACCGGTACTTATCGACGGCGAGGAGGAGTTCGAGGTGGAATCCATCCTGGATTGTCGGAAGAGACGTAACCAGGTTCAATACCTGGTGAAATGGAAAGGCTACGGCCCAGAAGAAAACTCCTGGGAACCAGAGGCCAACATTCACGCTCAGAGACTGGTCCGGGCCTATAAAAGGGCACACCCAAGTAGGTTGGCCCAGTTGGGCATCCGGAGGCTGCCCGTAGGGGGGGGGGCAATGTCATGATAAGAGATACAGGAATCTTACCAATACTGACAGCGCCAGGAGAAGTCTGTTTCAGCGCATGCGCGGGTGCGCGCGCGTGATGTGCGCGGCGCGCGCGGCGGGAGCGCGCGCGCGCGCTGATGTAATTTCGGCGCCAAGAACTGCTATTTAAACCATCTGATCCCACTGTATCTTGCTGACCAGTCTGCAGCAATCCCTGACTGAATCTGAACCTGTTACCTGTCTGCCTGATTACTGAATACCTGACCCGGCTTCCGTTGACCCTTCTCTGCCTGCAGCCTGCCTATGACCCCGGCCTGATCCGACTACCGACTCTGCTTAAACCCGCCTTGCTGTCTGCTTACCTGATTCACCGACCCGGTCTGAACCTGATCCAACCCTCGGACCTGTCTCCGTTTCCTGATTGGTGCCTGATCCAGTGTCTGACAATCCCTTGGCTCCTATTCACAAGCGCTACAACACCGTTCATGTGTTTGCTGGATTTCTGCTAGGACCTCGTCAACACCTGTTCACTTCCTCTTCCGGTTCATCTCCAGCTTCCCACCAGGCGCTTGTGTCCCTCCAGACTCCGTACCCCCTGTCTGCTCTACCAGGGGTTCCTGAGTCAGAGGTTTACGAGAGGCCGCTCCCTGCACATTGGGCTCCATAACCAGGTACGTGACAGTTTCGTATCGTTCCATTTTTTCGTTTTCGTTCGTTTTCATAAGACGCCCGTTTTCCTGTTTGTTCCCGTTCGTTTTTCGTATGACGCGATTTTTTCGTATTCCGATCGTCTCGTATTTTCGTTACTGTTTTATTTTCGTACATGCGGGATGGTTCGTTATTCTGTTTAATTCATGTTCGTTACTTGTTAGACATTACATTTCGTGAATTTTCGTCAATGATTTGCATTCTGTATCTTGAAACGTATGTTCATATGACATCTATAACAAAAGATTTGCATTCTGTATTTTAAATTCCTTTTTTCTGTTCGTATTTTGGATTCAAAATACAGCATGCAAATCTTTTGTTATAGATGTCATATGAACAATGAACATAGGACTGAAAACAAACAGAAAAAGGATTGAAACAAAATACAGAATGCAAATCTTTTGTTATAGATGTCATATGAACAATGAACATAGGACTGAAAACAAACAGAAAAAGTATTGAAACAAAATACAGCATGCAAATCTTTTGTTATAGATGTCATATGAACAATGAACATAGGACTGAAAACAAACAGAAAAAGGATTGAAACAAAATACAGAATGCAAATCTTTTGTTATAGATGTCATATGAACAATGAACATAGGACTGAAAACAAACAGAAAAAGGATTGAAACAAAATACAAAATGCAAATCTTTTTTTATAGATGTCATATGAACAATGAACATAGGACTGAAAACAAACAGAAAAAGGATTGAAACAAAATACAGCATGCAAATCTTTTGTTATAGATGTCATATGAACAATGAACATAGGACTGAAAACAAACAGAAAAAGTATTGAAACAAAATACAAAATGCAAATCTTTTGTTATAGATGTCATATGAACAATGAACATAGGACTGAAAACAAACAGAAAAAGGATTGAAACAAAATACAGAATGCAAATCTTTTGTTATAGATGTCATATGAACAATGAACATAGGACTGAAAACAAACAGAAAAAGGATTGAAACAAAATACAGAATGCAAATCTTTTTTCTTGATCGTACATCACGGGACACAGAGCGCATAGCCATTACATATGGGTTATATGGAGTACCTTCAGGTGTGGACACTGGTGTAATCAACTTCACAGGAAGTTCCTCCCTATATAACCCCCTCCCACTGAGAGTGCTTTAGTTTTTCCGCCAGTGTCTTAGGTGTTGGTCACGTCTAGCTGTCCCTCGGAGGTCTCGGGACCCAGGATAGCTAGCCGGATCCGTCCGAAGTGCTTCAGAGCCAAGATGTACGGTACCCGGGCCCTGCTGGAGTGGGGTTTTGCCTATAATGCCTCTCCTTGGAGGGCTGGATTCTGGGCTCCAGTGCTTTAGTCTCTTCCAAGAACTAAAAGTTACTGATGCCAGGATGCTATATAGGTCCAGGGGTGTGGGTTCCTTAACACAGGACCCCGGTCCCTGAAGGTCCAAGACAATACCCACGGAGATGGGGGAAGGCTGGGCCTCTTGCATTTTGCAATACCCTGCGGCGTGGAGCAGGTAAGAGGGAACCTGCGGGACTTGGTTCGACAGTAGGTATCCCCCTGGGGGTTCTGGGTTGGCTAATGGTATGCTTGTGCATCAGCCACTATCTCCACTATGTCTGTTGAGGCAGGATGGGATTCTAATGTTTACCCAGATAACATGTAGATATATGTATACTTGTGTAAGTTATATATTTGCTACTCACCCCAGGTCTGCCTGTTAACACTGATACTGCAACCCCACATGTTTTAAAGAGGAAATTGCTGGTTAAAACTCCTGTTTCTTAGGAAGCCCATGGGGACAGCTTCCTCGCTGTGTGTGCACTACAATAAGATTAGTGCTTACCTGGTGTCTGTTGGTGCTGCATAACGCTGGTCCATGTTGTTCCTCTGCTCTGCTTCCTCCATGTGGGTTCGGCGTGGTGCGCGCGATCGTGCGCGCGATCGTGCGCGCGATCATGCGCGCGTGTGTGCGCGCGCATACGCGCGCGCGTGCACGCCGCCTTTTATAGCGTCGGCGTGCGTCGGGGGGGCGGGCCAGCAGCGTCAGGGTCTGTATAAAGGGAAAAACTTTTCTCTGGCTGGTCTTTCCCTCCTGGAGGCAGAGGAAGAAAGGATACAGAGCGTGCAGCTGGGTCTTTTGGCCACACAGGGACACCTAGTGGCGGTTTAGTGGATCTTCAGGTCTAGGACTTAGGTCCACTATAGACCAGAAAAAAAAAAAAAAAAAAAAAAAAAAAAAAAAAAAAAAAAAAAAAAAAAAGGGTTTTTTTGCTTAAAGGGACTCAGCCTTAGATCCAGCAGTATCTGAGTCTACCTTGGACTCCGGCTAACGGGCATTGGTGTGTCAATACTCACAGGCTTCCTCGGTATTGCCACCTCCCAGGCGGGTAAAAAAGATTTTTTTGAAAAAAAAAAAAAAAAAAAAAAAAAAAAAAAAGAGAAATATAAAAGAAAAAGAGAGAAATTAGTTCTTTTTCATTTTCTCTCATACCTGCCCTCATATTGGTTATTCCTAGCTACAACAGTCAGGTGTTGGCTATAGGGGTGACCCAAGGTTGTACAATGGCTCCAAAGGGATCTGGACCAGCCAAGGCTGCTAAAGGTACCAAAAAGCAAAAGGGGTCTCCATCGGGGTCAGAGGATTTGGGCCAGGCTTCTACGGCCCCACCCTCGCCAGTCAGGACACCGAGTGGCATAGTACAAGAGCCATTGGGGGTGCTGGGGGCAGAGGCGGCCCCCGATCCACCCATTCCCGTTTACGTGACGGAAGAAATGCTAGCAGCCACCATGTGTGGGCTAGAGAAAAGGTTAACTGCGTTGTTTTCCCGTCCTTGCCCAAGTAGCAAGCGGGCTAGATCCCCTTCACCCAGTGTGGGGTTTTCAGATGCGGAGGTCTCCTCTTCAGAGGAACGGGACCCACAAGGGGATCAGGCAGACCCAAGTCCCGACGGTTCAGACAGGGAAAATTCCACTATAGATGAATATTTTTCGGCCTCTCAAGCGGAGGGCCTGTGGATCCAGTCTTTGACAGATATGGTTCGCACTGCCTTTAAACTTCCAGTGCCAGAACTAGTAGCCCCGGAGGTATCCTCATTGGGTTCTTTAAAGGCCCCATTAACTGGTGCATCCTTTCCAATGCACCCCCTTCTGCGGAACGTGATTTACCAAGATTGGGCTCGACCTGATAGAATCTTTGTCCCTCCTAAAAGATTCTCTATTCTCTACCCTATGGAAGAGGAATATGTAAAGAAATGGGCTCTCCCTACAGTGGACGCAGCCATTTCCTGCGTGAATAAATCCCTGACTTGTCCGGTTGAAAATGTCCATATGTTCAAGGATCCGGTCGACAAGAAATTCGAGACCCTACTGAAAGCAGCTTTTACCTCAGTAGGTGCCATGGTTCAGCCAGCAGTAGCAGCCATTGGTGTTTGTCAGGCCTTGAAGGATCAGGCAAAGCATATATTGAAGGACATGCCGGCTCAGCATACTCATGAATTAGCAGAATTCCCTAGGGCTCTCTGCTTTGCAGTAGAGGCTATTAAGGACTCCATCCAACAGGCATCCCGTTTATCTCTACTGATGGTTCACATGCGTCGTCTTTTGTGGCTAAAGAACTGGTCAGCAGAGGCACCCTGCAAAAAGCTTCTAGCAGGGTTTCCCTTTCATGGGGGAAGACTATTCGGGGAAGACCTAGATAAATATATCCACACCATATCAAGTGGAAAAAGTACTTCCTTACCGGTCAAGAAAAGACCGCGTGGGCCCACGTTTAAACGACAGGCCATTGCAGGCTCGGCCCCTTCGACTTCCCGTCAGTATCGACGGCCTCCCGGGCGTTCAACAGTTAATAGCCGCCCACAGGGACAAGCCGCGGCAAACAAGAGGCCCTGGTCTCGCAAGCCGGCTAAACCAGTCATCAAATCAGATTCATGAAGGGGCGCCCCCACTCTCTTGGGTGGGGGAAGACTTCAGTTTTTCTCCGAAGTCTGGAAGGCCAGAATTCCCGACTCTTGGGTTCGGTCCGTAGTAGCCTCAGGCTACAAACTAGAGTTTCGAGAAATCCCCCCTCCTCATTTTCAGGGGTCAAGTCTTCCAAGCGACCCGTTAAAGAGGGCCTCTCTCGTAAAGGCGTTGGATCGCCTCTTGCTCCAAGGAGTAATTGTAGAAGTACCAACCCAAGAAAGGGGTCTGGGATTCTACTCCAACCTTTTTGTTATACCAAAACCCAATGGCGACGTCAGGCCTATATTAGACCTCAAACGCCTAAATCGCTTTCTAAGGATTCAGACCTTCCGTATGGACTCCATACGTTCAGTGACAACCAGCCTGCATCAGGGCGACTTCCTAGCATCTATAGACATAAAGGATGCATATCTGCATGTGCCAATTTACCCAGCACATCACAAGTTTCTTCGTTTTACGATAAACCAAAGTCATTATCAGTTCGTAGCCCTCCCTTTCGGGTTGGCAACAGCTCCACGGGTATTCACAAAGGTGTTAGCCCCGGTACTAGCCGTCCTAAGGACAGAAGGCATCTTGGTCCTAGCATACCTGGACGATCTCCTGGTTATCGACAGTTCAGCTTCCAACCTCAATCATGCAGTAGTCCGCACAGGGCGGCATCTAGAAGAGTTCGGGTGGATTGTGAACCAAGAAAAATCAAGGTTACATCCCACAAGACAGTTGGAATATCTAGGCTTTCGGTTAGATACAGAATGCCAGAAGGTATTTTTACCTCAAGAGAAGATCAGGTCGTTGATTCAAACGATTCAAATAGTCTTAGGCAAAAAGAAGCCGACTATTCGCCTATGCATGCGACTGCTGGGGAAGATGGTGGCCGCCTTCGAAGCAGCGCCCTACGCCCAGATCCATACCAGAATTCTGCAAGCAGCTATTCTCTCTGCTTGGAACAAGTCCATACAGGCATTAGACCGTCCATTAGTTCTTTCTCCAGAAGTCAGGCACAGCCTGTACTGGTGGCTGATCCCTCAAAAATTATCAAAAGGGAAAACCTTTTGCCCCATCTCGTGGAAAATAGTAACCACAGATGCCAGCCTAACAGGTTGGGGGGCAATCTTAGGAAAACGGACCCAGCAGGGACAGTGGTCAGAGGCAGAAAGTCTGCTTCCCATCAATGTCCTAGAGATCAGAGCTGTTCGGTTGGCCCTGGTCGCCTGGACTCTCCCCCTGCAGGGTCTGCCAGTAAGGATACAGTCCGACAATGCCACGGCGGTGGCATACATAAACCACCAGGGGGGCACAAAGAGCCTGGCGGCTCAAAGGGAAGTAAACCTAATTTTTGCATGGGCCGAAGCCCATGTACCCTGCATCTCAGCAGTGTTCATCCCAGGGATAGACAATTCTCAAGCAGATTTTTTGAGTCGTCAACAGTTGCTCCCGGGAGAGTGGTCTCTTCACCCCCAGGTATTCCAAGAGATTTGCCAAAGATTCGGAGTTCCCGATGTGGACATCATGGCAACAAGATTCAACAAGAAATTGGACAAATTTGTATCCCGAGCCAGGGACCCCTCGGCCTACGGGACCGATGCGTTGGTTTGCCCCTGGCACCAGTTTTCTCTCCTGTATGCGTTCCCTCCACTACAGATGATTCCCCGCCTTCTACGAAGGATCAGGGTGGAGCGCAGGCCGGTGATCCTGGTGGCCCCAGCCTGGCCCAGAAGGGCTTGGTACGCACTCATCGTGAGGATGTCAGTAAGGGCACCGTGGCCACTCCCCCTGCGCCCAGATCTGCTGTCTCAGGGCCCGATCTACCACCCTGCTTCACAGCAGCTAAATTTGATGGCTTGGCGGCTGAATCTCTAATTCTTAAGGGCAGAGGCCTCTCGGCCCAAGTCATATCTACGTTAATTCAAGCTAGAAAGCCAGTCTCTAGAAATATCTATTACAGAGTCTGGAGAACCTATGTGGAGTGGTGCGAGTCTCAAGGAGGGCATCCTCGCAAGTTTTTTATTGACAGGATCTTGCGATTCCTCCAGGTTGGCGTTGACAAGGGGTTGGCTCTTAGTACTCTAAAGGGGCAGGTGTCTGCCTTATCGATATGGTTTCAAAGGCCTTTGGCCACACATTCGCTTGTAAAAACCTTTTTGCAGGGGGTCTTGCATGTAAATCCCCCTATTAGAGCTCCCCTCTGCCCCTGGAATTTAAATCTGGTCTTGTCAGCTTTACAAAAGCAGCCGTTTGAACCTCTGACAGAAATCCCTCTTGTGCTGCTAACCCGAAAGTTGGTTTTCTTGGTGGCTATGGCTTCGGCCAGAAGGGTCTCCGAGCTGGCAGCCTTGTCTTGCAGGGAACCGTACCTTATTCTGCATAAGGACAGAGTGGTTCTGCGGCCTCAGCCTTCTTTCCTTCCTAAGGTCATATCCAGTTTTCACTTGAATCAGGACCTAGTCCTACCATCCTTCTTTCCTACTCCCCAGTCCAGAGAGGAAAGATTGCTTCATACTTTGGATGTGGTCCGAGCCATGAGGGTTTATCTCAAGGCTACAGAAAAGATTAGGAAAACAGATGTGCTTTTCATTCTTCCGGATGGCCCCAAGAAGGGTCAGCCGGCTGCCAAGTCTTCCTTGGCTAGGTGGATCAAGCAGCTGATTTTTCAGGCCTATGGTCTGAAGCGCGTTCCACCTCCCTTATCAGTTAAAGCCCATTCTACGAGGGCCATGAGTGCCTCTTGGGCGGCACACCATCAGATCTCTATGGCACAGGTTTGCAAAGCGGCAACCTGGTCTTCCGTACATACGTTTACTAAATTTTATAAGTTGGACGTCACAAAGGCTGCGGACGCAGCATTTGGGCAGGCGGTCCTACGGGCAGCAGTATAGAATCCTCTGGCCCGGTTCACGCCCCCTTTTTCTGTTGGTGGAGCTATTTTACCTCCTGATATAGTTTCTGTTTGGCTATTTTTTGCCTTACGGTCTCCCTCCCTTCATAGAGCATTGCTTTGGGACATCCCATATGTAATGGCTATGCGCTCTGTGTCCCGTGATGTACGATCAAGAAAAAGGGATTTTTAATAACAGCTTACCTGTAAAATCCTTTTCTTGGAGTACATCACGGGACACAGAGCTCCCACCCCTCTTTGTGGGAACATTGTGTAACCTCAGAGAAATTGCTTGCTACAAAACTAAAGCACTCTCAGTGGGAGGGGGTTATATAGGGAGGAACTTCCTGTGAAGTTGATTACACCAGTGTCCACACCTGAAGGTACTCCATATAACCCATATGTAATGGCTATGCGCTCTGTGTCCCGTGATGTACTCCAAGAAAAGGATTTTACAGGTAAGCTGTTATTAAAAATCCCTTTTTTATAGATGTCATATGAACAATGAACATAGGACTGAAAACCAACAGAAAAAGGAATGAAACAAAATACAGCATGCAAATCTTTTGTTATAGATGTCATATGAACAATGAACATAGGACTGAAAACAAACAGAAAAAGTATTGAAACAAAATACAAAATGCAAATCTTTTGTTATAGATGTCATATGAACAATGAACATAGGACTGAAAACAAACAGAAAAGGGATTGAAACAAAATATAGAATGCAAATCTTTTGTTATAGATGTCATATGAACAATGAACATAGGACTAAAAAAAAACAGAAAAAGGATTGAAACAAAATACAGCATGCAAATCTTTTGTTATAGATGTCATATGAACAATGAACATAGGACTGAAAACAAACAGAAAAAGTATTGAAACAAAATACAGCATGCAAATCTTTTGTTATAGATGTCATATGAACAATGAACATAGGACTGAAAACAAACAGAAAAAGGATTAAAACAAAATACAGAATGCAAATCTTTTGTTATAGATGTCATATGAACAATGAACATAGGACTGAAAACAAACAGAAAAAGGATTGAAACAAAATACAGCATGCAAATCTTTTGTTATAGATGTCATTTTTGTTCTTTTGCCGTTTTCGTTTTGTCGTTTTTTTTCGTCGGATCATTCGTTCGTATTTGCGGTTGTTCGTTATGCGGCTCATTCGTAATCTCGTAGTTTTCGTATTTTGGTGCTTTAATTTTTTCGTATGTACACATTATCCTGCGGGTCCGAAAATGAACATTTTCGTACGAAAATAACATTCGTACGAACGGGAATGCACATATCTAATAGTTATAGTACCTAGGGGTTATCTATTTAGAGTTGTATATTCACTATATTCATTGCACTGCTCGTTGACCGAGTAATCAGTTCTACTACTTTATATGGTATTGTAGAGAGGAAGAGAGCTGGGTGAGGTTTGGCAAAAGGGCGTTTCAATGTACATGTTTTGTTGAAGGGGTCCCTCTTGCTGTGTGCTCACACAGGTCTATTTGACATAACAGTTTAGCTCACATATAAACCTTAACATTGTTACTGATACTGCAGGCATCTGCAAATAGAGTGTCACTGTTTTACTCATGCTCCTTTGTTTCTTCTTTAAAGCGGAGGTTCACCCTAAATATAAGCCCTCCCATGTGATCCAGCATACTGGCGTCAGCGCACAGACCTAGGAGCTGCCTGCGCAGGCGCCGTATTTCTCCGAGTCCTATTTCGGCGTTTTTCGGAGGGCGTGACGCGCCATAGCCGTAGGACTCGGAGAAATACGGCGCCTGCGCAGTCAGCTCCTAGGTCTGTGCGCAGGCGCCGCATTTTCGCCGAGATTACCCGAGTCCTTATCGGGTATTTCCGTAAGATGTGACGCGCTATACTGGCACCGTGCACCACGGAGGGAAAGAGATTAAAATTTGCCGTAATACAGTAAGTGATTAATTAAAAAAAAAAAAAACAGCATACTGGCGCTGACGCCAGTATGCTGGATCACATGGGAGGGCTTATATTTAGGGTGAACCACCTCTTTAAGTAAAGCATTACTTTGGTTATCTTTAAGTCTGTGTGTAGCCTATGGCCGCGTACACATGACCGGTTTTATCGGCAGAATTCAGCAAGAAACTCGATGGGAGACGTATTCTGCCGAGAAAACCGGTCGTGTGTACACTTTTCGCCGAGAAAACTGTCAAGAAACTCGTCGAGCCAAAAAGAGAGCATGTTCTCTATTTCCTCGACGGGCAATGGGAAAATTTGGCTCGACACATTTTTTGACAGCCGAACAAGGAACTCGACGGGGAAAACAATGTGTCGTGTGTACGCGGTCTATCTTTCATATTGCAAGATCCCTTTCATCTAAGGTAGCCCCTTTTATTTGTATAATTTGTTGAAGTGTAAGAGGACATTGTGCTTCTCTACAAACTACTGGCATCCACTACCCCCATAGTACCAGGTGTGTCAAGGGAGGGTTTTAAGACACTTTAAGGGGTTAATCACAGAGCGTAGCCCCAAAACAACCAGCAGCTCCTCTGGGGGTAGTGCTACACTTATAAATTTATTTTATGTATGTATATATATATATATATATATATATATATATATATATATATTGTAACAGTAGGAGCTACTGTCAAGTTAAAGTGGACACAGAGTCTGCATTTTGGCTGAATGCAGAGCTGCAGAGCTTAAATTTAAAAACTGAGAAAACTGCTCTGGCAGTTTTTTTCAGATTTTTCAATCTCTTCATGGGGTTCTATGGCTTGGAGATCCTTTAGAGATATGGGTGGGACGGGATCTCCAACCCTGTGTCCGGGTTTTAGAGACAGCCTGCAAGCTGTCTGCCCAGGTGTAGCCAGCTCATATAATGAAGGGCTGGGGAGAGCAGAAGTGGAGGAAGGATGATGGAGCAGTGGCTGTTACTGTCTCTGGGTCTCTGTGTGAGGATAGATGCTGTACGCGTTGGAAGGCTTCAGAGCCGTGTGCATCCAGGACCATGGAGGTGATGGTTTGAGGGACCAGTACCTGTAGCCGCAGTGCTGTTAAAGAGTAGCCAGGTGGGCTGTTATTTTCAGTTGTCGCTGAATGATGTTTAAACCCCTGCGTGGAATTCCTGAATGGACTTTTGTTTTGTTTTTTCTCCTTTAATAAACGTGGGCTACCAGGCCCTTAATGTTATATGCCTGTTTGGTGTTGACTCACTGCACAAAAACGCATCTGCCACAAGAGTTAAATACCCCCAATGTTTACAATATATATATATATATATATATATATATATATATACACACACACACACAGTATTTAACCAAAGTGAGTACACTCCTCACATTTTTGTAAATATTTTATTATATCTTTTCATGTGACAACCCTGAAGAAATTACACTTTGCTACAATGTAAAGTAGTGAGTGTACAGCTTGTATAACAGTGTACATTTTCTGTCCCAGCAAAATAACTCAACACACAGCTATTAACGTCTAAACCGCTGGAAACAAAAGTGAGTACACCCCTAAGTGAAAATGGCCAAATTGGATCCAAAGGGGTCAATTCACAAAGAGAAACGTTATTGGTTTTCTTCAGGTGTTAAATTAGCACTCCTTATTTAACGCTAGCAAACATGGTATTCACGAAAGCTATAATCGTTATTTAACATAGTCGTTATGGTTTTCAACTGACTCTTTATCCAAACGTTATGCTAACTACTCAGACGTTATTATTAAGATTTGGGACGTTAAAATAACTCTTAAGATCGTTAAATAATGCTGGAGATGCATTCTGGGAGCAGAAGGGGAGGAGAACAGCTGCATGTGGAAAAGAGCAGATACAGAGAGAGAGAGAGAGAGAGAGAGACAAGCAATACACATGGAGATTGAGCATGTGGTGTGCAAAACTTCTAGTGTGTGCTTTTCTAAAGCCATGTGTATTTCCTTATAGAGAGAATAAATCATGGGAGATGATAATCGGAATTTAGCTATCACCTGGGTTTCAGAAAAGTCATCCAAAATAATATGTGAAGGGAATACACGTTTATAAATCTGAACAACATTCTAACGTGTTCTTCTTCGCCTCTGGATAATTTTAAGTTCAAATAGAGCACGGTTCTAGCTTGCCCAACACTACTAAAAACTTCACTACACTACAAAAATCGCCAAAAGCTTCCTCTAACAACAAAATATCGCCTGGGAAATGTCATAACGCCACCCTGAGGGAGGTGTTAATTTAACAATTGCTTAACGATTGATAACTGTCAAAAAAATCTTTGTGAATTGCACTTCTGTACATATTTAACGATTTGACTCTTTAAGGGCCCTTTCACACTAGCGGACGAACGGTCCGCTAATTACAAGTCCGTTAACGGACTTGTAATGCTTCCCTATGGGAGCGGATCCGTTAGCGGATGATGCATCCGCTAACGTCTGCTCGATCCGCATCCGTTTTTGCGGACGGAAGAATGTCCTATTTTTCTTCCGTCCGGCCAAACGGATCGGATGCAAACGGACAGACGGTCCGTTTCCATCCGACTCCCCATAGGGGAGAGCGGAGGAGAGACGGGGCGGTCCCTGCACAGTGTGCGGGGACCGCCCTGTCCGCCCGACAGCTCAGCGGAGACCCCCCGCTGAGCTGACGGACACACGGAGCGGACCGAAAAACGGACCGCTCCGTGTGTAAGGACCCTAAAATAACGATTTGACTCTTTAAAATAACGATTTGACTCTTTAATAAGGATCCACACCTTAAAATATCGGTTCTGTGTAGGAAAACGTTATTTGATGATTTTTCAAAGCGTTAAATCGTTTAGTGACTTGAACTAGCTTCAATAACGTGCAAAATCGTTAAAATAACAATCGCAATCTGAAAATAAAGCTTTGTGAATTGACCCCAAAGTGTCAATATTTTGTGTGCCCACCATTATTTTCCAGCACTGCCTTAACCCTTTTGGGCATGGAGTTCACCAGAGCTTCACAAGTGGCCACTGGAGTCCTCTTCCACTCCTCAATGACAACATCACGGAACTGGTAGATGTTAGGGACCTTGCTCTCCTCCACCAGTGTTTAGGTCTGGAGACATGCTTGGCCAGTTCATCACCTTTACCTTTAGCTTCTTTAGCAAGGCAGTGATCATCTTGAAGGCATGTTTGGGATCATTATTAGAGTTAAGTGGACACCTGGATGTTAAGGTTCGGCAGGTTCGGCGAACTTCGGAAAAAAGTCCGGGTTCGGGGACCCGAACTTAATCCGAACCTCATTGAAGTCAATGGGGACCCAAATTTTTGACTACTAAAATGTCTCTAAAAAACGAAGGGAAAGGGCTAGAGGGCTGCAAAGGACAGCAAAATGATGGTAAGAGCATGGCAAGTACTCTGCAACCAAATGTGGATAGGGAAATAACTTAAAATAACATAAAATACATACAAATAATAAAAAATAATCTTGACAAGCAAGAACATTCCCCAATGATAAGACACTATTCATCTCACTGATACCAATGATGGGGCACGATTTCTCCCACTGACACGAATGATGGAGCACTATTCCTCCCAATGATACCAATGATGGGGCATTATTTCTCCCACTGACACAAATGATGGGACACTATTCCTGCCAATGATACCAATGATGTGACACTATTCCTCTCACTGATTCCAATGATGCGGCACTATTTCTCCCACTGACACAAATGATGGGACACTATTCCTGCCAATGATACCAATGATGGGACACTATTCCTCCCACTGATACCAATGATGCAACACTATTTCTCCCACTGACATTAATGATGGGACACTATTCCTCCCAATGATACCAATGATGGGGCACTATTTCTCCCACTGACACAAATGATGGGACACTATTCCTGCCAATGATACCAATGCTGGGACACTATTTCTCCCACTGATACCAATGATGCGGCACTATTTCTCCCACTGACACTAATGATGGGACACTATTCCTCCCAATGATACCAATGATGGGGCACTATTTCTCCCACTGACACAAATGATGGGACACTATTCCTGCCAATGATACCAATGATGGGACACTATTCCTCCCACTGATACTAATGATGCGGCACTATTTCTCCCACTGACACTAATGAAGGGACACTATTCCTGCCAATGATACCAATGATGGGACACTATTATGGTGCAATTATATTTGTGAAGTAGGACTGACTCCTAACTAATTCTCTCCCTATAAGCACAGGAACCTTTCCCTACAGTAGATAATGTAGAGTATGTCACAGAAACATATGCAGTGCTGGTGCAATATGCAGAGTATCTGACATGAACATATGCAATGCTGGTGCAATATGCAGAGTATGTTACAGGAACATATGCAATGCTGGTGCAATATGCAGAGTATCTGACAGGAACATATGCAATGCTGGTGCAATATGCAGAGTATCTGACAGCAACATATGCAGTGCAGCTGCAATTTGTGAAGTAGGACTGACTCCTATATATTTCTCTGCCTATAAGCACAATCAGGAACCTTCACCCTAAATTATCTAATGCAGAGTATCTGACAGGAAAATGTGCAGTGCAGCTGCAATTGGATTTGTGAAATAGGACATACTCCTATCTAATTCTCTCCCTATAAGAACATCAGGAACCTTTCCCTACAGTAGCTAATACTATGTAGATCGCTGAGTATTGTAATTCAATTTCTGAAGCAGCACAATCTTATCTAAATCTGTCCCTGAGAGCAGCTGCAGCCTTTCCCTACCCTAGCTAAAGCAGAGTGATGAGCTATGCTGTGTGCCTCTAGCTTATATAGAGGCTGGGTCACATGCTTGGTCACATGATGCACTGGCCAATCACAGCCATGCCATTAGTAGGCATGGCTGTAATGGCTTCTAGGTCACACAAGTAAAAGAAATGCTGATTGGCTGCCCTGCAGCATGCCGTTACATAGCCGAACTCCGAACCCGAACTTTCAGCAAATTATTCGGGTTCGGGTCCAAAAAAAAAACAAAGTTTGGTACGAACCCGAACTTTACAGTTCGGGTTCGCTCAACCCTAATCGTTATCCAATGGGAGGGATACAGTCTCTGAAGGGAGGGGATCATGCTCTGCTTCAGTATGTCACAGTGCATGTTGGAATTCATGGTTCCCTCAATGAACTGTAGCATCCCAGTGCCGTCACATCAGCACTCATGCAGCACCAGATCATCACACTCCCACCATCATGCTTGACTGTAGGCAAGACACACTTGTCTTTGTACTCCTCACCTGGTTTGCTGCCACAAACGCTTGACACCATCTCAACCAAATACGTTTATCTTGGTCTTATCAGACCATATCCTGGTTCCAGTAATCCATGGCCTGAGTTTGCTTGTCTTCAGCAAACTGTTTGCGGGCTTTCTTGTGGATCACCTTTAGAAGAGGCTTCCTTCTGGGATGACAGCCATGCAGTCCAATTTGATGCAGTATTCGGCATATGGTCTGAGCACTGACAGGCTGACCTTCAAACTCTACATCAATGCTGGCAGCACTCATACGTCCATTTCCCAAAGACAACCTCTGGATATGATGCTGAGCAAGTGCACTCAACTTCTTTGGTCAACCAGGCCTGTTCTGAGTGGAACCTGTCCTGTAAAATCGCTGTATGGTCTTGGCCACCATACTGCAGCTCAGTTTCAGGGTCTTGGCAATCTTCTTATAGCCTAGGCTATCTTCAGTTCTTTTTTTTAAGATCCTCAGAGAGTTCTTTGCCATGAGGTGCCATGTTAAACTTCTATTGACCATTATGAGAGAGTAAGAGCGAAATTTACCACACCTGCTCCCAATTCAAATTTTTACATTTTTACTTTGGGGTGTACTGACCTTTTTTGTCAGTGGTTCAGACATTAATGGATGTGTGTTGAGTTGTTTTACAGATTTACACTGTTATACAAGCTGTACACTCACTACCTTACATTGTAGCAAAGTGTAATTTCTTCAATGTTGTCACATGAAAAGATATAATAAAATATTTACAAAAATGTGAGGGGTGTACTCACTTTTGTGAGATACTGTATATATACACACATATACGTATATATATGTAGCGCCTGACTATTTTCAAAGCCTGGGCTTTTTCGCCTTCCTCTGGACCAATTACAGGGAGGGAGGACATAGAGAAGTGACAGGTCGCTTGTTTATTCCTCCTCCCCAGCATCGCCAAACCCCCCCCCCCCATAATTATCAATATTCTGCAACCATGGGTTATCTGAATTACTCTGCAGAAGTCATCTGGGAATTAAAGCCATTTGCCTCAACACTCCCAACAGTCATCCAAATGCAGAACAGAGTGGGGCAAAGAGGTCTGGCGGTGATCCACAAGATTCACCTCTCGATCACCAAACCAGTCCTCCAATACTCGCTTCCATACATGGAAACCCTCACTCTTCAGCTGCAAACAAACCCCCAAGACACGGTCCATATGTTACTGTGCTATAGACCTTCTGGCCCAAAAACGCACCTTTTCACATCATTAACAGAATTCATCTCCTCTCACACCCTAAGCATCAAACACCTTTTGGTGCTTGGGGATTTCAACCTCTGGGCCAACTCATCACTGGACCCCATCGCCGACGCCTGCATCAACCATCTGGAAGGACTAGGTCTGCAGCAATTAATACGAGGCCCCCCTCATGCCTCAGGCCATACCCTCGATCTAATTTTCGAACAGGATTTGGAAATTGAGATCGGGGAAAATGAGCCACTACCATGGACCGATCACCATGCCATTAAATTTAAAATCGCCAATCACCTCAGGCCAATAAGAAAACCGATGATAACCCACTGGACTAGATCCCAGAATAAGCTCCATTCGAACTCTTCAAAACGACCCTAGGAAATAAAATAAACACAATACAACAACAACAAACAGCCGTAGAAAAACTTGACGCCATCAACAAGGCGCTACTTCAGTCCGCCGACTGGGTGGCACCAAAACGCAAAACTTGCATCCGGAAAAACAACGCCGACCAGCTGACGTTGCTAAAGAAAGAGCGTAGAAGAGCAGAAGCTGCATGGAAAAGGAGATCTTCAGATAGAAACCACATCATTTATAAGACAATAACAAAGATATATCATAAAGAAATCTTTATGGCAAAAAAATCACTTCGCCAACATCATCACCAAGGCCCTTAACCGCCCCCGCGAACTCTTCAAGCTGGTTTCACAATCAATGAATCTAGCCTGCTTAGAGCCAGCCAATGCTGATTCACAAGCATTTTGCAACAAACTATCGGATTATTTCATTAATAAAATTGAAAGAATCCGGGAAAGCATTGAGCAAAAGGGAATTTGCATGAATCCCGCCCCGCACCCCTACCCCGATACCATTATATACCCGCCTCAAGCACCGAAATTCACCTTAAAACCCATCTCCATCGCTGCCACTAAAAATATAATTTGGTCTCTGCGCAACAGCACAGCACCCAATGACATCATTCCTACTAAACTGCTGAAAGAAAGTGCCGATATACTGGCACCAGCTATCACGCAGCTTATAAACCAATCATTCAAGGAAGGCATGGTGCCCTCCTTGTTGAAACAAGATACCATAAAACCGATCCTGAAAAAAACACCCTTGACCCTAAAGACCCAAACAATAGGAGACCCATAACGGGTCTAAATGTTTTCTCCAAGATAATGGAGAAAGAAGTTGTACAACAGTTACAACAGCATTTAGAAACCCAAAAATTACTCGATACGTTTCAATCAGGCTTCCGGCCAGGGCACGGAACTGAAACAGCTCTGGTAAAAATATAGGATGATGTCCTAGAGGCCGCAGATGAAGGAGAATCTTCTCACCTGATCCTGTTGGACCTAAGTGTGGCCTTTGACACGGTAGACCACGGACTACTACTCGCCAGGCTAGCTGAAGTGGCCAAAGTCGCAGAAGAGGATCTACCTTGGTTCTCTTCCTTTTTGGAAAACAGATCACAAACAGTGAAATTGGGATCTTTCACGTCAGAAATGTGTACGGTATCATGTGGAGTCCCCCAGGGATCTCCCTTGTCACCGGTACTGTTCAATATTTATCTCCGTCCCCTCTTTGAGATCATCAACAACCAGCAGCTACTTTACCATTCCTATGCAGACGACACTCAACTGTATCTCCGCATCAGCAATGGAAAGGATCACTCTCCCGAATTAGAGAGAACCCTCACCCTAATAGATAACTGGATGACATCCAGTTATCTTAAACTCAATGGTTCAAAAACAGAGCTTCACGCAAACAGGAAAAGTAACCCCACCTCAACTTGGACCCCACCGCCCATCCTGGGAAAATTTATCGCCCCGAGCGCCAAAGTCAAAAGTCTCGGAGTCATTTTTGACTCCTACATGACAATGGATGCACAAATAGGGTCTGTATTCAGCGGATCCCATCATCTGCTGCACCTGCTACGCCGACTCACCCCTTTTATTCCTAAAGAGGACATTGCAGTCGTGGTGGGAACAATCGTCAATTCCAGACTCGACTATGCAAATGCCCTCTATTTAGGACTTCCCAAATACCAAATCGCTCGTCTGCAAGTCGTTCAAAATACGGCTGCTCGATTAGTGACTGGCAAAAAAACATGGGAGTCAATCTCCCTTTCGCTGAGATCTCTTCACTGGCTACCAGTGAAAGACAGAATCACTTTTAAGGCACTCTGTCTTACACATAAGTGTATTCAAGGAAACGCTCCCCAATATCTATGCGAAAAAATAAAAGCCCATAACCCCAATCGCACTCTGCGATCCACAAATCAAAACCTACTGTACTGCACATACCAAAGGCAAGATACAAATCCAAAGGAGATCGGAGATTTGCTGTCCAAGGACCGCGACTGTGCAATACACTACCAACCACCATCCGACTGGAGTCGGACCACTTGGCCTTCAGGAGAATGATTAAAACTCATCTCTTCTGAGGCAAAGCGTTTCCTTATCGAAGGAATGGAAACAGCGCCCAGAGGCGATTCAGTTCACAAGTGTTGCGCTTTACAAGTTTTTCACTCACTCACTCAGTCGTCCCACCACCCCCGAGTGTGGCCCTCCTGGCCGGGGTGTGTGCGTGTGTGTGTCGCAGTGTTCCTGGCTCCGGGACCACGTTGGTCCGGAGCATTTTCATCTATCTGGTGGATCCAGGGAGTCGACATGGTCACCGACTTGCCAGATGGTCGGGAGCTGCTAGTCCAATTGGGGGAAGTTGGCTGATGAGGAACCTGTCCGGGAGATACCGATCACGAAAAATTAAAAGGGTGATGAGCGCATATACATTCAACACTGGGAATCTGTCAAATAACAAAGTGCAAACTGTGCAACAAAGTGCAAATGCATATATATATGATAATATATAATATAATAAATATCAAATAATAAATAGTTCCATCCTTGGTATTGCAGCTGATTCTGTGAAATGGGTGATTTTCTTGAATAAAATGAGCTCACATTGCGCTTACCTTTATAAGGCAAGGAAAAAGCCTTTAAGATGTGTAGCACTTTGGTGGGTCTCCAGTAGATGTCCCTCTATCCTCTCTGTGGGATGGTGTAGTGGTCCTAGTTGGGGTCCAGTGTTCAAAGGTGTGTGGAGGGAGGTTTTCCAGTGGTGCTCAAATAAGGAAAGATGTGCCATAGTGAAGTATGTAAATACGTTTTAATAATTAAAATAGCAACTTACATCAAAGTTAAAACAGACGAACGAACGATCGGATTACACGTCTACTTCCGGTTCCGGGTCTTACATGTTACGCTGCGCCTCACAGCTTCATCAGAGATCTCTGGCTGCTAGGCTAGTGAGAGAGGCCTGTCCAGATGCACTATACCCACTCTTGCTAGAGTGGCGAAGTAAAGTGTCATATGAAGCAGGACTGTTTTCATATCCAGTTACACCTGAATCTGCTGTTTTCTATTTTTCTATCCCCTCACCTTTCTACTGTTTATCGTTTTTAATAAAAGCACAGAAAAGACACATTGGACATTGACTTTACTGCAGTTCTCATCCAGTACCCTAGACGGCGGAGATACAGAGGTAACGTGCCACCCAAATCAAACCAGCAGCTCCTTCTGGGGTAGTGCTACATATATATATATATATATATATATATATATATATATATATATATATATATATATATATATATAATTTCTCTATGACAATTCTAGTCCTGAAACCATTATATTATTTCAGTTACATGACAATACCCATCTCCTCTAACTATTTCCAGATCTGCCCTTGAGAAATAAAATGATCTCTTCCACAAAAATCTCCATGTTGCTCCACAGGGAATCCTGTAAATCCTGTACTTGATGTAAAGCAAGCATAATGTGTGCCGAGAAGTTACATGACATCAGAGCAGCTTTTCCAGCTTTTTCAACTGCAGTATGTTTTCCTAACCGAACACTAAAGCAAACAATTCACTGTTTGTAATGCTTCATATTTAATGTAGGGTCCTACATTTTTTTTAAGAACTATATCATTTTTTTAAGAACACCTGTGCCACTTCTTGATGGCATATCAGCATATGAGAACAAGAGCATGAAATGGTTTAAGACGTGGTGGGGGTAGGGCTCGCTACAAAATGCTGACACCGTTATAATGCCACTCTATGCAAAGTGAGCAAACAGTTCCCATTAATGACATAATTCAGCATCTGGCTCCTGACGTTCACTTCTAAAAGGCAATTAGGTTACGGTGTCCTTTTAGAAGTGGGCGTCCCTCAGGCTATAAATTCTGCAACTGGCTTGCAAATAAAAAAGCTTCAAAGTCTGTCAGGCAAATTTGCAACAAAACAGGCTGCATTTCAGGGTCCATTAGTTGCCTGCTCACAGTGCTGATCCTATTTGCAGCTCAGGCATTGCTATGTATGTTTATCACGGTTTTCCCAGAAATAATATAGACAGACGATGTCATCACACTCTGCCACTGTGTATTCTTGTCATGTGGTTTCCCAGCACATCGTAAAGTGGGAGCTTACCAGTCTGTCAATCATTGGGCGCTATTAGAGGTATTTCCTGCATTAGTGCTGAGTGACGCATCCTGCCTTGTCAATCGCTGGAAATTTACAAAGCACACTAAAATATAGCTTCTTGTCCACTGCATTGTATACATGATTATGGACGTCAGTTCAACAATTATTCACAACAAACGTTACGGTCATAAAACGCTGTACCCAAATGACATTTATATCATTTTTTTCACACATATAGAGCTTTCTTTTGGTGCTATTTAATCACTGCTGGGGTTTTTATTTTTTGCTAAACAAACAAAAAAACATGGAAAATTAAAAAAAAAAAATCATGTTCCATAGTTTGTTATAAAATTTTGCAAACGGGTGATTTTTCTCCTTCATTGATATACACTGATGAGGTGGCACTGCTGAATCGCCTCTAGCAGCCAGTGTCTTCCTGGCTGGTGCGGTCATTTACCCCGTAATATCTCGACATGCTTGAGACACACAGTCGTACACACATATATATATATATATATATATATATATATATATATATGTATATATATATATATATATATATATATATATATATATATACTGTGCCAATTTGGTCAGGATCCAATTAACCTACCAGCATGTCTTTGGAGTGCGCCTAATATATTTAGTCTGATCCATTGAATAGGAGTGGTTATCCAATTAATGAACCAAAGGCGCATACACAGTTGTATCTGGTTAGTGGCCATTTTATAAGGTGGTGGTGTAGTCATGAGAACGGTGGAATTAGGAATTAAATATTTGTTCACATTTTGCACTTGCACTTTGATGGTTAAATTATTATTATAATTTGTTGTTCACTAGCACTGTATATTTGATTTATATGATCATTTGGACTATTTTTTTCACATTTTTTATATTTGTATATTTATTAATTTACTCACATATCTTCCCATAGGCGTACGTATTTAGATATTGCAGTGGGTTAACTTTGGACTTGGAGCAACCAATCAAAACACTTGATAGCGTGTTTCCCCGAAAATAAGACCGGTCTTATATTAATTTTAGTCTCAAAAAACACACTAGGGCTTATTTTCAGGGTAGGGCTTATTTATTTACAGTATGTACATTAAACAACATTTATTCAAATATGGTATGCATAAAATGCGCAAAAAGGTCTCTAATCTGTTCCGGCTGGCTGTTGCTTTAAAAAAAATCCTGTTCCTTTATAGCATGATAAACAGCACTGTGTTTGTGCTGTGTCATTTATCCCTCTTTATTTTCTGAAAACTTGTTAAAATCTAAAAATTCTGTGTCCTGTCTTCCCCTCAGGTCTCCCCCCACTCCCCATTGTCATGTCAGGAGTCCGTTTCTTAAATCATTATTCCTTATACTGTATGCAGTTTTATACTGGTATACTGTTAAACGTACGGTACCTGTTTAACACCTTTTTTACAGTACTGGTACCATATTCTTCCCCGAGGTCTCTGAGGTTCTGAAGAGAAGTATGGCTTGTGGTGACATCAGCCCGCTCCCTGCACTAAAGAGGGAGGGGGGCACAGATGTCAGCGGGAGGAGAGGAGGAAATAGAAGAGCCGAAATTGCCTCCCGTGCGCTGAAGACATCTGGTGGGAGGAGGGGAGGAAAGAGAATAGCCGAGATCCCCGGGTGACGCGCACACAAGAGGAAGCAGCAGCAGACATCAGCCGGGAGGAGAGTAGAGGACCTCCGGCTGGGCAGCGGTGGGTGCTAACATGGTTGTTTTAATTATAGTAGCAAACGGAGACAATAGCCAGCATTTTAAAAAAAAAAATTACGGAGATTTACTAGGTCTTATTTTCGGGGTAGTTGTTCATTATTTTAAACATCCCACTCGAGGAAAAAGCCCATAAACTCCACTGCTCATTAAGCTGTCCGTTTATGAAGCAGTGAATTCTATTCACTGCTTCGTTCTCCGGCTATCACAGTGAAGATTTTTCTCCTCTGTGTGCCGGTTTATAAAGCGGAGAAGATCCCTTCACCTTTGGAGGAGTGAAGTGATCTTCCAACGCTTCAAACTGTGAAACGCCCCCTAATACTGGAATCTTGTGAGACTTTACGAGATTCCAGTACCAGAAATTCACAGAAACACGGAGATGTCAGTTTATTGAGCAGTGATAAATTATCACCACTCATTACACTGACAGACCCTGTGGTTAATGCATAATATATATATGTATACACACACACATACACTATATATACATGTATATACACACACATATCTCTTCACTCCCCGCTTCACCAGCTCTGAGATGGTGAATCGGGGGATGTGAATTCTGACACAGATCGCAAGTGAAGCTTTCAGATCACATAAACTGGGCGTTACTGTGTCATTCTATGAGACTTCACTGTGCGTAGAGATAATCGGCGGGAGAACAAATTCAAACACTTCTCCCCAGATTATCACTGTTTCATAAACTGTTAATGGGCTGTGATCAGTGGTGATCCCTGGGATTACCGCTGTTCACTGCTTCATAAACGGACACCTATAGCTGAAATGCATGGGTACATAGAGTGGAGTTAATGGGCTTTTAAAAAAAATGAAAACAATAAAACAATAAACTGCAGTTTATCAGCTCCAGTGTGCTATAAAAATGCACTGATTACTGTATAAATGTGAATGGCAGTAAAGGGGTTAACCAGTAGGGGGCGGGGAAGGAGTTAAGTGTGTCCTAGGGAGTGATTCTAACTGTTAGGGGTGTGGTTTACTGTGACACGTCACTGATCGCTGCTTCCGATGAGAGGAAGCAGAGGATCAGTGCTGTGTCACCAGGCAGAACAGGGAGATGCCTTGTTTACAAAGACATCCCCCCATTCTACTGAAATATATCTACGTGAGGCGGTCGTCAAGTGGTTAAAGCGGATCTTCACTGTATCTGAGCACCACAAACCAAAAACGCTTTTTAGTTAATTTACTATTCAAAGCAAACAAATGTCTCTATGCTTTGTTTAGTTGAGAAATGATCTTGAAAAACAACCTCTAGCAATACTGGCCGTGTTAAAAAGGGAGAAAACTGCGCCAACTAAAGTTCAGTTATTCAGTCCATATCAATGAATTAACAATCCAAAGCTGTAAACGGGAAAAACGAACAGCACCCAAGTGCACTTGACTTCAGTGAAGACCACCACCACATGGAATGCAGCTTACCGGAAAAAGGGTAAAATGTGGCAGTAAGACATAAACCAGTGATGGAATCCAGCCAGCATGGACAGATGGCACGAGTCCCTCAGCCGATACCCTCAAAAGTATCCCAGTTGACGTCCGTGGGTCACAAGCAGGCAAAAAGAAACCGAAACCATGGCATAATAACGTTTGGATAAAATGTATTATATTTAAAAGAATGCTACTCACATTTGATAGGTGATAAAAAGTAAATGCCGGCCGGCACAACAGGAGCCCTTCCTCCTCCGTAAAACGCGGTGACGTCACTGCACGCCGTCCAAGACGCGTTTTGTCATATGTTTGATGTTCTCAATGGGGATCTGGCCGTGGCTATCTTGAGTAAGGGAAAATGATTCATGTAGAATTTACTTTCTGGGATCCATCTGCCTTTATCTCAGGCATGCATGCAGTAGAGTGTCCTCCTCTCCCCCCCCCCCTAACTCCTGAAGACTCCTGGGATGTACGACATAATTTGCCTAAGCAAGAAACCAGGTAGTAACTGAAGAAATGTAAAAAATGAAAAGTTTAAAACAGGTTAATATGATATACTATCTATTTTCTAATGTTAGCGGCATAAGGATTAAAAATAATCAGTGTTCATTGGCAGAGTGAAGTTCCGCTTTAGGCTGGGTTCACACTATTGCGAATTGGATGCTCATATATTCAAAGCCATTTGTTTTACTTTATAAATGGTTTATTCCAGATATTCTAGTAATACAGTATTGACAGACGCAAGTCACAAGCAAAGATACCTTTCAAACAATGTTTTTTTTTTTTTGTCATTAGAGGTAGTCTGCGTTACTAGAGATTACTGGGGCCCCCACTTGGCACCCGCCACATACTCCCAGACATGACAAGCTGTTTTAATGAGGTACTTTCTCCGCTTTGATTGCAGTAACCTCTTTCCTGGCAAAGTCTTGTATTGATCACTTGCAAATAGCTTCACATCTCAATATGAAATATTGAATCTGCAATTAGCGTTGACTTGGCTGACTGAGCTTGGGGAGGGAGAGATTGGACGGAGTGTAAAGAGAGCAAGCCTGAACTATAGAGAACCTCTCTCCATGGTGCTGAAATCTAATTTGAGGGGGAAAAGCACATTTCAGCTGCCTCTACACATTGCTCAGGCTATTGTTATTGGGTCCTTACACGAAAGGTTTTGTACTGCTCATGATCCGTGAGCAAAAAGTATGCTTATTGTTATATAAAGTACAATAGGTTGCTTATGAAGAGACTATGCATGGCTATTGCCACTCGTTTATTCCCTATTTTCTGCTTAGGCATTCAGTAAATTCCGTTATTTTCATTCTAATGCTGGGAACAATCTGTTGATTTATAAATGAAACACAAGCAGAAAATGCAGACCTAATCAATTTAATGGAATGATAATAATAATAATAATAATACACATTACATTATCTGGTTACACCATCTCAAATATTATATGTAGTTGGATGTGTTGGATTCAGATTAAAAAGATTGTTTAGGTAGGCCCCCGCATAGCATAGTGGTTGGTAAGTCTGTAGGAAATTGAACAGAGTTTGCATAATCAGGCTGGAATGTGTATGGCCAGCTTTAGAAGATAATCCAAAGCAACTCATCTTGCCTGTGTTTAGTGAGATCAAATCAGTAAAAGATATTTTTTTAGATTAGTATGGGGTAAAAGGGGTTAAAACATCTGTCATGTTTTTATGCTGTCTGCAGCCTCATATCTCCCTGAACTCTTTGCCTGCAGACACTCAACTTCAGCCTTGGAAGGGTTAACCTCCTTCCTGACCAGGTCATTTTTTGCGATACGGCACTGCATCACTTTAACTGACAATTGAGCAGTCGTGCAACACTGTACCCAAATCCCACAGATAGAGGTTTCTTTTGGTGGTATTTGATCACCTCTGTGGTTTTTATTTTTTGTGCTAAAAAACAAAAAAAAGACAAAATATATATATATATATATATATATATATATATATATATATATATAAAAAGCCATATATTGATTGGTTTGCGCAAAAATTATAGGGCCAGATTCAGAGAGCCGTAACTCCTGTCTAACTAGTGTTAGACTGGAGTACTTTCAAATTACGCACGTTTTTTAGCTAGTCTGAAACCTCAAACCATGAAAAGACGGCTGCGGGCTTCAATTCGACTGGATTACGTGTTCGTACGCAATCGCATCTTTTTTTTTGCGTAACACTATACCAGCTTTTTGCTGGTATAATGTTAGACAGCCCATGTTAAGTATGGCCGTCGTTCCCGCGTCGAATTTCAACGTTTGTTTTTATTTTTTACGTAAGTCGTCCGGGAATAGGAATGTACGTAAACGACGCTACTCAAACAACAAATGACGTATCGACGTTAGTTCGCGCAATGCACGGCGGGAAATTTCTGAACGGAGCATGCGCAGTTTGATCGCCGCGGGGACGTGCCTAATTTAAATGCTTCATGCCCCCTAATCACGTATTTCGATTACGCGGCAAGAAATAGACTACGCCGCCGTATCGTACGGGCAAAAATCTACCAGAATTCGATGTAGAGCCTGGTAAAATACGGTAGCGTAGAGTATTTCGAATACGCTGCGCAAATTTACGTGTACCTGAATCTGGCCCATAGTGTCTACAAATTACAGGATAGATTTAGGGACTTATAGATTTTTTTTTTTTTTTTACTGGTAATGGTGGCAATCTGCAAATTTTTAGCAGGACTGCAACATTGCTGTGGACAAATCTGACCATAAGTGACACTTTTTGGGGACCAGTGACACCAATACAGAGATCAGTGCACTGATCCCTGTATAAATGACACTGGCAGAGAAAGGGTTAACACTAGGGCGCAATCAAGGGGTTAAATGTGCTCCCTGGGAGGTGTTTCTAACGGGGGGGAATTAACTAGAAAAAAAGCGAGATCGTGATTTAGCTTAGCTGAAACATGATCTCTCACTTTCCTTTCCTGACAGTTTAGCGGTATGCTTTGTTTAAATCGGCACCCCGCTGCTCCGTCTCTCCTGTGAACGATCGGCAGTTTGCAGTGATCATCTCAGCCGCCGGACCCTCTGATTGCCTCCCGGCCAGATTTGAGGAGTGCACGAATAATAGTTGTTCTGTGGACAGATTCTCCCACCTGAGCTGTGGATGTGGACGGCCATGTCTTGGTAGGTTTGCAGTTGTGCCATACTCTATTTTCGAATGATGGATTAAACAGTGCTCTGTGAGATGTTCAAAGCTTGGCATATTTTTTATAACCAAACCCTTATACTTCTCCACAACTTTATCCCTGACCTAAGATGTGGTAGGGTGTGGGTGGGTGACCTTAAAGGATCCGGCACTTCATCCCTTGTATTGATAGAATGAATATAAGGGAAAAGGAATGTGGGATTATAGCGGTGTCCACAAACACTTAGGCCCGGATTCACATACATCGGCGCACATTTATGTCGCCGTAGCGTATCTCTTTTACGTAACGTCGACGAAGCGCAGAGAGGCAAGCATGAAATTCACAAAGCAAATGCTCCCAACTCTGCGCCGGCTTAGCGTATATTTCGTAGGCATAAGCCGGCGTAAGTGGAAGTAGGTGGAAGTGGGCTGGAAGTGGGCGTGATCCATGTTAATGAAGCGTGACCCCATGCAAATGATGGGCCGGGCACCAGACAAGTACTTAAAACTAACTGCGCATGCATCGAGATGTGGAAGTATCCCTGTGCGCATGCGCACAACCGTGTCGGAACAACTGCCTAAGATACGCCGGATCACTGTGTACGCCGTGAACGTAACCTATGCCCAGTCAGACCCACGTCGGCCCATATTCACAGACGTCCAATGTACAATACGTAGGCTTGTGTTCCCTGGTCCATACCTTTGCATGGGTTGCACCTCATCTATGGGGAATAACTTTACGCCGAACGTAAAACGTACGCAAACCGCTTAAATCATGCGCCAGGCGCAAATACGTTTGTGAATCGGCGTATCTCCCTCATTTGTATATTTGAATAGAAAATCAATGGGAGCGCCACATGCGTCCAGCGTAAATATGCGCCCACTCTACGCCAGTGTAGGCAAGTTACGCACTGGGATGAAGTCTGTTTTTAGGCGTATCTTAGTTTGTGGGTCTGGCGCACAGATACGACGGCGCATATTTGTACTTACGCGGCGTATCCGGAGATACGTCGGCGTAAGTGCTTTGTGAATCCGGGCCTTAGAGTGCAGATTTACTTAAGGTACAAATTTTTAATATACAAAACATGTACAGAGTCAAAGGTGCTTAAAAAATACGTTTAACTGCTTCCATGCCAGGCACTTGCGCACCTTTCTGCCCAAGCCAATTTTCAGCTTTCAACGCTGTCGCACTTTTAACGACAATTGCGCCGTCATGCTACACTGTACCCAAACAATTTTTTTCTAATTTTTGTTTCCACAATCAGAATTTTCTTTTGGTGGTATTTGATCACCTCTGCAATTTTTATTTTTTACGCACTAAAAAAGACCGAAAATGTTGAAGTTTTTTTTTTTTTTTCTGTTATTTTTTTGGTAAATAAGTACGTTTTCGTCTTCAATTACGGGCACTAATGAGGCAGCACAGATGGGCACCGATGAGGCGGCACAGATGGGCACCGATGAGGCAAGACAGATGGGCACTGATAGGCGGCGCTGGTATGCGGCACTGATGGACACTCAAAGGCGGCACTGATAGGCACTTATGGGCGGCACTTATGGGTGGCACTGATGGATACTTATGGGTGTCACAGATGGGCACTGATAGGTGGGCACTGGGCATGGATGGGCACTGAGAGGTGGCACTGATGGACTCTGTGGAGTGGCACTGATGGACACTGAGGGGTGGCACTGATGGCATTGCTGGGCATCGCTTGTTTATCCTATATTGTGCCAGTCAGTGCCCATATTGTGCCAGTCAGTGCCCACGGCCGCGCACCGGCATGTTATGCTGCAGGACGTCAATAGACGTCCTGTCAGGATTACACGACCACTTCCCGGACATCAGTTTACTATTGACCGGGCGGGAAGTGGTTAAGCACCTTTGACTCTGCACATGTTTTGTATAATAAAAATTTGTATCTGAAGTAAATCTGCACAGTAAGTGTTTGTGGGCACCGCTATAATCCCAAATTCCTATTCCCTTCCTATTTGTTTTATCCCTGATCTGTTTGTTTACTGAGGTTCTCTAACAAACCTCTGAGGGCTTCAGAGAACAGCTGCATTTAGACTGAGATTAAATTACACACAGATTGACTCTATTTACTAAGTAGGTGACTTCTGAAGGCAATTGGTTCCACTTGTATTTTAAGTTAAGAGTATCAGAGTAAAGGGGGCTGAATACAAATGCACACCACACTTTGCAGATATTTTTTAGTATTTTTTTTTTTTTAAACAATTTATCATTTTCTTTCCACTTCACAATGATGTGCCACTTTGTGTTGGTCTATCACATACAATTCCAATAAAATACATTTAAGTTTTTGGTTGTAATATGACAAAATGTGGGAAAATTCAAGGGGTTTGAATACTTTTTTAAGGCACTGTATATGGACCAATTATGTATTTATATATGTTGATCATATCCCCCCCCCCCCCTTAATCTTCTCTTCTCAAGAGAGAATAAACTAAATTCTTCTAATCTTGCCTCATAGATGAGCTCCTCCATGCTTCTTATCAGTTTGGTTGCTCTTCTCTGCACTTTCTCCAATTCCCTAATATTCATTTTTGTGAACTGGTGCCCAAAACTGAAGTGCATATTCCAGATGATGTCTTGCTACTGATTTGTACAGGGGCAGAATGATATCTCTCTCTCTGGAGTACATACCTCCTATTAATACAAGAATAGACTCTTCACCACCATTAAGATTCTTCACCACCATTAACTACCCCAGTTGTACTCCTCCCAGTGTAAATGATGAATGCATATTCTTAACTCCCAAGCACATAACTTTACATTTATCAACATTAAAACTCATTTGTCAAACAGTTGACCATTTTAAACAGTGCATCAAGGTTGGCTTGTAAAGTCTCGTACACTCGCATGATTTTCTCGGCAAGAAACCGCAAGAAAACTGCCTTCAGAGCTTTCTTGACGAGTAAACCGTGCACGTGTACAAGGCTTTGAGGTTTCTCATCAAGAAAGCTGCCCAGAATCTAGACGAGAAAAATAGAGAACCTGCTCTCTATTTTCTCGTTGTGATTCTCAGCAGTGTTTTCCTGCCAAGAAACCCAAGCATGTGTATACTTACCTGTCTCCATGGAAACCTGCGCATGCTTGAAATGACTTTGACGCATGCGCGATAGCTTTCAAGGCATAGGTAGGGTGAAGCAAGATGGCGGTGACTGCATTAAATGTGACTAGTGCATGCTCGTCGTAGTCGATGACGTCACAGCGTTCATGGCATTCATAAGAACAGCAGTTCTTTTAAATCGTACGTGTGTACACTCGGCCGGCAAGAGATTCTTGCCAGGAATGTCGTCAGGAAAAACAACGTTTTTTCCAGCCGAGAATCCAGGCCGTGTGTACAGGGCTTTAGCTGAAGACATCTTGTAAGGACGGTATTCCTCTGCATAGCTTGGTGTCATCAGCAAAGACTGAAATTATACTTTTAATCTCAGACCCGATATCATTTATAAATATATTAAAAAGTAAGGGACCCAACACTGAACTTTGGAGAACACCACTGATAACCTTAGACCATTCAGAGTAGGAATCATTAACCACTACTCTCTGAATTCGGTCTTTTAGCCAGTTTTCTATCCATTTACAAACTGATTTTTCCAAGCCTGTAGACTTTACCTTACACATTAGGCATATGTGGGGAACTGTGTCAAATGCTTTAGCAAAATCCAAGTATACCACGTCCACAGCCACTCCTTTGTCTTTTTTTTTTTTTTTACTTACCTGTTCATAAAAAGAAATCTGATTTGTCTGATAACTTCTGTCTTTCAAGAATACATGCTGTTTGTTACTTACATTTTTTTTTTTTTAGTTTGATCCCTTTTTTAAATATAGGCACTACATTGGCCTTAAGCCAATCCAGTCATTAAAGAATCCCTAAAAGTTTGAAACAAGGGCTTTGAAATTACAGAGCTTAATTATTTTAGGGTCCATGGGTGTACGCCATCTGGTCCAGGTTCTTTATTCACCTGCTGTCTCAATATTTCTGGACCATATTAATATTGAGCCACGATGGATCATTTTGGGCTGTGTCAAAATTATCCCCATTATGACCATGAGTTCCCCCATGTTCTTTTGTATACCCAGAACTGAAGAAGGCATTTAATAAATGTGTCTTCTCTTTGTCCCCAGTCACCCACTCTAGATTATTTTGTAAAGGGCGTACATGCTCAGACCTGACCTTTTTACTATTAATATACTTGAAGAATTGTTTGTAATCTTTTGTAATCTGATGTTTGTGACAGACTCACCTGGGACAGAGGCTTTTGGAGGGCTTTTGAATGCTCGCCTTGCGATCATGGGCCCTGGCATTTGGGGGAACGGTGTTCTTTGTGAGCTGTATGCCTGGAACCCTGTATATGCCATTAGAGTGACTAATTCATACTGTTGGGACATAAAGTGTAAGGAGATGCTAATGCCATCCCCTCCAACCATCTGTCTGTTCTCTGTGCTAATTGACCCTGCTAGTGTGTGAATATGTCCTGTGTTTACACTTATGATAATGTGTATTGTATAGCAGGTGAGCGAGGAGATGTGACGTCTACCCTAAAAGGTCATATCTATGAGTCGCCTAGTCTGGGTAAATGATTAGTTAATTAGCTCATGTTAATTTATGTTCTGGTTACCTCCTCTTTAAACTGTATGTAAGGTTGTATTCTTGGTTCTATTAAACACTCCATGTTCAGCAGACAAACAAGTCTCATCTCGTTGTGTGCTTGTGAGCAGCTGGAATATCTGATATCTATATCCAGACTGATAGGAAGCGGTATATGACTGAAGGACTCAAGCGAAGTGTGGGATGTTCCGTTACAATGTTAATTTTACATATTCTGTTTATTTATGTTTAAATGTATCTCTATTAAAATTGTCATCACAGAAATGATAGAAATTTACAAAGAAAAAGAGGGAAAAAAATAAATCCAATACAATTCACAGCAGAAAGGCATTAAAATATGCAGTAGGGGTCATAAGAGCCTTAAGCATATTTTATGATATACCTATAGATATTGACATAAATTGCCAAAAGAAATGTTGAAGTGGGATTGCAAATATAGCGCTACTTTAATTAATTAAGCATTAAAAACCATGACTAATATGGGAAGAAAAATAAATAAAAAAAAGAAGCATAGGAAAAGAGGGGAGTAAAACTTCATGGGCCTGTTGACGAGATATCCGATATTGTATGAAAGAGTAGGGATTTTGGGTTCAGGCAGAGGGGTTCTAAGAAAGTAAAATTGCAAAATCAGGGTTTTTCATAAGGAATATCCAGGGGAAACATGTCCTGGAAGTGAAAGCATTGGTCGTGTAGTTCTTCCATCCTCATAAACGTAGTTAATTAGAATTTCCATTCTGTTATTGGAGGAATGCGCTGGGATTTCCAGTATCTTGGAATTATTGCCCTGGCAGCCACTAAAAAGAAACAGAAAAGCCCATTGTTGACTTTTAAAACAGAATCTGGAAACATGGTTAATAGTGCTATCAGTCCCATCCCCCCTTCAGTTAGAACACACATTAGGGAACACATTTAACCCCTAGTGTTAACCCCTTCTCTGACAGTGAAATTTTTGCAGTAGTCAGTGCATTTTTGAAATGCCGCCATTACTAATAAAAACATTTATAATAATAAAAATGGCATAAAACTACCCACTATTTTGTAGACGCTATAACTTTTGCGCAAACCAATCAATATATGCTTATTGCGATTTTTTTTCTAAAAATATGTAGAAGAATACATATCGGCCTAAACTGAGAAAAAAAGCTTTAAAAAAAAATTAAAAAAAACCAAAAGCCACCAAAGAAAGCTATATTTGTGGGAAAAAAAGGACGTCACTTTTGTTTGGGTATAACGTTGCACGACTGCGCAATTGTCAGTTAAAGCGGTGCAGGGCCGAATTGGAAAAAATGCCCCGGTCATTAGGCAGTCAATTCTTTCGGGGCTGAAGTGGTTAAAAGTGTATGTTTTGTAAATAATAAACCGTTTTTATGCTCTGCATGTTTAACCCTCAACACTTGTGTGATTGGGGGGGTTAAGGGCTGGTTATGTGGAGTCCGTTGGCTGCGGGTGCGTTTTTGAGAACAGGAGACACAGGTCTGGCAGAGGTGCCCAGCCGGGGTATCGGAGATCCGTCACAGGGGGTATTTTGGGAAAGTGGAGGGGGATATTTGTGGAGAATGGGGGGGTATTTGTGGAGGGGCCGGCCCACTGCTCTATTTCCATTGGCTTGCAGTGCCTCTTCCTGCCTTGGGGGAGGAGCTTTGCCTGAGCCAGGGAGCGTAGAACATTGGGCTGTGTAGCCGCCGCCCACTGCATAGATAAACTGGCAACTGCTGCTGCTTTCCACTGCAGGTGCGTCCTTTTGGCCTACCTTTACTGAGTGTCCTTGATGCCAACACTAGGGGTTAATAGTGCATCCACTGACACCAATATTAGGGGTTAAAGTGGTTGCATAATCCGCTTGGACATTTTTACCTACAGGTAAGTCTATAATAATATTTAGGAGATATTCACCCTGCATGCATGTCAGCGGCGCATGCGTAGTAAAGGGCGTATTGTGTTGGAACTTGCAGAAACGGAGGACTCCCATGCACATGTGTGGGTTGACATCATCGCGGTGACCATGTCGGGCTGGGGGAGCTTTGTTGTAAGGTGATGCATACTAACACATTATGCCATTGTCTTGCAGATTGTTTATTTTTTTCCTTCAGCGGTTAACTACAGCTTTAATAGTGCATCCACTGACAGCATAGCTAGGGATTAATAGTGTGTCCGCTGACACCAATGCTGGGGGTTAAGGCCGCGTACACACGATCAAATCTATCTGCTGAAAACGGTCTGACAGACCGTCTCAGCAGACAGATTTGATCGTGTGTACAGGCGAGCCGACAGATTTGGCCAGCAGACAGATTTTAAAGCATGCTTTAAAATCTGTCTGCTGGGAACCCGTCGGACCGATATGTCTGCTGGTTAGTACGCTGGGGATTAACAGTGCATCCGTTGCACCCAGTGGCGGCTGGTGCTCCAAATTTTTGGGGGGCGCAAACGGAAAAAAAAATATTGCAGCCTCACTGTGCCCATCACATGCAGCCACTGTGCCATCAATTGTCACCACTGTGCCATGCCATCAAACACAGAAACTGTGCCATCAATTGTCACCATTGTGCCATGCCATCAAATGCAGCCACTGTGCCATCAATTGTCACCACTGTGCCATGCCATCAAACACAGAAACTGTGCCATCAATTGTCACCATTGTGCCATGCCAACAAATGCAGTCACTGTGCCATCAATTGTCACCACTGTGCAATGCCATCAAACGTCACCACTGTGCCATCAGTTGTCACCACTGTGTCATGCCATCAAATGCAGCCGCTGTGCCATCAATTGTCACCACTGTGTGTGCCATGCAACACAGCAACTGTGCCATCAATTGTCACCACTGTGCCATGCCATCAAACGCCACCACTGTGCCATCAATTGTCACCACTGTGCCATGCCATCAAACGCCACCACTGTGCCATCAATTGTTACCACTGTGCCATGCCATCAAACACAGAGACTGTGCCATCAATTGTCACCACTGTGCCATGCCATCAAATGCAGCCGCTGTGCCATCAATTGTCACCACTGTGTGTGCCATGCAACACAGCAACTGTGCCATCAATTGTCACCACTGTGCAATGCCATCAAACGCCACCACTGTGCCATCAATTGTCACCACTGTGCAATGCCATCAAACGCCACCACTGTGCCATGCCATCATATGCAGTCACTGTGCCATCAATTGTCACCACTGTGCCCCATGCCACTGTGCTCATTGTCGCCTCTGTGCCCTTTGTAACCACTGTGCCCCATGATGCCACTGTGCCCCATGCCACTGTGCTCATTGTCGCCTCTGTGCCCTTTGTAACCACTGTGCCCCATGATGCCCCTTCCCCTGTAAAAATCACTTACCTGACGCTTCCATGTCCTCCCTCGATGTCTTCTGCTGCCGTGGAGAAGCTTCAGCCAATCAGGTTCCTGATAACCAGAATCCGGGAACCTGATTGGCTGAAACGGCCGTCAGTCTCATGCAAGGAACGCAGATTGCCTGCGCTCCGAGCATAGACTTCCGAGAGCCAGAGGGCGGTACTGAAAAAGCCTATCAGAGCCGCTGGCTTTGATAGGCAGTTCCCCTCAGCCAACCAGCTGCCTCTATTCGGGTAACCGGCGCCCAATGTCCGGTTATATGAATAGACCAGGCAGCTGGCAACTATCACACACGTTCAATGCATTGCATTGAATGTGTGTTATTTGTGAGAGAGGGTGGCGCTGCAGCGCCCTCTATAGACGGCCGCCAGAACTTCTGCTAAAATGTCAAAATGACATTTTAGCCGAATAAAAGTTCTTAAAGGGCCCGTTTTTTTTGTTTTTTATTTTTATTTTTTGTGACTGCGGGAGGGGGGGCGGCGCCTGTGCGCCCATATGGGCGGGCCGCCACTGGTTGCACCAATGCTGGGGGTTAGTAGTGCATCCACTGGCACCATGCTGTGGGATAATAGTGTGTCCGCTGACACCAATGCTGGGGGTTAGTAGGGTCACCACTGACACCAATACTAGAGGTTTATAGTGCATCCGGTGACACCAATACTAGGGGTTAATAGTGTGTTCGCAGACACCAATTGTGGGATTTAGCAAACGTTTTTAACACCTCGTTTTTCGGCATTAAAAAAACAACGTTTTTAAAAAATGTCATTTAAAATGATTGTGTGTGGGCTTCACATCATTTGTCGTGTTCTGAAAACGACACATTTTTTTTTTTCCAACATGCTGCTTTTTTTAACGACGTTTTAAACGATGTCGTTTTTCGGGTTGTAAAAAAATGATCGTGTGTGGGCTAAAATTACGTGAAAAACCTGCACATGCTCAGAAGCAAGTTATGAGACGGGAGTGCTCATGCTGGTAAAACTACAGTAGTGTGCGGAATGGAGATAGCACATTCGTTAAGGTTTGAAATTATTGCATTGTGTAATGCAGTGCATTCTATCTTCTTTTTAATGCTACACTAATCCAAATCTTTTGCTGCTGATATTGTTACATAGCTATGACAAGCTTGTTACTTTATTATTTATTGTTATCTAATGAATCTTATTAGTTTTTTTTAAGATCTCCATCTAAAAAATGTATGCATATTTAAAATCTTTTAATGTAGCTCTTCTTTTTTGGTTATCAATTGGATAATATTTTAGACTGCTTTCCATTTTTATTTTTTTTGGAGTGGGTCAAGTTACCACACCAACATTATTATTTAGTATAATTTACCCACAAGGAGTTTAGTGTCCCTTGTTAATTAGAAAATTTTATTTTTTTAAATGTCCCTGCCTACTCACTACCGATCTCATTATTTTTAATAAATACACATGGTCAAGTTTTGTCATCAAACAAAAAATCCATTTATTCTGGTGTAATAAAAGTAATAGAAAATAAAGACTGATATCAAAGAAAAAGCTCCATTAATAAAAACAAAGAAGCCAGGAAGGCAGCACTGGAGAGCCTGCTTGCATTTGTAAAGACGCAGATCCCCACAGCAAACAACAAAGGATGTAATCCAAAAAATTGCGACCATAAGGGACATCATATCTCTAATTTTCTTGATTTGCTTGTCCTATTCCCTGTAGTCTTCCCTGCAGTCTTCCCTGCAGACCGAGTCCTCGGAGGCTGGGTTCCTGGAGGCGAGTTTGTGCCAGGAGCAGGACCCAGAGCAGGCTCAGGATTATGGAGCTTGCTTGCGATGAGTGCTGCAAAACCCTCCACTTCCCTGGGTTGCTGTCGGAGGGCCGCAGTTGCTTTGCGAATCAGGGTCTGGGTCTCCTCCTCCATTTGAATAAGCCTCCTGGCCCTTTTCCCGGGAGTGCGGAGAGGAGGAATACGCAAGATGGTATCACGCCGTTTCCCACTGGGGCCTGCCTCCCCTTTACTCCCAGTGGGCTCTGCCACCTCCTGTCTTGCAGTGGGGCCTGCCTCCTCCTTGCTCCCAGTGGGCTCTGCTACCTCCTGGCTCCCTGTGGGCTCTGCCTCCTCCTGACTTTGCTCTGTCTGTGTATAAATAAAAGGTACATAGTTTATTTTTTGTCTTTATAAATCACACACATTTTTCAACTCATGACAGATGCAAATTGAATGCTAATATATATTACAGACATCATCATGAATTATGGGGCCCCTTACACAGCTTCAGGCATTGGCCCCCTTGAGCAGGGGGGGGGGGGGTGCTGCCACCTGAAATTGAGAAGTGGGGGGGCCTTTACCCAAGATTTTTTTTAATATATATATATATTTATATAAATATATATATATATATACATTTAAAAAACAAAAATGTCAAAAAAGGGGGGTTGCCATCCTGGGCCCTGGGGACCTCCGGGCCCCTTACAGGTGTACTGCCTGTACCCCCTGATGGCGTCCCAGAAATTTACAGACAATCATTCTGACCCCAGCATTTTTCATTCTTGTCCCCATCATGTTTGGGCACTACTGTCTATTGATATGTCCAACACTTTTTGTTCAATCCTTTTAAATTTGGAGCACTAGTAATATCAATTTGACATCATTATACTTTTATTCCATTAAGTTTCAAAAGATCAAAGATCAAAATGCAATACCTGGCTCCATGGGTCACAATCAGGTTCCTCCAGGAGCTCTGGCTCTTCCTCTGAGGATGGCTGCTCTTGCCTACAGGGAAGGCTGGAGGGTTGACTGCAGGGAAGTCTGAGGTGCCGTACACACGGCAGAGAACCTCGACGGGCAGAACACATCGTTCCGCCCGTCGAGGTTCTCTCCCGGCCGTCGGATTCGGCGACCCGCCCGTCGGGAATGGCAACCAGCCATTCTTCCAGGCGGGCCGTCGAGGAAATAGAGAGCGTGCTCTCTATTTCGGCTCGACGGGCTTCCCGACGGGAAGCTCGCTGAGACCGTACACACGGCCGAGGTCCTCGCTGGAATGTGCATTCCAGCGAGGTTCTCGCTGATTTTCAGCGAGAACCTCGGCCGTGTGTACGGGGCCTGAAGCTCCCTCTGGGGGGAAGGGTAGAAAGGGATTTCCTGGACTCCAGGTGGTCGTCCAGGAACTGCAGCTGACTATAGTACCACAGGTTTAGCCTTTAGATACTGTCAGCTGTCAGCTGCAGCTCCAGATCTCACCGAGTTCAGGACTTGTGTACGTTGAGTCCTGTAGGTGCCCCTAATGGTCGCAATTTTTTATTCACAGTCTTGACTGTTGCTGTGGGGATCCTTGTCTTTACAAAAACAAGCAGGGTCTCCAGTGCTTTGTTTCTGGCATCCTTGTTTTTATTAATGTTGCTTTTAGTTTGCCACAATATAGGGAGATCCCTCCACCTTTGGACAAATTCAGTAAAGAAATCTTTATCTTTGAAGGCCTCCATTATTTCTGCAAGTAAAAAGTAATCCAAAAAAGCTAATGTCAGTCAAGCCTCTACTAATAAGCTTTCTCACCATATATAGGCCACAAACTCATCCACTGATCACTATAAAGTCAAAAATCAAGTTACGTACCGTCATTGCACACGGTCGTTTATTCCGCCTTCTTCCACAGACTGTGAATGTTGTTTTCACTCATGCGGTATCCCTTTATACACTGCGCATGCGTGAAGCTCTGCACGTTTCCCCCGCCCATGATGTTCATTCTAGTACCTTCCCCGCCCCTTCTCACACGTTTAATGCAATACAACATGGAGGACACTGAGCAAGTGGCAACCTCAAGCCAGGAGCGAAGCCAGGCGGTAGCACACACCAGATCCACGACCAGGAGGTACAAGGCCACAAATATAGGCCCAGATTCACAGAGCGATTACGCCTGCGCAACAGGAGATGCGCGTGCGTAAGTCTAAATGTGCGCGTGCGTTTCGTTGCGCGGCATCCCCAGAACGAGATACGCAAAAAATCGTCTTTTTTTTGTCCCGCGTAATTTCGTTAGACTGGCGCATCCGTCCGCGCAAAAGTGCGATAGACACACCATTGATTTGCTAGTCAAATATGCTAATGAGGGACTTACGGGGATCCACAAAACAACGTTGGGGCAGCGCAGGCGACGCAGTGTGCACAACAGCAAAATGTCCTGTCTAAAATTAGAGCTGATAAAAGCTGGTCTAAAAAAAGAAAAAAAGTCTACTTGTCAGATAAAGCAACACTGTTAGTGAGGAGTTCAGCAGTCACACGTGTTGCTCAACAATCTGTATGCCAACATGCCAGGGGCATCGTCGCACATAGCTATACTACTGACTTTAGATAAACAAAGAAGGAGGAGGGCACGGAGGATGGCACTAAGGAGGGCACGGGAGATGTTTTTTTTTTTGTTTTTATTTGCTTATATAAAATTTACAATTTAATCTAATCTAATACAATATTCTTATCTGATACAAGCCCCTCACTCTTCACTTGATATATCACACACGCATAGACATCTTTGGCATGAGTGATTCTGAGGTGTCTCGCATCTTCAGATTCACCCCTCCATGCCATCCTGGAATTACCACAACCTTGCAGGAGGACATCAGCAGCCCAACACATGGCACTACCCATGACACCCATGACAGCTACATATACAATCAGAGCCCCATCCCCACAGATTTCGAACAGAACATGTATGGGGACAGCTGGCTGGTTGGTGAGTGACATGGGTGGCAGGCATGACTATCCCCTCCCGTGATGCACACCTCACAAGTGGCACATGCATGACTAACATCCTCCTGTCTTTTCCCTTCAAGGTGACTCTGCATATGCACTGGTACCCCATCTCATGACCCCATCTCATGCCAGCTCACATTATGCATCTTTGCACGTTAAACACACACATTAATCATGGCACAATGAGAATGCATGCATGCACACCACTGTGGTCCCTAGCACACACACCCCACATCGTCATCACATTGGATTGGCACCAGTCCACCATGCAGGACTTGTGAGCTGCAACGCCATGCCACGGCTCCAATTATGTCACTGTACATTCATACACCATTCACACAGACCTGGGGATCACTTCTCCACCACAAATGAGGGTGACACCCCTTTTCCCGCAGGAATATCACCCCCACATTCCAAAATCATACACAAACAGAACCCAAAAAATTTAATAAATGACGAGCAAAAAAAAAAAAATGCCCAGCAAAAATATAATTTAAACAAAATAACAACAAAGAAAACACATAAAAGACAAAAATCACTCTGCAAAACAGTCCCCAAATATCTCAAAGACACGTCACAAACAAACAAAAGCACCTTGCTGTAGAGGGAGGGATACAAAGGGATGTACTTTTGCAAAGGAAGTGCATTTGTGTCTGTCTATTTATGCTGTCTGCGTAGTTCACAAAGTAGCCCTAGTCCATTTCCAATTTCACTGATTGCGCCGCTCCCGAGTTGTGAGCATGCGCACAGCGGAGCTGACCATGGTCTCCTTCACGCGCGCATGCGCGAGCCGGCCCTTCATTTGCATGGGGACACGGCTCATTTCAATGTAACACGCCCACGTCCCTCCCAATTTGTATTACTCCTCCTTACGCCTCTGGAAAAAACCTTACGCTTGCGCAATTTCCTGCGCAAAAGCTACGTGAATCGGGGGATTACGCGGCTAGGTGGCGCAAGTCTAACGTAAAGGCGGTGCGCTAAGCCGGTCCAATAATGCGCCGATGTACGTGAATCTGGGCCATAGTGTTTGAGGAGATGGTGGAAATGGTGGCAATATTGAGGAGGGAGGATTATGATGGAAAACATGGCCCTTACAAAAATCCAAATAAGGTGAAGGCCCAAATCATGGACAAAGTGGTAAAAAGCCTCCACCAAAAATTTGGGGTGCGCAGATCTAAAGAACAGCTCCGCAAAAGATGGTCTGACCTAAAATTAAAGGGTCACTAAAGGAAAAAAAATGTTGGGCTGAAATGACTGTTTTCAGTTTTCAGGGTATAGAGACAGAATAGTTAACTGATTCCTTTTAAAAATGATTAAAAATAGATAAAAATCAATCATATAATCAACCTACAGTTCTAGTTTCATTTTTGCCTGTTTCCTGTCTCACTGATATACAAAGCCAGAGAGCCAATAGAGGGCAGTGATGGTTTGTCTAAAACCCCTCAGCCCAATCTAGTTTTAGTTTACACACAGTAATCACACCTCCTTGATTAGTGACCACAGTTAGAAAGCTCCCAGTACTGTGGTTATAAGGAAACAGACAACCAGGAAGTGTCCAGAACAGAGCAGGATTACAGCAACATCAAAGCAAAAAAAAAAAACGAACAATGAGGACATGAAAACAGCACTGCAGTAGGGTAAAGGAAGCTATTTAGCTAAAAAAAAATCCTTTAGTGACCCTTTAAGGGAGCCGGAGCAATTGCAGAAGATTAAAAGACTCATTAGAACAAGTAAGTACTTTTCCTGTGTACTCAGATTAGTATTTTATTCTCATTGTGCTGCATGTGCTTTTTCTTTCAGGTTGTACATACAGTTCAAGATGTCTCAAGTTTCATGCTTGTGGGCACAATAATTGGTCGTATGAGTCGTCGTTCATTCGCTCACTAATAAAATACAATCTTTTTGTCTGATACAGTGTTTTGGAAATGTCATCATGCCTATTTAGGCATGGACAAATGGAGTTAACACTGTATCAGACAAAAAGATCGTATTTTATTAATAGTGAGCGAATGAACGACGACTCAAACGACCAATTATTGTGCCCACAAACATGAAACTTGAGACATCTTGATCTATTTATGTGAGACCATTTTTTTTTTAGTGTAGATGTGTTCTTAACTAGATTTAAATAATCAAACTAAAGTCAATATACAGTAAAAGGAGAGTATACTCAGCAGTTGGTTACACATGTGGACTCAGTAGCACAAGTGTTGGTCACAAGAACAACCTATTTAGGGTGTCACATTATGAACCAGTGGATACTTTTTTGGTTTCCATGTTGGAAACTTGACCAAAGATAGAGAAATGTGGCAGCTTTGGTAATGGATACAGTCCTGTGTTCAACTTAGAAAAAGACAATTGTACCACACTTTATACAAAAAGAATGATTCATATTCCTCTTTCAGGCCTCTAATCTTTTTGAATCATGTTTCCCTTTTTACAATCTCATAGGGAGCACTCGAGTTTCCAGACAGGAGCAGAGAAACCCCACACATCCTACCCAAGCCCCACCCCCGCAGGATGTGGAGGAAGTGGAAACTGGCACCACAACAGGTCAGTGTCATACACCACAGCCTGCATATTTTTAATACATGGTTGGTTTCCAAATTTCAGGAGCTTTTCGGGCTGGGGACGGCTTGGACACATACAGCGCCCAGCTGTTAATTGGAGAGGTAATGGCCTGCTGGGCTGACATAGAGGACATCAATACATGTTTGGGGCAGATGAGAGAAAAAACAAAAAAGGTGGAGCGAAGACTAAAAAAAGTGATGGATGTTCTGGGGAGGGTTTAACCACTTCAATACCCAGCCATAGACAATTGACGGCCTGGGATGGGATTTACCATCCTAAGTGGCCGTCAATTGACGGCCTGGGTATTGCAGGCGAATATCTGGACGATGCCTGCAGCCAGAGGCATCATCCAGATATCCATCTCTTCAGCCGGCGATTCTGCACAAAGTAAGAACGATCATAGCGGCGGTTCCGCCGCTTGATCGTTCTTACAGGCCGCGGGAGGGGACATCCCCCCCCTCCCGCCGCCATCCGGTGCTTCTCCGGGCTTACCTGTACCTTCGGGGGCCCGGAGAACGAATCGTCGGCGGCGGCAGGAAGCATAGAGATGACTGGTGACCAGATGGTCACCAGTCATCTCTATGACCGTCGGAGGACCCGGGCGCGATCTGATGACGTCACGCCCGGGTCCCCGTATGTAAACAAAGCCGCGATTGCGGCTGTAAGTCACCATTCATGAGATCGGTGAATTTTTTTTCACCGATCTCATGGTTTCCAGCCTGGAGGTGAGATGTGAGGTCTTATTGACCCCACATCTCTCCATAAAGAGGACCTGTCACACACATTTCCTATTACAAGGGATGTTTACATTCCTTGTAATAGGAATAAAAGTGGAAAAAAAAAAAAAATATGAAAAAAAGTGGAAAAATAAATAAAATATAAGTAAAAAAAAAAAATAAAAGATAAAAAAAAAATGAAAACGCCCCTGTCCCCGATAGCTCGCGTGCAGAAGCGAACGCACACGCAAGTCCCACCGACATATGTAAACGCCGTTTAAACCACACATGTGAGGTATCGCCGCGTGCGTTAGAGTGCCAGCAACTAATCTAGCACTAGATCTCCTCTGTAAATCTAAACTGTAACCTGTAAAAAATAAATAAAGCGTTGCCTATGGAGATTTTTAAGTACCGAAGTTTGGCGCCATTTCATGAGTGTGCGCATAATTAAAGCGTGACATGTTGGGTCTCTATTTACTCGGTGTAACATAATCTTTCACATAATACAAAAAAATTGGGCTAACTTTAGTGTTTTGTTATTTTTTTAATTCATAAAACATTTTTTTTTACAAAAAAAAGCGTTTGAAAAATAATTGCGTAAATACCGTGCAAGATAAAACTTTGGAATGACCGTCATTTTATTCCCTAGGGTGTCTGCTAAAAAAAACATATATAATGTTTGGGGGTACTGTGTAATTTTCTAGCAAAAGAATGATGATTATTACATGTAGGAGAGAAGTGTCAGAATAGGCCCGGTATGGAGGTGGTATAAAAGCCTAGTATTGAAGCGGTTAAAAAAAATAATGCTTTTAATGTTTTTGGAAATGTTTTATGTGTTTTTATACGCATGTTTTTTTTTTGTTTGTTTTTTTTTTAAAGTGGAATTTCTAATTTCCTGGCTAAAACGCATGAACAATGACAAATGCTAAAAAGTTAATCATTGTTCATGCGTTTTAAAATAAAATAAAAATTGGGATTAGCACGGTTGGAAGCTAACAAAAAAAAAAAAACTTTTAAACAAGATATTTTTGGACTAATAAAAAAAAAAATCATTTCTAGAAAAAAATGATTTTAATAATAAAAAAAATTATATTGAAAAATATTTCTATCCAAAAATATATATCTGTAGGCCAAAAAGAAGCATAACAAGCTTACAGCATGCATGGGGACAAAGGGAACATTCACAGAATATTACAAACAGGTTAATTAGGCACTGATTGAAAAAAAATCATTAAGCATTAAATACATAGATTGTGAGGTTAGAGGACAAAACTTACCTTAATATAGTCCCCCTGTAGAACCTGTATAATAGCAGAACAGGTGTCCGGGATTATGACGCCCAGAGCCTGGTGGGAGATGCCTGTCTATGACATGATTCCATTTATATTCTGCCAGGTTAATAGCAGTTTGAAATAACCGTGATCGGCCTGCCATGATGCCAAAGGCGTTCTCACACACCCTCCTGGATAATTAAAAACCCTCCTCTCAGGGGTGAGGGTACGTTGGGGAAAAGGCCTCATGAGACTAATGGTACCCCATCTTCATTGTCCTCCGCAGGTGGCAATCCAAGGTCATCTGACTGAAGCCGTTGGGCTAACTCGGTCTGGGTAAACACATCCGCTCATTTTTCCCAATGTCGAGAAATAAAAATTCATAATTGGCCGACACCACCACCATCAGTACTACACTGTGGAACCCTTTATAATTAAAGTAATGGGATCCCGATTGGGGTGGTGGCACGATGCGGACGTGCTTGCTATAAATGGCTCCTCCACGGTTTGGAAAGTTCCAACGCTGCGCGAAGTCCGCTGCCAAAGTCTGCCATTGCTGTGGCGTGGTGGGGAACTGTAGAGAAAAAAAAATCAAACACACATTGCAATCAGATTAGCCAAAAACATTCTTGCCAAAAACAACAGGATATCATTAATTTGAAGAAGTATTTTAAGAGCCACAAATAATAATGGATCACTAATCATATTTATCACCACCTCTGACGGCCCAAAAAATTAATGCTTATGGGGAGGGGGGGGGTCAAGATGAGTTGGGGACCTAAAAAAAAAAAAAAAATAACACTCTATCTGAATTCAACAACATTTTTAAAATGTACACATTTAGGAGGGGGGGGGGGTTGGGCAAGGACTACAATGGAGCCAAAAAATACTTGGGGATATAGGGAGACTCCAAATGGAGCACTACAATGGAGCTAACAAAATACTTGGGGAAGTAATTAGGCTAGGTGTGTTTGGGCCCAGGATAGAATGTTGGAGAGGTTGGCTATTGGAAATATGCATGTAGGCCAAAAAAAAACAATAAAAAGCTTACAGCATGCATGGGGACAAAGGGAACATTCACAGCATATTACAAAAAGGTTAATTAGGGACTGATTGAAAAAAAAAAACATTAGCAAGCATTAAATACATAGATACATAGATAGATTGTGAGGTTAGGCTGCATTCACACCTGAGCGTTTTGTCGCCTGAAGCGCGACGCTCAAAGATGCTAGAAGGGAAAAATAACATTATTCTCTATGGAGATGGTTCACATCTCCACTGCAAAACACCGAACGCCTGAAGCTCAAACAAGTCCCGGACCCTTTTTTGTCGCACGAATCAGGCGGCTTAGTCATTTTACATTGGTGCCAATGACCTGTACAAAAACGCGGTAAAAAACGCAGCGTTTTGTCACGGCAAATCGTGGGAAAAAACGGCGCAATTTGTCGCAGCAAATCGCGGTAAAAAACGCCGCAAATCGCCTACGCTTAGGTATGAATGCAGCCTTAAAGGACAAAACTTACCTTAATATAGTCCTCCTGCAGAACCTTTATAACAGCAGAACAGGTGTCCGGGATTATGACGCCCAGAGCCTGTGGGGAGATGTCTGTCGAGAACTTCAAGTCCTGGAAAATGGCTTCCCACATAACGGTGTCCTGCCTGGTGATATAGGGAGACCGAAGCCAAAAGATGCTGGAATACGGGGTCAGACATCCTGAGAAAATTCCTGAAATCATCAGGGTTATTTTCCTGGATCTCCCACAGCAGAGGCATATGAGAGAACTGGTTTCGGCGGAAAAAAAACAATTCTTGGCCCACAAACTCCTCCTCACCATGTTCACGGACTGGAGCAGGCATAAAGCACAAATCCCTGCACCAAGCACAGCACGATCTCGGAAACTAGAACGTACCCTTAACATAGCTAGTTAACGGTCATCTAATCAGATCGGACTAAAAGAACGCACTGAAGAACAGCAAGGCCTATGAAGAACGACCTGAAAAACAGTAACAAGCGGACAAGAATGCACTGCAAAAACAGATACAAACTGACTAAAAGCACTGAAAGACAGATACGAACCCACAAGCACCAACTGAACGACAGAAAATAATCTTCAAAGCACGAAGACTGAAAAGCGCGAATCGTCTCTCACCAAACTTTTGCTAACACGCTGTAACACAAAATCAGCAAAAGCAGCCCCAAGGATGGCGTCATCTGCATGGAACTGCCCCTTTATAGTGTCGTCGTACGTGTTGTACGTCACCGCGCTTTGCTAGAGCATTTTTTTAAAACTACCGTGTGTGGGCAACGTCGTTTCACGATCGTTTGTACGCGGCATCACACCCTCTAGTGCTAGAAATGTAGAAAGACTTTGTAGAGTAGGTCAATTTATGCCAAGCCTGTCTCTGTTTCCGGGGCTGGGCAGAAATGCAGGGAGAGCAGGATGACTCACAGGCGACATCACTGAGACCTCTCTCCTACTTCTCAAACATTCTGGCGCCTTCTAGAAGAATGGAAGGGGGAAGTAAGGTGAAGCTGCCTGGAGTATTCTGAGGGCCCTGACCAATTCCCAACTTGGATTGGCAGTGGGCAGGCCCCTTCCAATATTCAGGGTCAGCCCAGCTGGGGAGGAGTTGTTTCGGGTGGAAGTTGGAGATGGGGTGTTAGGATGTTGTGGTCTTTGAGGGAGCTCCCAAGTCTGGGGGTGGTGACCTTGGGCCTTAACTTGGGTGCGGACAGGGCCCTCCTCAAGGCAGACCGAGGTGTCCTTGACAGGAGGCACTGGAAGCAAGGAAGACAAGGCAAGTCTCCAGAAGCAACCAGATCAGCCAAGAGTGCTGGTGAGTGATACATGCCTGAGAGGACTGAGATGGAGCAGTCTGGGGTAAGTGCAGAGCCAGTCAGGAGTACTGTGGTGGCATGGGCAGTGGAAAGAAGCATTTGCAGCCAGTAAGGCTAGCATGGCCTGAAATGAAAGCACTAGGACTACCATATTTAGCTACACCATAAGGGCCCATGGTCCCTGCCTGCAAAGGGCATTTGCTTTGGGCCTGGCTGAGCTAGTGTTAGATCTCAACAACAGTGCTAGCTAGTCCTGGGAGTGATAGTCTGCAAGCAAGTGTATGTGCTGGAGGAGAAGAGAAGAGGGTTGTGTATATAGTTAGTCCCTGCATTTTTTTATCTTCAATCAAGTGGGCATCCCATATGTACCCTATCCACATCCAAGTTATATCCCCTCAATAAAAAAAAAAACACAAAAACAAGGTACAAGGACTGATTCTTGACTAAAGTGTGTCTGGATATTCATATCCCTGGCTGTGCATTGTTGAAGCCACAATCACCAGCAGCCCCTATGGGGGTACCGCTACAAATATACTGTCCCTCTTTTTTGAGCATAAGTGCCTCTGCAAACAAGTAACCTCAATCATCTGCTGCTTTGGCTTGGGGATTTCTCTTTAGTCTTGTGGTGCCTCCTTCCTTGTATCCCTAATTCTCTGGCAGCGATACCTATTTTGGGAATGATCTATCTACTTGTTTGTTGTTAACTACAGTCCTAACCCTTGTAAATTTATGAGAGACTCCAAAAAATTCCCAGCTCAACTCACCAACCAGTCTGCTTACCAACCGAATTAACCTGTCTAAGGCCTCGTACACACGATCAAATCTGTCTGCTGGAAACGGTCTGCTAGACCGTTCCAGCAGACAGATTCGATCGTGTGTACGGGCTAACAGACGGATTTGGCCACCCGACAGATTTCAAAGCATGCTTTGAAATCTGTCGGCTGGGAACCCGTCCGCCCGACATGTCTGCTGGTTAGTATGCTAACCAGCAGACATGTCTTCTCGCACACGCGCCGAATGGTTTTGACGCATGCGCGGAAGTGTTTTACTTCCTGGTGCGGTGACGTGGCGGCGTCAACGTCACCGCCACGTCACCGACACGTCAGCGCGCTGTCTGCTGGCGGGGATTTCGGTTTGCTCGTGTGTACACGCGAGCAAACCAAAATCCCAGCAGACAGATTTGTTCAAATCTGTCGGACAGCCAGATTTGAACAAATCTGTCTGCTCGTGTGTACGAGGCCTAACAGTATGCGTTAAACGCATATCCATTATAATGTATGTGCTCCCACTTTTGGAGACTCTCATAAATTTACAAGGGTTAGGACTGCAGGTAATACAGGGTGCCATTAAGGGGCTCTGCAGCTTATGTATGCGTTTGCAAATGTGTGCTAACTAAACCTCTGTTTTTAATGCAGACAGGTTAATTTGGTTGGTAAGTAGACTGGTTGATGAGTTGAGCTGGGAATTTTCTCTGGTTTGGACTTGCATGTATTGCTCCTCCATTTGCTCTTTGCTGTGAAGGTCAGTTATAGATAGGGGAAGGGGAAATTTTTTTATCATTAAAGTCCCTTAGCCTCATTTTTTTTTACTATTCTTTAGGCCCCTTTCACACGTGTGGACCGTATGTCCGCTTTTTCATCCATCCATTTGCGGATGAAAAAGGGACATACATTGGTCCCTATGTGATTGCGTGTGTCAGTGGATGAACATCTGCTGACACCCGTAATCGTCTGCCTCAGCAAACATCCGATTTTTCCGTCTGCAGAGCGGATCAGATGGACACATGGGGCCAGATCCACAAAGATGTGACGCCCGCGCGGCGTATCCCATTTACACTACGCCGCTGTAAGACACAGCGGCGTATCCTTATCCACAAAGAAATTCCGCTGTAGCTTACGGCGGCGTAGCGTAAATGGGCCGGCGTACGCGGGTGTAATTCAAATTAACTAGTTGGGGGCGTGTTTTATTATAATTATGAATGACCCGACGCAAACAACGCTTTTTTTTAACTGCGCATGCGCCGGCCGTGGACGTACCCTAGTGCGCACGTCGAAAATAGTCAATGAAAATGACGTGCACGTAGTAATACAACGTCCAATACAACGTGGTCCCGACGTCCATACTTAACATTGGCTGCTCCTCACTATAGCAGTTTTATCTTTACGCCGTACAAACGCTTATGCAAAGGACGTAAACACACTGTGCCGGGCGTACGTACGTTCGTGGATCGCCGTATCTACCTCATTCGCATATTTAACACGGACGCGCCCCTGGCCCATGGTCCGTGTTCATCCGCTTCCCCATAGGGGAGAGCGGAGAAAAGACAGGGCGGTCCCTGCACAGTGTGCGAAGACCGCCTTGTCATCCGACGGCTCAGCAGGGATATACGGAACGATCCCCGTTGAGCTTACGGACATACGGAGGCGGATAATTACTGATCCACATCGTGTGAAAGGGGCCTTAGTCAATATGTTTTCTATATCTAAATAATAAAAGCGCCAAACAAAAAGGAATTTTTGTACTCTAAACAATTTTGCAATCCTTGAAAACCTTTGCCAGTATTTGACTCAATAATAAAACAAGCTTAAAGCCAAAATACATACATAAATAGAATGTGCATTTGAACCATAACGGATACATAATTATTAGCTGTGTTTTGAACTTTTGTATATGGAAAAGTCACTTCATGAATAATGAAAGGAATGTCACAGAAGCATACCTTAAAATCAGTTAGAACTTTAAGTGGACTTAAGAGCAGGCTTTACTATATTGATCTGTCTAAATAAAAAGTGAAAAACGTCTGTAAAAAATATGCTGAAAAGCAATACAAGAAGAAGAATTAGTTTTGCAAGGCATAAAATAACTTCTACCTTGGTTACATACAAAATGAAATCCAGAGGGTCAGCTACAGTGCCTTGAAAAAGTATTTATACCCCTTAAAATTTTCCACTTTTCGAGTTACAACCAAAAATGTCAATGTATTTTATTGGGATTTTATGTGATAGACCAACACAAAGTGGTACATAATTGGGAAGTAGAAGGAAAATGATAAATGGTTTTCACTATTTTTTACAAATAAATATGTGAAAAGTGTGGTGTGAATTTGTATTCAGTCCCTTTACTATAATTAAGATTAAGTGGAACCAATTGCCTTTAGAAGTCACCTAATCAGTAAATAGAGTCCACCTGTGTGTAATTAAATTTCAGTATAAATACAGCTGTTCTGTAAAGCCCTCAGAGGTTTGTTAGAGAACCGTAGTAAACAAGCAGCATAATAAAGGCATAGGAACACACCAGACAGGTCAAGGATAAAGTTGTGGAGAAGTTTAAAGCAGGGTTAGGTTATAAAAAAATATCCCAAGCTTTGAACATCTCATGGAGCATTGTTCAATCCATCATCCAAAAATGGAAAGAGTATGGCACAACTGCAAACCTACCAAGACATGGCCGTCCACTTAAACTGACAGACCGGGCAAGAAGAGCATTCATCAGAGAAGCAGCCAAGAGGCCCATGGAAACTCTGGGGGTGCTGCAGAGATCCACAGCTCAGGTAGGAAAATCTGTCAACAGGACAACTATTAGTCGTGCACTCCGCAAATCTGGCCTTTATGGAAGAGTGGCAAGAACAAAGCCTTTGTTGAAGGAAAGCCATAAAAAGCTCAGTTTGCAGTTTGCGAGAAGCCATGTGGGGGACACAGCAAACATGTGGAAGGGGCTCTGGTCAGATGAGACCAAAATTGAACTTTTTGGCCTAAAAGCAAAATGCTATGTGTGGCAGAAAACTAACACTGCACATCACTGTGAACACACAATCCACACCGTGAAACATGGTGGTGGCAGCACCATGTTGTGGGGATGCTTTTCTTCAACAGGGACAGGGAAGCTGGTCAGAGTTATTGGGAAAATGGATGGAGCCAAATTCAGTGCAATCTTAGAAGAGAACCTGTAATGCCACGTATACACGATCGGACATTTCGACATCAAAATCGTGGATTTTTTTCCAACGGATTGTTCGCTCAAACTTGTCTTGCATAAACACAATCACACAAATGTTATCAGAAATTTCAAACGTCAACAACGAGGTCACATACAACACTACGACGAGCCGAGAAAAATGAAGTTCAATGATTTAGAGAATGCGTAGGATTTTTGTGCATCGGAATTGGCTACAGACGATCAGAATTTCCAACAAGAACGTTTGTTGTCCGAAAAATTGAAAACCAGGCATTTGTTGTCGAAAATTCTCACAGCAAATGTCCGATGGAGCATACACGCGGTCTGATTTTTCGACAACAAGCTCACATCAAACATTTGTTGTCGAAAATTCCGACTGTGTGTATGCGGCATTAGAGTCTGCAAAAAACTTGATACTGGGGCAGAGAAGGACAATGACAGGACAATGACATAAACATACAGCCAGAGCTATAATGGAATGGTTTAGATCAAAGCATATTCATGTGTTAGAATGGCCCAGTCAAAGTCTAGACCTAAATGCAATTGAGAATCTGTGGCAAAATTTGAAAATTGCTCTGCAGACACTCTGGGCCAGATCCACAAACAATTACGGCGGCGTATCTCCAGATCCGCCGCCGTTATTTCAAATCTGCACCGGCGTATCATTGTTTTGTATCCACAAAGCAAGATACGCAGTTTTTTTGCGTAGATACGCTGTCTTACGCCGTCGTCCTAAAGTTTCCTATTTACGCTGGACGCTAGGGGCGCTTCCACGTCGAATATGCAAATGAGCTATATACGCCGATCCACGAACGTACATACGCCTGGCGCAGTGTTTTTACGTCGTTTGCGTAAGCGTATGTCCGGCGTAAAGTTACCCCTGCTGTATGGAGGCGTACGTAATGTTAAGTATGGACGTCGGGCTAGCGTTGAATTTTCCGTCGTTCACGTCGTTTCTGTAAACCATTCGCGAATAGGGATTTGCGTAAATTATGTTCAGATCATTTTCATTGATGTTTTGCAACGTGATTTGGAGCATGCGCACTGGGATACGTCCATGGCCGGCGCATGCGCAGTTTAAAAAAAACGTAATTTACGTCGGGTCACGATTCATTTAAATAAAACACGCCCACCTCTTCCCTATTTGAATTGCTCGGGCTTACGCCGGCCCATTTTCACTATGCCGCCGTAACTTAGGACGCAAGTCCTTTGTGGATACCGACTTGCCTTCCTAGCATATGGCGGCGTAGCGAAAATACTATACACTACGCCGCAGAGATACGCGGGGCTTTGTGGATCTGGCCCTTTACATCCAGTCTGACAGAGCTTGAACTGTTTTGCAAAGAAGAATGGAAAAAAAAAATACTCTCTAGATGTGCAAAGCTGGTAGAGAAATCCCTAAAAAGACTTGTAGCTGCAATTGCAGCGAAAAGTGGTGCTTCAAATTTTTGACTCAGGGGGCTGAATTTGTGCATGCCACACTTTTTACATATTTATTTGTAAACATGTTTGAAAACCATTTATCATTTTCCTTCCATTTCACAATTATGTGCCACTTTGTGTTGGTATATCACATAAAATACATTTATGTTTCTGGTTGTAACATGACCAAGTGTGAAAAATTCCAAGGGGTATGAATACTTTTTCAAGGCACTGTACACAATGTGCTAGAGTTAGTGGCAGTAACAATAAAGTGGTTGTAAAGACTCAAGTTTTTCTTATTATCTTAATATATTTTATGCATGAGGGTAAAAAACCTTCTTTATGCAGCAGCCCCCCAGCCCTCCCTAATACCTACCTGAGCTTCATCCCGATCAAGCGATGTACAAAAGAACAGTGGCTCTTCCAGGTCTCTTCTTCCTCATTTGCTCCCACTACTGTCAATCACAATGGGAGAGGGGAGAGGGCAGGGCCACGCTCCGTTTGTGAATGGACACACAGAACAGCGGCTCAGGAGCTAGCCTGCGCCTCAGCCTCCTCAGCACTTCCTGACACTCCCCTTTTTCCCCAGTGAGCTTTTTGTTTGAGTTTTCTAGAAGGACAAGTCAGCATCTCTCTCTGTCTCCATCTTGTGGCCAAAAGGAGAAATTGCATGTAACGGTCACCACCATTTACGACCTTTCATCCAACCACGACAAGCTTATCCGACCCACTGCGACAATCCTGCATACACGATCCATTCAATTTCCCATAATCAAGACGAGACACAAGCTCTGTACTTGTTTACAAATGAATGAATACTTTATTGGTTTCTTAGCTTGCTTATATATCTAGTACAGCATTTTAAAGTTAATCACAGGACAATGCAATCTCCACCCCCCTAATTATACACTGGGGCTAATTCTCTAGCAGACATTTCAGCACCGACCCTGACAAAACACATCACATTCCTATATCAATAGAATTCAATTAAAATACAATTGACATGCTAATTCAATACATCTGAAGAGAGACATTAACACAGGGCTTTAAACAGTTTTATCACACAATGAAATGTCTTTCACAAGCCAGGTCACTTAGCATTGTAAAAGCAGGTGTCTAGTAGGAACACCTTAATATCTCAGTATCCTGCCATATGAAGTATCAATAATGTTCCATCTCATGTAATACATGAAGTATGATTTTATTAGCCACCCTACGCCCAAAGGGCACAGGGTGGACTTAGACCCAGGAGTTATTAGTGTCTCTGGCACAGGAGTATCTCTCATCCTTCCAAAGTCTCTGGTTGTCACGGTTCTTTCCGTTACATTGCATTATAAAAATGTCTGCTACATAGTTATAGAATCGTATGCATGGGCATCCGCTGACATGTTTTCAGGGGGGGGCGCTTCGGCAGCAGCAATACACAGTCACATTTAACCCTGTCTTCGACCACTAGCTGGAGTTTAAACCCCCCCTAGCAGCCGAATAGGATGGATGGTGTCAGTAGGGCAATGGGCTGTGTTAGAAGGGCAGTGGACGGTGTCAGTAGTTTTTTTTATTTATTTTTTACAAATGTATTTATTTAAAAAAAAAATTACCAGTCTTGTTGGGGGGCTTGGGTAAAATATCAGGGGACTAAACAGACCCCTGATAGCTCACTTTTGATAAATAGAAAGAGACTGAATGTGAATTCTCCATTTCCTTTCTCTGAGGCATAATAAACATAGTAAATTGGAACAAATATACTATCTGTGTACCAAACTTTTCCTGATTCCCTCAAACTCTGTGACTGGTCCCCTGCATCTTCTGTGAAAGTTGTGACAGGCTGTGGTAGCACTCCATCATCCTCATTGTACCATACATGGTTAATGTTCCTGTATGGTATGCAATGATGCTGAGGCTTTGGGTTGAGGAGGAGAGCAGTGTGGCTGGCTGGAATATGGAAACATAGAAGTAAAAGTGTTAATTTCCCCCCAGCAGTGCAAGGGTGGACTTTTCCCTTTCCTGGAGGTGGGCTGTAATCTGTATGTCTCTTTATACTCATGACAATTTCAGGAATATACTGGGACTTTTCAGGTTCTACATAGAAAGTATTCCACATTATTAAAAATAATAATTTTTAATAAGATATGGTGTGTGTGTGTGTGTGTGTGTGTGTGTGTGAAATGCATCCATGTGGAGCCTAAAAAAGTGCAGTCCACTCTGACTTCCAGGGGGGGGGGGGTAATTGACCCCCCTCGCCCTATGGAGCGAACACCCATGATCGTATGTCTTGTTCTATTAAGTCATACTGATTATTTTTATTTACCTATCAGTAATTGCATAAAGAGTTTCTATTTTTTTTTAAATGAAGGCACCACAGATAACACAACCATGTAAAATTCAACAGCAGCATTGGCCCAACCAGTGCATACCTAACTTTTTATCTATAGGGATGAGAGGTTCAGGGAGTGTGAGTAATGTAAGGTGAGGGGATTTAGCAGCACACACTTTTTTACACCTTTGTAAAAAAAAATAGGCTCTTAGACAAACTGTCAGTAACAACTGTCACACGCTCTAATCACCCCAAGCTTCGCATTACAAACAAAATTAATAGAAGAAAGTAGTTAATGTGTTGACATCAATCAGTTGTTGCAAAAACATAAAAAATATTTTTAGGGGGTGTGGCCTGGACATGGCTGAATGAAGCTGCTTTTCTTTGGAGCTCCCGGCCCCGGCCCTTCGTTACCAGCAAATATACCACTCAGATCGGTATGCCATCAGCCAAAAAGCATAAGACGAGAGCAGTAACCCAGGTGACCCGTTCCAGCACATCCTCCGGTGAGATACATTGTTATTTTAAGCTGAAACAGAAGAACTCCCTCGGAGCTAGAGTGGCGGCATCACATGGCTCGCCACGTGGCGACCCTGCAGAGGCCCAAAAACAAAGTGAATGGGACCTCTCCCCTGACATCCCTACATCTCCAGACAGCTTACAGGATACACTGAGGATGCCACAACCAGTAATGGCAACCCCTACACAGACACCTGGGTGTAACCCGTCGAACCAGGACATCCGAGCCCTCCTGCAAGCACTCCACACTAGATCAGACATGGAGGCCCTCACCCTCCACCTAGAAAAAAATCACTGCTGAGATTTCCAATAAGTGAGGGCTGATGTATCCACCCTGACTGAAAGGGTAACCTCGGAGGAGGCTTATTTCACTGTGCTGGAACACCAAGTGTCGGAGCTTGAGAGATCTAGAGACCAACACCAGGACATCGCTATTGCCATCCAACTCCACCTGGAGGACATTGAAGACCAGAGCCGCCGCAATAATCTGCGGCTCCAGGGTATACAAGAGATGGTGGAAGCAGCGGATCTGGGGGAGGAAGTCCAGGGTCTCTTCCGTGACATCCTGGAGGATCCGACAGGCACAATCGAGGTGGACAGGGCGCATAGGGCTCTCAGCGGATCCTGACAGGCCTTGAGATGTAGTATGTAACTTGGTCCGCTACTCGCAAAAAGACACCATCCTGCACAGAGCTTGGGACTAAGAAGAGGTGATCCTGGAGGGAGTGCAAATTAAAATCCTACCTGACCTTTCCAGGGCGACACTAAGGCAAAGAGCCCTGCTAAGACCCGTCCTAGACCTGGCAAAACAGAAGGGATTCACCTACCGGTGGGGTTACCCAGTCGCAGTGTCATTCCAAAAGGAAAGAACCACCTTCACTCTGCAAACACCAGCGGACCTTCCGGCACTCTTCAGTTTCTTCAACACAGACCAGATTCCGGTCCCGGATTGGCTCATGCTCAGTGCCTGAGAACAGAAGCAGTCCTGGTATGGGACACTAAAACCCACAGGTTATGTCATGGACTAGGGGGCACTTCTTAATTCCTCCCCTCCGCTTAATATGTTAGGTGGGGGAGTGGGGGGGTTAAAACAATTATAGTTTCCTAGTCAGGGAATGGAACGGATCTCAGGTAACTAATTACATATGTTTGTTGTTGGATTGTCACTACCTAACTGTTGGTTATGTTTTTACCACTGTCTGCCTTATTACAGTTTGACTGTGTAACGGAATGACCCGTGACAGACGGAGATTCTCCTATGTCTAGGGTCACCTTATGTCCACTAGGGCCATAGGGTGACAAAGAAATTATATCATATATTACATGAGATGGGACATTAATAATAATTCATATTGCAGGACTGGCATATTATAAGGGGTCCATATTGACACCTGTTACACAGGAGAGGGACATTACAAGCTTATTCAATGCTTAGCTCCAGCTATTGAAATGTTAAGTGACCCGGCTTGTGAAAGACATTTCATTCTTTTGAAAGAATACTCCTAGACCATACATTGTCTATAGGACAAAGGTGTCAAGCCCTTTAGAGACAGTAAGTCTGTCTAGGTAATGTGATTGAGGTTCCTTGTATATGTGTGAAGATTATCTGTGATTGTGTATTATTCAAAAGGGAAAATCATTGTGTGACAGTAGTTTGTTTTGATGTCATTATCTACCGGAATGTCATTCTCTCTGAGTTAAGCCTATTGATGATGCGGTGTCGACATGTCTACATAATTAGCTTGCCTGAATGCCTTTTAGAATGTGATTGAAGCCCCCCATGGTGGGAAGGGGGGTGGAGATTGTATTGTCCTGTGATTACTGTAACATGCTTGTAAACTGTATAAGAAGCTGAGAAAATACCATTAAAGTGTTCATATATTTGGAAATCAGAAGATAGAGCAGTCAGTCTCATTTTGTGGGGAATGATATGGATCGTGTATGCAGGATTGTGGAGTGTCGGATTAGCTTGTCGTGAATGGATGGAAGGTCGTAAACGGTGGTGACCGTTACATTTGGTTGGCAGAGGTGGGATGATTCCATCTTCAGAAGGACGGCTACAAGGACACATGACAATGGAGACGCTGTATGAACGGATGAAGCTCTCTTCCCTCATGGACTTACTGGAGAGCCGGGGCAGACCGGCCAGCAACCGTAAGAAAAGGGACATTATCTCAGAACTTGTCGAAATGAATAGAGCTAAGAGGCCCAGCGTAACAGGCAGGACACCCGAGGAAGAATTTTTTGATCCGGCTGTTAAACATGGACTGGCACAATATGGTCCTAATCCTCCACTGGAGATCATAGACCGGGTTATAGGGCTGTAGATGCCACCTTGCGACAGCAAAGAAGTGCTGCAGCAGCTGAAGTCACAGCAGCACCAACTAAAGAGAGAGGAGAGGTGCAGATACCAGTCTCCATGGAAGAGGAATTCCAAAGGAGGTTACAAGAGATGCGGATACAGCACAGAGGACCCGTATCAGAGGAGGTCCTGCTGGGATGGTCGGATGTGATTCGGTGCCAACTCTGGAAGGAAGCGCTAGCTCTGGAGCAGCAACACTAATGGAAGAGGGGGACCCTGTGGTAGTGGATGGGACTGTGGTCTCCACTCACAGCAACCCAGCGGAAGAGCTGGCAACAGAACAGAGGGTCACGGACCTCTGCTCTCCACTAACGGAAGAGGGGACCCTGTGGTAGTGGATGGGACTGTGGTCTCCACTCACAGCAACCCAGCGGAAGAGCTGGCAACAGAACAGAGGGTCACGGACCTCTGCTCTCCACTAACGGAAGAGGGGGACCCTGTGGTAGTGGATGGGACTGTGGTCTCCACTCACAGCAACCCAGCGGAAGAGCTGGCAACAGAGCAGAGTGTCATGGGCCTCTGCTCCCAACTATCAGAAGAGGGGGTCCCTGTGGTAGTGGATGGGACTGTAGTCTCCACTGACACAACCCCAGAAAATGGTGCGGCCCTGAAACAGGAGGATGTCGGCTTTGCTTTGCAAGCACCGGGGGGTTTTCACCTAGCACCAGTGGATGGGACTTTAGTCTCCACTGGTATACCCCAGGAAGGGGGGGCAGTTGGCCCAGACCCCCAACAGCATGATGGACTGAGCCCAGCCACCCTGCCTTCTCCCCAGCGGCAGGCGTGTTCTCTGAGAGAGGCGGGGTGAGTAATGCTCAGTTTGGAGCCATTTATTTGGGGTACAGTATGGATACCAGCATTGGAGGACTGGAACTACTGACGGACTTCGGAGTCAACCCGTTTGGGGTTCCCACCTGTGTCCGTCTCCCACCGAAAGGGGAGAGATGTAACAGAATGACCCGTGACAGAAGGAGATTCTCCTATGTCTAGGGTCACCTTATGTCCACTAGGGCCATAGGGTGACAAAGAAATTATATCATATATTACATGAGATGGGACATTAATAATAATTCATATTGCAGGACTGGCATATTACAAGGGGTCCATATTGACACCTGTTACACAGGAGAGGGACATTACAAGCTTACTCAATGCTTAGCTCCGGCTATTGAAATGTTAAGTGACCCGGCTTGTGAAAGACATTTCATTCTTTTGAAAGGTGTTAATTGCATCTACTCCTAGACCATACATTGTCTATAGGACAAAGGTGTCAAGCCCTTTAGAGACAGTAAGTCTGTCTAGGTAATGTGATTGAGGTTCCTTGTATATGTGTGAAGAATATCTGTGATTGTGTATTATTCAAAAGGGAAAATCATTGTGTGACAGTAGTTTGTTTTGATGTCATTATCTACCGGAATGTCATTCTCTCTGAGTTAAGCCTATTGATGATGCAGTGTCGAAATGTCTACATAATTAGCTTACCTGAATGCCTTTTAGAATGTGATTGAAGCCCCCCATGTTGTGAAGGGGGGTGGAGATTGTATTGTCCTGTGATTACTGTAACATGCTTGTAAACTGTATAAGAAGCTGAGAAAATACCATTAAAGTGTTCATATATTTGGAAACCAGAAGATAGAGCAGTCAGTCTCATTTTCTGGGGAATGATATGGATCGTGTATGCAGGATTGTGGAGTGTCGGATAAGCTTGTCGTGGATGGATGGAAGGTCGTAAACGGTGGTGACTGTTACAGACTGTTTAAATATACTTCTGTTATATGTACATTTTGGTCGATATACTGATTCATGACACATCTTCTACAGCCGGTGGTGGATGAAGGGACTCGGGAGCTCGCTTCTCGGCTCTGTTTATCCACCTACCCACATAGGACTACGCTCAATACCCAGTGATTTTCTGGAGAGCGTTTTACCTAGCTTTAGCTACACTAGCACTTTCTCCTGAAGCTACACACACTAGTGCTGGCCTCCTAATCTCTCTCTGCCCTCTCGGGTCTGCTTACCCATCTCTGCTACTGTACTCTACCTTCTTACCTGATTTTTCCTTTTTTTGGGGGGTTTCACACATACCTATTACCCGTTTTATATCCCTATTATTTCCTAACCTCACAAACATGGACACACTGACTATAGTCTCTTTGAATGCGAAGGGACTGAACACACCAGAAAAAAGGCGAATGCTGCTGCATGATATGCAACGTCTGAAAGCAGACATTGTCCTATTACAGGAAACACATTTTAAGGAAGACAACCTGCCGATACTAAAAAAACAGATACTACCCCACGGTTTACCACTCCACATACACTGAAGCAAAATCCAGGGGGTATCCATACTGATCTCGGCTAAGATACCATGGACGTACATAGACACAAAGACTGGTGTGGAGGGACATTTTCTGTTCCTAAAGGACCACCAGAATAGGTTTCTAAAATGACACCTGGAACAACTGACGCACTATACAGAGGGAAAACTTATCGTTGGAGGAGATCTTAACATTCCCCTGACGCAGACGGAGGACACCTCCTCCGGACTGTCCTCGACTTTGCGGGAGGAGCAAAAGCACATCTCCACATCACTAACTGATTAATGCCTGGCGGCTCTTTCATCCCTGGGAGAGGGACTATACCTTCTTCTCTAGACCACACCAGACGTACTCACGTATTGATTACTTTCTGGTCCCCCACAGGCACTTACAAGCAATTAAGGACACCATAATAGGGTGAATTACATGGTCAGACCATGCCCTAATAACACTACGGTAAGCCATATCAGACATTCATAAAACGCAAAGACGTTACTACTTCAAAAACTACATAACCTAGAGAAACAACACAAGCAGACCCCTTCCGGATGCTTACGCACCAAACTCCCCGCAAACAGGTAATTTCAAAGCCAAAGCTGCACTTCAAAATTGTAGGAAGAAGGTATATGAGTCGGGGAGAGTGTAGGAGATTACTTGCTTAAGCCCTTCGAACACAGAACCTGGCATCCTATATACCGCATATAATTACCCCCAGAGGACAGAAGCCCCAACATATTTCACAGGAATTTAGATCTTTCTACCATACCCTATATAACCTGTCCCCACCACCACCAACCCAAGAATCGACAGCAGACTATATCGCTTCCGACCCTACCGACAGAAGCGAAAGACCTCTTAACCACTTAAGACCCGGACCAATATGCTGCTAAATGCCCAGAGGCGTTTTTACAATTCGGCACTGCGTTGCTTTAACAGACAATTGCGCTGTCGTGCGACGTGGCTCCCACAAATCGAGCTTTCTTTTGGTAGTATTTGATCGCCTCTGCGATTTTTATTTTTAGCACTATATACAAAAATAGAGCGACATTTTTGAAAAAAATAAATATATTTTTTACTTTTTGTTATAAGAAAAATCGAGTAAACTAAATTTTAGTCAAACATTTAGGCCAAAATGTATTCAGCCACATGTCTTTAGTAAAAAAATAAATAGCTACCTAGCGGCAACAGTGACACTAATACAGTGATCAGAAAAATGATCGCTTAGTGACACTGGCAATAGGGAGTGAAAGGGTTAACTAGGGCGGTGATCAAGGGGTTAAAACTTTATTAGGGGGAGGGGGTACGGGGGCTACCCTGAACCTTACACTAACTGCCTGTCACACTGCCTGTCACACTGACACTAAATGCAGTGATCGGTACATATATGATCACTGCATTCAGTGACACTGTGACAGGGGGGTGGGGGGGGGTGATCGCAACGGGTTAATGTGCCTACGTGTACTGGTGTCAGTGTGGTGTTGTGCAGACTTACTGTGTGATGTGTTCTCTCCTCAGCGGCGGTTGAAAATACTGCCGAGGGGAGAGATTACATCACTTCCCCCTTCCTGTGTTTACACAGGCAGAGGAAGTGACACACAGGGGAGGACGCGGATTGGCTGGGAGCGATCCGGAGGGGGCGGACAAAAACGAACAGCCGCCCCCTCATCTCGGATCACTCAATGAAGCCACGGGGACCGCCGCAGGTACTGGGGGGGGGTCCAATCGGACCCCTGACCCGTGTCAAGGCAGGGACGTACAGGTACGCCAATGTGCCTGTCCGTGCCATTCTCCCGACGTATATGTACATGCGGCGGTCCACAAGTGGTTAAAGGAACCCATTACTTTACCGGAACTTCAATCTGCAGTAAGCAGGCGGGCTTACCACTACTTATTACAAGATCCTTCTCCCTTCCTTAGGCAACTATCTGGTGACCCTTTTCAATAGACTTGGCTCCAGGACGAAACCCCACAACTCTACATTACAAGCGCATATATCTGTGATCCCTAAAGAAGGGAAGGACCCAGCTATCGCCCAATCTTAGGCGTCGTACACACGAGGCAATCTATCTGTTCAAATCGGTCGGACCGACCGATTTGAACAGATCTGTCTGCTTGGATTTTGGTTTGCTCGCGTGTACACACGAGCAAACCAAAATCCCCGCCAGCAGACAGCGCGCTGACGTGTCGGTGACGTGGCGGTGACGTTGACGCCGCCACGTCACCGCACCAGGAAGTAAAACACTTCCGCGCATGCGTCGAAATCATTCGGCGCGTGTGCGAGAAGACATGTCTGCTGGTTAGCATACTAACCAGCAGACATGTCGGGCGGACGGGTTCCCAGCCGACAGATTTCAAAGCATGCTTTCAAATCTGTCGGCTGGCCAAATCCGTCTGCTCGCCCGTACACACGATCGAATCTGTCTGCTGGGACGGTCTGGCAGACCGTTTCCAGCAGACAGATTTGGTCGTGTGTACGCGGCCTTACTACTAAACACCGACCTTAAGCTGTTCACCAAAATCATAGCATCCAGAGTACAACAACACCTTCCCAGCCTAATACACCTGGACCAAGTTGGATTTGTGCCAACCTAAAGTTCTAAATATACTACACATAGCCAATACCGATAAGACACCATGCGTATTCATTGGTATGGATGACCAGGTGAGCTGGCAATTCATGTTTTCAACCCTGAAACATATAGGACTAGGCAAAATTATGCTAAATTGGATATTGGGGGCTTACTGGTTATGGTCAGAACAAACGGGGTAATATCAGACCCGTTCCTGATCACCAACGGGACAAGACAGGGATGTCCTCTCTTGCCCCTTCTCTTTGCGCTGTCTTTGGAACCGGGCATAAAGTCTCTGCGTATGCTGATGATTTGATATTCTCGCTATCAAAACCAACTATCTCCCTCCCCAACCTAATGCGTGAATTTTAAGCTTACAGGAAACTGTCCAATTTAAGAATTAATTTTAACAAATCTGAGGTGATGGGAATGGGAATTCCACAACCACAACTTACCCATCTTGAAGCCAGCTTCAATTTAAAATGGACTGACATGGCCCTGACATACTTTCTGTAATGAAATCTCAACTCCATCCATGTCCCCATAGTCAAAGTATACTCTATTCAAAGGAAATAGGAAATATGCCCTGTGAAAATACATAGGGTGCCGATTAATAGAGAAATGCATATAAACTCAGGGACAGATTGTAAAGAAATATATTGCAGCTAGCAACATTTTTTATAAAAACTCTTCACACCTATCATCACTGTAGCAGTACATGTGGAGAGGCTATAAAGAGACTGCAGGACACACATCAGATGTAAAAATACTTTCTTTCCACCCACCAATACATTTTCCAGGACACACAGCATTGAATTCCCAAAGGATGTTAATGAGGGGTTTACATCTAATTTAAGACACCAGTGCCTCCAAGTCTCACACTAATTTGTCCTTATCCAGTTTATCAGCCGCAGTCCCTATCCTTTCCCTATCCCAGCTTGTTTTCAATATAGCTGCTAAAAAGCTTGCATTTTTCATTGGGGATGCGCATAAGAAAGACCCAATTAATAGCCACCTGGCCTAAGTTCAGAGGCCAGGAAGCGCATTATTGGTAGTTGGTTACTATGGCAGCACACAGCTGCATTAGTCCACCGGGTCTGCAAACTTCACCTTTAACACAACCTTGAACCCAAAGCTTATCCCCAGCACATACATCTCTAATAATATTCCTCTTCTCTATTCCCTTGCTATGTTAGCACACTCATGTGTCTCTTACATATTCATTTATTGTTTTTTTGCTTTATGCATTCATTGCATTCATTTTATCTATTTTATTTGTTCACGGTTAGTATGGCCCCGATTCAGTACACGTTGACCCTCCATCTATTGCAGCCCTTTAGAACACACAATCCCTCTTACAAATATGTCCTTCAACATATTTCCTTTCCCTCTATCCCTCCGCATATTTATGTTCTTATCCTCTCTATTCACTAAGTAAGGCAGCCATAGATAGATCAATTTTCTTTACTGCAACCATGGGCTGCAGAAAAGAAAGTCGCTGGATTGTGTTGATTGGGGAATCCCTCACACGGAGCCATTGGGCCAGATTCAGGTAGAGCAGAGCATCTTTGCTCTGGAGTAACGCATCTCATTTGCGTTACGCTGCAGAAATTTTAGGAGCAAGTGCTGTTATTCAGGAAGCACTTGCTCCTAAAGTTGCGGCAGCGCATCGCAAATGAGCCGGCGGAATTCAAATTGGGCGGGTACGGGGCGTGTAGTATTCTAACTAAGCGCGATCCCGCCGCCAACGTACTGCGCATGCGTCGAGTGTCCAAACATCTCCGTGCGCATGCTCCAAATTCTGTGAATGAACGTCAATGACGTCACATTCCCATTCATGAACTTTTTACGCAAGCGACGTGATTTTTTTTTTTCCCGACGCGATGACGACGCCTATACCTAACATAGGATACTCCAACCCCATGTAGGTATATCTATGCGCCGCGTATCCCGTCCGGAAACGTCGTACCGTCATTGCGTCGCGCCGGAATTCGATCGTGAATTGCCGATTTCCGCTCATTAACATATTTTTTGAGCGTAAACCGGCGCCATTTTTAAGTTGAAGTAACGATGCGATGGCGAAACTCAGTTACGCTGCTCGCATCGGAGCTTCAACCCGGCGTTTCTTGTTTGTTGTTACAGAAAACAGAAACGCCGGCTCAAAGTCACAGTTAGGCTGGCGGATCACTGGATCCGCCAGCCTAAGTGTTCCTGAATCTGGCCCAGTGATTACTGCTAGCAATAATCACACATAAAATCCAACATGTTGGTTGTACCCAAATTGATCGATCAATTTGGGTACACTCAGCCTGCCCATACATGGTTTGAATCTCGACCAGTCCCTGCTGAACCAGCCAAAATTAAACCATCTATGTCCAGCCTTAGCATAGCATGCTACACTCCTTCTGACCCCCCCCCCCCCTGTATAATAATAGCAGAAAGTACTTTTTGTCACATGGTTTTAACATTTTAGGTTTGCCTTTTTAGGTCCTATTTCATTTGAGAATTAAGGCACTGTATCCAACACACAATTTTATGTACAGTATATGAAAATATTGTCTATTATTAGAAAATCGATTAAAAACAAATTAAAACCATTATAGTATTAACCCAAACTAGTATGTGAGCATACACACCCCCTATATACAGGTAGGGAGCCTCCAAAGTATTGACACTGGCACATACGTAATGAAACAAACACAATTTACCAAGAACAAATAATATAGCTGGGGGCTATCTCTATGGCGGGGTGAGTCGCAACGTGTGCTCAACATGTTTCGCTAGTTTGAGTTAATACTATGTAATGGTTTTAATTTGTTCTTAAAGCCAGCAGCTACAAATACTGCAGCTGCTGACTTTTAATATATGGGCACTTACCTGTCCTGGAGTCCAGCGACTTCTGCAGCAGAAGACGAGCAATCGCTTGTCTATCTGCTGCCCCCCACCGCCATCCTCAGTGAGGGAATCAGGAAGTGAAGAGTTCCGGCTTCACTGCCCGATTCCCTACGGCGCATGCGCGAGTCGTGCAGGGCTGTCCTCACTGGTCCCTGCTGTGTTCTGGAGCCGTGTGACGCACTACCCGCAGAATACCCGCAGAGAGGACTCCTGGAAGAGGCCCCTCCCCCGATGAGCAGAAGTTCCACTTTAGGGTGGAGCTCTGCTTTAACCCATTTTCTTATAAAAGACAATATTTACATATACATACGATTTTGTGTGTTCGATACGGTGCCTAAAAAGTCCCATTTTCTGTGGTCTCTATTTTGTTCTGTAAGCATTTGGAGTTGGCTATGGGCTGCTGCTTCTGAATATAAGAAAAATATAAATCGTGCTACCTTAATTATCTTTAACAAACACAAATATATACAAATAAATGGTCTCAAGTGACAACAGCGCGTTGCTCGCCCCTGGAAAACAAAAGTTATTTTGAAACGGATGTAGGGCGAGCGACGCGCTGTTGTCCCCCAAGCTCCTAAACAACCTATTATACTTATTATGGGACCTATTATATGCTGTTTCTGATCGTGGGATTTCGGTAAGAGGCCAATTTATAAGCTTGGTGGAGGACACGTTATTTGCCTTTGGACACTGTTAATACTCTGGAATTTATTCAGAGCCAAAGTTCATACTTAGTTGACGGTTTTGCATTTGAATATCACTTGGTATACTTTTGTTTTTTTGGTAAATCACCATCACTAATAACATTGATGGTTTTTGAGGTGACTGCATATCGTATGGTGGCCATCACAGGTCACATTTCTGACATAGCAGTTAGCCTTTTACACATATCACTTGAGACCATTTATCTGTATATATTTGTGTTTGTTAAAGACGGTTAAGGCAGCGCGATTTATATTTTTCTTATGTTTATTTCTTGTATTAATTGTTTACATGAAATTTGCAGCACTTGGAGAGAACACACTTATCACGCTGTAGTTTTCCCTTTTTTCTTTCCCTTTTTTTGTTACTTTTAGCGCAGTCTCTTCCCATTTTTCCAAATGCTGCTTCTGAATGCCAGGATGGCTTGGACCGTGAACAAGGACAGCTTTGCGGGGGTCCTGTAACTCCAGGAAGTGTTGTATGCTGGCTAAGTGGAGCCTGATAGTGTTATGTGATAGAGCCAGTTGTGTGTGGCAATATGAAATAAAGGCTAGTACGTGTTTAACCACTTCAGACCCACGCTATTGACATAATACGTCAACAGCGCGGACCTGAGGCGCCAACTAGACGTCTTGGGATGTGATTTTTGTGCATTACCCCCAGTAAACACTGTCCCGCGGCATCGCTGGGGATCCGATGCATGTACCTGGCGGCCGCGATGTCCGTTGGGTACATGTGTTGCAGGATAGAAGAGGACATTGGGTCAGCTGAAACATTTCAGGTTTCTGCTGAAAAAAGAAATGAAGTTAAAATGGGACAGCGCGTCTGCTGCGACGTTGCACTTGCCCAGGATGTATGTGCAGTAAACATTGACTTGATGTTGCAGAGACAATTGCACCAGCCTGCTTGGAAGGACATAATGGGGAATGACTTGGACCTGCCTTTGTTAATGATATCAGTTATTGCCTGGTTGTCTGTGACGACATTCAGGTCTGTGGCGACATTGAGGTCTGTGGCGACAGACATGGCCTGGTTGTCTGTGGCGAAGGTTTGTTCGGTCCAGGTATAGCCCCAGCTATATATATATACCTAAGCAGCTGCTACAATCAGGTACAGTTCGAAAAGTAAGGAAGACTGGATAAAGCCGGGGATTAGGAGGCTCTCTGGAGGCCATGGCCCTGCAAACCATTGATGGCCAAAAACTGCAGCGAAGCTAGTGGAGGCTGCAGCATCTGTTACTACCCAAGTTATTGGAGCTGACCCTGACGGGATGAACATGCATATGCCATTCCAACTTGTAAGGAACTCGTCCCACATGGACAGATCCACTACTGCTGCCGTGTCTAGTCTGAGAATTTGATTTGGGTCCTGTGCCAGAGATAGGAAGACCGAGAGGCGCAAAATGAAAGATCGCTCCTGGGGAATAATCCTCGTTGCGAAGTTGAGCATCCCTTATATTATATATATATATATATATATAAACAGTTTCTATTTATATCTATACCTGTAATGTGTGAATTTCAAATAGTGTGAAGCATACTAAATTGACAGATGGCGCAACGGATAAAAGTTAATTCTTTATTCCTTCTGGTAGTGGTCAAAGATCCCTAATCCCTAGGCACTATACCTGTCAATCCTCCTATGCTGTTTACATGTTGTCCTTCCCTTGCAATTTATTGTATGCAGGAGAGACAACACAGAAAATGAAGGATTGACTGGCACAACACCACTCTTAACATTAGCAAGCAACCTGGTCTCCCCATCCCACAACATTTTCTGGAACAGACATAAGGAAAAGTGACTGAATATGTATGATTCTGGAAGAGATTTTCAGAGACAGGAGAGGAGTAACAGGATTTTAAAATTAAAACTGAAGGAAGTTTGGTGGATTAATAAATGTAACACCCTCCAACCATACAGTTTCACAAAGGATTATGATTTATATGTATTTTTGTAATATTGGTGAATATGCAAATACATTTTTTTTATTATTAGTAGGGCTGTTACTGATCAAATTTTTTGTGTTCGATTTCGATAATCGATTTTTTTTATCGATTAATCGACTAATTTTGATTAATTATAACGCGCATACAGATCCAACTACTTTTAGCTGATCTCCTTCCAGGCTGATTCCCTTCCCAGAGCAGCTACCAACAACTGGAAAAATGAATAGCAGGATACAAAAAACACACAAAGGCCACGCTCAATGGGAATAGCATTAAAACTTTTATAAAAAGTTAAAATCGATGTAGCTACATAAACTGTAAAAATAGTGCGAGTAATACCAAACGGTAGCAAAAGCAGTCATAAAAACATGTAGCTAAGTATGATACTGGTATAAAAATGTGTACAACGATAACTTCTCCTCATCTGGATTCAGCAGTGGTAACATCAGTCCGTCGGCATTAGTGTTGAGCGGAATACGCCATATTCGATTTTGCGATATTGCGCGAATATATAGAAAAATATTTGTGAATATTCGCTAATATCGAATATTCGTGATATTTTATCCAAAAAAAATGTTGCGAAATTTCGCTAATGCGAAAATGATTGCGAAATTCTCATAAACGGAGATCATTTCCTGTATTACTAAACTAATATGCACTAAACACTAACTCTACACTAACTCTACTAAAAGAAAGGAGAATAAGGGGGCAAAAGAAGGGCGGAGAAGATAATCGCGCAATATTCCTATTGCGCGATTATCTTCTCCGCCCTCCTTTTGCATCAGAGCCAATCAGAATAACTTGAATATTCGGCAAAAGGAATATCGCGCAATATTCCTTTTGCCGAATATTCGAGTTATTCTGATTGGCTCTGATGCAAAAGAAGGGCGGAGAAGATAATCGCGCAATATTCCGTTTGCCGAATATTCGAGTTATTCTGATTGGCTCTGATGCAAAAGAAGGGCGCATCAGAGCCAATCAGAATAACTCGAATATTCGGCAAAAGGAATATTGCGCGATTAGCTTCTCCGCCCTTCTTTTGCATCAGAGCCAATCAGAATAACTCGAATATTCGGCAAAAGGAATATCGCGCAATATTCCTTTTGCCGAATATTCAAGTTATTCTGATGGCCCTGATGCAAAAGAAGGGGCGAGTAGCTGATGCGATTCTTTTATGTTGCCGAAAAGTCGCAATGCGAATTTTCGGCAACATAAAAGAATCGCATCAGCTACTCGGCCCAGGGTCTCTCTCTAATCATACCAGCAATGCTTTTAGACGTCGATGGAGATCACTAGGATGTGATCTGTTTTAAAAATAAATTTGAAAAAATACGAATATTCGCCATAGCGAATATTCGCCGCGATATTCGAGTTATTCGCGAATACTCGAATATGCAATATTCGTAGCGAATATTCGCAATGCGAATATTCGTGAGCAACACTAGTCGGCATGTAGATGTCCCATGAAGGGAACTATCACAACTCCCAGTGGATGGCTGTAGAATTCCAGGTTGATAGAGGAAAGTGATAGAGGGAAGTGTAACAGCCCTTGCGTGTGGCAGATAGTAAGGTCCCGCCGGCATGCAGATATGAAGGCACAGCAAAGGAGTCCTTCAAATGGACACGGCAAGCCCCGCCCGTGTCCGTGACATCACCGGATCTCCAACTGAACTCCATGAATCCGGCTGAGAGGTAAGTACGTATCAAAAGAATTTTGATCAATCAAAAAGATGTGATTGATCAAAAAAATTAAAGATGAATCGATGAATAGTTAATTTCCACAGCCCTAATTATTAGTATTAGTATTATTATTATTATTATATAGGATTTATATAGTACCAACAGTTTGTGCAGCGCTTTACAAAATGAGGGCAGATAGTAAAGTCACAATATAATTCAATAGAGGAGGAATCAGAGAGCCCTGCTCATTAGAGCTTACAATCTAGGAGGAAGGGTCAAGTGATATAAAGAGTAATAACTGTGGGGGATGATCTGATGGAGAAAGTATATGTACAATTATTAGGTGGGGCGGGATCCCTGAAGTGTTTTCAGGGATCATCTCAAACCGAGCAGAGTAGGAGCAGAGTAGGAGTCTGACAGATTAGGGTAGGGAGTTCCATAGGATAGGAGAGGCTCTGGAAAACTTCTGGAGATGAGCATGGGAGGAGGTGACAAGGGAACTAGAGAGCAGGAGGTCTTGGGAAAAACAAAAGGAATGAGTAGGTTGGTAATGTGAGACTAGGGATGAGCTTTTTGTTCAGGTCGAACATGAGTTTGACTCAAACATTGGCTGTTCGCCCGTTTGTCGAACAGCCAACAATTTGGGGTTTTTGAGGCAAATTCGAAAAGCAGCGGAACAACCTGTAAAAGTCTATGGGAGAAATCTAAAGTGCTAATTTTAAAGGCTAATATGCAAGTTATTGGCATAAAAAGTGTTTGGGGACCTGGGTCCTGCCCCAGGGGACATGTATCAATGAATTTTTTTCGGGAGCAGTGATTTTAATAATGCTTAAAGTGAAACAATGAAAGTGAAATATTCCTTAATATTTCATACCTGGGGGTGTCTATAGTATGCCTGTAAAGTGGCACATGCTTCCGGTGTTTATAACAGTCTATGCACAAAATAAAAAATGTGTTCCCTTCACTGCTTTCTATAAATAACTTTAGTAGTCCTTCAATGTGTCCCATTGATTTCTTAAAGGATAAGTTCACCTTTCCTTTTTTATCAAGTTTTCTTTATTGGTTTTCATTTAGTTCACCTTTCCTAACATGTTACATGTTACACTCATATTCAGGGTGTAACATTTTATGAACGGACCAGCCCCCCCTCCCCACCTCCCAAATTCCCCGATCTGACAGCTAGCGGAGATCTCCCCCCCCCCCCTCCACTAGCTGTCACAATTTATAAGAAACCTGCGAGCGGGACTCCGCCTGGCCGCGTCACTCATTCACAGTGTCCTGTGAATGGAAAATGACAAGGTCCAGCATCCTTTGCTTTTGTTTTCAATGACCACAGCGCTGTGGCAGTTAATTCTCTCTTTCTGTTAGGTTATATCTGCTTGCCTATATGGCATGTCCGAGCACAGATATACACTGGCAGATCTGCTGGAGACCTGCATGGCACCAACAATCTGCTGATCGTTGGTGTAATGCTTTATAGGCTTTAAAAAAAATCTAAAAAGTGAACTTATCTTTTAAAGTTGTACTCTAGGCAGAAATAAAAGTCAGAAGTTCACACACCTCTGAATAATTAATACATTAAGAAATGTATTTATAAATGCAAGCATGGCAAGTATCTGTTCTTAACCTGGTATCCGCCTCTTGCAGTCCCTGTACAGTAGGGCTGGAGTGTTAGAGGAAGAAGCAGTACAAGAAGCCAGTCAGTTTATAGGCTGAAAAGGATCGTGCTGATAGGAAAAAAAGCAGAGAGATGAGCTAATCGCTGTGCTGCTTCTTCTTTCACTGTCTAGGGACCTGGGCTCAAAGAAAGTGGATTGAATGATGCTGGCCAGATTAAGGACATTAAGTGTAAGAAAAAAAGTACTGGGTGTTAGAACTCTCAATTGACGGTGAGTATTACAGAAAACCCTGGTTTTGTTATTTTGTCTTCCAAAGGGCTAATCATTTTTATCTTGTTATTTTTTCAGCTGAAGTTCTACATTGAAAAACATGTAAAATGTTTGAATTTGTATTTGATATAATATATCCCAGAAAATGACTTTTATTTCTTCAAATAGACAACTAATAATGGAAACTATTCACTGTTCTTCCACATAAGGTCTGCAGGTTCAATTCTATTGTAATCATAATTGGAGAAGGTTAATGATAAAACCCCTTTTAACAGGAGCTGCCTGCCAAGTATGATGTCTACTGAGGCTTCATACATACTTGCAATATACTCAGTAAGCAGCAGTAAAAATATGATGCTTATTTGTTCATACAGATGTATTCTTTTTAGGTTTGCCGTGTTAGCAGTGGCATATTGGAAATAGTAAACAGGAGGCACATATTGCTGCAAAGTGCAAATGTAATCATCTACAAAGATCTTATATTGTATGCAAAAATCTTACAATTTCAATAATATGCTGTATATGAGACTAATGCCGCATACACGCGATCAGACATTTCCGACAGCAAAACCGTGGATTTTTTTCCCCGACGGATTGTGCGCTCAAACTTGTGTTGCATACACACGGTCACACAAATATTGTCAGAAATTCCGAACGTCAAGAAGGCGGTCACGTACAACACTACGACGAGCCGACAAAAACCAGTTCAATGATTCCGAGCATGCGTCAGATTGATTCTGAGCATGCGTAGGATTTTTGTGCATCGGAATTGCATACAGACGATCAGAATTTCCAACAAGAACTTTTGTTGTCGGAAAAATTGAGAACCAGCTCTCAAACATTTGTTGTTGGAAATTCCGACAGCAAATGTTTGATGGAGCATACACATGGTCGGAATATCCGACCAAAAGCTCACATCGAACATTTGTTGTTGGAAATTCCGATCGTGTGTACGCGGCATAAATGTTGGAAAGAATTATATTTGTACACAAGATTTTAAATCTGTTTAAGCTTTCTGAATGGCCCTATCGTCTTCTGGGACACACACAGGTTCCAGAAGACAGCGGGGGGAGGGGAGACAGAAGAGGAAATTACATACCCAGCCGCTGCAAGGTTAGGACGGAGGTTTACCTTTTTACTACTTAGGAACTGGACCGAAACTATCAATACTTTGATTTGGAGTGAGAGAGTGGCCTTTATTAAACAAGGAAACTATAAAAGGTTCGAGAGAGTCTGGGGACTATGGCTGAGAGATATAGGAGCCCCCGCTTAGAGACAGAATACCGATATAACCGGCAGCTTCCCCCGACACTGTAAAATAATAACCCCCCCAATAAATAGACACTAAATATAGGAAGGACCTAACTCTGACCCTTCTTCTTAGGGATTAAACCTGCGTCGGTAGCTTGGAGGGACCCCCCCCCCCCCCGGCTGCCCCCCCATCTCAGCGGTACGGCACTAAGAAAAACCTAGATAAATATACAGTACCTATATAAAGAAATGGTAAAGTAAAACCTTAGTAGAATTGACACCTGGGAGGGGGGACGGGGTCAGTACGGGGGGAGGGGTTAGAGGGGGGTGGGAGGGAGGGTGGGACGGAATAGGATAACCTACAGTATGTACACGGAATTTGAAGTTGGTATTTATTTAATTATTTATGTACAATATGCACTTTTTCTATGTTCCGTTGTAAATGAATACACACATTTTGTATGATGAGAAACAAAAAAGAAAAGTTAAGACAAAAAAAGGTAAGAAGAAAAAAAATTGTATTTCCAAAAAAACGAGAGGTGAAGGGGTGGCTTTTCGTTTAACCACTTCCCGCCCGGCCAATAGCCGATTTACGGCAGGGAAGTGGTTATGAAATCGTGACTAGACGTTCTCAAACGTCTAGCACGATTTCAATGCCGCGCGCGCCCGTGGGGGCGCGCAGCGCGGCGATCGGTGATGCGGGGTGTCAGTCTGACACCCTGCACCTCCGATCTCGGTAACGAGTCTCCGGCGGAGCCTCGTTACCACGTGATCAGCCGTGTCCAATCACGGCTGATCACGATGTAAACAGGAAGAGCCGCCGACGGCTCTTCCTTACTAGCGTCTGACAGACGCGAGTACAGGAGAGCCGATCAGCGGCTCTCCTGACAGGGGGGGTTCGCGCTGATTGTTTATCAGCGCAGCCCCCCCTCGGATCGCCACACGGACCACCAGGGAAAGAAAAAAAATACAAAAGAAAAAAAAAAAATGACAAAAAAAAAAATGACAAAAAAAAAAAATGACAACAAAAAAAGGGGGGGGGGGCAGTAAAAAAAAATGATGCCAATCAGTGCCCACACATGGGCACTGATTGGCAACATTGATCCATCAGTGCCACCCCTCAGTGATCATCAGTGCCACCCCAGTGTCTGTCAGTGCCACCCCACAGTGCCAATCCATGCCCAGTGCCCACCTACCAGTGCCCACCTGTGCCACCTATCAGTGCCCACCTGTGCCGCCTATCAGTGCCCACCTGTGCCGCCTATCAATGCCCACCTGTGCCGCCTATCAGTGCCCACCTGTGCCGCCTATCAGTGCCCACCTGTGCCGCCTATGAGTGCCCACCTGTGCCGCCTATGAGTGCCCAGTGCCGCCCATGAGTGCCCATCAGTGCCGCCCATGAGTGCCCATCAGTGCCGCCCATGAGTGCCCATCAGTGCCCAATACCAGCGCCGCCTATCAGTGCCCATCAGTGCTACCTAATCAGTGCCCATCAGAACTACCTCATCGGTGCCCATCAGTGCCACCTCATCGGTGCCCATCAGTGCCACCATATCAGTGCCCATAATTGAAAGAGAAAACATACTCATTTACAAAAAAATTAACAGAAAAAAATAAAAACTTTATTTTTTTTTCAAAATCTTCGCTCTATTTTTAGTTGTTGCACAAAAAAAAAAAAACGCAGAGGTGATCAAATACCACCAAAAGAAAGCTCTATTTGTGGGGAAAAAAGGACGCCAATTTTGTTTGGGTGCAGTGTAGCATGACCGCGCAATTGTCATTCAAATTGCGACAGTGCTGAAAGCTGAAAATTGGCTTGGGCGGGAAGGTGCGTAAGTGCCTGGTATGGAAGTGGTTAAGACCAAGTATTAAAGTTGGATGGGACTCTGCTTTAGGTGCATTTTTTATGATTGATAGTTATTAAAAAATACCTTTGTAGCACATATATTTGCTCTGTAAACTCACAAATATAAGGACATGTAAAATTCCCCAGCCACACATAAGGCCCCGTACACACGACCGAGCTTCTCGGCAGAATCCAGCGAGAAGCTCGCTGGGAGACATATTCTGGCGAGAAGCTCGATCGTGTGTACACTTCCGACGAGTGTCCCTTCGGGAAGCTCGTCGAGCCAAAAAAGAGAGCACGCTCTCTTTTTCCTCAATGTTCAATGAGGACTTTGGCTCGACAAGCTTTTTCGACCGCTCATCGGGAACCTCGTCGGGCGGAACGATGGGTTTAGCCGGACGAGGTTCTCGGACGTGTGTACGCGGCCTAAGACTAGCATTCAAAGAAAAACACAAAAAATAAGGTAAAAAATCAAAAGACATAAAGTAATTTCAGAATAGTCTATACAGTATATTCCAAAGAAACATATCTAAGTTTTCAAAACCAGATCCAGTTGCTTGCTATGTTATATATTGTACAATGACACCACCTCCTTTTTTTGGCTTTGTATACAGAGGACATAAATCTGGTTTTCAGATTCTGAGAGAAGATTTTACATAGCTTTATATGTGTGAGCTTATAGACGAAATATAAGCACTATGGGCCAGATTCACAGAGCCCTTACTCCTGTCTTTTATTTTTTATGTAAGTCGTCCGGGAATAGGAATGTCCGTAAACGACGCTACTCAAACAAAAATGACGTAAAACAACGTTATTTCGCGCAATGCACGGCAGGAAATTTCTGAACGGAGCATGCGCAGTTCGATCGCCGCGGGGACGCGCCTAATTTAAATGCTTCACGCCCCCTAATCGCGTATTTCGATTACGCGGCAAGAAATACACTACACCGCCGTACCGTAAGGGACAAAATCTACCAGAATTCGGCGTATAGCCTGGTAAAATACGGCGGCGTAGTGTATCTCTGATACTCTGCGCCAATGTAATTGTATCTGAATCTGGCCCTATAAATTTATGTTTTTGATTCCTAGCAATAAAAAAAAAAAAAATTGGACTCATTATTATGGGTTTAAATTGATTGTTGAAGAACTATGGGCAAAACTTTTTATTTCAGTTTGGATAGCGTAAGAAATGGTTATAACCCCTGTCAGTTTTTTTTTTTTTTTGCCATCTGTGCCCCATGGCTTCTTATTCCATAACCAAAACAGGAAGTAAGAGGAAATCTCTGCAAATTAAGGGTAACAATTGGGGCCCCGCGGGTTGCCAAAAATAGTGTCCCCAATGGAATATGCCCTGTTTATTACTAGTCTGGGGACAACACAAAATGTGACATTTTCTTTTACATTCACTTTTAATGATAATGGTAAACAGGGAAAATAGAGAGGGTGAATTTTCTTGACAGGAGTAGAGGTAGCAATAAAAATATGACAGGTATTTTAATCCAACTTCACTGTGTCCAAAACTAAAAATAATTTTGCCTTTAGTTATACTTTAAATCTTGTCTGTAAATATAGGTCTTTCCAACATGTAGTGTATTGGAAATGGTGGAATATTTTAATTATTATTGCAATGTTTACCTTAAAGTAATTTTGTTATATGGCTTTCACATTCTTTACAAGATTGCTCTTGTATTTATTTGGTATTGTATCAAATATAGTTATTTTTAGCTTGGCCACTGGGCAGAGCTCCCAGGGGCTCATTGCAATTACTCTATCACTTTTTTAACAACTGTTATGCCCCGTACACAAGATCTGGCTTGTGCCCTGCCAAATCTCATCGGAATTCCGATGGAATTCGATCGGAGAAAAATAGAACATATTCTATATCTAAACTCCAATGGAATTCAACGGAATTTCCAATGAAAAAACTCAGTTGAGGCTACACACGATCGGAATATCTGATCGTGTGTGTGCGGCATTAATATACGAAAACATCCATTTATGACTTATAGGTATGTATTCTGAGAAGGATCTGCATACCACAACTATTGTGTAACAATTCAAGACTGGAAGCAAAGCTTTCATATGTAATAAATAAATATGGCTGCTTTTATGTTAGAAGTTATAAGTAGAAACAAAGGGCCAGATTCAGGTACAATTGCCCTGGCGCAGAGTATCAGAGATACACTACGCCGCCGTATTTTACCTGGCTCTAAGACAAATTCAGGTAGATTTCGGCCCGTAAGGTACGGCGGCGTAGTCTATTTCTCGCGGCGGAATTGAAATACGCGATAAGGGGGCGTGAACCCTTTAAATTAGGCGCGTCCCCGCGGCGATCGAACTGCGCATGCTCCATTCTGAAATTTCCCGCCGTGCATTGCGCGAAATAACGTTGTTACGTCATTTTTTTTTGGAGTAGCGTCGTTTACGTACATTCCTATTCCCGGACGACTTGCGCAAAAAATAAAAAATAAATTGAAATTCGACGCGGGAACGACGGCCATACTTTACATGGGCCGTCTAACTATAGACCAGCTAATAGCTGGTATAACTTTACGCAGCAAAAAGATGACTACAGATGCCGTAAGAGATTGCGAACGACGATCGTAACTTCGTGGATCGCCGGAAAAAGCTCATTTACATCCCCCGACGCGGAAAACGACCCGAACTCCACCCAGTGGCCGCAAAAAGATTGCAGCGTAGATCCGAAGGTGTACGAAGACGTAAGCCTGTCGGATCGAAGCCCGAAGCCGTCGTATCATGGTTTGAGGATTCAAACTAATGATACGACGCGGGTAATTTGAAAGTACTCCGGTCTAACAGGAGATAGACCGGAGTAAGGGCTCTGTGAATCTGGCCCAAAGAATTTAAGAAATTAACATATTTGATGAGATAATCTACATCAATCTGATTTATTTTACATGTCTAAAATATAGAAAATACTACATATTTCCTTTAAATAGTTAAGTCAATGGATACCATAAACTAGCAAACAAATATCTAAACCTAGTTTTAGTCTCAGGCGTCGTACACACGACCAAGGAACTTGTCGGCGAAACACATCGTTTTCCTTGTAGAGTTCCTTGTTAGGCTTGTCGAGGAACTCGACAAGCTTGCTTTGCGTACACACTGTCAAGACCAATTCTCCTCGTTCTCAAACGCGGTCACGTACAACACATAGATGGCAGGGGAAGTTTGATTCCACTGGCACAACCTTTGGGGCTGCTTTTGCTAATCTCATGTTACTGCGTGTTAGGTAAAAGTTTGGTAAGAGACGATTTGCACTTTTCAGTCTGTTACAGCGTGACAAATGTGCTATTTCCATTACAAACGCAACTTTTACTGAAGGTGCACGGGTTTCTTAGCATACACACGCTCGAGTTTCTCATCGAAAAGCAGCCCGACGAGGAACACGACGAGCCAATTTAGACTCCCGACGAGGAAAAAGAGAACTTGCTCTCTTTTTTGCTTGTCGAGTTCCTCGACAGTTTCCTAGATGAAAAACGTACACACGACCGGTTTCCTCGGCAAAAAAGCTCTCCCACCGAGTTTCTTGATGGATTCTGCCGAGGACACCGGTCGTGTGTACGCTGCCTTAGTCTAAAAAACTGGGCAATAACCTATAAAAACTATAGTAACCTCTGCTTATCAGAGTGAGATAAGTGAAAATAATGATTGGTTGTCTTATTTAATAAAAAAAAAAAAAAAAAAGTTAAGCTACAGTCATAGCACCTGACTGGGGGTTTATTAATGCATCCCATCAATAAAAAAACTGGAAGTTGCCAGCCATAGTTCTACGCCAAGCTGTTAGACATTGTAAAAGTTAGCCTATGTTCTATCCAGGCCAGCAATGCACTGCCTTGCAATAATTTAATTCATATTATCTATATTAAAAGCTTGCAACTATCAGGGGAGAAATGAATCTCCCAGCTTGGAGGACAAGGAAGGGGGGCAGCAAGGGTCCCAGGAGTAAGCGGGGGCCAGAAGTGTAAAGGAAACCTGATTAAAAATGATCAGCACTTTATTAAAAATAATTCTGATTTATTTCTCCCTCAGCAGAACATAAATTGTGTGCAGAGATAGGAGGTGCTGGCACTGCCCGGTAGACTGGAAATGCCGTGCCAGCTCTTCCTGCAGAGTGAGGAGCACTATCCAGGCATTCACATCCTCTCTCTCACTCGCCTTCTCTTTGCAAAAATGTAATAAATCCCTTGACTCAGCATGGATGCAGTGCTGCATGTTAAGATCTGCGGACTTTGTATCTATGTCCACAATAACCCCCAGTGCAAACAAAAATGATCTCTCTCTCTGCAAGAATGTGTTTCGTATATATTATATTGGAATAACAATGACCTTGTTGTAAAAAAAATTAACTCCTTCACGTCACAGTATCTCAAACTGAAAAAGTAGATAATGCTGAGGTACGGTTTTATTTACAGTGGGTGGTTGTCTCATACTACAGTATCTCACAAAAGTGAGTACACCCCTCATATTTTTGTGACAACACTGAAGAAATTACACTTTGCTACAATATAAGGTAGTGAGTGTACAGATTGGATAACAGTGTAAATTTGCTGTCCCCTTAAAATAACTCCACATGCAGCCATTTTTGTCTAAATCTCTTGCAACAAAAGTGAGTACATCCCTAAGTGAAAATGGCCAAATTGGTCCAAAAGTGTCAATATTTTGTGTGGCCACCATTATTTGCCTTAACCTTCTTGGGCACGGAGTTCACCAGAGCTTCACAGGTTGCCACTGGAGTCCTCTTCCACTCCTCCATGATGACATGCTCAATAGGGTTTAGGTTTAGAGACATGCTTGGCCAGTCAATCACCTTTACCCCCAGCTTCTTTAGCAAGGCAGTGGTCGTCTTGGAGGTGTGTTTGGGGTCATTATAATGTTAGAATACTGCCCTGCGGCCCAGTCTCTGAAGGCAGGGGATCATGCTCTGCTTCAGTATGTCACAGTACAGTACATGTTGGCATTCATGTTTTCCTCAATTAACTGTAGCTCCCCAGTGCAGCCCCAGACCATGACATTCCCACCTGCTTGACTGTAGGCAAGACACACTTGTCTTTGTGCTCCTCACCTGGTTGCCACCACACACGCTTGACATCATCTGAACCAAATAAGTTTATCTTGGTCTCATCAGACCAGATGACATGGTTCCAGTAATCCATGTCCTTAGTCTACTTGTCTTCAGCAAACTATTTGCGGGCTTTCTTGTACATCATCTTTAGAAGAGTCTTCCTTCTGGGACAACAGCCATGCAGATCAATTTGATGCCGTGTGTGGCGTATGGTCTGAGCATTGACAGGCTGACCCCCACACCTTCAACCATGGCAGCAATGAGGCAGCACTCACTAATGCGTCTATTTCCCAAAGACCTCTGGATATGACGCTGAGCACGTGCCCTCAACTCCTTTGGTTGACCATGGTGAAGCCTGTTTTAAGTGGAACCTGTCCTGTTAAACCACTGTATGGTCTTGGCCACTGCGCTGAAACTTAGTTTCAGGGTCTTGGCAATCTTCTTATAGCCTAAGCCATCTTAACCAGTTAAGACCCGGACCATTATGCAGGTTAAGGACCTTGCCCCTTTTTGCAATACGGCACTGCATCGCTTTAACTGACAATTGTGCGGTCGTGCGACGTGGCTCCCAAACAAAATTGGCACCCTTTTTTCCCCACAAATAGAGCTTTCTTTTGCTGGTATTTGATCACCTAATTGTTTGTGCTACAAACCAAAAAAAAGCGACAATTCTAAAAATAATGCAATTTTTTATACTTTTTGCTATAATAAATATGGCCAAAAAAAGATATAAAAAAAAACATTTATTTTTCCTTAAGTTTAGGCCGATAGGTATTCTTCTACCTATTTTTGGTAAAAAAAAATTGCAATAAGCGTTTATCGATTGGTTTGCGCAAAATTTATAGCGTTTACCAAATAGGGGATAGTTTTATGCAATTTTTATTAAACATTTTTTTTTTACTATTAATGGCAGCGATCAGTGATTTTTAATCTAATGTGCGTTTCTTACTGTGGGGGGAGGGACTGGACGTGTGACATCACTGATTGTCGTTCCCTATATCAGGGAACAGACGATTGTTTTTTTTTTTTTTTCTGTCGACGTATATAGTCGTGCGGCGGTCCTTAAGTGGTTAATGTAGAGCAACAATATTTTTTTTCAGATCCTCAGAGAGTTCTTTGCAATGAGGTGCCATGTTGAACTTCCAGTGACCAGTATGAGAGAGTGAGAGCAATAAAAATTTAACACACATGCTCCCCATTCACACCTGAGATTTTGTAGCACTACTGAGTCACATGACACCGGGAGGGAAAATGGCTAATTGGGCCCAATTAAGACATTTTTACTTAGGGGTGTACTCACTTTTGTTGCCAGCGGTTTAGACATTAATGGCTGTGTGTCAAGTTATTTTGAAGGGACAGCAAATTTACACTGTTATACAAGCTGTACACTCACTACTTTACATAGCAAAGTGTAATTTCTTCAGTGTTGTCACATGAAAAGATAATAAAATATTTTCAAAAATGTAAAGGGGGTGTACTCACGTTTGTGAGAATCCGGACATAGCTCCCTATTGTCCCTCATTTGAAGAGACTGTGCATGCAGCTTCTGAGACTAGATCCTTCTGTCCCTCATGCAGCCTGCGTTGTCCCTCTTTTGTGGTCCGATGTGTACATCTCTACATCTGTTCAATATGTAATATTTTACTACCAAAAGTGTTATTCTGCTTAGTCCAACTTATTACTACATTTGTTATTTTGAAAAGCCCATATAAAGGAAAAATAGAGGTCAAAAAAGCACTTGTACTGTTTACATAATGATATCCTGCATATTAGATCTTCGTGGTCCATGTAAAGGGATGTGTCTTTTGCCTACACACTAGATGCGGAAAGTTGGCCCTCTTTATCATTCCAAAAAGTTGGGAGGTATACACGTATACTTTGTCTACTATGCTAATCTAAGCAAAAGGTGCATGTGATGTTTAAAGAGTAAGTTAGGACAGTTAAATCTGACTTTAGCCTGGCTTTGATCCAGACTCCAGTAATCTCTTGGACATCTTTATTCAAACTGGGAGAAGAGTCACCATCACTGCCAATCAGTCTTTGCTGCATTGCACAGTGCTGTGAACCTGAAAAAATTGAATTTGCTGATTGGACCAAAGAGCCAAATGATCACTTTATCAGTAAAGTAAATGGTTAGGAATTTGTGAAGTTTCTGGAAGTAGTGTCTGCATTACAAAAATACAGTCTAATCCAACAACACCATACCCCCATAGCCCAAAATGGGCTGGGGGCCCAGGGGCGGGCTGGGCTGGGGGGCAGGGTGGAAATCTCCCCTGGGCCGCTCTCATTCCTGGGGAAAAGGCCACACTCAGGGCTGGATGAGACACTATGTACAGCCGCGGGGGCCACTGCTACAAAGTGCTGATGAGCTTGCAAAGCTGCAGCGGAGCAGACAGTGGGAATATGCCTCGGCCGGGTGGGAACAGCAGTATAGTACCGCATGTCTCTGCTGTCAGCATACAGTGTCACCTCACATGTACACTGTACAACTGGGGAGCGAACAGCCGAGCAAGATTGGGCATGGCTTGTGGGGCGGAGCAAGAGCGGGACATGGGTTAGGGAGCAGAGCGGAGCATGTTTCCTGGCAGGAAACAGCGGGCACAGCACAAGTACCCGCTCATCATCAGTGCTGTAATGACGGAATGCATTAGTGACCAGTGGCAGTTAATTAACCCATTTGTGCTGCAGTGGTGTCAGTGTTAACCCATTCATGCTGCAGCACAAAGGGGTTAATTAACTGCCAAGGTCATTAATGCATCAGTTACCAATGACAATACATTAATAACCCCCCATCCATGCTGCATATTCCAAATAGCATTGTAGATTATAGTGGTTGTAAATGTTATACTTATCTGCTCTGTGTAATGGTTTTGCACAGAGCAGTGCAGATCCTCCTCCTTCTGGGTTCCCCCAACGACGCTCTAGGCCCCTTCTCTTCATCCTGTCACCTTGAAATTATCATCTAGGGAACTTTTTGTCCCATATGTGAATAAAAAAATAAAAAAGTTACACCCAAACACATAAACCCCCTCCAACCTCCACCCACGCCTACGCGTGAAAACATCAATTGCGGACAGAGAGCAACACAAGACCTCCTCCGTAACATTAAACCGATATCTATAAGGACCTTTTGATGCATCACCTATAGAAAATATAGGGTATTGAAGTTTGTCGCTATTTCACTGTGGTATTCTATTAATCACATTGCCAGGTGTGCCAGAGGGTTAACACATTTAGTTTGCTGCTTCGGGGGTATCGCTACATCTGTAGCTGCAAAAAAATATATAATTTTTCTGTAAAATGACAAAACCTTTAATAAAAAATTATTTAAAAAATATATATATTTTCGATTGCCTGTCAATTAATGTGTTATTGGGCATCCTTTTTTTTTTTTTTTTACCAGCAAGCCTCTTCTTAATGCTGTGGCGTGTTTATCATAGAATCTCCGCACTGAAGGTTCTTTTTTATAACTACACAGCTCAGGAGTTTGTTTCTCTATTATTGATCCAAGACTATGCTAATTTCTTGTGACTTTCATCCAACCTCCAAATTACAAAAACTGCTAGAAAGCGAAGCAGGGAAACACAGCAAAATTAGAAAGAGAGGCGCAAGCCCCACAGAGTTGCCTGAAATCCAATTTTTTTTTAATTTGTTGATAGAATATGCAGCCCCGGACCACAGATATAGAATAACAATGAGTTCCAACATAGTGGATACATTACAGGAGCTAACACTCCAGTCTATATAGAAATAGGAACTATATTAGGAAAATCAGAGTGATGTTTTATTTCAAAGATAAAAACCTGTGTAAACCTTTAAGAAGTTTGTATATTTGGTCCATATAAGCTTACAAGTCTCCTGCTGCTGTAGAGCAGAAGAATCCAAATGCCTTGAAAGCTAAACATGCTTTTCCTTCCAGAGAAGAAGACATACAGTTCCACCAGTTCCATAACATTATTATGAGATGTACATGTGCATGTAGCAGCCCTCAAAATCCACTCGCATGCTTGCATTTTGCGAGTGGATTTTGAGGGCTGATGAGAAAGGGCTGCCTGGGAGAGAGGGTGGGGGGGGGGCGAGCACATGGACGAGTGATGTGTATCAAAGTTCCCTGAGCAGGGGGCGGGGCTGTATGTGTCGCCGAGTGGCGGGAACACAGAAATTGAAATGAAAACTGTTCCAGTGATGTCCCTCTGCGCTCTTATCATCCAGCCAGCAATCCTCTTCCTATCCTCTGCTCTCCTGCATTATGGACATGGGCAGGCTGCATTATGGACACGGGCAGGCTGCATTATGGACACGGGCAGGCTGTATTATGAACACAGGTGAGGCTGCATTGATGAGCATGGATAAAGTTGCTTAATTCTGCATAAAACATTTAAGTGTAATTTCATGAGATTGAGGCGTGTTTAGGGGCGGGTAGGGTAGAGGTTGGGTGGGGCAAATGGTGGCGAGTAACCCTTGAAGCCTGGCTAGTAGCTCAGGACATGAAATGTTGAGCCCCGTATATAGTATTATAAATAGCCTACCAACGTTATAGCCCAAGTCCCTGATCAGTATTAGGCCCTCAGTTTGTTACCCTACTCCACTCTGCAAACCCTTTAATTTGTAATCTTTTTTTTGAATACTACCATTTATCCTTGTCTCCAGTGCTGGTCTCTGTAACTGCTTAAATGTGTTGGCTGGAGTTTCTTACTTAAAATCCATTTAAAACAATATGTCTATGTAGCACCCTCTAGCTAAGTGCTAGTGTACATAGTTGTTAATGTAAGTACATTTTTCCTTGCTGAGATCCAGTCCTGGGTTAAATCTGGGTCAGGGCTGAGTGACTCAGGGAGGCTGGATGACTCTGAAAGCAGCATCTCTGGCAACTCCCTGTGCTCTGTGGAACCTTGGAGAAGCTTCCAGAAGTATAGGGTGGAATTTCAGAGGAGCTGCTTGGGGTATTGATGAGGGGCCCAACCAATGCCCACAAATGTGGGCTGGCAGGGGGCAAGCACATCCTAAATACTCTTGGATCATGCCAGCATGGGCAGTTAAGTAGAAGATGAAGTGCTAAGGAGGCTGTAGCTGCCCCCCCCTAGTCTGGGGGAGGTGACCTTGGGCCTGGGGCTTGGGTGCTGGAGGGACCCTCTACAACACATGGAGGAATGCTTTCCTGGAGACATGGGAGCAAGTGTGAAAACAGCATGAGAGAGTCAGCACGGCTGTTGAGTGAGCAGTCTGAGAGGACTGTGGAGAGTGTCAGTCTGGGAGGACTGTGAAGAAATAGCCAGGATGGCTAGTAAAAGAGGCAGCTGCAGTTAGGGGGGCTCGCAGTGCCTGAAGAGGTGGCGCTGGGATCAGTAGCCACAGGGATGTAAGCTGGACAATACAGTAGACTTTGCCACACAACCAAAGGTGCCCGGGGTCCCTGCCTGTAAAGTGCTTTTTCTTTCATCTGGCATAGTGCTTTGCCAGATCCGTTAAACATGTCCCAGCTAAGTCTGAAGTTGTGCAAGCAAGTGTGCTGGAGGCAGTCTGGAGTGTATATAGGAAGAGTTGTTCCTGAAGAGTTTCCTGAAGTGGGCATCCCATAATACCCCTATCCCCATCCAAGTTATATCCCCTCATTAAAATACAGTGCTGAACTGTTTTCAGACTCTGGAAGACTGTGAAAATTTGGTGTGCCTGACTGTGCAGTGTGGGGGATCCCATTCCACCTGTTGCTCCTTAGGTGGTGCACTACATCTATTAAAAGGGGTTGTAAAGAAAAAAATGTTTTCCCTAAATAGCTTCCTTTACCTTAGTGCAGTCTTCCTTCACTTACCTCATCCTTCGATTTTGCTTTTAAATGTCCTTATTTCTTCTGAGAAATCCTCACTTCCTGTTCTTCTGTCTGTAACTCAACATTGAAATGTGAGGCTTTCTTCCTGGTGCGGAGAAAGCCTCTTAAAGGGGGAGGGGGCTAGCAGGAGTGTCAGGACTCCCACTAACACACAGCTCTTTTCTCTATCTGCAAAGTAGAGAGTGTCCTGACTTGTCTGCTTTCCCCCTCAAGAGGCTTTCTCCACGCCAGGGAGAAAGCCTTGCATTACTGTGTGGCGTTACAGACAGAAGAACAGGAAGTGAGCAATTCTCAGAAGAAATAAGGACATTTAAAAGCAAAATGGAAGGATGAGGTAAGTTAAGGAGGACTGCACTAAGGTAAAGGAAGCTATTTAGGGGAAAAAAATCCTTTACAACCCCTTTAAGACTACACTGACCTCAAGGTGACAGCACAGCTGTGCAATTCTGCAGCAAATCGTACAGCACTTTCATCTTATTTCAAAAAGTGGAAAATTTATGTTATCTACTCACAGGATCAAGAGGAAATTAACTATGTTACATGGGGGTATAAAGGGGCACTACAGAGTGTAAGGGCCTACATAAACAATTGAATTTATATCCAGTCGCTTAAAGGGGTAATTCCCCCAAAAACCTTTTTTTAACATTGATTGAGGCTCGTTATGTCAAGGGGAATCGGGTGTTTTTTTTTTAGAAACGAAGCAGTACTTACCGTTTTAGAGATGCATCGTCTCCGTCGCGTCCGGGTATGATCGTCTGGTCTGGGCGTGCCTATTTGATTGACAGGCTTCCGACAGGCTTCCGACGGTCGCATACATCGCGTCACGAGTAGCCGAAAGAAGCCGAGCGCCGGTGCGGCTCTATACTGCGCCTGCGCACCGTCGTTCGGCTGCTTTCGGGAAATCGTGACGTGATGTATCCGAACGTCGGAAGCCTGTCAATCAAATAGGAATGCCCTTCCCCGATGACCATACCCAGAAGCGTCGGAGACGATGCATCTCTAAAACGGTAAGTACTGCTTCGTTTCTAAAAAAAAAACACCCGATTCCCCTTGACAAAACGAGCCTCAATCAATGTTAAAAAAAAGGTTTTTGGGGGAACTACCCCTTTAAGTATTAATACTATGTAGTTTGAAAAGAGCGGAGATTGGCTAATGCCGCGTACACACGATCATTTTTTGTGATGGAAAAAAAACGACGTTTTCTGTGAAGTAAAAAACAACGTTTTTGAAACGTCATTTTTCAAAGACGATGTTGCATACACACCATAATTTTTTTCACAAAAAGCGAGGTTACATTCACCACTCTTTTCCATTGAAGCTCGCTTCATAACTAGCTTCTGGGCATGCGCGGGTTGAAAAACGACACAAAAAATTCAAGCATGTTGGAATTTTTTTTTGTCGTTTTTTTTAAGACAAAAAACGACGTTTTGCCCACACACGATCAATTTAAATGACGTTTTAAAAAAGAAGATATTTTTGTAAACCAAGGGGACATCCCCTATTAGTTAGCGGTAACCAGAATAGGTCCTCCCATCGGAAGACTGGTGATCGGTGATAGGACTATTTCATCCATTGTATTGTGTACATTTATACGGTGCCTTGAAAAGGTTTTCTCACCATTGAAGTCTTCCACATTTTGTCATGTTACAACCAAAAACGTAAATGTATTTTATTGTGATTTCTATGTGATAGACCAACACAAAGCGGCACATAATTGTGAAGTGGAAGGAGAATAAAAAATGGTTTTAATTTTTTTTACAAATAAATATGTGAAAAGTGTGGCATGCATTTACATTTTGGTTGTAAAATTACAAGATGTGTAAAATTTCAAGGGGTATGAATACATTCCTACCAAAGACCCTGAATTCTCTATTCCAATTGATTCAGTATTATACCTCAGAAGGGAGAGCACCTGTTGTATGGGATTGTATGCAGAATTGTAGCTATAATAAAATAATGACTCTGAAGCATGAAAATGGGTTAAACTTGGCTGCAGGCCTTTATTACTGGTATTGTATTTATTAATTACCAACAAACTTTATTAATCCACAACCATTGCAATATAATGCATAACACATCACTCATTAAACTTAAAACCACCAACAGTCCTCAACCCAGTCATTCAGGCTCAGGTTGAATTTAATTCTTACTTAAAACAAAACCCCTAATGTTTATTCACAAAACCAAAAGGGGGTACCACGTAATATTAGGCCGCGACAAGGGAGGGGGGAGGGAGTTCTTCGGTCAGGCTTCCAGGTAGGCTGGTCACCTCAGCTATGTTAACCCTGCCTTAAATAACCTTCCTGGCTTCTGGAATGTTCTCACCACCCCTATGTGACCTGACCCCTAAAACTGATTGGTCCCTGTCCTACCTCACCTGATGTCCTTACCTTACAGGTGTGAGCAAAGGGGGAAAACCCCGCCCCCTTGATGCCTGATAACGCTACCCACTGCTGAGAAAAGGGGGGGAGCCTGAAAACAAACTCGCCTCTGCAAGCACTCCCATGGGCTCGGGGGGGCTTAAACAGCCCCCTTCGCTTTCATTCTCTTTGGATTGCCTAAGGCCTCGTACACACGAGGCAATCTATTTGTTCAAATCGGTCGGCCCGACCGATTTGAACAAATCTGTCTGATAGGATTTTGGTTTGCTCGCGTGTACACACGAGCAAACCAAAATCCCCGCCAGAAGACGGCGCGCTGACGTGTCGGTGACGTTGACGCCGCCACGTCACCGCCCCAGGAAGTAAAACACTTCCGCGCATGCGCCGAATCCATTCGGCGGCGGTGCGGGACGACATGTCTGCTGGTAAGTGTACTAACCAGCAGACATGTCGGGCGGACGGATTCCCACCCGATAGATTTCAAAGCATGCCTTGAAATCTGTCGGGTGGCCAAATCCGTCGGCTCGGCCGTACACACGATCGAATCTGTCTGCTGGGACGGTCTAGCAGACCGTTTCCAGCAGACAGATTTGATCGTGTGTACGAGGCCTAAGATTTCTATGTCTTTGAGAGCTGGGACTTTAATTCCTCTATAAAAAAGCTATCTATTCTAAGTTTACTAGCATTGTCATGATTTTCATACTATGACCCAGATATGAAATATTTTATTTCTTTAGTCTAAACCAGCCTAAGCCAGCCTTGTTCAACCACTTTGTAACAAGAAATCCTTGAAATAATATCTAGGTCCGGAGGAACCCCTGCTAAAAATATTATCTACAGTTAATATTTTGTAGTGTGATCAGTTGGTTGTAAAAATGTTTAAATAAATATGTGACATCCTAGATAATTTGACATCCAGGGCAGATTTGTTTTAACACCTGTAGCACCCTCTTGAGTGCAAAGTGTGAATAGGTTAGGCTCATTCACTGCAGTCAGTGGAGCCAGGATTAATTGGGGTCATGTACAGTTCAACTAGCAAGCTCTGTCAACTTCCTCTGGCTTCTGGAAGCTTCCAGAAAGTTCCTGAACTTAGTGGGCGGATGGAGATAGAAGCCTGAATATTCATGGGGGCTCTATAAATCCCTAGGTAAGAATGGCCCAGAAGGAGGAGGGTTTAACCATAAATGTTCAGGAGCCTGGTCATGTAGGGAGAGAATACAGGCTTTAGTGGCCTGTTCTGGAAGGCCAAAGTTCTATATTGACCATGATCTGGGCACCCCATAACCACCCTAACCCCATCCAAGTTATTTACCCCCAATACATAACAAAAACAAAACCTTTGGACTGGTTTTCTGACTACGTATGTCTGCTGAATTACTGTGCAGCTCTTGAGGGGGTAGCGCTAAACACCTATTTGCTATTGGCAACAGTGCTTTAAGTGGGCCAAAAGAGGTGCCGGTACTCTATTAGGCGCCGGTGCCCCCCCCCCCCCCCAATACTGAACATGAAAATACCCTTAGAAAGTACCCTGAAAAAGAGCTACCGTAGAAAGAGCTACTGAACATAAATAAAATGTGCAAAAGGGTATTAACAAAATGTATTATATTAATGTATTATAACAAAATGTTGTACAAAATGTACATAAAATAAATCATCATCCCCCCTCACCGTCATCATCATCATCATCAGCCCCCCCCCCCCAAACCACCATCATCATCGTCATCACTAAAAAAAATTCAGGTCCCCTCACCATCGCAAGCCAGCCCCCCCCCCCCCACCCCCACCATCATCAGCATTAAAAAAAATACATCAGTGTCCCCATCAGCAGCCCCCTTACATCAGAGTGTCCCCCATCAGCACCTCCTTACATCAGAGTGTCCGCCATCAGCACCTCCTTACATCAGAGTGTCCCCCATCAGCAGCCCCCTTACATCAGAGTGTCCCCCATCAGCACCTCCTTACATCAGAGTGTCCGCCATCAGCACCTCCTTACATCAGAGTGTCCCCCATCAGCACCTCCTTACATCAGAGTGTCCCCCATCAGCACCTCCTTACATCAGAGTGTCCGCCATCAGCACCTCCTTACATCAGAGTGTCCCCCATCAGCACCTCCTTACATCAGAGTGTCCCCCATCAGCACCTCCTTACATCAGAGTGTGTCCCCATCAGCACCTCCTTACATCAGAGTGTCCCCATCAGCACCTCCTTACATCAGAGTGTCCCCCCCATCAGCACCTCCTTACATCAGAGTGTCCCCATCAGACTCTGATGTAAGGAGGTGCTGATGGGGGACACTCTGATGTAAGGAGGTGCTGATGGGGGGGACACTCTGATGTAAGGAGGTGCTGATGGGGGACACTCTGATGTAAGGAGGTGCTGATGGGGGACACTCTGATGTAAGGAGGTGCTGATGGGGACACTGATGTAAGGAGGTGCTGATGGGGACACTCTGATGTAAGGAGGTGCTGATGGCGGACACTCTGATGATCAGAGTGTCCGCCATCAGCACCTCCTTACATCAGAGTGTCCCCATCAGCACCTCCTTACATCAGAGTGTCCCCCATCAGCACCTGATGTAAGGAGGTGCTGATGGGGGACACTCTGATGTAAGGAGGTGCTGATGGGGACACTCTGATGTAAGGAGGTGCTGATGGCGGACACTCTGATGTAAGGAGGTGCTGATGGCGGACACTCTGATGTAAGGAGGTGCTGATGGCGGACACTCTGATGTAAGGAGGTGCTGATGGGGACACTCTGATCATCAGAGTGTCCGCCATCAGCACCTCCTTACATCAGAGTGTCCCCATCAGCACCTCCTTACATCAGAGTGTCCCCCATCAGCACCTGATGTAAGGAGGTGCTGATGGGGGACACTCTGATGTAAGGAGGTGCTGATGGCGGACACTCTGATGTAAGGAGGTGCTGATGGCGGACACTCTGATGTAAGGAGGTGCTGATGGGGACACTCTGATCATCAGAGTGTCCGCCATCAGCACCTCCTTACATCAGAGTGTCCCCCCCATCAGCACCTCCTTACATCAGAGTGTCCGCCATCAGCACCTCCTTACATCAGAGTGTCCCCCCCATCAGCACCTCCTTACATCAGAGTGTCCCCCATCAGCACCTCCTTACATCAGAGTGTCCCCCATCAGCACCTCCTTACATCAGATCAGAGTGTGTGTCCCCATCAGCAGCCCTCTTCCCTGTCTTCCCTCTCCTCCCCCTCACACGTGTACAGTGTACTCATTGCAGTACTCACAGTTCTGAAGGCAGTTCTGAAGGCAGTTCTGAAGGCAGTTCTGAAGGCAGTTCTTCCTCTCCTCTCCTCGGTAACAGTTCTGGCGCGCGCGCTGATACATGTCCCGCCCCCCTCCTCTAGTCCAGCTTGTGTGACAGACAGCACACTGGCTCTATCGCACGAGCTAGGAGGAGGAGGAGGGCGGGACATGTATCACAGCGCGGCGCGCCCTTTTTTTTCCATGGCCGTTTTAAAGTCCACCGCGGCCGGGAGCCGCGGGCTGCCGCTCCACTGAAAGTGCCGCCTGGTGCTGCGTTCCGGTACGGGAAACGCACGTACTGGGGGCACGGAGAGGTGCTGGTACTCTCCAGGGCCATTTTTGGAAGTGGCGGTACTGAGTACCGCCGCGTTCCGGCCCACGTAAAGCACTGATTGGCAACAAAATTGAATGAATGATAATAACAGCAGATAAAGGAGACAGTAAAAGTAATGACATGCCCTTACCTTAGTGGTCAATGTAGGTGATGGATAAATTTGCCACTGCTTACTGCGCAAGAAACCCAAGCAAGAAACCCAAGCAACCCCAAGAGGAACCTTTGGGCTCCACGGGACCCTGATTGAGAAAGGCTGGTCTAGATGGAACATTCTGCAAGTCACCTGAATATGACATGTTTTAAAAGAGAATTGTCTTCTAATCAGGTTACAACATACCCCTACCCATTCACATAGGGGGCTTCCATATTTCCATAAACCCCCCCCCCCCTGCAGACCTCAAAACCACCGGGCAAGGGTTTTGGGAATGGGGCTCTTGTCCCCATCAGCATGGGGACAAAGTGCTTTAGGGGTGAACTCAAAGCTTCCTCCCCTTGTTGATGACATGTTCCCCTTGTTCAGGAAGGAGGTGCTCTCTTGTTCCCCCCTTTTGCTGCAGCCTGCCAGGTTGCATGCTCAGATAAGTGTCTGGTATGGATTTTCGAGGATCATCCCCACTGCATTTTTTTATTTTTTGGGGGGGGAACAAAGGGCTTGATAATGGATTGGGGGGGAATCCACTGTGTTTTCATTTTTTTTTATTTTATAATTTCTTCTTTAACCACTTCCATACCAGGCACTTACGCACCTACCCGCCCAAGCCAATTTTCAGCTTTCAGCACTGCCGCATTTTGAATGACAATTGCGCGGTCATGCTACACTGTACCCAAACAAAATTGGCGTCCTTTTCTCCCCAAAAATAGAGCTTTTTTTTGGTGGTAATTGATCACCTCTGCGGTTTTTATTTTTTGCGCAACAACTAATAAAAGACTGAAAATTTAGAAAAATAAATAAATTTTTATTTTTTCTGTTAACTTTTTTGTAAATAAGTACATTTTCTCTTTCAATTACGGGCACTTATATGGCGGCACTGATGGGCACTGATGAGGTGGCACTGATGGACACCAATGAGGTAGTACTGATGGGCACCGATGAGGTGGCACTGATGGGCACTGATAGGCGGCGCTGGTATGCGGCACTGATGGGCACTCATAGGTGGCACTGATGGGCACTTATAGGTGGCACTGATGGGCACTCATAGGCGGCACTGATGGGCACTCATGGGCAGCACTGGGCACTCATAGGCGGCACAGATGGGCACTCATGGGTGACACTTATGGGTGGCACTGATGGGTACTTATGGGTGGCACAGATGGGCACTGATAGGTGGGCACTGGGCATGGATTGGCACTGAGGGGTGGCACTGAAGGACTTTGAGGGGTGGCACTGATGTATCTATGTTGCCAGTCAGTGCCCATGTGTGGGCTCTGACTGGCATCCTTCTGTTTTTTTACTTGTACGTTTAAAAAAAAATCCTGATTTTTTTTTTTTGCCGATTTTTAAAAAATGTTGCCCTTCCAGTGTGGGCTTCTCTGGTGGTCCAGTGTGGCCATCCAAGGGGGGGCTGCGCTGATAAACCGATCTGTGGCTCTCCTGTACTCGCGTCTGTTAGACGCGAGTGAGGAAGAGCCATCGACGGCTCTTCCTGTTTACATCGTGATCAGTCGTGATTGGACATGGCTGATCACATGGTAGCGAGTCTCCGCCGGAGACTTGTTACCGAGATTGAAGATGCAGGGTGTCAGACGGACACCCCGCATCAGCGATCGCTGCGCGCTCCCACGGGCGCGCGGCATGAAATCCTGCAGGACGTTTGTGAACGTCCAATAAGGATTTCACAACCACTTCCCGGACGTCAATCTCCTATTGACTGGGCGGGAAGTGGTTAAGGTGGCGTGGTGGGGGTGTCATATGCCTACATACTTTTAGCTAATAGGTGTGAGGGATTCCCATTTCAAAAAGTTGGAAGGTATGCACACTGCAGATATACAGCTGTAGACACAGTCCCATGGCAGGAAATGCACTACTATTTTAAGGAGGAATTCCAGACAAAATGCAAAATTTCCCTATAATGACAAATAATAACTTTTTAAATTGATGTCCTTTTTAAAGCAGTAGTAAACTGCAACATTTATAAAAATAAATACCCTGCAAGGCAATGGCATCAACTAGCACATTGTGAAATACTTACCTTGAAACAAAGCCCTCCAGCGGTGCACTGTCACCACTGACAGGGCCTCCATCTTCACCCAGTCTTCCTTCTGAGTTTGCGGGCTCCAGCTTTATGAGTGGGATCATTCCTGCGTATGCGGGAACTCTCTGCTGCGGCATTGAGCTCTGAAGGTCCAGCTCGGTATGCCAGACCTATAGAGTGCATGCGCCGGTGACATCAACAGCTGCATCCAGTGTGAATATCTCCTAAACACCATGGGCCAGATTCTCGTCTGTTGCGGCGTAGCGTAGCGTATGCTATTTAGACTACGCCGCCGCAACTTACAGGAGCAAGTGCTGTATTCTCAAAGCACTTGCTCCGTAATTTGCGGCGGTGTAGTGTAAATGGCCCAGCGTATCCCTGCGTAATTCAATGGGGGCGGCTTGTATTTAAATTAAGCGTGCCCCCGCGCCGAACGAACTGTGCATGCGCCGGCCGTAAACGTAGCCCACTGAGCATGCTCCATAGTAAGCCGCAAATACATTGGTTTCGACGGCAATGTAATTAACACACAGCCCTATTCGCGACGAGTTACGTAAACGACGTAAACGACGGAAAAACATGACGCTGTCCCGACGTCCATACTTAACATGGTGTACGCCGGACCTACGCAAGGTTACCCCTCATATAGCAGGAGTAACCTTACGCTTACGCAAACGATGTACACTAAGACGACGGCGCGCAAATAACTTTGTGAATCAGCGTATCAGGCTCATTTAAACGCATATTCAACGCAGAAATTGACGGAAACGCCACCTAGTGGCCAGCGTAACATTGCAACTTAGATCCGACGGTGTAAGTGACTTACGCCAGCCGGATCTAAGCGAAATCTATGCGCAACTGATTCTAAGCAGCAAAAACAGAGATACGACGGTGTATCTGGAGATACGCCGTTGTATCTCATACGTGAATCTGGCCCCATAAGTTTAGGTGATATTCACTGCACCTACAGATAAGCCTTAATATAGGCTTATCTGTAGGTACAAGTTAAAAAATTATTTAATACCACTTTAATGAGGAATTCAATTGTTATCAGACAGTGTTATTAAGCATGATCACTCCTTCATTTGACAGCAAGCAGTGCCAGGTTGTGGGACCCTCATAGACATGAGATCTTTCAAAAGCAGGTGAATTTGATGTCTCATGTCTATGGATACTGTATCTCCCAAACATATCTGTAGTATCTTTTATGGCAAGCAAAGCATTGTGAACTGTGTCTCCTCAAGTCAAATATGCAGATTTAAAGAGGAAGTAAACCTTGATGGATGTTACTTCCTCTTTGTTTCCCTGCAAAGGTAAGGCATAATGGGCTACTCTGCATCGCATAAAAAAGGTTGGGGTTGTGGCGCCAAATAATAGTGACATTTCAGTAAAAACAGTCCGCTGTACAGCAATCTAGTCCTTTTTTGATCAAATGATAAAAATAAGAAAAATAAAGAAATAAAACCTGAAATGCTGGAAAAGATGAGGGGAATGGCAAAGAGGACTCTGCTTTGTGATGAGTTAAATCAGGGATCCTCAAACTACGGCCCTCCAGATGTTGTAGAACTACACATCCCATGAGGCATTGTAACACACTGACATTCACAGACATCACTAGGCATTATGGGAATTGTAGTTCCTGAACAACTGGAGGGCCGTAGTTTGAAGACCCATGAGTTAAATCTTCCAAAGAACAACGTTGCTCCCGGGGCAAGCCTGCCAGATGGGGGGGAGCCTGAGCAGAGACTCCAACATGTGCAAGAAAAAACAAACAGAAGGCGCCTCCTGGTTAAGCGCTGTAAAGTTTTAATAAATCACAAATAACAGTGCACACTTACATTAAAAAAGCATGAAATCCAATGTGGGGATACAGTCCAAAACGATCCCAAATTGAAAGGGATGTGACGTCTGACCATGCCAGTTGTTGTGCTGATGGTGCCGCCGGGTGGAAACCTCCTGTGGTGTTTTCATTCAGCTGATCAAGGTTAGCTAGGATAGTGGGACCCAGGGCGCAGCGTGAGCCTTGGTGACGTCACTGGATGTGCGACGACTTTCGAAGCGTGCGCCCATCGGAGAGCGCGCTTCTTTCTCAAGCAATAGGAAGCACTTGCCATTGCTTGAGAAAGAAGCGCGCTCTCCGACGGGCGCACGCTTCAAAACGTCGTCGCACATCCAGTGACGTCACCAAGGCTCACACTGCGCCCTGGGTCCCACTATCCTAGCTAACCTCGATCAGCTGAATGAAAACACCACAGGAGGTTTCCCCCCAGCGGCACCATAAGCACAACAACTGGCATGGTTGGACGTCACATCCCTTTCAATTTGGGATCGTTTTGGACTGTATCCCCACATTGGATTTCATGCTTTTTTAATGTAAGTGTGCACTGTTATTTGTGATTTATTAAAACTTTACAGCGCTTAACCAGGAGGTGCCTTCTGTTTGTTTTTTCTTACTCTGCATCGCATAGTAGCCCATTATGTGACACTTACCTGCAGGAGAAGCCCACAGTGTCATCTTCTTCGCGAGTAGAGAGCGGCCATTCTTTACCCCTCTTCCTTCCGGGGCAGCGAACTCCGGCTCTGTGAGTGGCCGGCGCGTGGGAGCCTCCACTCATGGCATGACCTGAATTAGAAACAGTGCAGCGATTTGCAAATATCTCCTAGTCCGTGCAGGTCTGGGAGATATTTCCAGCATCTACAGATAAACCTTAATAATCTAGGCTTACCTGTAGGTTAAAGTGGTTGTAAAGGGTTTACAACCACTTTAAGAAGCAACTTCCCTAACTGGAAGCTGTCTCATGGGTATTTTAAGCAGAATTTGTAGAAAAGAGATGTTACTCGTCTATTGATCCTGGTGCAGGTATACATGATATGGTTTCATATGAGTAGTGTAGCTCCCTGCATTACTGTTTGGAGTAATGGGTAGGGTGGATAATATGTAATGGTGTAGTAAGAAAAAAACAAATGTGATTTAAGCAAAAGGGTGTATAAAAAGAGCACCGATAAATTGTGAGTCTCAGGCCGCGTACACACGATCAAACATATCTGCTGAAACTGGTCCGCAGACCAGTTTCAGCGGACATATCCGATCGTGTGTACGGGCTAGCAGACAGGTTTCCAGCAGACAAAAGTTTTAAAGCATGCTTTAAAACTTGTCTGCTGGAAAGCTGTCTGTCTGACATGTCCGCTGGTTAGTACGCCTAACCAGCGGACCGAAATCTCCCGCATGCGTCAAATGGATTTGACGCATGCGTGGAAGCATTTTACTTCCTGGTTTGGTGACGTTGCGACATCAACGTCACCGCCACATCACCGCGCTGTTTGTCCGCTGGGATTTTGGTTTGATCATGTGTACACACATCAGATCAAAATCTCCCAGGAGACATGTCTGATGAAAACTGTCCATCGGACCGTTTTCATTGCATATGTCTCCTCGTGTGTACGCGGCCTCAGAGTGGGTCTCCCGAAGCCTGCTCTTAGATAAATAATACTTTTTATACAGCTTTGACCTGAGCGCTGGAGCACCCACCACAAGGTATGATTATAGGAATCATTTGCCAAAGCACAAATATGATTTCTTATGTAGCATTTGAAGTTTATTTCTGATACTTGTGAAATAATACAGATCAAACACAGGGAAAAGCAAGACGTGTCCTAGACTAGACCATTTTTTACTCAAAGACATCCAAACAGAATGCTACAAAACCCTAAGAATTCCCAAGGCATGTTTTAGGCGGCGTACAGACGATCGGATATATCCGATGAAAACGGTCCGCGGACCATTTCCATCGGATATGTCCGATCGGGAGTTTGATCCGATGGCGTGTACACACCATCGGATCAAATTCCCCGCCGCCGGACGGCGCGGTGACGTAGTGGTGACGCGGGGGTGACGTTGCCGCCGCCGCGCCACCGCCACGTCACCGCACCAGGAAGTAAAACACTTCCGCGCATGCGCCGAATCCATTCGGCAGCGGCGCGGCGGTGGTGGGAGCCGACATGTCTGCTGGTAAGTGTACTAACCAGCAGACATGTCGGGCGGACAGATTCCCACCGGATAGATTTCAAAGCATGCTTTGAAATCTGTCGGGTGGAGAAATCTGTCCGCTAGCCCATACACACGAGCGGAGATGTCTGCTGAAACGGTCCATCGGACCGTTTTCAGCGGACATATCCCCTCGTGTGTACGCCGCCTTAGACTTTAAACGGATAAACCTAATATTTTGCATACAAATATTTGGATGCAGCTTTTAAAGTCAGTATACAAGGGAACATGAAGCTAAATACACTATATCACATCAATTACAGTTAAAGCTGAACTCCATGCAAACAGCTAAAAGCAGTTGAAATATACTGCAATTAAATAGTTTAATAGTTTTTTTTTTTTTTGATGTCACAATGTAGAGTATAAGATTTCCTATCATCTATGCCCAGTCTTGCCACACAGAGTTAATCCAGATCTGAGTAATCCTCTTTCAATGTTCAGTAAAATGAACAGCCTTCCAGATAAAAACCTGCCTAAATAAAAAGTCAGTTTTCTCTCTTCTTGCTTTGATTGACAGGTTATTTACATATCTAGCTCAGACATGTTTATCATATGTTATGTTATGTTTATCAAAACATGAGGTATAAAAAGTGAGAAATCCACCCCTCCCCCACATAACACATCCTGGTAATATACAATGAACTTTGGATCACCTCATGTTATGATAAACAAAACATAACATAAGATAAACATGTCCAAGCTAGATATGTAAATAACCTGTCACTGAAAGCAAAAACAGAGAAACGGACTTTATAATTTGGCAGGTTTTTATCTGGAATTCTGTTAATTTGCACTGAACATTACAAGAGGATTACTCAGCGCTGGATTAACTCTGTGTGGCAAGACTGGGCACAGATGATAGGAAATATTATACTCTACATTGTAACATCAAAAAAAAAAAATTTTTTTTTTGGGTTTACATCCACATTAACTACCAAATGAAATGTTATGGTATTTGTCCAACTTCGGAATCCAGGCACCCCTTGCAAACATCATATCAAGTTACATCACAGCCAAATGCGATTCAGTTTGCATTTGTAGCATTTTACAAGTTATTCACTCACTCACATGGGTTACATACAGTAGTTACATAGTTAGTCAAGTTGAAAAAAGACACAAGTCTATCTAGTTCTAGGTTGTTGACTGTGTTTATTTATTTTTTTGTTTTGTTTTTTGCTATGACAGGTAAATTATACAGGTTGGTCATCTGTCCCCTGCCTGTGAAACATTATTAATAGGCATTTGCTAATTGGCCAAGTGCTTCTAAATGTCATTACTTTTTTTTTTACATCTGTTAGTAGCCTAGGGCTTATGACTTGGCAGCTGAGATAAAAACACGCAACAGGCTTAGCTTAAGTCAGTTTGGAGGTATGTCAGTTACCAAGAGTTATAATGGGGGCAACATTTAGTAGTAGTGTGTCAGGTTTAGATCCCTTTCACACTGGGGCGCTATTCAGACGTTTTAACGCTAAAAATAGTGCCTGAAAAGCGCCTCTAAAGCCACCCCAGCGTAACAGCTTGGGGTATTAGAAGTGTGTTTTTTTCCTTGGATAGAATTCATATTGTATATTATAATAATATTATAAAAAAGAAAAAAGAAAACTCATCAAACACAAAATAAAACATTTTATTCCACAAGTTTGAGTGTACAGTGACAGGATTACTTGTTCTTGCTAATGTTGTGTCGCATACACACGACCGTTTTTCATGTCATGGAAAAAAACAAAGTTTTTCTCAACGTGATTCTTGTCAAGTCTGCCTTGTATACACACGATCGTGAAAAAAAATGCTTGCGTAAAGCGCGGTGACGTACAACACGTACAACGGCACTATAAAGGGGAAGTTCCATTCGAATGGCGCCACCCTTTTGGCTGATTATGCAAATTTCCCTTCTCATAACTTGCTTCTGAGCATGCACGTTTTTCTCCCCGTCGATTTCACAACGAGAAAAACAAAGACGTGAAAAACGAAGAGAAAAAATAGAGCAGGTTCTAAATTTTTAATTGGAAAGTGAAGTGATTTCCGCGCCAAATAGATAAATTAATAAAGTGTATCACTCTAAGTGATAAAAAATATATATTTTACTGCGTTGGGCAACCAACGTAGCAAACAGCTGCTCCTCAGTGTGTACACTCTATATCTTCAAAATTTTTAATGCCCATTTTTCTCTGGAGCCTACACATGATCGTTTTTAATGACCAATTTAAAAAATAAAAAATTTCTTGTCATGAAAAACGGTCGTGTGTATGCGGCATTAGTCAAGCAGACATACAAATTCTGTTGAATGCTTGTCTGCTGATGAAATAAAATAACATTAAATAGAGTATTCCTGTCTAGAGACTCCTTTAAGCAGCTCAACAGGGCATAACAACCTTATTGAAGTTCATCTCTCCATTCCTGCCTGCCTAGGTTCGGCAGGGATCGGGTAGAGGGGAGGGAAGAAGACTCTGATTCTATCAGTGGGCAGAAAGTTAAACCCACCCCTAGCAACAAGAGGAGGAACATGATTGTGAGACTAAGTCCCACCAACTGTGACCTAGAAGCTTGAAGGAGGGTAACAAGCAGGGTGGGGGCAGCGATCAGAACCCAGCAAATTGTTTAACCACTTAAGACCCGGACCAAAATGCAGGTAAAGGACCTTGCCCCTTTTTGCGATTTGGCACTGCTTTGTTTTAACTGACAATTGCGCGGTCGTGCGACGTAGCTCCCAACCAAAATTGGCGTCCTTTTTTTCCCACAAATAGAGCTTTCTTTTGGTGGTATTTGATCACCTCTGCGGTTTTTATTTTTTGCGCTATTAACAAAAATAGAGCCACAATTTTTAAAAAAATGCAATATTTTTTACTTTTTGCTATAATAAATATCCCCCAAAAATATATAAAAAAACATTTTTTTTTTCCTCAGTTTAGGCCGATACGTATTCTTCTACGTATTTTTGGTAAAAAAAATCGCAATAAGCGTTTATCGGTTGGTTTTCGCAAAATTTATAGCGTTTACAAAATAAGAGATAGTTTTATTGCATTTTTATTAATTATTTTTTTTTACTACTAATAGCGGCGATCAGCGATTTTTTTCGTGACTGCGACAATATGGCGGACACTTCGGACAATTTTGACACATTTTTGGGACAATTGTCATTTTCACAGCAAAAAATGCATTTAAATTGCATTGTTTACTGTGGAAATGACAGCTGCAGTTTGGGAGTTAACCACAGGTGGCGCTGTAGGGGATGTGTGACCTAATGTGTTTGTTTACAACTGTAGGGGGGTGTGGCTGTAGGTGTGACGTCATCGATCGCGTCCCCCTATTACAGGGATGACGCGATCGATGCTGCAGCCACAGAGAAGCACGGGGAAGCCGTGTGTACACACGGCTCTCCCCGTTCTTCCGCTCCAGGGACGGATCGCCGCACTCCAGCGGCGATCGGGTCCGCGAATCCCACGGCTGGGTACTAAAATCAACGTATATATACGTTGATGTGCCCAGCCGTGCCATTCTGCCGACGTAAATGTGCAGTAGGCGGTCCTTAAGTGGTTAAAGAGCAGGGCTGTAATTTAGGAGGCACACAAGTAAAGCAGGCTGACAGAGAGAGAGAGAGAGAGAGAGAGAGAGAGTGAGAGATCCATGGAGACCACCAGGGTGATCTGCACTGAGGAGATACAGTATAAATGTGGAGTTTGGGACTTTAAATGAGGCAATTATAGTGTTCCTCCATCCCGGGTTCAATGAGACAAAAAAAGGGAAATGCACTGAGGAGATAGGGGCCAGTCATCAGTCAGCACCTGCTTCAGAGCTGCAAGCATGTGGCCATACAGGAGGACCTCTGCATCCATGTGGTAAGAGGCATTTTGCATACCCTTTGTCAGGGCGGCCATCAGGGGGGTACAGGCAGTACACCTGTAAGGGGCCTGGATGGCATGCGCTATTTTTAGCGCTAAAAGGCCTGGAAACCTCAGTGTGAAAGTAGTCTAATGCTGCGTACACATGGTCGTTTTTTGTGATGAAATAAAACAACGTTTTAAAAAACTTCATTTAAAATGATCGTGTGTGGGCAAAACGTTGTTTTATGTCTTCTGAAAAACGACAAAAAAAAAATTCGAACATGCTTCAATTTTTTATGTCGTTTTTCAGACTGTCGTTTTTTGTGCCATAAAAAATGATCGTGTGTGGGCAAAACGATGTTTAAAATGACGATTTTATACCCGCGCATGCTCAGAAGCAAGTTATGAGACGGGAGCTTCAATGGAACAGAGTGCCGTCAAACATGGTGTATGTAACCGCGCTTTGCAAGAGCATTTTTAGAAAACGATGGTGTGTAGGCAACGTCGTTTTTTTAAATGAAGTTTGAAAAACGTTGTTTTTTTTTATGAGATAAAACGACGTTTTTTTACATCACAAAAAGTGATCGTGTGTACGTGGCATAAGATACAAGTCAGATTTTAAGCATCTTTTGCAACAGTAAATTCATTTTTGGTGAGATAGTCCAAAAAAGGTCATTACTTCTAGGTGGCTGGTGACCCTGCAATTTCTCTTATTAGAACACTGCAAATAATAATGCAAATGTAACTTCCCTGCAGATCCACTCTTCATGCAATACACGTGTACGGTATTTCTTCAGAGCAGAAACAGGTAGGAATCTGCAATAAAGTTTATTAAAATATATACAAACATACACCCAGAGGTTTTTTTTTTTTTTGCTGTTGTTTTAAATTACTCTTTAAAATAGCTTACACCTGTTTCAGAGACACGACTGCTTAAAGTGATTGTAAAGTCTCCTTTTTTTTATTAAAAATAACACACATGTTATACTTATCTGCTACGTGCAGTCGTTTTGCACAGAGCAGCCCAGATCCTCCTCTTCTCGGGTCCCTTTTTGCCTCTCCTGGCCCCTTCCTCCTGCTGAGTGCCCCCACAGCAAGCAGCTTGCTATAGGGGCACCCGAGCCAAGCTGCAGTTCCGTGTATCCATTCAGACATGAAGCTGCCGTTCGGCTCGCCCCCTCTCTCTCCTCATTGGCTAACTGACTATGATTGACAGCAGTGGGAGCCAATGGCGCCACTGCTGTGTCTCAGCCCATGAGGAGGGAGAGTCTTGGATGGCTGAGGCAGTCATGGACATGGCTGGATAGAGATGGGACTCAGGTAAGTGTTAGATGGACTGTTGCACACAGAATGCTTTTTATCTTCATGCATAGAAGGCATGAAGATGAAAAAAAACTTCTGCCTTTACAAATCATTAAAGAAAGAGCTTTCTTAAAGGGGAACACATAATATTTTGTTGTTAGGAAACTTTGTGAAGATAACTTTTCTTGCCCTGTAAATTACAAATACCTTCTTGTGAAGGTTGAGTTCTCCATTTGTAGAGTTTAGAGGACCCAACTGCTAGCAGACGGTGTGAAGATGTTCCACTTGCAGTGTTGTTCTCCAAATCGCCCAGTGAATTTTGTTGAGGTCTTTCACTGGCAATAAAGGGGAAAACAAACCCCAAAACGATTCACCTACCTGTACTTGTATTGTATCTCAGTTATTGAACCACTGCATTTAAAGTAATGAATGCTGTTGACTAACTTTTTTTCATAAGATCTTATTGGCAGTTTTAATAAAATTCATTTATTGCTATTGGTGTGTTGGTGTGTTGTCAGGTCTATCTTCAGGAGGGGTCTTCAGTAGGGGTCATTACCTATAAGGTAGGAGAACCCAAACATTCCAGCAGCTCTTGTATGGGTTGTATTATAATAGCTATTAAGCTATTGTGTGTCTGGTGGTGAACAAATGCCATTTCTTTTTTCAACTAATAATTATCGAAAGATTGCAAAGCTCTCTATTGCACATATGATAGACCACAGTGTATAAAAAAATCAATTTGTTCCAGTTATTTGACTATATGCAGTGGTAAAGTGTTCTCATTCTTAAAGGATATGTTATCGCAAAATGTCATATTCCTTATATGTGTCTGTTGTACCATGTAATTGTCTAAAAAGTACTCTGTTCTTTTTTTTATTTCTTCCTTTGTGTGAAATACCTGGTGTTCATGCCAGCTTCCCTGCATTTTAGACTGACCAAGCTAGACATGAGAGTACATCCATCCCAGTGTGGTCTGTTTTTTGGCTGTGCTGGGAGAACAGGCTGCTTGTCCACCAATAGTCAGACATTTGCTGACACCCCCCCCCCTGACCCTATTCCCCACATAACCATTCACTGGAAAGATAAATGTACTTCTGTTTCTCCATCCCCACCTCTCCAAGCTCCTTATGCAGCTGAGAACAGAGGGTATGTGATGGCTTATAAGAATAAAAATAAACATTTTTTTTATATTTTTTTTATATTTTAAACAAAATCTGTTGTTTTGCAAGATAAGGGTTCACATATACTTTAAATGCTATTTCTAAAGGGCAGTAATCCATAACACCTAGTAATGCCACGTACACACGATCATTTTTTGTGATGAAAAAAAACGACGTTTTCTGTGAAGTAAAAAACGACGTTTTTGAAACGTCACTTTTCAAAGACGATGTTGCATACACACCATTGTTTTTTTCACAAAAAGCGAGGTTACGTTCACCACTCTTTTCCATTGAAGCTCGCTTCATAACTAGCTTCTGGGCATGCGCGGGTTGAAAAACGTTGTTTTAAACGACGTTTTTGCTACACACGGTGACTTTTTGTGAAACAAAAAACGACGTTTTGAAAAACGACACAAAAAATTCAAGCATGTTGGAATTTTTTTTTGGTCGTTTTTTTAAGACAAAAAACAACGTTTTGCCCACACACGATCAATTTAAATGACGTTTTAAAAAACTACGTTTTTTTTCATCGCAAAAACGACAGTGTGTACGCGGCATTAGAGTCCATCTTGTACTGTTGTGACTTCAGTGCAGTAAATTAGCACTGAGGTATAGAAAATCTTTATTGAACAAGGCTAATGTTCTTCTTTCCAACCCAAAAAAAAAAAAGATGCATTTCTCTCTGTTTTCTGAAAGATTTATGAAATGCATTTTAACACACCGAGGAACTATTATTTGTACAGTATGCTTTAAAAAAAATGCTAATTTGTAAAGCTCTGTGTTGTGCTTTACAAAAGTGCATTGTGCTTTGCTGTCTTGGAGAGCCTGAATACAGCAGAACAATAGAAATTAATAGGGGTTGTAATAAAAGAAAAAATGCCAGGAGGAGAGCCAAGTCATTGGAACTGTCAAAGTCCGATGACCAGTTCTCCTCCAATCACAGAGCTCTCTGTGTTAATGGAAGAAAACGCCATGGGGCAATGCAGGCTACACACCGCTCCCATTTTTTGAATAGGCTGTAAAATGCAGGCTACAGTTTGTACACCCCAGCAGAATATAACAGAAAACAGACAGCGATATCTGCTCTTCATTATAAACATTCCCAAAGTGAAAGTCTGTCAATTAGATTGAATTAATTAAACATTCCTTTGTTAAAGCTTAAACAAATGTTCTTTTTTTAATGAGCTAAATATAACCCAAGTGCATCAGAACAAAAGGTGTTCAATGAAAAAAGATTTACAGCTCAGGTCGGAGCCGATGTACTAACAATCTAATGTTAGTACAGCTATCTCCCCTGTGTTCTGACCATAGTTGTGCAAACAGGGTGTGCCAGGTGTGCCTGGGCACACCCTTATCACCCCATGCAATACAGATTCCCTTGACTGCCCTGGCTTTCCCCTACCACTCACAGGGCTGCTGGCTTTCCTCTCCTTCTCTCCCACGGGCTGTTGCTGTGGTCACACACAGGGGTTTTACTAATTTACTAGCCCCTTCCCTTTCTGAATGAACACAATGAGTGATCGATACTGTGTGTTTGAGCTTTGGAGTGCACACCCTAATGCAATAGGCTGCGCACACCTATGGTTCTGACAGGTTGACCCCCCCCCCCCCAAGAACACTCCAATCAGAAGTTCCAGCCATTGGCTGGAGGGCTGATCAGGAGTCGACCCGAACAGCCGGCTTCTGTTTGACCGGTTGCCATACACACGGGCAGAATGTCAGTCGGTTTCTTTTGAACCACCCAATGTCGCCCAACATTTGGCCCGTGTGTACTAAGGTTTAGGATAGTACAACACTTTGCCAGTGACAAGATTTAAAGAAAATGCAGGGAGAACACGCATCTACCTGTATGTGTCACTGACATTGCAGTACCTTAACCATTTGAGGCCCGCGCTATAGCCGAATGACGGCTACAGCGTGGACCTGAATATCCAACCCGCCGTCTTTTGACGGCCGCCCCTTTCTTGTTCGCCGCGCGCGCTCCAGAGCGCGCATCGGGGAAATTCTGTTGCTGGCCGTGTCCCTTGGACACAGCAAATCACAGATCGCCGTGAACAGCCAATCGGAGTGGCCGTTCAGATGCGATCTGTGGAAGAATAAGAGATAATCTCAAATGTAAACATATGAGATCATCTCTCATCGCCGGTTCTCCCTCCTCACACAGAGACAGTGTGTGAGGAGGGAGACGTTCTGTGAGTGTAAAATTAGCCGTGAATAGTGAAAAATACAGCGCCCTTACAGTGCCCCAGTGCCCACCTGTGCCCATACAGTGCCACCTGTGCCCATACAGCGCCCATACAGTGCCACAGTGCCCACCTGTGCCCATACAGTGCCCACCTGTGCCAGTCTGTGCCATCAGTGATCTGTGCAGTGCCCACCTGTGCCACCTCATCAGTGCTCACCCGTGCCAATCAGTGCCCACCTGTGTTGTGCCGCCAATCAGTGCCCACCTGTGTTGTGCCGCCAATCAGTGCCCACCTGTGCTGCCAATCAGTGCCCACCTGTGCCGTCTCATCAGTGCCACCTCAGTGCTCACCTGTGCCAATCCGTGCCCATCTGCTTCACCTCATCAGTGCCCATCTGCTCCACCTCATCAGTGCCCATCTGCTCCACCTCATCAGTGCCCATCAGTGAAGGCTTAGCACACACCTGTGCAGTCGCATTCCCACCAGCAACATGTCAAAAAGATCATATTCCGCCGAGGAGGCATACCAAATTTATTCGGTGCCCGAGCTCTCTCTTTCAGATTCCCTTTCCAATTCTGATTCTGACTCGGATGTCAATTATGAGCCAGCCCTCAGTAGTGCAACACTGAGTGACTCTGAGGAGGAAGATAGCTGGCCCACTAAACGAAGGCGTTCTGGTCAGGAGGCAGTGCCATCCACCAGCACTGCAGTGCCATCCACCAGCACCGCAGAGCCTCGGCAAGAAAGGCCAAGGACCCGTGCCGGCCTTCCCTATGCCCTTCAGAACCCCTTGTGGCTTCCTCCAAATTCCGGAGAAGCCAACATTCCCCCTTTCACGGCCCAGCCAGGAATCCAGGTGGACACGGAGAATTTTTCCCCAATCAATTTTTTTAATCTGATGTTTACAGAGGACATGCTATCCGAAATTGTGGCCCAGTGCAACCAATTTGCACAGCAATTTATTGAAAGAAATCCCACATCCTATCATGCCCGTCCCTTCCAGTGAAGAGACCTTTACGGTGGAGGAGTTGAATTTTTTTTTAGGCCTCACACTTTGTATGAGACGCTTCACGTTCCTTTTGGTCCAAAAACCCCATCTATCACATGCCAATCTTCTCCAGCGTAATGCCCAGATCCCGATACTTCGCCATCATAAGATTCCTACATTTTAATGATAATACCCAATGCCATCCTCGAAATCACCCAAATCATGACAGGCTTTTCAAAATTCGTCCCTTATTGAATTATTTTTCAGAAAAATTCCCCCAATTGTATACCCCGGACCAACACATCTGTGTGGATGAGTCCCTTGTGAAATTTACTGGCAGGCTTCAAATCAAACAATTCATCCCCAGCAATAGAGCCTGCTATGGTTTGAAGGTGTACAAATTGCGTGACCGAGTCACAGGATACCTGTATGCCTTCAGAGTGTACGAAGGCAAGGACTCCCAGCTGAATCCCCCTAATTGCCCAGACTACTTGGGATCAAGCGGCAAAATTGTTTGGGAACTAATCAACCCCCTACTGGAAAAGGGATACCATCTATATGTAGATAATTTCTACACTTCTCTTCCCCTGTTCCACAACCTGCACTGGAAGCAGACGCCAGCATGTGGCACCATCAGGAATAATCGGAAGGGCTTTCCTCAAAGTCTCGTGAATAAGAAGCTGAGAAGAGGAGAATCGTCAAGTCTGCAAAATAAGGAGGTTCTGGCAGTGAAGTGGAAGGACAGAAGAGACGTATATATGCTGTCTACTATCCACAATGACACCGTCATTGAAACCCGCAGAAGGCGTGGCACCACCATCCGAAAGCCCACATGCATCCAGGACTATAATTTGTTTATGGGGGGGGGGTCGACTTCAATGACCAGATGCTTGAACCCTATCTTGCCACAAGGCGGACGTACCATTGGTACAAAAAAGTTGCCATTTATTTAGTCAAGGATTCAGAAGAGACACATCTTTCCAATGTGACGATTGTCCTTCCCAACCAGGCCTCTGTGTACCCGACTGTTTTCGCCATTACCATACCAAACTAAATTATTAATCCTCCGTTCCTGCCTTCACACATCTTCACACCCCTTATGCCACTGCCTGCTCTGTAACTGACCCTGGCTTGTTTTTTGACCACGATTCTGCCTAATGATTTTGTAATACCTCTGCCTGATCTGCAACTGACCTTGGACTGTTTGACCATGCCTTTTGCCTGCCTCTTGGACTGATCTTGTACCCTGCTGCTGGACTAGTGGGATTTAACACAGGGGTCTCACATATGTGAGGGGCTCCAGAAAAGTTTTTCTAGATGAAGAAAAACATTTTTTTGTTTTCTCATCCTAGATTAGGGTCTGGTTGCCCGGAGGCTTCAAAGAGATTTGGGTGGGAGAAGCCTCTACCCCTGTCCCCATTCTGTCCTGAATGAGGCCCTACTTCTGCCTGCTGCCTGTAGGACCTATGCCATCATGCCTTTGCCGGTTGCATGAACTGACTACTTGTGTATGCCGTTTTTGACCAAGTCCCTGCCTGCTGCCTGGACCAGTGCTATCCTGCTGTGTAGAACTGCGCTACTATTACCACAGGTAATCTTTTGTTTACGCTTTGCTCAGCATAATGTATTTTGGGATGTAATTCTTGGTATGTGCATGCTATGTGTCTCTGGAACATCTGACAGTGTTCCTTGCATGTTGGATCTCTGTATGTGGTCAGGCTGTGTAGAAGTCTCACACATGTGGTATCGTTGTACTCAGGAGGAGTAGCAGAATGTATTTTGGGGTGTCATATTTGCTATTTAAATGCTATGTGTTGGAAATATCTTAGAAACTGACAACTTTGTGTAAAAAAAAAAAAATGCGTTTTCATTTTTTTTCCACATGTTCCAAAAACTTCTGGAAAAAAATGAACCGTTCAAAAGACTCATTATGCCTCATAGATTATACATTGGGGTGTTAGCTTTCCAAAATGGGGTCACTTTGTGGGTAATTTTATTGTCCTGGTGTTCCATTGCCTTCAAAATTGTAATAGGAAGTCAACTAGTTAGATGTGCAGTTTATGCTCCTAAAACCCCTGATGGCGCTCCCTGCATGTTGGGCCTCTGTATGTGGCCAGGCAGTGAAAAAGTCTCACACATGGGGTATCGTTCTACTCAGGAGGAGAAGCAGAATTGATTTTGGGGTGTCATTTGTGGTATGCACATGCCATTTGAGAGAAATAAGCTATTACAATGAAAATTTTGAGAACATTTTTAAATAAAAAATAAAAATCTTAATTTTGCAAAGTATTGTGGGAAAAAATGACAACTTTAAATAACTCACCATGCCTCTTAATAAATACCTTGGAATGTCTATTTTCCAAAAAGGGGTTATTTGGGGGGCATTTGTACTTTCCTGGCTTGTTAGGGTCTCAAGAAATTAGATAGGCCTTCAGTACATCAGGTGTGATCAGATGTGTTAATTTTTTATGATTTGCACTATAGTTTGTAGACTCTAAAACTTTCACACAGACCAAATAATTTCCAACAATTTTGAGTTATTTTTATCAAAGACATGTAGCAGTATAAATTGTGGCCAAAATTAATAATTTGCAAAATGTTATCACAGAAACTAAGAACAAATAATTTTTTTCCAAATTTTCAGTCTTTTTTTCATTAATAGCGCAAAAAATAAAACAAAAGAAAGCTCTGTTTGTATGAAAAAAGGACAAAAAAATCATTTGGGTACAGTGTTGCATGACTGAGTAATTGTCATTCAAATTGGGAGAGCGCTGAAAATTGCTCTGGGCAGGAGGGGTGTTTAAGTGCCCAGTAAGCAAGTGGTTAAAGCAGAACATAAAAAAAAAAAAAAAATTGTGAGTAGGATAGATTTTAATTGCAGAAGTGACATACTATGTATGTGTTTCCTGCAATAAAGACTTCTTGTTTTTCTCCTCACAAGATGCTTTATGATCTATGCTACGCATGTACAATCCAGTGCAAATTTTCGACATGCCTCAGTGGCAGGATCGTTTAACTCTTATGCACATGAACAGGGATTACCTCAACCTGGCTTGGCCAAACAAGATGTCCAATTACCCTAAACCTAGAAAAACACAAGAGAAGATGTTGGCCTTGGCAAGGAAGCTTGGGGATGTTGAATTGCTGGAGGGGAGGTGAGTATTGATTGGTTTGGTTCCACTTTAAATGCTTCAAAATGTAAATCACCAATCGAGTCACATGCAAACGGGAATGTTTCACATCCCTGCTATATCCTCCATAGCAATCCTGTGGGGGTCTGCGTGCGGGGGGCTTATCGAAATCTGGATGACCCCTTTAACAAAGGGGACCCCCAGATCCCGGCCCCCCTATGTGAATTGGTAAGGGGTAGCCAGAGCATCCTGTCTCCACCAGAGACACCCCGGGAATAATGCGGCGGGAGCCAGTGACAGCTCCCCTCTGACGCAAGGGGAAACCAGGGCTTACCCAGTGACGTGATGGGCGAGTGTTGAGCGGAATACGCCATATTCGATTTCACAATATATCACGAATATATAGAAGAATATTCGAGAAATATTCGCTAAAATCTAATATTCGTGATATTTTGTCGAAATAACAATATTGCGAAATTTCGCTAATGCGATTGCGAAATAATTGCGAAATAATTGCGAAATTCTCGTCATCGCGCATGCGCATGCACGCGAACAATACGCGAAAACGGAGCTCTTTCCTGGAGTTTTGCCAGTCTATTTTTGGATCGCTTTTCTGTGCTGCCCCTGCGAAGCGAAGATGGTGGGAAGTAACTTTTCATCCAGTGAGGAAAAGCTGTTGATCAGTGTGAGTAATTAGACCACTGTTATTTCATTATCTGTAAATGCATTTTAGACTATTTTAAAAGTTAGGATATAAGATCAGATATTAGTATTTCCCAAAAAGTGTGTCTCCAGCTGTTGCAAAAGTACAACTCCCAGCATGCCTGGACAGCTGCAGACACCCTGGTTGGTAAATGTGTATTTAGGCACTTTTCTTGCTATTTAGCATAATTAACATGTTGTGGACATAGGACGTATACAGGGGAGGACTGGCAGCCTTAGGCCTGGGGGGCAAGTCCAGTCAAGTGGCCCATAGACCCGGTGAAGGCAAAATGATGGACTGTGAAAACATTGTCTAAGGTTTTTGATGATCACAAAGGTGGGGGGGAGCAGGGAGGACAATGTGGCAAGCAAGTCCCTGTAAGAATCCCTCAGCTGAAGACCTGCCCACCCCCCCATTTTGCAACTAGTGAAGGACTACAAGTCCAAGCATTAATGCCTGAGCTCTAAGGATGTGACCCCCCCCCCAACTACTGACGAACTACAAGTCCTGAGACCTAAGGATGTGTCCCCTTAGATCCCACAGGTTCATGTTGTGCCCTGTAGTCCTTCACTAGGGGTTTAAGCTGGGACAGTGGGACCTGTAGTCTTTCACTAGTTGGGGGGGGGGCAGTGGTGTGTGAGACACATCCTGAGCTCTGAGGGGTTCACATCCCCAAAAGTTAAGGACTACAACTCCCAGCATGAACCCTGGCTGAGATTTAAGGATGTGATCTCCTCCTCTGCTGCCGACTCATGCTCCCATGACACATATATGTTCTAATTCATTCACTGCTCCCAGCCTCACCTCAGGCAGCGTGACTGATTTCTGGCACAGTCAGTGACAGTTCCCTTCCATCAGGCAGGCTCCAATTTTACATTTCCTTGCACAAAGAGAGACCCCGCTCCACATTTCCCTGCACAGAGAGAGACACAGCTCCACATTTCCCTGCACAGAGAGAGACACAGCTCCACATTTCCCTGCACAGAGAGAGAGACCCCGCTCCACATTTCCCTGCACAGAGAGAGACACAGCTCCACATTTCCCTGCACAGAGAGAGACACAGCTCCACATTTCCCTGCACAGAGAGAGACACAGCTCCACATTTCCCTGCACAGAGAGAGACACAGCTCCACATTTCCCTGCACAGAGAGAGACCCCACTCCGCATTTCCCTGCACAGAGAGAGACACAGCTCCACATTTCCCTGCACAGAGAGAGACACAGCTCCACATTTCCCTGCACAGAGAGAGACCCCACTCCACATTTCCCTGCACAGAGAGAGACCCCACTCCACATTTCCCTGCACAGAGAGACCCCGCTCCATATTTCCCTGCACAGAGACCCCACTCCACATTTCCCCACAGCATAAATCTATTCATGACCGCTGCAGCCATCCCCTATTCGGGTTTCTTTTAGGATGCTGGGTGCCTGAAGCAGCAGGGGTGTTTTTTTAAGCACCTGATTGAAGCCATAGGCTCTAATAGGCTTCAAAATATGATGGACTCAGAGCGCACCCAGGTGTGTTAGAAAAGCAAATTATTATTTGCTTTTCTAACACTGAACCGCCTCTCCGCCAATCAGGAAGAGCGGGTCTGATACCCATCACCTGATTGGCTGAAAGGACAGGCTCTCCTATTGGATGTCTAGCAGGAGGAAAAGCATGGAGGAAGCATAGAGAACACAGGAGACGTTGCCCATCCCACAGCTTACCACCGTCACCCGCTACCTGACCCACCACCAAGATGGGGTAAGTGTTGGTCAGACAGTGAGCCGGGGGGGGGGTGCTGGTTAAATGCTGATTGGGGGTAACATTGGCTGCATTTGATGGCCACAATGAGGCTGCAATTGATGGGCCACAGTGGCTGCATTTAATGGCAGAGTAAGGCTGCAATTGATGGGGTTTTATTCAGTATTTTTTAGTTTGCACCCCCCCAAATAAATTTTGAGCACCAGCCACCACTAACAGAGAGAGACATTGCTCCAAATTGTCCGCACAGAGACCACTACAGAAACTTGCTTGATTCCTTTATCAACATAGTAAAGCCTTGTACACACCACAGGAAGTTAGCGCTGAGCTAATCACAGGCAGTGAGACATTCCTCGATCTCTGCAGCCGCGCTTCGGGAAATGTCTCCCTGCCTGTGATTAGCGCAGCACAGTGCCGACCTCCTGCCGGGCTCTGCGAACAGGCCAGAGCTCATCATTACACACCACTAGTTTTATTTTTTATTTTTTTGCTCAATCCAGCAAGTTGAAAAAAAAAAAAAATGACAGCTCTGGTGGGAGCCGCTGAGCATGAGCAAAAGTGACCTGAGCAGTGCCTGCTGCAAGTGTGTACAAGCCTTTGGGCGCACACTGGTGTGCTGCAGTTTGGCCACTGTACACAGTTTTCCTTAGCTGCAGTACTATAGACTTATTTTAGGTTGTGCGTTTTTGCTGCATTTTTTTTTTAAGCGCACCAAAGATGCAGTCGTTTTTGTGCAGTTTCAGAAAATGGAGCAAAAATGTGCAAACTAATAGAAGTCTAATAGAGGGTAACATGCAGATCACCAACACTGCAGCCAACCTGTAGCAGACCAGCGTGAGCCCAAATCATATGACACAGGACCAGGTATTGCACAACTTAGGTTACTGAAAGAAACCTTATCTGCAGAGAGAGGGGTGGAGAGGAATTTGGGAGAAAGGGGGGAAGCTGGTCACAGCTTACTCACTTGGAAGGAAGCAGGCAAAAGATCACTAGCTTGGTATCAGGTTCCAGAGCGTCCCATACAGAGCAGTGACATTGAGCACCGTCGGATCTCAGTTTAAACGTTCCCGCCCACACGTCCTATTCACACTTTCACAGATGGATCGCACAGGCTGGCCGAAGTGTGGGCGGGCACAGTGAGAGAGGGGGCTGGAGGAGGCAGAGCACATCCTCCCCCTTCCATCGGCTGTTCTCAGCACACAGTGTTACAGACTGTCAGCTTAGAAGCAGCCGGGAACAGCACTGTGACAGGACAGATGACCGCTCACAGCACGCACGTTCCTGCATGCTCCTGGGCTGTTATGCAGCCCTGCCAGCCTCCCTCCGGAGTCACCCACAGCAGTAACACTCGGCCAACTGCACATGCTCAGTTCTCAGCTGCCAGCAAATCGGCCTTTTTACAGGAAATAAGAGCGGCCTGGGGGGGAAATGCATGCCTGCCACCAGCCCCAGTCCGCCCCTGGACGTATGCGAACGTCCTGACTTCAGGGTCCTTAAGGCCCAAGGTCGTTCGAATACATATTGCCCTTTAGATTTTTGCAGAACTACAACTTCCAGCATGCCTGGGCATGCTGGGACTTCTAGTTTTGCAAGATCTGCAGGCCCACATTTTTCAGACCACTATACACGGGTCTCTAAACTGTGGCACTCTAGATGCAGCAAAAGTAAAATTCTTAGCATGCACTGACAGACCATGCCTGATGGGAGTAGTAGTTTTGCAACAGCTGGAGGCGCACTGGTCTTGAAACCCTGAGTTAGGTAACAAACTCGCAGTGTTTTGCAACCATTGTGCCTCTAGCTGTTGCAAAACTACAACTCCCTGCATGCAACTGGCTGCAATAACACCCCCCCCCCTCTCCCCCAATGTGAATGTACAGGGTACATTCACATGGGCTGGGGCTTACAGTGTACCTCTAGCTGAAGCAAATTTTGCGCTGCAGCTTAAACCCTCAGCGGGAAACTACTGTGAACCCCACGCCCCTCTGACTGTACCATAAAAACACTACACCACACTACATAAAAATTAAAAAACACAACATATACACATACCCCTACATAGCCACCCTCCCCTCAACAATAAAAAAAAAACGTCTGGTACGGCACTGTTTCCTAAACGGAGCCTACAGCTGTTGCAAAACAACTCCCCAGTATTACCGGACAGCCATTAACTGTCCAGGCATGCTGGGAGTTAAAGTTAAAATAGTTGTACAGTGGTGACGGTGAGCTACATGGTGTTATCAGAGCATGCTGGTAGTTGTAGTTTTTAAATAACATCAACTCCATTATTTATTCAAAATTAATTCATCAAAAAGTCAAAAGAAACAAACATATTATTGTTCCTATATAAAGATAGGGATGAAAAAAAAAAATCTGTTGTATAAGGGTCAAAAAATAATTATTAGCGGTCAGATGAATAGCAACGCATTTCTCCCCTATACGTGTATCCTGTGTTGTTACTCATATATACATAATTATGCAAATGATAATGGCTGCTTTATTTATGCAAAAAAGGTGGCGACCAAAATGGCAAGATATCAAATCTGTCATGTTACCCCTGTCATTGATTAAAAGGCGAGAATGCTTCCAATTGTTGAATACCATACATTTACGTCATATATCCATAAGGGTTTAAACAAAAGTATTATAATATACTTTGTTCTTCATCTTGCAGACGTTCCTGCAAAAGGGATACGATCAGCTGCGGAGGCAGCAGGAAAAAAAAAAGTTGTCAGCTCCCTTATGCGGGAGTTACGGGATGTTCATGGCTGCACACATGACCGCATTGGCCATCTTAAAAAAGTGGTCGGACCTAAAGAGGCGCCACATGGGCCAGGTGAAACAGATGCGGGATGAATTTCATCCAGGTAAGTTATTGGTGACAGTTATGTAAGGTCATATGTAATTAACCTTAGGGCACATGTTGTTAACCCAGACGCCATGTTGTGGTAACCTATATCACCACCCAAGGTATTCATAGTACTGTTGAAAAAAGACATGGGACAGCAGACAGGAACACTTACTAACTATAATTAAACTAAATAAACAAGACACCCCATTAATGTACTAATACTGGCCGAGGCTGCTTTATTATTGGATTTCAGACATATATTTTAAATAAATACTTTAATAACTTAAAAAACAGCCTAGTCACTACGGCTCAGGCTGTACCTAAATATATTCCAACTTTAAAATGTATCCAACAACAACTAAACTAAACAGATTTGTGACCCTTTGTATCATTTTTTTTTTTTTAAATAAAGGTGACCATCCCACATAATTAGCAGCCGCGACAAAAAGAAAAGAAAAAAAGGGGGGGGATAGGGGAACACAACAGTCCCGTCTACTGAGGCGACTGAGAGCAAGGCTGACGGAACCCTACTTATATACCCCTAAGTAACACTGGATTTTTCCAGAACCAGCAGGCCCACAGGCCTAAAAAGTGCGGGAAAAGCACGTGTAGGCCGCGTGATCACCTTGTGTTCACCCAAAAAACGGGAAAAACACGTTTTCCAGCTAACTAGGCCACGTGAGGACCAGCTTACACCTAAAGAGCCCTAGTAGGTTCCCAAAAGGGGAACTTGAAACCGTCACTACTAATTTTATTAAGTCCTGCCACTTTCCCATGAGAAAGGGGGGAATTGAAACCTTCTCCCCCTTTTCTATCATTATTCCATCAAGTTAAACCATGGAATTAAAGTGGTGGTGTGGTGGGTTAAAGGGGAAGGGGTGGTATTTTATAACTCAACTAGCTGAATACCCGGCGTTGCCCGGTCTTCCTATCTTAACCTTTTGTGTAGGAAAATTAAGAGACCACAGTCCCATATACTTGCATGGGACTTGAAACAAAAACCCATCTTTTATATAAGGGTTTAGGCAAGGGTTAATTTAACTGTCATATATTTTTATTTGGCATATAAGTAATATGTGTACCAGATATTATTGAAATATCTCCAGGCGTACAGAAGTTATGTGGGAACATATATTTCCCATTGATTTGCATGGGACTTTAAACAAAAACCCCGACCCTCACAAATGGGGGTAGTTAAGGGATAAATTAACTATCCTATAGTTTAAGTGGACATATAAGTAACATGTGACCAAGTGTTCTCGAAATATCTACAGCCGTTATGAAATAACATGTATTTCCCATAGAGTTGAATGGGACTTTAAAGAAATACCCCGACCGTGGCAAATGGTGGTGGGTAAGGGTAAAACCACCTATCCTATGTTTGTTGCTGACATATAAGTAACATGTGTGCCAAGTTTCATGTTAATATCTTTAGCCGTTTGGACGTGATGCTGGAACATACATACATACATACATATACACACACGTTGAGTTTTATATATATAGATTACCACTAAATTCCTGTGGTAGGGTTATCATAGTAATCCCGTGTACTCCATCAGGCCCTTTTTTTAACATGAGATTGTCTGAACAAAACAAAGGAACCAAAAACAGTTCATTTTACCATGGTGGCAGACCAGCTCACACTCAGTCCCCTGTAGTGCCCGCAAGACCCTTTAATATAACATTATCCCATTGGTTAACTGTCTATATAAATTAATTTGTATTCATATACAATACAGCAGAGTACACATAATTTGCATATGTTATTAGAAAACATTTTTACATATATGAACATTGTGTTATTATAGATGCTCCTCTACCATCTGTGCGCCCCAAGCGCACAAGGCGACAGGCCGCAGAGGAGGAGGATGAAGAGGAGGAGGAGGAGGAGCAGGAGGAGGATGCAGAGGAGGAGAGGGATGAGGAGCAGCCAGGGCCCTCCCAGTCGCCACCCCCAGCTCTTGTGGAGGAGCAAGAGGAGGAGCTGCAACCCCCCCCCCAAACTTCTGGTGGTGTATCGAATGTAGGAGAAGAGGAGCAGGAGGATGAGACCGTTCCTGTGAGCCTCGGTCAGGAGTGTAAATATGTGCACAAAGATTAATAACATTTCAACAATAAGATGTAGATATAAAAATGGACAGCATTTAAAGCGCGCCCGTCAGATTTCAGAACAATAATATGGTATTTATGATAGAAGTATATGTGCTAGACACATAACAATTGTATAGACATGATAATGATTGTTTAACCACTTGACCACTGGGCACTTAAACACCCTTAATAACCAGACCAATTTTCAGCTTTCGGTGCTCCCACAGTTTGAATGACAATAACTCAGTCATACAACACTATAACCAAATGAATTTTTTGTCCTTTTTTTCCCACAAATAGAGCTTTCTTTTGGTGGTATTTCATCACCTCTGCGTTTTTTTTTTTTTTTTGCTATAAATGAAAAAAGAACAAAATTTTGCAAAAAATTATAATTTTTCTTCATTTCTATTATAAAATTTTGCAAAAAAGTAATTTTTCTTCATAAATTTGGCCTAAAATGTATACTGCTACATATCTTTGGTAAAAAAATAAAAAATGTTGGATATTATTTAGTCTGGGTGAAAGTTATGGGGTCTACAAGCTATGGTACCAAATCCTGAAAATTGATCAATTTCATCACACCTGAAGTACTGACAGCTTCTCTCATTTCTTGAGACCCTAACATGCCAGAAAAGTACAAATACCCCCCAAATGACCCCTTTTTGGAAAGAAGACATTCCAAGGTATTTAGAAAGAGACATGGTGAGTTTTTTAACCTCCCTGGCGGTATGATTCTGTCTGGAATTACGTACCAAAAGCGGTACAATTATTTGCATGGAAATTTGGCATTTTATACTGTAGGCCTGCAATTCATAGGAATAACTTGCTTAAATCTGTCCAAACAAGACATCCCGGGTATGATAAAGTTTGAAAAACAAAATCATAATTTTTTATATAATAAAAAACTATAAATAATTATAACAAATTATAATGTAATTATAATAAAAAATATTCAATAATGTAATCAACTCAAAAAAACACTGAAATTTGCTCAGTTGCAGAATTGTCGCTGTCATTATTTTTATTTTTTTATGACGAATTTCCCCACAAATCGCTATCGCTCAATTCTGCAAGTGATTAAAATTTATTATCGCTGTTTTCTAGCTGATCTAAAACCATTTTTGACATAAAGGGACACTTTTGGTTGCTATGGGCAATCTACAGTTTCCAGGCAGAAAGAACACTTTTTATTTTATAAAAGAACATGTAGGGCACTGGACAGACCACTAGGGACAAGGGGGGGGGGGTGTATTTTTTACATACAGTACTGTAATCTATAAGATTACAGTATACTGTATGTAAAGTGTTTGTTTACTTTTTTGAATTTGGCGCCGTTCTCCGCTTCCGTGCGTCGTAACGTCGCAGGAAACGGAGATCGGCGGCACACGGGGACGCTGTGTGAATCGAGCGAGCACCCGCTCGCTCACACAGCGGGGATGCATCGCTGGATCCAGGAAGAAGGTAAGCCAGCGCACGCTGCAGGCTCTGCATTGCTACCCCGAGCGTGACTCGGGGATACCGTTCTTAGCAGAAAAAACCCACCCGAGTCACGCTCGGGGATACCGCCAGGGAGGTTAAAGTTGTAATTTTTTCCTACAATTCTTTGCAAAATCAAGATTTATTTTTTTTCATCAAATTTTCATATTATTAGGTTATTTTTCACACACAGCATATGCATACCACAAATTACACCCCAAAACACATTCTGCTATTCCTCCCGAGTATGGCGATACCCCATGTGTGAGACTTTTACACAGTGCAGCCACATACAGAGGCCCAACATGCAGGGAGCACCCAGGCCAATTCTGACATTTCTCTCCTACATGTAAAAATCATAATTTATTTGCTAGAAAAATACATAGAACCCCAAAACATTATATAAAGATACCTCACGTGTGGTTTGAACACCGTTTTTATATGTGGGCGGGACTTGCTTATGGGTTCGCTTCTGCATGCGAGCTCGCAGGGACAGGGGCTGCTGTATGCCCAGAGTATTGCTAAGTATGCCCAGAGTATTGCTAAGTATGCCCAGAGTATTGCGGAGTATGCCCAGAGTATTGCCCAGAGTATTGCCCAGAGTATTGCCAGAGTATTGCCAGAGTATTGCCGGAGTATTGCCGGAGTATGCCCAGAGTATTGCGGAGTATGCCCAGAGTATTGCGGAGTATGCCCAGAGTATTGCCCAGAGTATTGCCGGAGTATGCCCAGAGTATTGCCGGAGTATGCCCAGAGTATTGCGGAGTATGCCCAGAGTATTGCGGAGGAGTATGCCCAGAGTATTGCGGAGTATGCCCAGAGTATGCCCAGAGTATTGCAGAGTATGCCCAGAGTATGCCCAGAGTATTGCAGAGTATGCCCAGAGTATTGCAGAGTATGCCCAGAGTATTGCAGAGTATTGCCAGAGTATTGCGGAGTATGCAGAGTATTGTCAGAGTATGCCCAGGGTATTGCCAGAGTATGCCCAGAGTATTGCAGAGTATGCCCAGAGTATGCCCAGAGTATTGCAGAGTATTGCCAGAGTATTGCCAGAGTATTGCCCAGAGTATTGCCCAGAGTATTGCCAGAGTATGCCCAGGGTATTGCCAGAGTATGCCCAGGGTATTGCAGAGTATGCCCAGAGTATTGCAGAGTATGCCCAGAGTATTGCAGAGTATGCCCAGAGTATTGGCAGAGTATGCCCAGAGTATTGGTAGAGTATGCCCAGAGTATTGCAGAGTATGCCCAGAGTATTGCAGAGTATTGCGGAGTATTGCAGAGTATTGCGGAGTATTGCCAGAGTATTGCCAGAGTATTGCCCAGAGTATTGCCCAGAGTATTGCCCAGAGTATTGCCAGAGTATGCCTGAGTATTGCCTGAGTATTGCAGAGTATGCCCAGGTGAGTATTGCTCAGAGTATTGCAGAGTATATGCAGCAGGGATGGCTGAGCAGGGAGGGAGGGATGGATGGATCTGTGACTACATTTGTCACAGATCCAGCCCGCAGCACTGGCGCTGCCATCCGCTCCCTCCCCTCTCCTCTCACACTGTACCGATCGGTACAGAGCGAGGAGGGAGGAACCGGCGTCAGCACATGACGCCGCTTTGTTTACAAGTGGTCGCTCCGTCATTGGACAGAGCGATTTACCGTGATCCGTGATGCGCCGGGTCCTCTGGACCCGGCGGTCACGGATGTTCCCGTGTGCGCGCCTCAGGAGGCGCACGGGAGCGCGATTCTGACAGGCCGTTAATTAACGGCCAGTTAGAATACAGCAACCGCCCTAGAGCCGTACTTTCGGCATAGGGCGGTTGCAAAGTGGTTAATAAGCAACATAAATATTATATTTATTTTGTAACGTCTTTGAAATCCAAATGTTTTTTTCTTATATCCTAACAGTTTTAAAAGAAATGGAGGAAAACAAATGTGACATCGAGAGAACCCAAGACAAAATCCAAGCAAATGAATGCAAGATGCATTTTCTATTCCTCCAAAATCAGCAGCAGGCGCAACACCAGAGAAATAATTTTGCTAAGATGGCAAACCTTCAGAAGCGCATGCAGAATTATGTTTGATTTTTTTTTTCTTTTAATAAAAAAAGTAATTTTTTTCAAATGTTTCCTTTCTTATTGAGATTGTTAGGTTTTTCAACACATCTAACTTCACATCTAACACATCAACATCCACATCAACATCAACAGGCCGCAAAACAGGGTTTACCATAAAGTTCATTGTTTTAGTCACACTTGCTGTTACGATCCGGTCTGGTAGCTTGTAGCGGAGGCTGTTGGTGGATCCACTGTGCCAGAGAGGTCATGAAGCATTACCCAGCATGAAGGCAGCAGCAGTAGTATTAAAATATAATGTAATTATCACACAGGCAACATTTACAAGCAGTAGTGGTAATAGTACTAGATAGCATCTAAACACTTGGGCAAGACTTTACAGCAGCAGCAGTGGTAATAGTAGTATATAATGGCAAATATATTGTAAAATAGGTGTCTGAGCAGCAGCAGTAGTACTAATTGTAGACAATATAGTGTTTTATCACTCAAGAAAGAGGTGCCATGGCCCATGAACAGCAGCAGCAGCAGCAGTGGTAATAGTAGTATATAGTGGCAAATAACTTGTGAAATAGGTGTCTGAGCAGCAGCAGTAGTACTAATTGTAGACAATATAGTGTCAAATCACTCGGAAAAGGGGTACCATGATGAACAGTAGCAGCAGCAGTGGTAATAGTAGTATAGAGTGGCAAATAACTTGTGACATAGGTGTCTGAGCAGCAGCAGTAGTACTAATTGTAGACAATATAGTGTTTTATCACTCGGGAAAGAGGTGCCATGGCCCATGAACAGCAGCAGCAGCAGCAGCAGCAGTGGTAATAGTAGTATATAGTGGCAAATAATTTGTGACATAGGTGTGAGAGCAGCAGCAGTACTAGTAATAGTAGACAATATAGTGTCAAATCACTCGGAAAAGGGGTACCATGATGAACAGTAGCAGCAGCAGTGGTAATAGTAGTATAGAGTGGCAAATAACTCGTGACATAGGTGTGAGAGCAGCAGCAGTAGTATTAATAGTTGACAATATAGTGTTTTATCACTCGGGAAAGAGGTGCCATGGCCCATGAACAGCAGCAGCAGTGGTAATAGTAGTATATAGTGGAAAATAATTTGTGACATAGGTGTGAGAGCAGCAGCAGTACTAGTAATAGTAGACAATATAGTGTCAAATCACTCGGGAAAGAGGTGCCATCAACAGCAGCAGTGGTAAGAGTAATAAAAATTGCAAATCACTCGGGCAAGAGGTGCCATCAGCAGCAGCAGCAGCGGTAAGAGTAATAAAAAGGGCAAATCACTCGGGCAAGAGGTGCCATCAGCAGCAGCAGCGATAAGAGTAATAAAAATGGCAAATCACTTGGGCAAGAGGTGCCATCAGCAGCAGCAGTAGTAATAGAAAGTGGCAAATCTCTCGGACAAAAGGTGACAGCAGCAGTATGAGTAATATATCGGTACATAATCACTCAGCCTTTTGGCATTAGCAGTAGGAGCCCATATCGTGGCAAAATTACAAAACCTTGAAGTTGAATTAGCATGGTGATTAAATTTGAAAAGCAGAATGACACAGGCCTTAAGTAGCTGTAGCCTGACTATACCATAGTGCCTCATAATTTAAAAGTTTGATTAACCTTATTTCTATGCTATACGTGACTTTTTAAATTCATGGTGAGCATTGAGCAATTACATTTCAAAATAATGTGGCAGGAGCATCAGGACTCCTTATAGTGGCTTAATGACACAGCATGGAAATATTTATGCCCTTAACACTACCTGCCCACTATGAGTTTCAATGGTATCAATTAATGCAAGACGTAATTAAGAATGACATGACAGACCGGGAAATGGGATATTGTGTATGGGAGACAAAAGGTGTTGCAATTGACCAGTAAAGTATGGCGCCTGCTGGGATGGTGACTAGCTTTATACCTATTAGAGACATGACAACAATTAAGTTCCTGACGTGGAACGTCAGAGGCGTAAGGGATAAAATTAAGCGAACGGCAGCCCTCACATATTTGAAAGCACAGAAAGCCAACATTATTGCCCTGACCGAGACTCATGTTACTGGTCACTTGCAGGCTGCGTTGAAGCGTCCGTGGATAGGCTGGGCGTACCACAGCACACACACCAGCTTTTCTAGAGGAGTGTCGCTGTTAATAACTAAGGCCACCCCATTTGAGTTGATAACTCTGGAGTCAGACCAGCAGGGGAAACATCTGTTTTTTAATGCATTAATTGGTGGTACTCCCATGATAAAAATTGTATGCTATATCCCACCCCCCTTCAGCATGGAGGTTGTGGTAGCAGGCCTGGCGTTCATGGACAGGCACCCGAACATTCCCGCTGTATGGATGGGGGATTTTAATATGACAATGGACCCGTATATGGATCGCCCGATTGGTGCTAGCAGGGGGGGGGGGGAGCTCATAGACAAACCAGGCTGAGCAGACTTTTGCAGGAGTTTGCTCTGATAGATGTCTGGAGGCACAGGAACCCAGAGGTTAGAGCGTATATGTGTCATTCGGCGAGTTACGCTACAATGTCGCGTATAGACTATGTATTCATGTCGAGGCCCCTGATGCCGAGGGTGGTGGGGGCGGGATTTGCTCCTCGGGCCCTCTAGGATCATTCCCCATGCTGGGCACAGATGTCCATGCTGGGGGTGGCACCTGAGAAGGTGTGGAGACTCAATCCATACTGGCTGACTGCCCTGACGGATCATGAAAGTGTATCAAGGGAATTGCAGTTCTTCTTTTCGGAGGGTCGAGACTCAGCCTGGCTTAATGGTCATTGGCATGCATTTAAACTACACGGTCGCAGAGTCCTAGACAATAGAATAAATAGGCTTAAAGCATCCTCGAGGGCTGTGGTCTCTATGTCGGAAGACACATTGCAGGACCTGGAAGGGGTGTACAACAACCAGCCATCTCTGGAAAACCTCACCAGGGTTAAGCTACAGTCCAGGGTGGTGTCACAACTACTTATAGAAAAGGCTAAACAGCGGGTGTTCTTTTGTAAGGCCAGGGTCTATGAGCATGGAGAAAAGGCAGGGAAGATGTTGGCATATCTGGCACAGCTGGAGGATAGACCTCCGGTGGTGGTCTCTTTGGTAGAGCCGGATGGCTCGGTTATCACGGACCCTCCGAGGGTAGCCAACAGATTCCAAAAATTCTATGGGGATCTATACAGGTCGCAGTGTCACAACACACCTCTAGAAATCAGGGAGTATCAGCATAGGATACAATTTCCCCGGTTGAACTCAGAACAATTCAAAATGCTAGAGGCCCCAGTAACCACGCAAGATATAGAAAATGCAGTGTCGCAGCTGGCCAAGTCTAAGGCTCCGGGATTGGATGGTCTGCCCCTGGAGTTTTATACTACTTACTCAGATATCTTAGTTCCTAGACTTAAAGACCTATTCCGCTCCATATTTGAACTGGGAGCTCTTCCCTCTTTGATGCAGGAGGCGCAGATTATAGTTCTCCCAAAGCCGGGCAAGGATCCACAATACCCAGAGTCATACAGACCTATATCTCTGTTGCCGGTGGATATTAAGATCCTGGCCAAGGTTCTGGCCTCTAGATTGAATGCGGTGGTTCTTTCATTGTCGCACCCGGATCAGACCGGGTTTATGCCGGGGAAGAATACAGCAATGAACATACGCAGGCTATTTATGAATATTCAGGCCCAATACGATAATATGGGAACAAGGGTAGTGGTGGCCCTGGATACGGCCAAAGCATTTGACTCAGTCGAGTGGCCGTATCTGTGGGAGTGCCTGAGATGTTATGGGTTTGGCCCAAATTTCATTAAATGGGTGCAGCTCCTGTATCAGACCCCCAAGGCCAGGATATTTGTTAATGGCTGGCTCTCAGATCAGATCTCCCTGGAGCGGCGCACGAGGCAGGGTTGTCCCCTGTCTCCGCTCTTGTATGCTTTGGCAGCAGAACCCTTGGCTATAGCCATACGGAGGAGCCCGGAGGTGATCGGCCTTAGAAAAGGTGACATCTGGGAAAAGATAGGACTGTATGCGGATGATACGGTCCTATACCTAGCAGACCAGGGCCCCTCACTGGCAGCGGCATTGAATATTATTGAGGAAGTGGGTCGGTTCTTAGGGTTGAAGATAAATTGGGACAAATCTAAAATCCTCCCATTAGATCAGTTCCCTCCATCAGAGATTCGCCCGGAATTACCATTGCAGAGAGTAGCGGAGGTGAAGTATCTTGGAGTTTTGGTCACCAAGAATTTGCAAGACTACGTGTCTCTTAATGTAGATCCCCTATTTGCGATTATTAAAGGAACACTAAAGGTTCGTTTTTTATCCTCTAAAATCATTGATATATTGCAGAGCATTTAGAAGTTCCTTACCTCTTCTTTTAAATTGCCCAGCAAAGTATTGAATTACATCTGTAAAAGTTCCACTTCCTGTGCCTCCTCTCATTCCTCTCCTCCTGTGTCCCAGCCGTTTCTTATGGAGGAAAGCTTCACAAGCATGACGTGCACAACGTGCTCGCCCCCCTCTCCTGCCTACAGCTCTGCGTCTGGACGTTCTGTGTCTTTCACAGCAGAGGAGACCAGCACATGCTTGGGCGTCTCTAGGACGCTGTAGCTCCGCCTCCCTCCCATTCATTGTTTTGGGAAACAAGTCACAGCCCCGCCTTCACTCCTCCCCCAGTTCTCTGACAAGTGGAAAGTGAAACTCATTTTTCCTCCCCTAGTTCTCTGGAAATTGAAACTCGATTTCTACACAGCAGGAAAACAGCAACTAAATAGAGTATTTGCTACTCAAGATAAAGTACATCTAAATAAGATCTTATAAACTAAAAATTATGCTTATAATTAAATTAAAATATAGTCAATATATTTGTATCCATTTCTTTACCATGCTTATTCAATATCATGCATTGTATGTCTTCTGTTCCCCCATGTCCAATACAAACACTCACTCCACCACCATTTTAGCCAATTTTTTACTATGCATTTTGAATGCACACCACATATACTTTTCTCCCAATTCCATCCCTCCATCCCCTGGTATGATCATCCATCCCTCACAGAGTGATGTAAGGGGGGGGCCCCTGCTGGGGACACCTGATGTAAAGGGGGGTCTCCGCTGGGATTGGCTTATGTAAAGGGGGGGCTCCGGTAGGGACACCTGATGTAAGGGGGGCTCTGCTGGGGACACGTAATGTAAGAAGAAGCTCTGCTGTGATTGTCTTATGTAAGGGGGGGGGGGGGCTTCACTGGGGACATCTGATGTAAGGGGATCTCCGCTGGGATTGGCTTATGTAAAGGGGGGGCTCCGGTAGGGACACCTGATGTAAGAAGAAGCTCTGCTGTGATTGTCTTATGTAAGGGGGGGAGTCCGCTAGGGACACCTGATGTAAGGGGGTCTCTGCTGGGATTGGCTTATGTAAAGGGGGGTCTTCCGGAAGGGAAACCTGATGTAAGGGGGGGGGCTCCGCTGGGGACACCTGATGTAAGAAGAAGCTCTGCTGTGATTGTCTTATGTAAGGGGGGGTCCGCTAGGGACACCTGATGTAAGGGGGAGCTCCGCTGGGGACACCTGATGTAAGGGGGGAGCTCTGCTGGGGACACCTGATGTAAGAAGAAGCTCTGCTGTGATTGTCTTATGTAAGGGGGGGGGTCCGCTAGGGACACCTGATGTAAGGGGGGGCTCCGCTGGGGACACCTGATGTAAGAAGAAGCTCTGCTGTGATTGTCTTATGTAAGGGGGGGAGTCCGCTAGGGACACCTGATGTAAGGGGGTCTCTGCTGGGATTGGCTTATGTAAAGGGGGGTCTTCCGGTAGGGAAACCTGATGTAAGGGGGGGGCTCCGCTGGGGACACCTGATGTAAGAAGAAGCTCTGCTGTGATTGTCTTATGTAAGGGGGGGGTCCGCTAGGGACACCTGATGTAAGGGGGAGCTCCGCTGGGGACACCTGATGTAAGGGGGGAGCTCTGCTGGGGACACCTGATGTAAGAAGAAGCTCTGCTGTGATTGTCTTATGTAAGGGGGGGAGTCCGCTAGGGACACCTGATGTAAGGGGGTCTCTGCTGGGATTGGCTTATGTAAAGGGGGGTCTTCCGGTAGGGAAACCAGATGTAAGGGGGGGGCTCCGCTGGGGACACCTGATGTAAGAAGAAGCTCTGCTGTGATTGTCTTATGTAAGGGGGGGGGTCCGCTAGGGACACCTGATGTAAGGGGGAGCTCCGCTGGGGACACCTGATGTAAGGGGGAGCTCTGCTGGGGACACCTGATGTAAGAAGAAGCTCTGCTGTGATTGTTTTATGTAGCCCCCCCTTATATAAGACAATCACAGCAGAGCTTCTTCTTACATCAGGTGTCCCCAGCGGAGCCCCCTTTACATCAGGTGTCCCCAGCGGAGCCCCCCTTACATCAGGTGTCCCCAGCGGAGCCCCCCCCTTACATAAGACAATCACAGCAGAGCTTCTTCTTACATCAGGTGTCCCCAGCGGAGCCCCCCTTACATCAGGTGTCCCCAGCGGAGCCCCCCCTTACATAATACAATCACAGCAGAGCTTCTTCTTACATCAGGTGTCCCCAGCGGAGCCCCCCTTACATCAGGTGTCCCCAGCGGAGCCCCCCCCTTACATAATACAATCACAGCAGAGCTTCTTCTTACATCAGGTGTCCCCAGCGGAGCCCCCCTTACATCAGGTGTCCCCAGCGGAGCCCCCCTTACATCAGGTGTGCCCAGCGGAGCCCCCCCTTACATAAGACAATCACAGCAGAGCTTCTTCTTACATCAGGTGTCCCCATGGGAGGCCCCTTCTTACATCAGGTGTCCCCAGAGGTGCCCCCACTTACATCAGGTGTCCCCAGCTGAGCCCCCCCTTACATCAGGTGTCCCCAGCGGAGGCCCCCCTTACATTAGGCGCCCCCAGCGGAGCCCCCCTTACATCAGGTGTCCCCAGCGGAGCCCCCCCTTTACATAAGACAATCACAGCAGAGCTTCTTCTTACATCAGGTGTCCCCATGGGAGGCCCCTTCTTACATCAGGTGTCCCCAAAGGAGACCCCCCCTAACATAAGACAATCACAGCAGAGCTTCTTCCTACATCAGGTGTCCCCAGCGGAGGCCCTTCTTACATCAGGTGTCCCCAGCAGAGCCCCCCTTACATCAGGTGTCCCCAGCAGGGGGGGCTCCGCTGGGGACACCTGATGTAAGAAGAAGCTCTGCTGTGATTGTCTTATGTAAGGGGGGGGCTCCGCTGGGGACACCTGATGTAAGGGGGGCCTCTGCTGAGGACACCTGATGTAAGAAGGGGCTCCGCTGGTATTGCTTGATGTAAGGGGGGCTCCGCTGGGGACACCTGATGTAAGAAGGGGCTCCGCTGGTATTGCCTGATGTAAGGGGGGCTCCGCTGGGGACACCTGATGTAAGGGGGGGCTTCGCTGGGATTGCCTGATGTAAGGGGGGCTCCGCTGGGGACACCTGATGTAAGGGGGGCCTCCGCTGGGTATTGCAGAGTATTGCAGTGTATTGTGTATTGCAGAGTTTTGCATCAAACGCAGCCAGTGTGCCCACCATTTGCAGCCACTTGTGCCCGTCGTACACAGCTACTTGTGCCAATCAAATGCAGCCACTTCTGCCCATCAAATGCAGTCAGGCACATCCCCCGGCTGTCACTTTACTAATTCCAAACAAACCTCCCCCCTGGGAAGAAACCCTTGTGTGGCTACACTTATCGAATGATGGCACTTCCTCCCCCGCTTCTCTGTTCCTCTCCTGCTCCTCTATCCCCCCCCCCCCATGATGCACTGGTCCCCCATGCGTCTCTGTCTCATGTCCCTCATGATGCTCTGGTTCGCCGCAGTGCTCACCTCCTCTCCCAGTCCAGCCCTGGTGTCCCCGTCCTCCGGTGGAGAGAATGTCGTCCCCCGTCCTCCGGTGGAGAGAATGTCGTCCCCCGTCCTCCGGTGGAGAGAATGGTGTCTGTCTCCGTTCAACCACCCAAGGATCAGCTCTTCCAATTTTGGCCAACACTGGGGCCCATCTCCTTCTAACAGCCAGGGGTCCACTCCTTCTCTGCCAACCACCCAGGTTCTCTCTCCTTCTCCCCCGGCCACCCAGGGGCCCTCTTCTTCACTAAATGGCCACCCATTTAGTAACGCGGTTACAGCAGAGCATTGCACGCGGTTACGCAGAGCATTGCACACGGTATTGCAGAGTATTGCACACGGTATTGCAGAGCATTGCACACGGTATTGCAGAGCATTGCACACGGTATTGCAGAGCATTGCACGCGGTTACGCACACGGTATTGCAGAGTATTGCACACGGTATTGCAGAGCATTGCACGCGGTTACGCAGAGCATTGCACGCGGTTACGCAGAGCATTGCACGTGGTTACGCAGAGCATTGCACGCGGTTACGCAGAGCATTGCACGCGGTTACGCAGAGCATTGCACACGGTTACGCACACGGTATTGCAGAGTATTGCACGCGGTTACGCAGAGCATTGCACGCGGTTACGCACACGGTATTGCAGAGTATTGCACGCGGTATTGCAGAGTATTGCACGCGGTATTGCAGAGTATTGCACACGGTTACGCAGAGCATTGCACACGGTTACGCAGAGCATTGCACACGGTTACGCACACGGTATTGCAGAGTATTGCACACGGTATTGCAGAGCATTGCACGCGGTATTGCAGAGCATTGCACGCGGTTACACAGAGCATTGCACGCGGTTACACAGAGCATTGCACGCGGTTACGCACACGGTATTGCAAAGCATTGCACGCGGTTACGCAGAGCATTGCACGCGGTTACGCAGAGCATTGCACGCGGTTACACGGAGCATTGCACGCGGTTACGCACACGGTATTGCAGAGCATTGCACGCGGTATTGCAGAGCATTGCACGCGGTTACGCAGAGCATTGCACACGGTTACGCAGAGCATTGCACACGGTTACGCAGACGGTATTGCAGAGTATTGCACACGGTATTGCAGAGCATTGCACGCGGTTACACAGAGCATTGCACGCGGTTACGCAGAGCATTGCACACGGTATTGCAGAGTATTGCAGAGTATTGCACACGGTATTGCAGAGCATTGCACGCGGTTACGCAGAGCATTGCACGCGGTTACGCAGAGCATTGCACGCGGTTACGCAGAGCATTGCACGCGGTTAAGCAGAGCATTGTACGCGGTTTCACAGAGCATTGCACGCGGTTACACAGAGCATTGCACACGGTTACACAGAGCATTGCACACGGTATTGCAGAGTATTGCAGAGTATTGCACACGGTATTGCAGAGCATTGCACGCGGTTACGCAGAGCATTGCACGCGGTTACGCAGAGCATTGCACACGGTATTGCAGAGTATTGCAGAGTATTGCACACGGTATTGCAGAGCATTGCACGCGGTTACGCAGAGCATTGCACGCGGTTACGCAGAGCATTGCACGCGGTTACGCAGAGCATTGCACGCGGTTACGCACACGGTATTGCAGAGTATTGCACACGGTTACGCAGAGCATTGCACACGGTTACGCAGAGCATTGCACACGGTTACGCACACGGTATTGCAGAGCATTGCACACGGTATTGCAGAGCATTGCACGCGGTATTGCAGAGCATTGCACGCGGTATTGCAGAGCATTGCACGCGGTATTGCAGAGCATTGCACGCGGTTACACAGAGCATTGCATGCGGTTACACAGAGCATTGCACGCGGTTACACAGAGCATTGCACACGGTATTGCAGAGTATTGCACACGGTATTGCAGAGCATTGCACACGGTTACGCAGAGCCTGGACAGCAGGGGGTTCGGAGCAGCGGGCGTGGGGGGCAATTACAGAGGATGGGGGTGCAATTACAGAGGAGGGGGGTGCAATTACAGAGGAGGGGGGGAATACAGAGGGGGTTGCAAATACAAAGAAGGGTGCAATTACAGAGGAGGGGGGTGCAATTACAGAGGAGGGGGGGGAATACAGAGGGGGTTGCAAATACAAAGAAGGGTGCAATTACAGAGGAGGAGGGTGCAATTACAGAAGAGACAGGGCAAACACAGAGGAGGGGGGGCAAACACAGAGAGGACACAGAGAGGGGGGCAAACACAGAGAGGATACAGAGAGGGGGGGGCAAACACAGAGAGGATACAGAGAGGGGGGGGGCAAACAGAGGAGTCAAAAAGGGAGAGAGAGAGGTGACAGGCAGCTGCTGGTACTGAAGTTTTTAATAAAATAGATGCTTATAAACAATGCACTCACTCTTCATGTCAGAGCTGTAGTAGGCATGTCAGTGTCTGTGAAGTCGGCTGTCCCATTCTCCCCTCCGATCCACGCTGCTCTTACCACTGAATCGCTGGAGGAAACAGAGAGCCGTGGGAAACTCATGTGAACTGTCAGCCTCTGATGATGGGCGTGGTTAAGCCTCCGGGACGCTCTGATTGGTCACAGTATCCCAGGCTGACAGCTCACTGCAGTTTCCCCCACGGCTCTGTATCCTTGGCTTCCTCCAGCGATTCAGTAAAGCAGCAGCGTGGATCGGAGGGGAGAATGGGACAGCCGACTTCACAACTGACATGCCTACTACAGCTCTAACATGGACAGTGAGTGGATTGTTTCTAAGCATCTATTTTATTAAAATCTCCTGTACCAGCAGCTGCCTGTCGCTTCTCTCTCCCTTATGTTTTAATTGCTCTGTAATTGCCTCCCCCTCCCGCTGCTCCGATCCCCCTGCTGTCCGGGTCCCCCTGTGTGCTGGGGCTCCTAAAAGGAGGCCCCATGGTACCCCCTGTCCGGGTCAAAACCATACAGGTGGCAACCCTATTAAACAGGAGGAGGCGGCAATATGTGTTGGAGGAGGGAGGAGAAATGAAAGGGTATAGGCAGAGGGGCGGGAAGGGGTGTATACTGGGGGAGGTAGGGGCGGAGTGTGGCTCTTAGTTCACGAGAACATTGCTCGTTCTCGTCCGGCGTTGTAAAACGAAAAACCGCTTCTGCGCATGCGCGAACCGCTAAGCCTAATGGGAACTGTAGTTCCCATTAGGCAGTGACGTTTACACTATGAACGCGCACTGCCAAACCAGGAAGTGAGGGGAAATCAGACACAGGACTGACGGAGGGGTACATTCAAGATGCTGTTTAACAGGTATAGCAATGTTTTAAAAAAAAATCATCACGTTTTTTATTCTTATATGCCTCAAGACTGCATTTGAAAAGGAAAAAAAATTTGACTTTACAACTTCTTTAAGTCCAGAACCCAGGCCTGGGCGAGGCTACCCCTGGGGGTAATGGGTAGAATTAACTTAGTTAAAATGATCTTATTGCCCAAAATTCTGTATATGATATGGCACGCTCCCCTGTATATTTCCCTTAAAATATTTAAACAGATGGAAGCAATACTGAATTCTTTTGTATGGGGCACGAGCAGACATAAATTGGCATGGCATGTACTTAAGAATCCCACGGCAGAGGGGGGTTGCTCCCTCCCCGATATTCAGGATTACTATGTAGCGTCACAATTATCCCATCTATATCACTATAATAAGACCGAGTCGAGGAGATATAGATCAATGGTCTGTAATAAACCGGAAAGTGCTTTTCACACTCCTTGCCAAGCGGTATTTAGGAAGGGACAGGGTGGAAGTAAGACACCGCAGTTTGAGGCAGGGATGCTGGTACATCTACAGAAGGTCTGGGACATCGCCCTTAAAAAGCAAGACCGATCGCATATTCATTCCCACACGCCACTATGGGGTAACGGAGGCTTGCCTGAGCTGATGTCGGTGCCAGATTCACAACTATGGGCCTCGTATGGAGTGCTTTACCTATCCCAGATTCTAACTGAGAGTGGTGTCAAGCCATTTTCGGAAGTGAGGGGGGAGTTCTCCCTCCCACAACAGTTCATATTCAGATATCTGCAGCTTAGGCACGCTGTCAGGAAACAGATGGCTTCAGTGGTAGTGGACCTTAGTGCTCCGCCGGTACTGGATATTATCTTTGGAGCAGACTCGACCAAACTTATATCCAACCTATATTATGTTATTAGTCAACGTAGGGTGAACGGGGTGATCCAGGCAACAAGAACCCAGTGGGAGCAGGACGTGGGGCCTATTGAGACAGAGGACTGGGGGGAAATTTTAGAGGGAGTGAAGGCCGCATCCCCCAAACTCTCGGACAGACTAACGCAACTTTATATATTACATCGGGCTTATCTGACACCTCTGAGATTGACGAAGTTTCAGCCCACGAGGAGCACATTGTGCCCCATGTGTCAACTAACGGAGGGCTCATTTTATCATTTACTGTGGCAATGCTCTGATATGCAGGCTTACTGGCTACAAGTGACACAATTCTTGCACGACAATATGGGATCTCCTGTGGGAATGGATCCAAAGCTTTGTCTATTGGGTCTACTTCCAGACGTAGAGGTTGACAAATACCAGACTATTTTTATTTATGAGTCACTGTTTGTGGCCAGGAAGGTAGTAGCCAAGGCGTGGATGCGAGCAACCGCCCCGTCACTGAGGGACTGGAAGAAGGAAGTAAATGCTGTATTGCCCTATAGGAAAATTATTTATATGCATAGGGGGTGCCCACAGAAATTTTCTAATGTTTGGGACCGGTGGCTGGAAGATGGGGAAACCTGTACTGTGTAAGTTGAGGGGAATATGTTACAGGGAAGGCTGAGAGCAGGGGATTGATATTTGAGTCGGTGAAACGGTAGGGGGGTATCTAAAGCCGGATATGACTATACTGTGTGAAGCATATATCATGTACGCATACTTGGTTTGACATGTCATTGATCATTGGTTGGCCTGAATGCTGATTGTTTCTCTTGTATAATGAGGTAAGGTGGAGCCTCTGTACTGTATAATTTGTAAGCCTTGAATACATCTCAATAAATCTGTTTTTTCTGGTAAAAAAAAAGAATGACATGACAAGGGACCATTCAGCGCCCTGAACCGACGGCGGGTGCCAGAAAGTCACCGCCGATCCAGGACTCATTCATCTTGATGAATGTGAGTCTGTCCACGGAGTCTGTGGACAGACGGGTCCTCTTGTCCGTGACCACCCCACCTGCCGCGCTGAATGTCCGCTCAGATAGTACGCTGGAGGGGGGGCAAGACAATAACCAGCGCATACTAAGCGAGCTTGCGGCAGGTGTCCAATCTGGCAACCCAGTACTCCATGGGGTCGTCGATGCTCATACTGTCAGAAGCACCGACGGACCCCATGTAGTCTGCCACCATGTGGGCCAGCCGCTGGTGGTGACTGCTGCTGCTGCTGCTGGTACTGGCTCGCTCAGATTGGAAGAACATCCTCATCTCACCCATTAGGTCCCCTGCTCGCCTGCTGCTGCTGCTGGGTGCAGCCACCTGCTGGGTGAGACGAGGGGGGACAACTGGAGGCCGGGGAGTTGTCTGCTCCAACCGGCTGATTATGCGTGCCTGCAGTTCCTCCATCCGGTGCTGCCTCCGGCTGGCTGGGAGGAACTGCTCCAGTTTTCCCTTACATCTTGGATCTAAAAGGGTGGCCATCCAAAATTCGTCCCTCTCCTTGATAGCATGAACCCGGGGGTCCCTCCTGAGGCATCTCAGCATGTGGGCAGCCATGGGGAAGAGCACAGCCCGCTGTGACTCCTCGTGGCTGCCCGGGTCCATGACGTCCGACTCTTCATAGAGAAGGCGCTGCTGCTCGCGCACAGAGATGACCAACCCCCAGACTATCGGTGCCCCCAACACCGGCTCTCCCTCCTGACCAGGCCCTGACTCCAGGACGTCACCAGTAACCTCCTCATCATCATCATCATCCTCCTCCTCCTCGTCCTGGGCCTGGTCTTGGTGGGGCAGTGTTGCCTCCTGCTCCACCAAAGCACTCTCCCCAGCTTCGAGCAGGCGATCTAGTGCCCTGTCCAGCAGGAACACTATAGGGAGCACGTCGTTGAGGCCAACATGCTCCCTGCTCACCATCTTGGTCGCCTGCTCGAAAGGGGCCAACACATGGCAGACCTGGTGTATCTGCCCCCACTCCGCACTAGTGAAGTACGGGAGTGTTTGTGATGGCCCGCCACTGCTTTGATCCAGCAGGTATTCCTTCACCGCCCTTCGCTGCTCCCACAACCTCTCCAGCATGTGGAGGGTGGAGTTCCACCGCGTCACACTGTCCACAATCAGCCTGTGAAGGGGCAGGCTCTTGTCCTGCTGCAAATTGGACAGGGACACGGTAGCGGTTGGGGAGCGCCTGAAGTGGCTGGCAATCCTACGCACCCTTAGCACAATGTCACTCAACCCAGGATAGGTGCGCAGGAACTTCTGCACCACAAGGTTGAGGACATGTGCCAGACAGGGCACGTGGGTCAGACTGCCAGCCTGGAGTAGGTTGCTGCCGTTGTCACAGACAACCATACCTGCCTGGAGCCTTCGGGGTGTCAGCCACTTCTGGACCTGAGCCTGAAGTGCGGTCAGCACTTCTTTGCCAGAGTGTCTCCGGTCCCCTAAACTAACAAGCTGGAGCACGGCCTGACAGCGCACGTGCCCCACACTTGAGTAGCTACGGGGGCGCTTGCTGGGAGGCTCAGCAGCTGTGGAGACAGTGGCTTGACGGAGACCAGCAGTTCTCCCCTGGACACCCCGGGGCGGCACCACAAAATCTGATGCCGCCGATCCCTCCCCGGCGCCTCGGAGGGAAACCCAATGGGCCGTGAAACTGATGTACCGGCCCTGCCCATGCCTGCTGGTCCAGCCATCCATTGTGAGATGCACCCTGTCGCTGACAGCGTGATCCAGCGACAGGGTTACATTCTGCACAATGTGCTGGTGTAGGGCAGGGATACCAGTCCTGGCAAATAAATGGCGGCTGGGGACACGCCATTGGGGTTGGGCCTGCTCCAACATCTGCCTGAAGGGGTTGCAATCAACGATGTTGAAGGGCAGCAGATGTTGGGCAATAACCCTTGCCAGGAGCCCATTGAGGGAACGCACACGTCGGTCTCCAGGGGGGAAGGGAGTGATGCGTTCAAAGGCGTCGGAAAGCGACGCCTGGCGCCGGACGGCAGTGCAGGACACAGACGAGGAGGGTGCTGTGGAAGTAGAGGTCTGGCTGCCGGTACCAGTACCTCTACTAGAGGGAGCGGGGGGGCATGACCTGCTGGGAACAGATGAAGCTGTGGCAGGGGCTGCTGTACCCTGCTCACTTGTGGTGGTGGCGCTGCTACCACCACCATGCTTCATCTGGTCATACTCCCGCCAGTGATTAATTCTCAGGTGCTGGTTCAGGGCTGTGGTACCCACCGAGCCAAGCACTTCCCTCTCTTCACCCTGGCACGACAGATCTGGCAGATGGCCACGATATGGTTATCTGGTACCAGGGTGAAGTAGGCCCAGACAGGTGACTTCAGCGCCGCCCTCCTGTCAGATGGGGTGACGCTGACTTGCACCTGCTGGGACTCGGTGCGCACAGGTAGAGCTGCCTGCTGCTGCTGCTGCTGTTGCTGACACCTCCTGCTGCCATCACCAGTGGAGACCCTGAGGCTGGTCTCCCTGGTGACCTGGCGCACCGTTTCCCCAGGGTGCCTACCTTCCTCATCGTCACTGCTACTGTAAACCGACAAGTTATGTGGCACCCATGTTGGGTCACCCTCCTCTTCGCCCCCAGATATGTCAGACCCAGGGCTGAAATGTGGTGGTCTGCGGGAAACAGCTGACATGGAGCCGCTAGCCTGGCTCCGCTGTCCCCTCACCGACGCCTGGGTCTGACTAGGTGCGGGTGTTTACTGCACAAAAACACCAGCACCACTTGGAAGGGATGTCTCTGGGATTCTGACAGCAGGTAACCCATCCTCCTCCTCCATCAACCCTTCAAAAAGGTCCTGACCATCAGGACAGAACTGCATGTCTGCCTGATGCAGGGCCTCCCCCAAGATATCCCTCTCACTGTCGCTGTCAAACAGTAAGAGGCTGGACCCTTGGGGGTTGTGGGTGGGTCCTAAAGGCACCGGTGTACTGGTGGTGCTACTAGGAGTCGGGACTGACGACTCAGTGGCACTGCTGTGCCCCATATACTCCACCACTAGTGGAGCCTGAGAAGGCAATATCGGGCGGCTGCCCGAGGGAAAAAAATCCCGGATGAGGCGGACTCCCCTTCCACCTGATCCACTACCACTAGTAGGGGCGCGAGAGGTACCCCGTGCTGGCAGCGACCCAGCACTGGGAGTAACTCCCTTACCCCTGCTGCCATGGCCACGGCCACGTATGCTGCTCATACTTGCTGATGTGGGGGGGGTAAACTTTATTGGGGGGGGGGAGGGGAGGAATGTGACAAAGGAGTGTTTGTTTTTTTTGCAAGACAGGCACGCAGACAAAGACGCAGACAAAGACAAAGACGTACTAGACAGCTACTAAACTAGAATAATGCCGTGTACACACGGTCGTTTTTTGCGATGAAAAAAAACAAAGTTTTTTAAAACGTCATTTAAATTGATCGTGTGTGGGCAAAACGTAGTTTTTTGTCTTAAAAAAAACGACCAAAAAAAAATTCCAACATGCTTGAATTTTTTGTGTCGTTTTTCAAAACGTCGTTTTTTGTTTCACAAAAAGTCACCGTGTGTAGCAAAAACGTTGTTTGAAACGACGTTTTTCAACTCGCACATGCCCAGAAGCTAGTTATGAAGCGAGCTTCAATGGAAAAGTGTGGTGAACGTAACCTCGTTTTTTGTGAAAAAAACGATGGTGTGTATGCAACATCGTCTTTGAAAGTGACGTTTCAAAAACGTTGTTTTTTACTTCACAAAAAACGTCGTTTTTTTTCATCGCAAAAAACGGCCGTGTGTACGCGGCATAAAACTACTACACCTACAAGTTTTTTTTTTTTTTGTTTTTTTTTACACTGAGGGACTCAGACAAGGACGAGGACTACAAATACTAAAATAAAATGCACTAAACAATAAATCTGCTTACACAAACTTATATGACTAAACTAAAACTAAATTATTTTTTGTTTTTTTTTTTGTTTTTTTTACACTGACTGACAAGGACAAAGAAGAGGAATAGAAATACTAATCTAATATGCAACACTAACTATGCTTACAAAAAATTATATGACTAAACTAAAGCTAATTTTTTTTTTTTTGGGGGGGGGGGGGGGTTATACACAAAAAACAGACACTAAACACACACTAAACTAAGCTAGCTTAAAGAAATGTACAATTACACTAAATTAGTACACAGAAGTCTATCTAACACTAACACTAAGCTACACTAATCTGGAAAACAACAACACAAATATGAGCTTTTAAAAAAGCTGTTTGGTCTTTTGCTTTGAAAAAAGCAGTTTAGAAGTTAGAACTAGAAGCAGCCAGGAACCACAGAACTGCAAGCACTTTAGGAAGCACAATACTGATGCTCTAAGCTGTAAGATGGCACAGAAACACTCCACTCTCTATCCTCCTTGTGAATCTGCACTGAAATACTGCTGGGAGTGAACTTATATAATGCTCGTGCAGGCAGGTTCCTATTGGTTGCTATGGAGGTTGCTAACCTCTGACAACTGTGGTAGGAGAACTCTGATTGGCTCTGATGCAAAAGAAGGGCGGAGAAAATAATCGCGCAATATTCCTTTTGCCGAATATTCGCATTGCGAATATTCGGCAGCATAAATGTATCGCATCAGCGAATCATCCCAGCAATGCTTTTAGACGTCGATGGAGATCACTAGGATGTGATCTGTTTTAAAAATGAATTAGGAAAAATTCAAATAATCGCTATCGTGAATATTAACCGCGATATTCACCGCATTGCCATTATTCGGCAGCATAAAAGGATCGCATCAGCTACTCGGCCCAGTGTCTCTAATCATCCCAGCAATGCTTTTAGACGTCGATGGAGATCACTAGGATGTGATCTGTTTTAAAAATAAATTTGGAAAAATACGAATATTCGATATCGCGAATATTCACTGCGAAATTCGATTTATTCGCGAATACTCGAATATGCAATATTCGTATCGAATATTCGAAATGTGAATATTCGTGAGCAACACTATGGGCGACCCTGCCCCCCTCTGATATAACGCAGGTTTCCCGTTGCATCAGAGGGGAGCGGGGTCACCCACACGTCACTAGGAAAGCCTGGGTTTCCCCTTGCGTCAGAGGGGGACGGGGTCACGTGATGGGTGGCCCTGCCCTCAGCTACATAAGAGCTGTCACTGGCTCCCGCCACATAATTCCTGCCACATAATTCCCCCCCCCTCTTTTCCTTCCTGCGGCCTGCCAGGTTGTGTGCTCAGACAATTTTTTTTTTATTTGGGGTGGAGTTCCCCTAATATACATACCAGACCTGAAGGGCCTGGTTATTGTTTTTGGAGGGACCCCCACACGTTTTTTGTTTTTTTTTAATCAATGACTTTTAATGCCTTTTCCCTGTATTGCCGGGAGCCGACAATTAATTATAGGAGCGAGTGGTTTTAAATTACTTTTTTTCCTTCAGAAATTACATTTTGTGCAGGGCTCGGAAAACAAGCGCTGCTTTACAGGCATACAATACACACCCCCTAGGTACGAAATGTAAAGGAATATTTCACTTTTATTGTTTCACTTTAAGCATTATTAAAATCACTGCTCCTGAAAAAACAGCAGTTTTTAAAACTTATTTTTGCATTGATACATGTCCCCTGGGACAGGACCCAGGTCCCCAAACAATTTTTATGATAATAACTTGCATATAAGCCTTTAAAATTAGCACTTTAGATTTCTCCCATAGACTTTTACAGGGTGTTCCGCTGCTTTTTGAATTTGCTGCGAACACCCCAAAGTGTTTGCTATTCGGGCGAACAGGCAATGTTCGAGTCGAACATGAGTTTTACTCCAAATTGAAGCTCATCCCTAATTGAGAGCATGGGTCCTTGTTCTGCAGTATGCTAGCAGGGTACAGGATTTTCCACTAATGCTGTGGATGCTTTCTAAAGAAAATTAAGTCTTTGCACACCTTTCTGTTTTTATGCACCTGGAATGCATTTTACTGATGTAGTGTATCTGAATTTTGCAAAAGCATTCCATACAGTTCCCCACAAACGCTTACTCTACAAGCTGAGGTCTGCAGGCATGGACCATTAGGTTTGTTCTTGGACATAAAACTGGTTACAGGTACGTAACCAAAAGGTGGTGACAAATAACCTGTACTCAGACTGGTCTGGAATGGTAAGTGGGGTACCCCAGGACTCTGTCCTGGGACCAATTCTGTTTAATTTATTCATAAATGATATAGGAGTTGGGATAAATAGTTTGATCTCCGGATCCTGTACATACACCAGATTATGACCGTGACGGGGCTTAAAACATTCCAAATGCTGAAGGATGAATTCCCCTCCCCCCAATTGCCTTCTTTTTACATACTTACAACTCCGGCACGCCGTACAAACCCAGTTTACTGGCTCCAACCCTTCTCTTGTGATTCCCTCCATAGTAGACATAGTCACAGATACTGCACCAGCCAAACTGATCTCCACCTTATACTCCGCCACCCGTCTCCCTAGTACAACAGCTTTGGCCTATGCTGCCAAGACTAGGTGGGAGGTGGACATTGGACTAGTTGAATATGAGGATTGGGATGAAATTTTGGAGGGAGTAAAAAGTCTCCCCCAAACTGTCAGACCGTCTCACACAGTTGTACATTATACACAAGACATACCTGACCCCTCGGAGGGTAGCACGTTTTAAACCCATGTATAATCCAGGGTGCTGCCTCTGCGACCACTCCCCAGCCTAATTTTACCATCTTATATGGTCCTGCCCAGTTATCCAAGCGTACTGGATGCAAGTGATACGGTTCCTGCACGATGAGATGGGCTCTACTGACACTCTAGACCCAAAGATGTGCCTGCTTGGTCTGCTGCCGGAATTAGACACTAACAAACATCTGCGTACCTTTCTACACGAGACGCTCTTCTTGGCGAGAAAGGTGGTGGCCCGTGTTTGGATGCAGGCTCTACCCCCCACAATTCAGTGCTGGAAAAAAGAGGTCAATGACGCCCTTCCATATAAGAAACTGATTTATGTCCATAGAGGGTGTCCGCTTAAGTATGAGAAGGTCGGGGGCAGATGGCTGACGGACGGTGAAACGTGTGTGTGATGTGTTTTTCCCCTTACCTCCCCCTCCTTGTCCCTCTTTGTAACCCCCTTGTCTCTTAGTGTGTGTTGACTCCCCCCCCCCCCCCCCTCTGGGATTGTATTTTTGTGTCACTCAGAAAACCCAATGTGTTTATGTATGTATTGCCTTCCTTTTGATAACAATGGTTTATATTGATTCATGTACCGTGTATATACTTTTCAATAAAATCGTTTTTTCCAATTAAAAAAAAATAGTTTGACCTCCAGTTTTGCGTATGACACAAAAATAAGTAGGGCAATAACTTCACATCAGGATATAGAAATTTTACAGAAAGACCTGAACAAAATAATAGCGTGGGAAACTACATGGCAATGAGGTGTAATGTGGAGAAATTTAAGGTAATGCACTTGGGGGCTAAAAACATAAATGAAAACTACTCACTAGGGGAAGAACATCTGGGGGAACCAAGGATAGAGAAAGATGGGAGGGCGTGGCCTGGCTGTGCAGGAAGATGGATGCTTAAGCTCGGTGCTCCAGCCACCCCAGGACGGATTAACTCCATAAGCAGAGGTTTCCTGTCGGTTTTTGTCCTGAAGAGACCATGGGCACTTCGTCGAGGCAATCCTCGACCTCCCGCTCCCGTTCGCCGCGGGAAAATACCGGACCTCAGGGCCACAACATCCCCAAGATGTTCCGCACCTCACGGGGAAAAATGGCGCCCTCCCGCCAATCTGCCTCGCAGGGCTCAGTACTGCTTCCTCCCGCGACACCCCCTGATGCCGTTTTGCTGGCACCGCTAGCTACCTCCCTGCCCCCGATGTTGTCCGGGCAGGGGATACAGAGTTCGTCCCCGCTACCCCAGCTGACTATCCTGGACCTCAGGGCTATTGCGGCGGACATTAAGGACACCCTCTCGACGGCCCTAACGGCGGCCGTTGCGGAACTCCGGATCGACATCAGGGCCCTATCTGACAGGGTCGCAACGACTGAACGGGCGGTGGAAGAACATGACCAGGTCCTCCATCACTCCACTAGAAGGATAGACGATCACACCCTTCAGCTGAGGGAGGACACCTGGAAGACCTGGACAACAGGGGGCGCTGCCATAACCTGAGGGTGCGGGGACTCCCATAAACCATCGAAGGTGAGGGTGTAAAACAGGAGGTCACTGCGATCTTCAACTGAATTCTGGGCAGACCCCCCCAGTCCAGGATCGAAATGGAGAGAATTCATCGGGCCCTCTGCCCTAGGGGTAGGGACACTGACCCCCCCAGAGACGTGGTTTGCTGTCTAGTAGACTTCGGCCTAAAGGAGGAAATCCTGCAGCGCGCTCGGGGGCAGAGACTTTCACATGGCAATGCTCAATTGCAAATCTACCAGGACCTCTCGGGGATCACTTTGCAACACCGCCGAGACCTCAGGCCCTTACTGGAAGTGCTTAGGGAGCGGGATATCAAGTATAAGTGGAAGTTCCCTTTCTGCCTGGCAGCCTCCCATCAAGGTCGTAATGCTGCCCTGAGAGTCCCGGAGGATTTGTCTCGGTTCTGTGACACCCTGGGCATACCGCTAGTTAAGGTACCTGACTGGTATGCCCCATACCGAAGTTCGGTAGGCAGGTGGGACAAGCCGCGTGAGGTGCCGATGGAGACCCAGGCTACTAGGCACCGTAGGAGAAGGTCCCCGTCTCAGACCAGGAACCTCCTGGGCTCTCATCCTAACAGAGATGAACGGGGCCCAGCGACCCCACCCGGGGCCAGGCGAACTACAAGGAATACTTAAGCGTTTTTGATCCAGGTACTTATGCTGCACCAATCTTTATTTTGAACCCCCTGTTGTCCCCGGTTTGTGTTTCTGGTTATTGACTATCTGACCCCCGCACAACTGCCTTGCTGATCGGGTCTTTCGAGATGTACGTCAGATGTTTACAGCAAGCCACTTCTATCCTGGCCGCCTGTCACTTTGCGCTCAGCAAGATACTACAACTCCCAGAATGCTCCACACGGCCGGACTGTTACGGAAGCCGGCTTGTCGCCTCTCTCCCTTACGCGTAATAGAGACACCTCGTCAGCCACTCCCGATTGGCTGTGTCAAGCCGATGGACCCTCGCTCCGGATTGGTCCCGCCTCCCCTGCATGTTTCCGGTGGAACACGATTGGACACACGCCTTTACGTGACAGAATCCGGATGATTCCTGGCCGTGCTCCTGTTTGTCATCCTGGAAGTCCAGCGCCAGAGTTTTGGTCATGTTCAGCTCGTGCGGACCTCTCACCCTGCCTCGGAAGACTGAGGTGCCCTTCTCCTCCCATCCCCCGCACGGTCGGGCAGCGATGCTGTTCGTATATCTCTGCACCTGCACCCAGTCATGGGACATAATCGCCGGTTGCCCACAGCACCCGAGGATCCTTCACTGTTAAAGATAGGGCAAGTGATGTTAGGCTCAGTTAACGGAGGCTGTGAGACTCACGGTTCCACGGGGGTCCGTTCCCCCACTACCCCTCCCACAACTGCGGCTCTTTTCCTGTACGGATCACCTCTTTGGAATGCAAGCCGCACTTAGACACTAGAGGAGTCACCGACCGCTGCCCACGGGTGGGTCCCCCACCATCCTACTGGCTTCATATATTTCGGTGACAGACTTGACTGAACTGGGGGTAAGCGCGCCTGCTGAGCAGGACAAGTCACGACTGAGGTCTCTGCAGTAATGTGAATTCGTTATGGGGTGCATCCCCCCCACCCTCCACCCTAAGGTCTTCTTCCTCCGGTGGGTTGGGGGGTCTCGGAGGGTGGGCTCTCCCTCCCTCCCCCCGCCCGCCCGGTTATGGTTAACTGAATATTATGCGATATGGGGTCCCATGGTGGGTGGGTGGCGGTGGCCCGGGGTGTACCCCATCCCAAGGTATGCGTAATCACAACCTAGACTATACCGGGGAGACATATATATGTCGTTTATTTCCGCCCTTCTCCTACCTGGTGGTAGGAGGGGATTTCAACGTCTCACTCGCGCCGTCCCTCGACACGTCCGTCGGCTCGTCCTGCTTGCCATACAGGGCCTTGCATGCTATAAAATCACAGTTGGCCACGCTGACCTTACATGACGCATGGCGTACATTACACCCGAACGTGAAAGATTTCACATACTTCTCCTCCCTACACCAGAAATACACCAGGATAGATCACCTCTTTCTTGCTCAGTCTGACCTCACTTCCCTAGTAGACGCTACAATTGAACCGATGCTTCTATCGTACCATCATCCGATCACCATGACCATACGGCTCCCATCGCAACATGCTAAATCAATGGTTTGGCGGTTGGATGATTCCATCCTCCTTGACGCAGAACTTTCAAATTCGGTATCGGGAGTTTTGACAAACTATTTCAACGAAAATGGGGGGGGTGAAGCATCCCCTACCTTGGTGTGGACGGCCCACAAATGTGTAGTCAGAGGAGAATTCATCTCCTTGATGGCCAAACGTCATAGGCTAAGAAAGGTGCGGGTAACAGAACTATCCAACAGGGTTAAGGCACTAGAGCGCGCCCACAAACGCTCGTTGGCTAATCAGACCCATGCTGACCTACTGACAGCGCGCCAAGAGCTACCAGAAGAACTCCAAAAAGCATTAAAACGCAGATACACTCTCACTAACAAGCTCTTCTATGAATTCGGCAATAAGTCAGGGAAATTGTTAGCCGCCGCCCTCCAGAAAAAGAAGTCGGTTCATACTATTCATAATATTACCACCCCTTCGAGAACGTCACTCGCGTCCTCTAGAGACATTGCGAAACAGTTCGTTCGTTATTTTTCTAACCTTTATAATCTCCCCACGCCCGAGGTGACGCCTTCCATGCCAGATAGGACCACTCTCATCCAAGACTTCCTACGTGACTACGGTCTCCCGCAATCGCCCCTCGGGGACTTATCCCATCTGGACTTGCCCATTTCGTCGCAAGAGGTGCTCTCAGCCCTAAAACAGCTCAAACCGGGGAAAAGCCTGGGTCCAGATGGCCTGACGGCCAGCTATTACAAAGCGTACTCAAATATTTTGGTCCCTCATTTTCTAGCGACTTACAATGAGATCATGACCCCCACCCCACACAGGAAGGACCTGTTGGAAGCTCACATCTCTCTGATACCCAAACCCGGGAAAGATGCCACGTTAGTCTCCAACTACCGCCCAATTTCGCTGTTGAATGTGGACGTAAAGCTGTACGTCAAAATCCTAGCTAATCGATTATTACCACTCCTCCCTTGCATCATCTCCTCGGATCAGGTTGGTTTTGTCCCTGGGCGAGAAGCCAGGGACAACACCACCAAGGCCCTAAACATCCACCATTGGCTGACCTCTTCTCTTAACAAAGGTTTCTTTCTCTCCTTGGACGCTGAGAAGGCGTTTGATAGAGTGGCCTGGGACTATATGTCCGCGGCTCTTTGCGTGCTGGGACTCCCGTCACGCTTCACCCAGATGATCATGGCTTTGTACTCGGTCCCCACGGCGAGAATCAACGGCCACCTATCAGACGGCTTCTCTATTGCGAACGGCACCCGGCAGGGATGCTCACTATCGCCTCTTGTCTTCATTATTACATTAGAACCGTTTCTCCGCAAACTCAGAGATAACCCCAATATCCAAGGCATTACTGTCCCTGGTAAGCAATGCAAAGTGACTGCATACGCGGACGACATACTCTTATTTCTTTCCAACCCTGTCGTCACGATCCCAAACCTGCTTCAGGAATTCCGCCTATTCAATAATATCTCTAATTTTAAAATTAACTTTGACAAATCGTCTGTGCTTAATGTCTCCCTTCTAGATGCAGAGGTCTCCCAGTGCAAGAACAACTTCCCCTTCCGATGGGAGGTGAACAGCATCCAATATCTAGGAATTAAAATTACAGCCAATCTGAATGATCTTTATAAGGCTAACTTTTTACCAATCTTACACACGATTAGAGAGGATCTACTCCGATGGCGTCAGGGTCAGTTCTCCTGGTTTGGCAGAGCGGCCATACTTAAAATGAATTTGCTTCCCCGTATTTTATACCTTTTACAAGCAATCCCTATTAGACTGCCGCCAGCCTTTTTTACCTCCATCAAGGGGATTTGCAGGACCTTCTTATGGGCCGGCCGGTCCCCTAGATTGAGCTGGGACAAACTCACACTTCCCAAACAAAAGGGAGGCCTGGGCATTCCAGACGTGGCCCTATACCACAAGGCATGTCTACTTGTGAGACTAGTTGATTGGCACCTTCACACAGACAATAAGGCGTGGGTTGGCATAGAAAATGCTTTCCTTAACTTCCCGATTGCCAACCTCCCCTGGATCAGTACCCTTGCGACCCCTACAGCATGCACGGCATACCCCATGATAGGCCCCACCCTACAGACCTTTAGGTCACTGTACCGATCCCACGGGACGACTCCCTCACCAGGCCCCATGACACCGCTACTACACAACCCTGACTTTCCGGCAGGCATTAGGCCGACTGATAATGCGACTAACCCACAATCCCCGCAGATACGGGCACACCTCTTCTTCCGGAACGCAACTCTGTACACCCACTCTGAGATGGTCGCCGCGTTTCCGCAACTTTCATTACCCTTCTTTAAATTTCTACAAATCAGGCACTTTCTTCACACCGCCCCCACACCCTCGGCCTGGTATAGGCCCTTTACCCCCCTAGAACAACTTTGCAACATGCAGTGCCCCCAACGGCACTTAGTTTCCTCGATTTACGCCATGCTGACATCGCATGCACAACCCCGCACGAATGCTCAGAGATACTGGGATGCTGACCTAGAGGGGGGGTTATCGGATGCTGACTGGGAAAGGGTGTGGGAACGTGCACACAAAGGGTCCGTCAACGTTTCTGCGCAAGCGAACAGATATAAGCTTTGTACCCGATGGTATCGGACCCCCGATAAACTACACAGGATCTACCCAGCCGTTCCCCCAGATTGCTGGAGATGTGGCTCAGCCACAGGCACACTCCTCCACATATGGTGGGAGTGCTCCCGCTTGCAACCGTTTTGGAGAGAGATACATGATCGCATAGTCAATATCACGACACTAGCAGTGGAATTCACCCCGGCCCAATACTTATTGCACCACACCCCCTGTCGAGATCCCAATACCACAAATCTCTCGCCATGCACCTCATAAATGCGGCCACTCAATGCATTCCATTAAGTTGGAAAACCATTTTACCCCCAATACTCGAGGACTGGCACGCTAGAGTGTGCAAGATAGAAGAAATGGAACAACTTATACACCAGGCACATGACACGCACGACAGATTTTATCAAACATGGGCTTGTTGGATCCACTACAGGGACACTTTGGGGAGGAATGTTCCCCCTGCCAATGCACCACCACACGATGGTCCATGTTAAGCGACCCTCTTTTTGATATACCATGACCTCAGGTAGTGTTACAGGTCTCAGTGTCCCTCCATCTCGTACGGGTTGGACCTCCCGCACCCACTAGAGGTTTCGTTAGTCTTAATGAAGGAGCCCTGCATATAACCCCTTGTCGTCAATCTTCATGGGCCTCCTCCCCCGCACACAGATAGATCCCGATTGGGGTGGGGGGGTTGGAGGTCAAATCATAGGAACTCCAGCAGGTTTTCATTTCTCCACCTCTCCTAGTGGTATTGGATATAGGGCCCTACCCTTATTGCTTGCAGTCACACTCCTACTATTCCCCTTAAGGGGCCACAGACGTTATGTTTTATGGATTGAGTTTTGGAAGTAATGCTAATTACTGTGATACTGAAGTTCCTTTGTTCTGCATAACGTACCTGTTCGCCTGTTCCCAACTGTAATTCCTATTTTGTACCATCTTTTGTATACACTATATGCATTTCTGTATGTTGTCTTGAAACATCTCAATAAAAATTGTTTGGAAAAAAAAAAAAAAAAAGAAAGAAAGATCTGGGGGTCCTAGATTAACTTATTCTCGCTGGAGATAGTGATTTACAAATACCTCACTGGTGAAAAAAACTATTCTGTCTCCAAGAGTGTAAGAGGACACATGGCCACACATTGAGATTGGAGAAAAAACTGTTTAACCTTAAACTTTGCAGGGGGTTTTTCACTGTCAGGGCGATAAGGATGTGGAACTCTGGAACTCTCTTCTACAATTGGTGGTTTTAGCAAGGACTATTGATATTTTTAAAAGACTATTGGACGTGCATCTTAAAGAACACAACATACAGGAATATGGGAAATAATTTCCGACATACACATGTGAACTTGCACAGGTTGAGCTGGATGGACTATTGTCTTTATTCAACCTTACCTACTATGAAACTACAGTATGTAACTAAAAGTGCAATTAGGGTCCCAAATTGCAAAGAAAAAGAAAAGATTATTTTACTGCTGATCTTCTCAACAAAAAAATGCTGGGCTGACTGCATAGAGTCCCTCCTATGAAATGAACCTCTTACTTTGTCCAGTATGAGCAATGTATAGATACATTTTCGATTATACCTGTATATATTTTATATATTCAGGGGAGAGTAAGTCACTGCCCAGGGATATTACTTTTAACCAAATCAGATTTAGCTTACAAATTTAGGTACTATTGTCAGAATTACAATGTCTGTATCTTTCCAGGCTTCTGATCATAGTGTGCAGTCAGTGCCATAACAACCGAAAAACAAACAAGGTGCCTCTAAGTGCAGAAGTATAAATCTTTTAATATCCCCTAAAGGGGTTAAAAACACTTACAAGATGGTGGATGAAGCAGGCATGTAGCAGGTAAGTGTGTCCAGAAGATGTTCGAGTGGCAGGGCAGTCCTAGTCTGATGATAAAGCTTCCAGGGAAGTCCACAAGATAACAGCCAACTTGTGCTGTGAGTGTTTAGGGAACACAATGGTGCTGGAGCCTGGGGATGATGTCAGAGGAAGCGAGACAAAAACCAGCATGGAACACAAACAGGAAGAGGACAGGAAGTGTGTCATAGGGGCGGGACGCGTTTAGGAACAGCTTATTGGTTCCTTTTTCAGCCAGTGACCTGGCGTAACAACCGGGGGGCGCTAGTGTGTCTGCCCCGAGTGCTGAGCTCATTCTCCACTCACTGCCATCACATTTCGAGGAGCGCTTGCCAGCCAGCTGCTGCTCTGATGTCACGCCCCCAAACCGCGCCCTCTAAGGATCCTCCCACGTGCACACCAGAGCTTCACAGCTGGACACCGTGGCCGCGCGTTACTTTTTTTTAAGTAAAGTTCATGCTCGCAGTCATACATAACACAAGGCAAGTGCTGAGGCGGCGGAGCCGATAGTAGGGAGGAGAAGGCTCTGATGGCAGCTGCGGCAGGCACAGGGAATCCCCATGGCTGGCTTGGTGTCTCTGGGGCTGGAGAGAGCTATATGCTGCACAATACTGTGCATAGCCTGCAAGCTCGCACCTCTCACTATACACTCTAATAAACGTCTCCGCTCTCTGGATTACACTGCTGCCGAATGACAACGACAACTCTCTCATCAGGGATACGTTATTGAGGTATGTCTGCTGGCAGGACAGGTGAGGGCTAAAGGGATCCAACCAGAGTGGATGTTTATATAGGGGGGGGACGGAAAAAAATTCTGCCCCGAGCGCCCATAACTCTGGTTACGCCATTGTGTGCAGTTACTGAATGATGTTGACATGGCTAGGAATTATGAAGCAGGTATATCCACATGAGAGGGAAACTCATCTGACGGATGCTGGACTCCATTTCTCTCACTTTGGTAAGCTTATTTTTTTTTTATCTGTTCACACCGGCACAAAAAAATCTGAAATGATAAGAAGGCAGAACTGGGAGAAGCAGAGCTCAGACCAGCTGAGATACTGCCAGGAGGCAGTGTATGCTAGAATGAGAGGGTCTGACAAGTTATACAAGTTATACGTGAGATGAACAAGAGAAGCACATCACCTGCTGTTTGCTTTGGGGTATACTACATTAAAATGCATAGAATGCCTGAAAAATGCCCTGACTTTATAGTCAATATTTGAGCTAATATATAAAGAAGTTTACAGTGATGCTCCAGTTTGCTCAAACACCAAATATAAGAGAAATAAATCTTTCTACACACAATACTGCAATCAATGAATATTTTATTGTGTGCATAGCATCAGTGCCAAAAGTCCACCACCTTTATCAGGATACAAACTGAGCTCATCTATTTGTGCGATAATGAGTGTTTCTGATGGTAAGAAATGCTCATTATCACCCCCAGGGAAGCTCTATGGTCCGATTCTCACTCAGTTCTCACAGATGATGTTTGAATGAGGCTGTAAATAACTAAAATAGAGGTTCACATCCTTTTTACCTCATATACCACATGTGCTTGATCAAAGTAATGGTAAGCTTTTATTTTTTTAAAGTGAACCTGTCAGGAGCATTAAAGGACTGCATTAACACCACCACCACTCCTGGCAGGAACTTCCTATTTGAATTTAAGCAGTACCTGCTGTCCATACTGTAATTCGTGATTTTTTTTTTTTCTTAGTGACCCTGTCAGTAGGGTCTCACTTCCAGTGTTGCTAACCTACCAGATTGAAATTAAGTGGCACGACACCCAAAATGTACTGGTGCAGCCAGGTTTTTACTGACATTTTAGTGCAAATGTCAGTATGTAGGAGCCTGCATTCACGATATATGGTCTCCTACAGTACACAGAACATGGAAGTGCAATTATTTTAGTAAATATAAACTGCTAAATACATTTTTATTATCAGCAGTATATAGCAGTCTTGTGACTTCTATGAGCGTCTGGTTAAAGCTTGTAGGAAGAGTTTTCATTCTTATCACATTCTACTTTGGAATCATTTTTCTGCGTTGTTTCAAAATATGCAACCTGTAGAATTTTTTAAATGTCGCCAACATCATTGGGGCCTTGGGGTGGCGTTGCTGCTCCCAAGTCCCGTGTGGTGGACTTGGGCTAAATCAATGTGAGGTGGATGTGGTGTGTGTGATCTAGGGACCACAGTGGTGTGCATGCGTGCATTGTCCGTGTGCCATGATGAATGTGCGTGTTTAACGTGCAAAGATATGTTCCACGAGGCAACTCCTGACTGCTATTCCTTCAGCAGACGGGGTAGCCTTGGACGGGGGGACTGTGTGGTTCGGGGGGTCAGGTCATCACATATGTCAATCTCCAGGCCCTTTCTCATGGCGTAGTTGCGCAGCAGGCAAAATGCACCGATGATCTGGCACACAAAGTTTGGGGAATACAACAGGGCCCCCCCGGACTTATCCAGGCATCGGAAAACGGGACTTCAGGATGCCAAATGTGAGCTCCACCACTGCACGGGTGCGTATGTGTGCCGCATTGTATCTTCTCTCTCCTCTGGTTTGGGGATTCCGGTATGGAGTCAGGAGATGGGGCCCAGTGCATATGCCGAATCACCTGGAAGGGAAAAGATAGGAGGATGTTAGTTGTGCATGTGCCCCTCGTGATGTCTGCATCATGGGGGCAGACAGTCATGCCTGACACCCATGTCACTCACCAACCAGCCAGCTGTCCCTGTACACGTTCTGTTCGAATTCTGTTGGGATGTTGCTTTGACGGTATATGTAGCTGTCGTGGCTGGCCCCCGGGTGTTTGGCACGAACTTGCCATATGAGGCATTGGGCATCGGCTATCACATGTACGTTGATGGAATGCCATGCCAATGCTTACAATTGCGGTATATGTGCTCTGTGGCACGGGGGGGCTGATGATGTGGTGGGACATGAGTGTGAGGATTGCGGTGACAACCTGGTGCACACATCTGCTCATGGTGGATTGTGACATCCCAGACAAGACTCCACTTGTACGTTGGGAAAGATCCACTGGCAAGGAAATGGAGTGGTTGCCAGTACCTTGACCAGTGGCTGCACTGCATGTGAGCATCCCGTCTGGCTGGTGATTTCATCATGCAGGGCTGTGGCTAATTCCAGGATGGCATCAGGGCTATATCTGAAGATGCGATACACCTCTAATTCCCCCATGCCAAAGACGTTCATGCGCGTTCGGTATATCCTCTGCCGTGCCCTCCTCCGTGCCTGTGGACGCAGTAGTGCTATGACCATGGCTTCCCCTGGCATGTTGGCATACAGATGTGTTGTCCTGCAAGTGTGGTTGCTCAGCTCGTCCGTAACGGTGCTGCTGCAGCTGCTCTCCAGCTGACCTGTGCACGTCTGTTGCTGAGTTACACCTCATTTATGGGTAATAACTTTGCGCCGGACGTACAACTTACAGGCAAATCGCGTAGCCTGCGTCGGGCGCATGTACGTTTGTGAATCGGCGTATCTCCCTCATTTGCATATTTGAATCAAAAATCAATGGGAGCGCCACATGCGTCCAGCGTAAATATGCGCCCACTCTACGCCGGCGTAGGCAAGTTACGTCGGTGGGATGAAGTCTGTTTTTAGGCGTATTTTAGTTTGTGGGTCCGGCGCACAGATACGACGGCGCATATTTGCACTTACGCAGCGTATCTGGAGATACGTCGGCGTAAGTGCTTTGTGAATCCAGGCCAATGTTTTTAACTTGTAAACTACAAGTCTCAGAAAGAGGCTCAGTCCTTAAGTGGTTAAAGTGTTACTAAACCCAGGACCCTGCATTCATTAAACCTGGTCTCCCAAGAACATGGATATGCAATTATTTTAGTAAATATAAACAAAATACTTTTTCTCATCAGCAGTTAGGGCCCTTTCACACGGGGCAGATCAGTAATGATCTCTGGGTGGCAGGTGGCGCCAGAGGGATTCAGGCAGAGCCACTTTTTCCCAGCAGCCAATTGGAGGAGTTCTCCCTCGCGGAGCATGCTGGGGGGGAGTATATCTGTGGCAGACGCCATTTTTCAAGGTTTTTCACGGGTTCTAGGTGCAGCACCCACCTTTAGAGTGTGCATACTCAACGGGCCCTGCGATATGGCCTACCAGGGGACGCATGCTACGCGAAGTTCCCTGCTGATGCAGAAAGGGGCCCTATTGACTTGCTGGAGGCCCCACTTCTACTGAAGAGATCCTAAGCTGTGTGCTGTTCGGTGGGGGATCGGCTTGAGGAGAACCAGGAGGCAGGTGATCCAAAAGGGCTTGAACAACCATCGGGGATCTGGTTGCCAGGAACTGACAGATAACCATAGACTGTAAACTGGTGACCCCTATTAAAAATGGAACTTTCTGGGAGCCTTCATCTAAAACGCTAAATTCTACTAAAGCCAAGTCAGTGAGAGAGACTTGTTCCTCCCAGCAACCTTAAGTGATGTTCCTGCTGCCAGGCTTGTGGCAGAAGTCTGTCCGAAGGCACTTCACCCACTCTGGCTAGAGTGGCGACAAATTGTTCTACTACGAAGAGCAGGACTGCTCTCCTTTCATCCAAGCCTGATACCGCAACGCTATCTCCTTTCATCAACCTTTTCTTTATACCTCATGTTGATCGTGTTGGACTAAGAAATAAAGCATTCAGAAAACTTCAGCCGCAGGTTTGGGCATTCTCTTATTGCTCTGCTCACTGCAATCATCCCTGGACAACATACAGGGCTAACTTAATACACCCATACCAAATCAATCAGCGGCCCCTGAGGGGGAATCGCTACAATAGGATCTTCTTCTGTCTGCAAAATCGGATCTTTGCGGAGGCGGGTGATTACGGGTGTCAGCGGATGTTTATCCGCTGACACCCGCAATCACATAGGGACCAATGTATGTGCCTTTTTCATCCGCAAACGGATGGATGAAAAAGCGGACATACGGTCCGTACGTGTGAAAGGGGCCTTAGAGAAGTCTTGTGACTTCTAACAATGTCAGCCCAAGCGCTGGTTAAAGCCGTGTTTCTCAATTCCAGTCCTCAAGGTGCCCCAACAGGTCATGCTTTCAGGATTTCCCTCAGATGAAACAGCTGTGGTAATTACTAAGGCAGTGCAACTAATCAAATCACCTGTGCAAAATAATGGAAAGCCTGAAAACATGACCTGTTGGGGCGCCTAATGGCCCGTACACGATCCGAATATCGGACGAAAACCATCGTACGATGATGGATCGTACGATTTTCGGATCGTGTATACACTACTTTCGAGAGCCGATCACGATCGTTCATCCGATATTATTCGATCGGACAAGCGCGAAAATTTTCCTCGTACAATGTCAGATCGTACGATTTTCGTTTAGTCAGTACAGTTGTCGTCCGACAATACAATACAAATACATTACAACACGTGACATCACTTCCGATCTTTTTTTTCTGTCGTACGAGAATTTTCATGACTTTAATAACCTATTTCATTTTACTTGCGACTATTAAGCGAAAAAAGTCATACGATCCGTCGTACGATATTCGGATCGTGTGTACAGGCCATTAGGCTGGGTTCACACTTCTGACATTGGGAGCTCATGTCGCATGACGTGTGAAAATCAATATTTCCCTATGAGAGCCGTCTTAACTGGTCCGACACATGTCGGTCCGACTTTCAAAATGCTCGCCGTACTACTTTGGTCTGACATTGATCGTACTTCAGCCCATTGAATATCATTGAAGTTGGACCAAAGTAGGAGCCTTGTCCTTACCATCCGACTTTTGACATCCGACATGTGATTACATGTGATTACAGCAGCAGTAAAAGGAATTTATCTCACTCTGGGATTGTTTTGATTGGTCAAAGAACTATCACAAAGTCGTAGTATCCTGTTCATGAAAGTCGGATGTATGTAGGACCAATGTAGGATCAATGTAGGACCGGTGTCACAGAGTAAAGTAGGATGAAAGTTGTACTGCTGTCATGTAGTATAGTGTGAACCCAGCCTCAAAGGGGTTGTAAAGGTACAATTTGTTTTCTTAAATAGCTTCCTTTACCTTAGTGCAGTCCTCCTTATTTCTTCTGAGAAATCCTCACTTTTTGTTCTTCTGTCTGTAACTCCACACAGCAATGCAAGGCTTTCTCCCTGGTGTGGAGTGTCATATTCGCCCCCTCCCTTGAACTACAGGAGAGTCAGGATGCTCTCTACATTGCAGATAGAGAAAGGAGTGTGTTGGCGGGCGTCCTGACTCTCCTGTAGTCCAAGGGAGGGGGCGTGCACGACACTCCACACCAGGGAGAAAGCCTTGCATTACTGTGTGGAGTTACAAGGCAAAAAAGTTTTCCTATTTTATTTTCGATATAGTAAGTAAGTAGCTCAGTGACAGGACTCAGGAGGGCAAGAAATTAGAATGGGTAGGTACACAGGTGAAATTGACTCTCAGTGACACCGACAGCAGTGTGCAGAAGTGCAGATTATGATGAAACCTCACCAATATGACACATCCCCTCCTGAGTCACAGTGACTCTCTCCCTCTCAATGCCAGGTGGTCCCTTTAGTCCACCCCAGTCCAAACAGCACTGACAGTCCCGCTCTCAGCTTGCCTTGCTTCCGTCCCAAAGGCTGCACGCTCAGCTCCCTTGCACTATGACATCACATGACACACACTCAGGCATTGCCTCCGCCATATGTGGAACATCTGCTCCCTCACTGCAGGCTGTGTTTTCTCCTACCCTGCTCATACATACATCACTACAGCTTATACAAGCCAGAGAGAGGAATCACAGCACCTTGGGGAATAACAGATATTTAATAGATCTGACTGGTCAGTTTTTTTACCACGGCTAGTAAGTGGCAAACCTGCTGCAAGACAAGACAATGGGGGAAAAAAAGCATATTGCCTCTTTATTTAGCAGGTTATTGTAACCAATTGCAACCACTTTCAACCAGCTTGCAATCATGAAATACCAGAATGTGTTAAAGCAACTTATCACCAACCATTACAATTGATACATGGTTTTGAGAACAACTGGTTGTTTTAATCGGTTCTGTGATTTCTGTATTGCAAGGTTGAAAGTGGTAGAAATTGGCTTAAAAAAGGATCAGCTCAGGATCGCTTCTTTACAACAGAAAATGCGTTAAAAAAAAAAGACAATATAGTTACTTTTCTGGAAATCCCTTTGGGCATTTTTGTAATTGAAAGCAGGATGAAATTAAAACTGCCATAAGTCTGTGTTCACACTTATGCAAATTGGATGCAGGTTTCTCCGCATAGCAGGAGATTGTGACTGGCTCTCTATGGAGCTGGTTCACACATCTCCGCAGTGGGTCCAGTGCAAATTGCCCAGGAGCCCTGTGTGTTTTTTGGTCCGTTTCAACATTCACGTTTCAGGTCCGATTTCAGCCTAACATCTGCTGTGAGCCGCTGTGTGTTCTAGTGTGAACCAAGCCTTAAAGGGGTTGTAAAGGTAAAAGTTTTTTTACCTTAATGCATCCTATGCATTAAGGTAAAAAAACATCTGACAGCACCGCTCCCCCGAGCCCCCGTTTTACTTACCTGACCGTTCCGCAATTCCCAGGCGCGTCCTTGTCATCCTATTCGGTTCCCAGCCTGGCCGTTGATTGGCTAGGCTGGGCGGATTGATAGCAGTGCAGCCATTGGCTGGCTCTGCTGTCAATCACAGCGGATGACGCGGCGCGCCGGGTGGTGGGGCCGAGTGATACAGTCGGCGGCTATGGCCGCCGCTGTATCACGGGAGCGCGCTCGCAAAAGCTTTACACCATGCGAGCTTGCTCGCATGATGGTAGAAAGATTTTGCGAGGAGGAGCTGAGACAGCCGCCGAGGGACCCCAGAAGACAGGATTCGGGGACACTCTGTGCAAAACGAGCTGCACAGTGGAGGTAAGTATAACATGTTTGTTATTTAAAAAAAGTGTTCCTTTAAACTCCTATGTGTATGACCAGCAAAGAGTTACCTGCCATCCATCTTTTAACATTTCAAACATATAGCATGAGCTTTCATGAGCTGTGGGGTAGGGAATGACTTGGCCTGCAGCTCATTGAAGTATAAACAAGTGGTAGTTCATAGTTCAGATTAGAGATCATTTTGGAGGACACCCAAGCACATCTCTAGTTGGAAGCAGACAGGAAGAAGGTTATGCTACAGATAGCAAGCAAGCTAATACACCTATTATTTACCTTAAAAGACTGCATCTGAGGGCATAATTCATCCCTTGATTCTGTACTGCTGATGCTGAATACAATACTCAATTACATTTCCTCTGACTGTAGGCTGTGTTCTGAAAGAAGAGCTATACAAGTGTATTGCCTTGTCCTAAACAGGGTCTGCTAGGTCAGAGTAATGTTTGGCTGGGCTGTAGTTAACTAAAAAGGGTTGTAAACGATCATTTATTTTTATTTTCAAATAACAACCTGTCATATTTATACCTCCACTGTACAGTTTGTTTTGCACAGAGTGGCCCTGATCCTGCTCTTCTGGGGTCCCACGGCGGCTCTCGTGGCCCCCCCCCATATGTATGAGATTATGTGTCAGCAACCCCCCCACACCCACAAATACACAGAGCACTAATCTTCCCCTCTCTCAGCACAAATCCCCCCTCATTACCCATATCCCCCCAGCTCAAATGCCCCCCCCCCTTATTGCACAAATCTTCTTCCCCCCTATCCCCCCTAACACAAATCCCTGAAAAATCACCATTCCTAGCACTTCCCCTTCTAAAACAATACTTAACTATTGCCACCCCCCAAATTCCCCCTTCCAACACAAATCCCCTTTCCACAATCTTCTTGTGGAATCCACCTACCTCACATGATACCAATGTGCCTAGGGCAGCTGGCCCTCCTGCCCACCCCTTGTCCTGGCTCTGCTCTGGAGGTGCTCTCCTGCCTTTGGGGTGTCAGAGGGGTGCTAAATTAGTAAGTGGGTGGAATTGAGGGTTCTGATAAGGATTTCCTTAACAACAATCCAGCTTCTCTTCCAATCTTCACTGGGAAAGTAACTTTGCCACATTCTTTCAGGCACCTGCCTCTGGTATCCATCAGCTGGCATGCAGTTGTTATGTTTTAGTTTACTTATTATAGATTGAATTGCACTGGCTAAAGGCTAAATTGATAACAGTGCAGCTGATGCATTCCCAGAAGTAAGGTGTCACATATTGCTGAATAGCTGACAAGTGTGTTGTTATTTTCATTTGCTCCCGTGTTCTGTTTCCCTATACTACAGGCTTCAGAAAAGCTTCATAGTACAGAATTTGTAACGGTGCAGTCAAGAAATGCAGACAGCTAGATCTACCAAGGGAAAAGCTAAACTCCGCCATTCTAACATTCAGGATGGAACTACGTGAAATACCTTTTGTCACTATTTGCTGAAGCACAACTAGCTGTGACATTTTCTGCTCTGTGTTAAACCATGTATGACATAGTCCATAGTCATGCCTGCATGACTTTAAAGTCCCTTGGAACAGTTTATTCAGTTAAATGAATGGCATGTATGTCCTAAGTGCCACATCCATATGGTGAGAGGCTGGACCATGAAGCCAAGCTGCCAGCACACCCTCCTCCCTGGGATGCCCTTGAGCTGGTCAGAGTGTGGGACAGTGACAGAAGGCAGCAAGCAGGAGCACACAGGCAGCATATTGGGTAATGGAGCCTGAAATGCCACAGGACTCAAAGTATGCTGCTATAACGGGGACATCTTTCACAGATAATCATGCACTCACTGAAGTCACTCATCACATGGCCTATATCTCAGCACGACCTGTCTTTAAAGCCTCATTCATGGTCTAATATATGTGTCTAATTCTCATGGCTTGTCTGTCAGAAAGGAAAGCCCGGAGTGACATGACAAAAAAGACAAATAACGGAGGGCTGGGCATGACTGTGTGAGGAGTAGTGCAACAAAGGGTTAAGGAAGGAAGGAGTGGCTGTAGGAGCTCTGGTGACTGGGTAGGAGGAACCCCCTTTATAAAGGGGGGTGGGGGCACACGTGGGACATTCAAGGAAGTGTAGCACGCTGGGAGGCAGGTTTTTCCCTGCTCCCAGCTTTTCATTGAGAAGACAGATTGGGGACATTAAGGCTGGGTTCACACTTGTGAGGTGTGTATTTCAGCTTTTTATCTCTGCAGATAGATAAGAGAAGTGTTCAGCAGATTAGCTCCGTTTGCTGAGAATTTGGAGACCTGGGGGAAGTTCTGAGTGAGAGGAGAGTGGGGGAGAAGTGTATTGAGCTGAATGAGAGAAATTCCTGTAGAGAACTGAACACATCTGAGAATCAGCTGCGTACCCATAGAAGATAATGGGACTGAATTCGCACCTGAGCCGCACTGCAAGGCCTCCACAACGCAGAACAAAATGTTCTGCGTATTAGATGCGGTTTAAGCCGCAACCAATTCGCATAGGTTTGAGCCCGGCCTTAGGCGGCGTCTGCTTCACAAACACCCCCGGAGGGCTTGATTCACAGGTGGGTGGCTGTATGGGACGAGGCGGGGGGGGGGGGGGGGGTCGTATACAACCACGTTGGGGTCCCCACGCGCTCGGCGGCCGCGGGTTTTTATTGTTGCTTCCCAAGGCCCAGGCCACAAACACGGCTGATGTACAGGAGCCCCCAGGTGGATCCTCTGCCCCCGCCGGCCTAGCGTCTGGGTGCAGTGGGCGGGGCGTTGGGCAGTAATGGCGCCCGATCCTCGTCCACATGGTTACAGCCTGTTGCAAACCCACCCCCCCCCCCCCCCACACGGGCAGAGGAACGCATTTTTCGGCCGGGGAGTATGGCGGACGCAATCCGCCGCTTAGACTGAGCCCGGTAGGCGGGGCTTCGGGCCGGAATGGCGCCCGATCCTCGCCACGCGGAGGAACACCCGGGGGGTCGTTCAGGATCGCGACCACCGGTTCCAGGGTAGTGGGGAGGCCGGAGTCCCCGGATCGGAGAAGGGAGGTCGAGCGGAGGTCCGTCGGTGGGAGCAGCGGAACGGAGACGTCCACGGCTGGGTCGAGTGGTAGAGGACGATCCGCCGGGAGGCTGGGATCTTCGGCCTCCAGGCCTTCCGTGCCTGGGAGGCAGATGTCAGCGAGGACGCCGGCCTCGGAAGATCGTTTGGAGGGGGAGGCATCAGGATCGTAGGAAGAGGGTCGCATGGATGAATCGCCTGCGGTGGAGTTGCCGGTGACGGCTGTGGGGGACGTTCCCGGCCAGCCTGGTGAGTCCACTAACAATACTTTTGGGGAATTTTTGTTACTGCAGGGTGTTTGCTGGTGGGGGGTGGGGGTCCCCCTGTAATTGGGGTAATGTGGGGGGGGTAATGTTTGCCGACAACCAGGGGCCCCGGGGGGGTGGGAGTGTTGCCTGCTGCCCAGGGTTCCCCTGGGGGGGGGCTTACAGGATTTGTTGTGTGTTAATTTTTGGGACCTGGTACAGCGTTGCCAGGGGGGGGGGACACCATCTCGGGCGGCACCCTGGGTTAGGGGATCGGCTTGGGGGGGTTCCTGTGGCTGTTGGGGTACCTCCCCCGGTGGGGGGGAGGTACGTGGGTGGTGCAGGACAGTAGTTCCTTACGTGACACGGGGCGTGAGAAGACGGGGGGGGTCAGGACGGACGTGGTACGGATGGCTGATGGGGCCGAAGGTGAGTTTTATATATGTATGCTTGGGGGGGCCGCTGGGGGGCTCATCTGAAGCAGGAGGTCAGGGGAAAAATTGAAAAAGGTGAGTATGCGGAGATTCTTTCCCTGTTGCTTTTGGGGAAGTTTAATTTGGATAGGGTGAAGCCAGACAGTTTTTGGAAAAGGATGACGAGGTGAAGAGAAGGTAGGGGTGATTCCTAGTACGTTCGGCGATTGGTTGCAGCGCCTTGGGGAGAAGAGCCCGGAGCACTGTTCTGCGTTTTTCTGCTATATGGACGCTATGTGGGAAGCTTATCGGGTATATGGGGGGTTAAAGTATGACGAGCAGTTTCATCAGCGGCGGGCTGGGCGCCCTACGCTGCGATGGGACCACAAAGATATCAGTTTGTGGATACGGATGATTTCCGCGCCCCAGTCTAATCCTCAGTTTTTCAGGGCGGGGCCAAGGGTACGCCCACTTCTGGATCGCCGGCCGGGAAAAAAATGGGGGGGTGTGTTGGGGGAACAACGCCAGTGAGGGGGGAAAGGAGGGGACCTTTTTCGCGTAGATACCCAGACAGGGCGGCGGCGCCGCTGCTCGTAGAGGAGTTTATCCGAGGGATTTGTCATTCCCTGTTCTTTGTCGAAGGTGCAGGGGGATCGTGATTCACTCGGGGGCAATGGAGGGTATGCTGCTGGGGGACAAGGTGGAGGACCTCCGGCTGGTGTTCTGGGGGGATGTTGGGGTGGAATGAGGTTCAGCTAAGGGAGTTGCAGTCACTGCTAGGTAAGTTGACCTTCGCCTGCCGTATCATTCCCATGGGCAGGGTGTTCTGCGGACGGCTGTCGGCAGCTACAGTGGGGACAGGGCCCCCGACGCCTTCCATTCGCTGGTCAGGGGAATGTAAGGTGGATCTGCAGGTGTGGCACACCTTCTGGGAAGAGTACAATGGGCGGGCGTTTTGTATGTCGGGGCCGGTGAGGAACTTTGATTGGTAGATCGTCAGGGACGTGGCGGGCTCCATGGGTTACGGGGGCTTTCTTCAGGGGACAATGGAGCGGGGAGGCGTGACCGGAGTCCTGGGTGGCGGCGGGTTTTTAAAAGGAACCTGGTGCTGCTGGAGCTCTGTCATGTGGTGGTAGTGATCGAGCTGTGACAATATGGGGTTGGTGGAAGTTATCAACCGAGTTTCCGGATCCTCGTTGCCGGTGGTTCGGTTGCTGCGCCACCTCGTGTTGCGCTGTTTACACTGGAACATCTTTCTGTACGCTGGGCACATTCCGGGGTGTAGACAACAGACTCGCTAAAGCTCGGTTTTTCAGTGGGACAAGTCAGAGAGCTGGCTATGCAGGAAGACAGAGGAGGGGCCCCAGGCCCGGGGGGGATGTGGGGCATTGCGTTGGGGTCGCCACAAGCTGGCTTAGGAGGTCGGTGAGTGGGCCGATATGGGCGGCGTACGCGAAGGTAAGGGACGAATGGTCTGTGTTAAAACGGCGGATGGATGCCGAGCTGGGGGAGGTGGAGCTGGATTGGTTGGTGGTGTATTTTGCGGCTGGACAGATGGAAAAAAGGGGGGGTAAAACAGGCGGGTAAGGATTACAGAAAAGTCACATTCTTAGGGAACGGCGGGGACCGGTGAATTTTCGATTTTGCGGAAGATTTGTGGCGTTTTGGGGGACATCCAGTTATTTTTACTCCATACGGTTTTGTGGTGGCGTTTTTTCAAATTTTTAGGGTGGGTGAGTTGGTTAGCCCTTCCAGATAGGTGGCGGGAGGTCTAATGGTAGAGGATGTGGAGTTGGTGGAGGACAGTGTGGTTTTCGTTTTTGTGGGTCCAAAACGGATCAGAGGGAAAAAGGGGGTGGATGCGTTTGTATCCTTTGCTGGGTTCGGGGGGTCTGCCCTCTGCGGACGGTGCAGGAGTTTTTTAACGATACGCCCTGGGTTGGAGGGGCCCTTCTTTATGCATGGGGATGGTTCGTTTGTGTCACGGTTTCAGTTGGGACAGGTGTGTAAGAAATGTCTGACAACGGCTGGGTTTGCTGAGTTACAATTTACCTCACACACCTTCCGCATCGGGGCGGCCAGTTGCGGGTTGGATGAGGTGGCGGTCAAAAAGGATCGGGTGGTGGGGAATCTAGAAGATTTCGTTCTTGTGTGTGCCAACACATGGCGCTGGATTGAGGTGTGGTGGTGACTGGAGGAGGTGGGTTCATGATATTCCGGAGGGTCATGGCATGATTATCACTGTTGTTATTTGTTTTCAGAGGGAGGTCACTCACACCGCGTGTGGATCATGGGGCATTATTCTGTTTGCAAGGGGGGGCAAGGAGAGTGGATGCTAGGCCCGGATGTAGACAGTTGAGGATTTCCAGGCGGGAGGTGAGAATTCGTTGGCTGGCGGTTTCCTGGGATGAGGTAGGGCAGGGTGCTGCCGGAGGTGCAGCGCTATGCCCGGCTCGACCGGCTGCCCGACGTGTCAGTTTTACACGTGTGGGGCAATGACCTTGGGGGTTCGGTCGATGGGGGATTTTATCTCCGCTGTTAAGGCGGACATACTCATGTTCAGGGCAGCTTTTCCAGGGTTGTTGCGGGTGTGGCCTGACATAGTAGCTCGGACCACATGGTGCATGGCAAGGTCAGTGGCTAGCAAGAGGAACAAGGTGGTGGGGAGGTTTGTGGCTAAGCACGGGGGGTTGGTTGTTCGTTACACGGAGTTGGAGGTTAATGTGGGTCTGTACCTGCTTGTAGATGGTGTTCACCTAACCGTTGTGGGTATGGATTTGTGGGTACTAGGTTACAGGAGGGGATCTAGAGGGCCCTGCGGGTGTGGAGGGGTCCGTAAGGGAAAGGGGGTTCCCCTTCCGGCCTGTGGCGGTGTCCTTTGGTCTTTGATGGTGACAGTTAACAGATGGAATGGAAATGGTGGGGGGGCTCATCGGTGGGATGGCCCCCAGTATGGTGTTATTCCAGTGGAACGGTGTCCGCTGGAATACGGTTATGGTACACTGCGGTGTAAAAAGGGGGTGTCTCCGAGCTGGAGTCGGCTGGGGGCCGGATATGGTAATGGTAACGCAATGTAATGGAAAATAAAAAGGTTTAAGTGGGGTTGCTGTCAAAGACCAAATTGGACGGGTGTTAATAAAGTTATTTGGGTTAAATGTTAATGAATAAAGTTTTGTTTACTTGGAATTAGTTAATTGGATTTAAATATTTAATTTGGTTTGAAAAAATAAATAGGCTGTCGTGGCCGAGTTTACTCCAACTCCTGTGTCTATCTCGTTAATGGGTAAATGGAAAAATGTTTAAAGAATTTGGGGGGTTCTAAAGGTGGGGAGAAAAAGGTTGGACTATCTAATCTACACTAGTCAAGGAAAGCCCGGAGTGACATGACAAAAAAGACAAATAACGGAGGGCTGGGCATGACTGTGTGAGGAGTAGTGCAACAAAGGGTTAAGGAAGGAAGGAGTGGCTGTAGGAGCTCTGGTGACTGGGTAGGAGGAACCCCCTTTATAAAGGGGGGTGGGGGCACACGTGGGACATTCAAGGAAGTGTAGCACGCTGGGAGGCAGGTTTTCCCACCCACCCTCCCTGTTTTTGTGGTATGTTTGGTGTTGTGCGTCTGTTTTCTTTTCTTTCAGATTCGGAAGAGGGGTCATCACGACAGTGTTGGCGGTGTCCTTCGGTCTTGGATGGTGGCGGTTAACAGATGGAATGGAAATGGTGGGGGGTGGGGGGCTCATCGGTGGGATGGCCCCCTTTATGGTGTTATTCCAGTGGAACGGTGTCCGCTGGAATATGGTTATGGTACACTGGTAAAAAGGGGGTGTCTCCGAGCTGGAGTCGGCTGGGGGCCGGAGATGGTAATGATAACGCGGTGTAACGGAAAATAAAAAAGGTTTACGTGGGGGTGCTACCCAACCTCCCGTTTTGTGGTATTTTGGTGTTGTGCGTCTGTTTTCTTTTCTTTCAGGTTCTGAAGAAAGGTTGTCATGACAGTGTTGGCGGTGTCCTTTGGTCTTTGATGGTGACAGTTAACAGATGGAATGGAAATGGTGGGGGGGCTCATCGGTGGGATGGCCCCCAGTATGGTGTTATTCCAGTGGAACGGTGTCCGCTGGAATACGGTTATGGTACACTGCGGTGTAAAAAGGGGGTGTCTCCGAGCTGGAGTCGGCTGGGGGCCGGATATGGTAATGGTAACGCAATGTAATGGAAAATAAAAAGGTTTAAGTGGGGTTGCTGTCAAAGACCAAATTGGACGGGTGTTAATAAAGTTATTTGGGTTAAATGTTAATGAATAAAGTTTTGTTTACTTGGAATTAGTTAATTGGATTTAAATATTTAATTTGGTTTGAAAAAATAAATAGGCTGTCGTGGCCGAGTTTACTCCAACTCCTGTGTCTATCTCGTTAATGGGTAAATGGAAAAATGTTTAAAGAATTTGGGGGGTTCTAAAGGTGGGGAGAAAAAGGTTGGACTATCTAATCTACACTAGTCATGTCTCTCACACACAGTTTGGGTGCATGTTTGTCTCACATTTAGTATTGCTGTTTATTTAACTAACTCAATCACAATAAATTCTGTTTTGTCCCTTCAACGGTCTGCTTGTCAAACTGCGCTTGTCCTTATGCATTTACTCCAGCAGTGGCCTGTCTTTATAAATTATGTCACACCACGTCTGTATTTCTCTTGGTTTACACTGGAGAATATACAATGGATTGAGATTAACCTGTGCATTCCCCTTGTTTTCACTCAACCAGGGGGTACTTGGCTCTTGGTTTGCAAAATAGATTTTTACATATTTACATTTTTTGGGGTACAATAGAATATAGGATTAATTATACTGTGAATTCACTTTTAGGCTCGGTTTACACTAGATGCGGCACCTCTTCATGCAAACTGATTGCGGAATGTATGTTAAATTAACGACACCCCGCAATTAGTTTGAAAAACGCAGCGAGATTTGCAGAATCGTATCACATGGGGTGTGAACACCCATGCGATCTGATTCTGGTGCGGACCAAATAAAAGGTTCCTGCACAAGTTTGGTCTGAATGTGATGAAAATTACCAAATTCGCATCGCGCAGACATCGCATGTGATCTGCACAGCAATGCGGTAGGAATCACATGCAATGTCTGCTATTGCACTAGTGTGCATCGGCCCTTATTGGCATTGGCCCTTATTATGTAGCACTACCCCCGAAGGAGCTGCTGGTTTAGATTTTGGGTTTTGCACGTTACCTCTAAGTTTGTTGTCCAGGGGAGGAAGTCTGTAGTAATTGCAATGTCCTCACAAGATGTAAAACCTTCAACTGTAGGCATTACTTTTGCTGCATAAACTTGTGAAGGAAGTAGAGAGAATAAAGAGAAGGGGAAGTTACAGGAACATTACCCAGGCATTCCCTGAAGCTGCTTCAAAGTCACACCAAGTCCTGCCAGAGTCGCCTTACAAATTCACACTGTAATGCCGCATACACACGATCATTTTTTGTGATGAAAAAAAAGATATGTTTTCTGTGAAGTAAAAAACAACGTTTTTGAAACGTCACTTTTCAAAGACGATGTTGCATACACACCATCGTTTTTTTCACAAAAAGCGAGGTTACGTTCACCACTCTTTTCCATTGAAGCTTGCTTCATAACTAGCTTCTGGGCATGCGCGGGTTGAAAAACGTTGTTTTAAACAACGTTTTTGCTACACACCGTGACTTTTTGTGAAACAAAAAACGACATTTTTTTTGGTCACACACGATCATTTTAAATGACGTTTTAAAAAACTACGGTTTTTTTCATCGCAAAAAATGACCGTGTGTACGCGGCATCAGTCGCGTGACTTTCAGGTGGCGTCAGTGTGAACCAAGCAGCCTACCTTTTTTTAGATGCTCTATTCTGCCAAGCAAGGAAAAATCTTCCATCGTCTTTTTTTTATTTTTTATGAGGAGGCTGGACAGCTGTGTTTGCCATAATTAACCCTATATGTGCTGTGCAGGCATAACTTCATTGTCAGTAGTAGCTAGATTTGAACACTGTCTGTCCTAACAAAGAGTTAAAGGTGTAAAGAGTGGGCTTCTTGCATTGTATGTAAATGAGGACTGACCTGGGACAGGCTCATTCGAACATTGTTTAAAAAAGTTGCAGTTAGCCATGACACCTACTTCTGAGAAACATCTAAAAGGTAAGAAATATTTTTTAGGCATTTTGTGTGAATGGAAACACATACCAAACACATAGTGGGGTTTTCTCAAAATTTAACTGCAAAAGTGGAAATATGCTTTATGCATAATTACTTTGTCTTCCTGCATTTTCTGGGTATTAAAATCATAGTGCAGATGCTGATGGTCAAGCGGTTACCTATGTTTCTTTCTTGTGCTATTCCCTACATTTTAATGAACATACCCATATGTGTGACTGTATTTTGTACTACTGACAGCATTATCTTGGGTTAATAGTAAGTTCTTTAGAAAAGGATTGCATAGAAGATGTAGGGTGGAAAGAACAAGAGGGCATAAGAAAGATACCGCAATGGGTTTCCCAGTGGGATTTGGAAACATTGGGAAGTCCTTGGAAAGACATGTGTGGCAAATGTGATAAAGTGTGAATAATTAAGCATTTTGCTCTTTTCATGTTATGCCTAGGAAGGTAAACCTCCTGAGAGGGATGAGAGGGTGTCTGTGTACCCACCTCATATGTGGCTCATGAAAAGAGCTTTGTGCTGTAGGGGGAGGGTAGCCGAGTCGGGCTGACAGCGTCAGAAACAAACTCAAACAGAATAATTCAGCGTGTTTTCACTTGAAGCCCAGAGAGATAAGTAAGCTTTAATAGATACACAGTAAAGATGTAGGTAGGCAGTGAAAAAAGCTGGCAAGAGTGCTTGTATACACTAAAAGTATTATCATCTTGACCTCTTTGACAAAAGGGAAGATCCAGAGAGTGCGAGAAACACTGATTTGTGGACGAAATGAAAACCAATGCAAACAGTCTCTCAAGTGGAGCAGAACATTTAATTGTGAATCCTTTATCATCATGGAGCATAGCAGATCTGACTTAGGAAAGCCGAGGCAAAGCAAATACATAACTGCTACCCATAACTGTCAGAGTTCATTCTTCAACCTGCATTGGGTAAATAAAACATGAAATGGGGTTTGTTAAAGTAAGCAACCTATTTCTTTTTTGCTAAGGCTTTCAGAAACAAACAAATATTGATTAAAGTGTGTTTTTTAGGATATGTAAAAGTTTGTTTTAAAAAACAAACATATTATACTTACCTCCTCTGTGCAGTTTATTTTTCCCAGAGTGGCCCAGGATCCTCCTCTTCTGGGGTCCCTCCTCGTCTCAAGTGCCCCCACGGAGAGCCGTTCTGACACAGACAGCAGGACTTGGCCCCGCCTCCCGAGGAAAGGTTTCAGGGTTTCTATTCAAATCTGTTTGTAGTCCCAAAGAAGGTCCGGGTCTGTCCAATCTTGGACCTTAAGGCCCTCAATGCATTTGTGAGGGTACGAAAGTTCTGGATGGAATCCATTCGTTCAGTGGTTACTGCTCCTCCATCCGAGGGACTTTCAGGCATCCCTGGACATCAAGGACGCATACTTGCATGTCCCCATCTACACCAGACATCAGAGGTTTCTGCGCAGACCACTATCAACTTGTGCCTCTTCCCTTTGGCCTAGCGTCAGCACCGAGAGTGTTCACCAAGGTCCTCGCCCCGATTCTGGCTTTGCTGAGACAGTGAGGTATTGCTATTGTGGGCTACCTAGACGATCTTCTTCTGAGAGCTGCATCTGGCTCAGAATTAGAGGAAGACGTGTCTATAGCCAGTCAGACCCTCCGGGAATTTGGTTGGGTACTGAACATCCAGAAGTCGGTGTTGGTACTGACTCAGCATCTGGAGTACCTAGGGTTGATCCTGGACTCCTCGGAGGTGAAGGTCTTCCTTCCTTTGGAGAAGTTGCAGACACTCCAGTCGGCAGTAAAATTGTTAGCATCCCGCAAATGGCCGTCTCTCAGTTTTTGCATGCGAGTTCTGGGCCTCATGGTGGCCTCCTTCGAGGCAGTACTGTATGCCCAATTCCATACTCGGGTATTGCAGAAAGAGATCATGTCCAAATAGAACCGATCTCCATTGTCTCTGGATCGTCAGATTCAGGTAAGTCACCTGGTCAGGGCTTCCCTGAGTTGGTGGCTGAGATCCCTGGCTCTTCCGTCTGGGAAGTCGTTGGGGGGGAGTCTGGGGGGTCCAGTCGGCCCAGGGTTACTGGACTTCGGACGAATCTCGCCTGCCGATCAATGTACTAGAACTTCGAGCGATCAGGCTGTGCCTCTCCAAGTGGTCGCAGAGGCTACAAGGATATCCAATCAGACAACGCCACGGCGGTAGCCTATGTCAACCATCAGGGAGAAACAAGGAGCTCAACTGCGGCGTCCGAGGTCGTTCACATCCTAAGGTGGGGGGAAAGAAGCGTGCCAGCTCTGTCAGCCTGTTTACATTCCGGGCGTAGAAAACTGGCAGGCGGACTATCAAAGTCGCCAGATGCTGGACTAAGGGGAATGCTCGTTACATCTGGAGGTGTTTCAACCCCTTTGCCGGAGGTGGGGCACGCCGGATGTGGATCTCCCGGCTTCTCGATTCAATTTCAAGGTGTCGAGGTTCGTGGCCAGGTCCAGAGATCCTTGGACAGACACGTTGGTGGCCCTGTAGGGTCAGTATCAGCTAATTTATGCCTTTCCCCCACTGAAGTTGCTTCCTCATCTGCTCCGCAGAGTGGACACAGAGGGGGTCCCGGTGATTCTAATCTCTCCAGATTGGCCCCGCCGTCCCTGGTACCCCGACCTCGTGCGCCTGGTGGCAGATGCACCCTGGCGGCTGCCAATGAGGGAGGACCTTCTGTCTCCAGGTCCCATACTTCATCCTGCTTTATAGTCACTGGCTTTAACGGCATGGCTATTGAAAGCCAGGTGCTGAGAGACTCAGGTTTGTCGGATTCGGTAATTTCAACCATGCTGAGGGCATGGAAGTCTTCTTTGCGGAAGATCTACCATCGCACTTGGAAGGCCTACATCTCTATGTGCGGGGAGATGGAGTGGCGTCCACAGATGTATTCGGTTTCCAGGGTCCTGCTGTTTTTACAGCGTGGAGTGGATCAGAAACTTGCCTTAAGCACCATTAATGGGAGGATTTCAGCCTTGGCTGTTTTCTTTCAACCTCCCTTGGCAACCCACTTGCTGGTAAGTACTTTTGTGCATGGGGGTTCGACATTTGCTTCCCCCGATGAGACCACTGCTTCCTCTGTGGGATTTGAATCTGGTACTCTCGGCTCTTCAGGAGCCTGCTTTTGTGAACATCAGAGAAATTGCACTCTTGACGCTATCTCAGAAATTGGCTTTTCCAGTGGCCATTACATCTGTCAGACGTGTTTCGGAGTTGGCGGCCTTGTCTTATAAGTCTCCATACTTGGTCCTCCGCAAGGATAAGGCGGTGCTTCGCCCACAGCCTTCCTTTCTTCCGATAGTAGTTTCAGCTTTTCACCTGAATGAGGACATTGTACTTCCGTCCTTGTGTCCCAGACCGTCGCATCCCAAGGTTGTTGCCCTTCATACTTTGGACGTGGTACATGCCCTACGGGTGTACCTGTCTGCTACGACTCCGTTTCGGAGATCTTTTCCTGTCACAGCGCATTCGACCAGGGCAATTGGTGCTTCCTGGGCTTTCTGACATCAAGCGTCTGTTTCACAGGTATGTAAGGCTGCAACTTGGTCGTTCGTTCACACCGTTTCCAAATTTTACAAGGTTGATGTGAGTGCATCTTCGGATGCTTCCTTCGGCCGCAAGGTTTGGCAGGCTGTTGTTTGGGGTGAAGTTTTTTTTTTTGATTACTGTTCCCACCCCTCATTTTTTCTGACACTGCTGGGGGACGTCCCAAATGTCAAGATTTAGGAGCTGTGTCCGTCCATGGACGAAAAGAGAACATAGGATTTTTTGTACTCAGCGTAAAATCCTTTTCTCTGTCGTCCATGGACGAACACAGCACTCACCCCTCCTTTTTGAACTGAGCTGCATACTGCAGGGTGAGGGATTATGATCGGAGGGACCGCCCCCTGGCGGGGCTTTTCAACTCTGTTAAAGTTACATGTTTGAAGATAACAAACATGTTCTGCCTAGTCCTCTCCTGAACAGGAACATAACCCAAATGTCAAGATTTAAGGTGCTGTGTCCGTCCATGGACGACAGAGAAAAGGATATTACGGTGAGTAAAAAAAAATCCTATTTTTTTTAATGCACCTGAATTCTTAAGTCTGTCATTAGGATGCATGTTTTTCTTAAATATTTACAATGAGGAATTGCTTATGCTCTATATGAATAACTGATAATATTTGTAGACAGTAAGTGTATAAGAGTGGAATATTAATGGGAAGCAAAAATACATAAATTTGAGAAGCATTGAAAATATGTTTTCAGAACATTATGCATTAGTGATATTTGACTTCATAAGAAACACAGGTAGACTAGGCTTAAGGCTTAACAAACTGCTTAAGGCATATTTAGAAGCTATGACCCCCTGCAGTCAATCTGACCTATGTGTGTATGACACACCACATGGGTCTTTCCCAGCTTGTAGCCTAAGGCAGTTGCTTTGGTTGCTATATATATATATATATATATATATATATATATATATATATATATAGTATATACAGAGCTTTTTTTCTCAGAAAATAGGTGCAGGAACTCAACCACAACCCTGTTTTCACAAACGATAGAAGGGTCTTAAAGGGGCATAAAATACCAGGATTGCATTACATACAGAGTGTAGAGTTCAGGGGGGTTACACACAGAGTGCAGGGCTGTCACTTGTTAATACAGAAACCAGACTTCTGTGTTTACAAGTGATTGTGGTGATCAGGCACCAAAGGGTCTGAGCCAGAGGTGGTGGAACTGAGTTCCCCCAACTTCCCCCTGAAAAAAAGCCCTGTGTGTGTGTGTGTGTATATATATATATATATATATATATATACACACACACACACACACAATATGCATGCATGCAGGTGCATTCTCCAAGTTATTGAATTAAATATATAAACTCATTATAATTTATGTTATAACATACTGTAAAACAATGGTGTATAGTTGCTCCCACCTATCCACTATTGCATAAATAATGATCATCAATTTAGAATAGTCAGGATAATATCAAACTGTATTATGTTTTAGGAAATTAGTTGTAACCAGTTGAAAGCATGTTATCTGTGACAAAAGTTGTTTGAAATATAAAGGGCCCTCCACCCCCATCTTCCTCTGCCTATGTTTGAGGATTTTGCAGGTTTTCCATGAAATCAGTGGAAACAACCATCAGCTGCTGCAGGAATTCCCTAGGAATGGTAGATAGTGAAACTAGCTGGAGCGTGGTCAGAATTGCCGAGTTGATTAGTGCTTGGTTTAGAATAGAGACAAGAAAAAACAAAGGGAAAGGGGGACTGGAGGAAATTATGGTGGGATGAGTGATGCCAGTAGGTGAAAAATGTCTCATACTGATTCACACATTTAGAAATGTCTGGTCTTCACCAGAACCCAGGCTGGTAGATATGGATTCAGAGATCAGACAGTATTGAACTGCAATTTTAAAATGGCCGCTAGGAGCGTTCCCGCTGATTTACGCCGATAATATGTAAATCAGCGAGATACGGCAATTCGGGCCCGACGCAGTCACTTTACGTAAGGGGTTTCCCGGCGTAAAGATAAAGCAACAAAAAGCACACGTATCCTATGTTAAGTATATCCGTCGTGTACGTTCGCTCCTGCGGACGCGCATCACGTGTTTTGGGACTGCTCCCAGATCCAACTGTTTTGGACTGGGGTCACGGCCTGTATAGAAGGGGTTCTGGGGGTACCTGTTCCTCGAGAAATTAGTGTCTGTTTACTTGGCCTGGTGGACGAAGTAGTCCCTACCAGGGCCCACAGAACATTATTAAGTATCCTGTTGTTCTATGGAAAGAAAGCTATTCTACTTAAGTGGAGGAGTCCAGGGGCCCCGGAGGTTGATTTTTGGAAAGGTTTGGTGAATGCAATGCTCCCATATTACAAGGCAATGTATCTATCTAGGGCATGGGTCTTCAAACTATGGCCCTCCAGTTGTTCAGGAACTACAATTCCCATCATGCTCAGTCATGTCTGTGAATGTCAGAGTTTTACAATGCCTCATGGGATGTGTAGTTCCGCAACAGCTGGAGGGCCGTAGTTTGAGGATCCCTGATCTAGGGGGTGTGTTGGGAAGTTCGAGAAGGTGTGGGGGGCATGGTATGAAGCTGATCACACGGTTGGATAAGAGTAGGATAATTTGAATCTCATTGACACATGTGCTGAGGGGTGGGGAATCTCATTCAGGTGCATCGGGAAACAAGTTGTGAAACAGCCACTAGGAGGGAGTGCTACTACTTACTATGCATCCAGTATATGTGTTGGAGGGCCAAGGGAACTGAGTAGAGGGGTGATGGGGGGGGGGGAGGGTTTGGTTGGGGACATGCCATCTGCGATGGCGGGTTGTATGTTTCAGGTCATGTTGACCGCTAAGTAAGCTTGGCGTTGTGCCAAGAAATGTTTTACTGTGTATGTATAAAACCTTTAATAAACAGAAATGTTCAAAAAAAGTATGGCAGTCGTGACCGCGTCGAATTTAAAAAGTTGAACGTTGTTTGCGTAACTCGTCCGTGAATGGGGATTGACTTCATTGACATTCACGTAGAAAACACCGTCCTTATGTGGAGCATGCGCACTGGGATACATTGACGGCCGGCGCATGCGCAGTGCGTTCCCTGTGGGATCGCGCCTAGTTTAAATACTACACGCCCCCTACCCGCCCAATTTGAATTCCGCCTGCCCTTTTTCGCTACGCTGCCGCAACTTTAGGGGCAAGTGCTTTGTGAATACAGTACTTTCTCCTAAAGTTTCGGCGGAGTAACGTAAATGAGCAACGGTACGCCAGAATAAAGATTTGCCTATCTACCTGAATCTAGCCCTATGACTGTAGACAAGAGTAACACTGGGAAAAGTCACAAAGAGTAGACAAGGACAGCAGAGTACTCATAAAGGTGTTGCTCTGCACCTTAGAGTTTGCACACGGAAGGCATCAGCCCCAGGCCTTTATCTTGGAAAAAAAGGTTATCAATAGGGATGAGCTGAACACCCCCCGGTTCGGTTTGCAACAGAACATGCGAAAACAGGCAAAAAATGTGTGCAAACATTCAAACACTGTTAAAGTTCTATGGGACACAAACATTAAACTAGTGCTACAGCACTCTTTTTAAGGCTTTTATACTATATGCTAAATGTGAGTTCCCATTTTTGTGAGAATAAAGTACATTTCTGTGAAGCGGTATCACGCTATTGGGCACTTTCATTTGTCTCCTCTATGATCGGTTGAGCGGTTGGAAAGATTCCATATGAACATTCGTGACAGACATAGCAGTGTGGATACTTATTTTGAGAGCCTGTTACCCCTGAAGGGGTGATTGGATCCGGTGAGTGCGAGACCATTGGGGGAGAGCACTGAGTGATCCACTGACGGTTGTACCTGCATGAAGCACCTAGCACTTTATTTTGCATGAAATAAGATTGAATATGGTTTTAATCTAATATCTCTGCATGAAGCAAGATTGGAAATTGGACTTTTTTTGGATTATATTTCTTAATTTTGGTTTTGGATACACATTGTTTTGCTATATTTATATATCACTAACACTGTATTTAACAGTATTTATTTTCAAGGACCAGCACTATACAGCACTTTCTATATAAATGTTACACATTTTATTTTAATTTTGGCAACACTCTTGGCATATTATTCAAACACATTTACACACTTTTAAGTAGGCCCCATCACCTGCTATCTACACTCAATAACTATATACTCTGCACAACAGTATATATACTATACGGCCTAACCTATATACTGTAACACTGTAAGCCCGCACAGTTACTCTTGTTAGGTGCAGGAACTGGCCCTGCTGTGAAATATTATATCAAGAATTGTAATTACATGCCCCTGTTAAACAGGGGCAGAAAAATTGGGCCTTGGGTGGTGGTGCCACAACACTGTAAGCCCTCACAATTACTCTTGATGGGTGCAGAAACGGGCCCTGCATTGAAATATTAAATCTAAAATTGTAGTTACATCCCCCTGTTAAAAAGGGGCAGAAAAATTGGGCCTTGGGTGGTGGTGATAGTGGCACAACACTGTAAGCCCTCATTTACTCTTGTTGGGCGCAGGAACGGGCCCTGCTGTGAAATATTTTATCAGGAATTGTAATTACATGCCCCTTTTAAACAGGGGCAGAAAAAATTGAGCCTTTGGTCTTGGTGGCACCAGAACACTGTAAGCCACAGTTACTCTGAAAAGGATAGGCCTCTAGCACAACTCTACAGCAAAAACCATTCTGCCTCTGATTCAAATTGTGAAAGCATGCAGAAAGAGAGGGAGAGTCTGCTTCTTTCGATGTCCAACCGTCTAGAGGCGGAACCTTTTTTATTTTCACAGCTTTATAGACAGAATGCGGTAGATTCACGATTCACGTACCTCGGCGCATCTTTATGCGAGCGTAGCGTATCTTCTTTACGCTACGCCGGCGCAACTTTGAGAGGCAAGCATGGTATTCACAAAGCAAATGCTCTCAATGTTGCGCCGGCGTAGTGTATAGTCGTCGGCGTAAGCCGACGTAAGTCAAAGTAGGTTTGAAGTGGGCTGTAAGTGGGCGTGTAACATTTAAATGAAGCGTGACCCCATGCAAATGATAGGCTGAGCTTCAAACAAGCACTAAAAACAAACGGTGCATGCGTCGTACCTTGGACGCATCCCAGTGCGCATGCTCACAGTCACGTCGAAATAACTGCCTAAGATACGTCAAAACACTGCCTACAACGCGAACGTAAGCTACGCACGGCCCTATTCACGTACTACGTAAACGGCGTAAAAATCGACTGCGTTCGTTCCCTGGTCCATACCTTTGCATGGGTTGCGCCTCCTATATGAGGAATAACTTTACGCTGGACGTAACCCTTACGCAAATCGCTTAAAACATGCGACGGGCGCAAGTACGTTCGTGAATCGGCGTATCTTACTCATTTGCATATTTAAAATGGGAACAGCCAATGCGTCCAGCGTAACTATGCGCCCACGATACGCCGGCGTAGGCAAGTTATGTCGGGCGGCTGAAGCCTATTTTCTCGACATATCTAGCTTTGGGAATCGGCGCATATGACAGCGCACATTTGTACTTACGTTGGCGTAAGTCCTATGTGAATCCGGGCCAATGACATCATTCATGTGATTACAACTGATTTGCTTAGTCCATATATGGCTTTCCTTCTTCTTGTGACATCTATTCTTGGCACGAGGCACACTCATTCCACAGTCGCCATCTTTCTTCAGTCGATGGAGGGGGTTTGGAGTGAGTAACAGCTGTCCACTCTATAATGGTATAGTATTCTAATACACCCACACACATATATGTATGTATATATATATACTATATATTGGTTTGCGCAAAATTTATAGCGTTTACAAAATAGGGGATAATTTTGTGGCATTTTTATTAATATTTTTTTTTTTTTTTACTACTAATGGCGGCAATCATCAATTTTTTTGTGACTGCGACATAAGCCACATAGTAGAGCACTGGATCCTCCAAGAATCCATGCAGTCAAGGGAATCACAAAGAAAACACAGTGTTCAGTGGCGGATAGGTGGCATCGTGTTTCAGGAGCACCACCCCATTTGTCAGGGAGAAACCGGCTTCTTCTTCCCTTGGGTAGGCTTGACAAAGGGGCAGTGTTGCTGCCCATGCACCACTGAATGCAGTGTCATAGGAAGAGCAGGTAAGTATTCTTCCCCATTGCACATAGCAGAGAGCATTCATAGCAATACATTATCACCCATTGACTACTTTTATGTAATTGGATAATATCTGTGTGTGTTGGATGTGGAGAGAAAGATGCAGTTCAGAGCTTTTGTCTGTACTGCACTGTAATTAATCAGAACCTTTAACTGTATCTAAAGCCCATAATTTTTTTTTATAATTAAAAGGAGGGTAGATAATGGCGCAAACTGCAATAAAAAATGCCAGAAACCATAGTCTGTGTAAATGTATGAGCTTAGGGTTCATGAATAAAGTACAAAAATGGGTGAAATGGATGATAATATCCAACAGGATGAGATTACAGTCCACAACTCAGGGCAGGCCTCTTGGGGGAAGCCGAAGCACACTTCAAACATGTAAGAAAAAAATAAAGAAAAAGAAGCGCCTTCTAAGTGCAGACAGTGTAAGTTTTATATAGTACAAGAAATTAACACTCACATTGAGCTAAAATCATGTCATCATGTGGAGATAAGTCCTCTGGTGACATCAGAAGGCTTTTTATAGGGTGGCGAGACCTTAGAACCCCTGTCAGTTTTTTTTGCTGTCTGGGTCCCTGTTAGGATGACCTACTCTCTCTATGTTACCTGTTGTCCTCTGTGATTTGTAAGTACATTTTTGAATTGAGCAAAGACAGGGGCATACAGCTGACGTTTCGCACTACAATCAGTGCTTACTCATAGCTATTGTAGTGCGAAACGTCAGCTGTATGCCCCTGTCTTTGCTGTGATGTGTGGTGTTTGAAAACTTTTATCAATAAAAGGCAAACGAGAAGGTTTTTCCAGAGTGCGGCTGTCCAAACATTTCTTTCTACAATTGCTTCGTGCATTGCCGGCACCTGGGTTTCTCTGAGAGGATACGGATTCATCCACATACCTAATTGGAGCGGTGACTATCTTCTCTACATTTTTGAATTGTCACCAAAAAAGTTAGAGAGGAGAACAAGAACACTCATTCCAGTTACAAGCACCCAAATTGCATTTTCCTCACTTTGGAGAGATTTGGTCTTATATTCTGTTGTGAATATACAAGTATTGGGATGGTGGCGCTGCTGTATATGTCTAGTGAGTGAGACGTGAATATTCTAAGTGAAAACTAGTGTATTAGTGATCCAAGTGTTGGGTAACCTGTATAAAGGGGAATTCCAAGGTCGGGGGATCCCTTTAGAACCGCTCAAAAGGAGCTTTTGTGGTTACCTCGTTAATGATGTGGACTCTCTTGGTGTCTTGATTGGGTGGGTGTTGGAGTAGACTACCACCACTAGGTGGTGTCTAAGGGTGTGTATAAAGTGATTCCAAATAGCTGGTCGTGGTCAACCAAAAAATATATATATATAGAATTGGCCAAAAACACGGATTGGTCAGGACTCTGTGCAGGTATACTGTATGAAGGGAAAACCCTACAGTGAAAAGTGTTCAAAATGTGACTGGTGTGCCAAATGCAAAACCTGGTATCTCAAAAACGTAGGCCTGGGCTGGCCAAAGTAAATGCTTCAACAAACTAAAAAGAACTGAAATGGCAAAAATCAAAATAATACCAAATCAAACAAGGGTGTGCACCAACCCACAGTGGTATGGTGGACCACCAATAATTACCCAACGTGTATAACTTATAGTTCCCAAGTATAACCTAAAAATGCAGGCCACTAGATACAGTAATAATTACTGTAACCTTAGAAAGAGATGTATACCAAACACAAAATGGCATCAAATGTGGATGTAATACTGCTCCCTTATGCAGGGATTCTGATGATATAGATATAACACCTCAAGTATAGAAAGTCATTGCAAACTGTAAAAAACATGAAAAATAATAAATAATAAAAGTCTATGAGTGACTTGGTGCGGTTTTTTCTACTGGGATGCTGCTTCGTGACTTCAGTGCTCCCCCCCTTAGGTCCCCACTCACCAGATGTTGGCACCCTCCAGGGGCTATAGGCAGATGGTGGTGGTACCTTGAATGCTCCTGCTCCACTGCTCCCTCTATCCGCGTTACACCTGCTGTCAGCTGTAGGAGTGACCCTCCAGCTGTTTGTAGTGATGAACTTCCGGTGTCACTCAGGAAGACAAAAAGTGAAGTATCCACATAGTGTAATAGGTTTCAGAAACACTGAGTGTATTTATTATAAAAAACTGCTATAGGTGGGTATTTCCACTTAAAAATTGGGCTGGTTAAAAATATGTATACAAAAAATAATAAAAAGTAAAAAAAAAAAAGAAAAGTTGTACGTGTTGAAGCCTCAGCTGTCTCAGCTGTCCATCTGACCCTATGGATATTAGAGAAGCAAGTTTGCCGTTTGCACCCAATGTGTATTGTCCGTGGGTGGTTGTATCCGTCCTCGGTAGCTTGCGGTAACGGTCGCGAGACAGCTGAGGCTTCAACATGTACAACTTTTCTTTTGTTTTTACTTTTTATTATTTTTTGTATACATATTTTTAACCAGCCCAGGTGCCACTGGGAATTTTTAAGTGGAAATACCCACCTATAGCAGTTTTTTATAATAAATACACTCAGTGTTTCTGAAACCTATTACACTATGTGGATACTTCACTTTTTGTCTTCCTGAGTGACACCGGAAGTTCATCACTACAAACAGCTGGAGGGTCACTCCTACAGCTGACAGCAGGTGTAACGCGGATAGAGGGAGCAGTGGAGCAGGAGCATTCAAGGTACCACCACCATCTGCCTATAGCCACTGGAGGGTGCCAACATCTGGTGAGTGGGGACCTAAGAGGGGGAGCACTGAAGTCACGAAGCAGCATCCCAGTAGAAAAAACCGCACCAAGTCACTCATAGACTTTTATTATTTATTATTTTTCATGTTTTTTACAGTTTGCAATGACTTTCTATACTTGAGGTGTTATATCTATATCATCAGAATCCCTGCCTAAGGGAGCGGTATTACATCCACATTTGATGCCATTTTGTGTTTGGTATACACCTCTTTCTAAGGTTACAGTAATTATTACTGTATCTAGTGGCCTGCATTTTTAGGTTATACTTGGGAACTACAAGTTATACACGTTGGGTAATTATTGGTGGTCCACCATACCACTGTGGGTTGGTGCACACCCTTGTTTGATTTGGTATTATTTTGATTTTTGCCATTTCAGTTCTTTTTAGTTTGTTGAAGCATTTACTTTGGCCAGCCCAGGCCTACGTTTTTGGGATACCAGGTTTTGCATTTGGCACACCAGTCACATTTTGAACACTTTTCACTGTAGGGTTTTCCCTTCATATACTTGCACAGAGTCCTGACCAATCCGTGTTTTTGGCCAATTCTATATATATATATTTTTTGGTTGACCACGACCAGCTATTTGGAATCACTTTATACACACCCTTAGACACCACCTAGTGGTGGTAGTCTACTCCAACACCCACCCAATCAGGACACCAAGAGAGTCCACATCATTAACGAGGTAACCACAAAAGCTCCTTTTAAGCGGTTCTAAAGGGATCCCCCGACCTTGGGATTCCCCTTTATACAGGTTACCCAACACTTGGATCACTAATACACTAGTTTTCACTTAGAATATTCACGTCTCACTCACTAGACATATACAGCAGCGCCACCATCCCAATACTTGTATATTCACCATTTGATCTCCTAATTTGATCTCCTAGGAGATCCCCAGAGAGGCAGCAGCTATATCTCACATCCTAAGCGCGGATCCTTTATTTTACATTTATATTCTGTTGTGTTTATTGAACGGAAAATTAACAAGATATTTTACACATTCCCTACTCTATACAAAATGTTATTCTGTAATCTTTACATAACCTTACAGTCTGAACAAATATATTTATTGAAATGGAAAGAGCACCTTCCCCCAAACCACTATTTCCTGGGTCAACTTGCACGGTATTCAGTCTCACATGGAGTTGCCAAGTTGCTATGACATTGAACTTGCTGTTTTTGTCATGCAGGATCCAGGATGCCATAGCTTCAGACTCCAATATCAAGTGTATAGGTACACTGAAGCTAGTGTGTGTGTGTGTGTGTGTGTGCGTGTGTGTATATATATGTATAGTGTTTGAGGAATACAGCACCACTCAATAATGAAGTAAACATTATTGTGAAGTAACATAGGAACATAAATCAGACAACTGCTTTACTTTGAGAAGACTGCTGTTCTTCAAGCCTAATGTTAATCAGTCTTTCAGCATATTTAACATCACACAATAAGAAATATATCATACCCTCCCATCCTGGTTATAAAAAAAGTATTCGCCATAAAGTTGTAGCCTAAAAATATGCATAATTCAAATGTCTCTGCCTTATAGTAAGTCCAGGTCCATATGTCACATAGAACCATGTCCATATGTCACCTAGAATCCATACAGATACAATCAATGACAATCAGGCCCGGACTGGCCATAGGGCAAACCGGGCATATGCCCAGTGGGCCGCGGCGGCCCGCGGGCCACGAACGGCCCTCAATGGCCCACGGCCCTTGGCGGCCCCGGCCCGCGATTGGCCCTCGGTGGGCCGCATGTCATGTCTCCCAAGGGGTTGCAGGTCGAGAGGGGACGCCCAGTTCTGCTAATAGCAGAGATCCCCCACCCCGCCACCAACACAGCGCCAGATAGAGAGCTCCAGATAAAGAGAGATGAGCTGTGCATATCACAGCCAGCTCTGACATTTCTCCCCCATCCCTTGCTGCCAGCAGGACCAGTTAGAGGAGAGGAGCTGCTCTACTCCTCCCCCTCCTCTCGTTCTCTCCTCCTGTCTGTGTTCTTTCTTTCTATCTTTATCTATCTTCCTTCCTTCCATTCTTTCTTTCTATCTTTACCTTTCTTTATCTATCTCCCTTCCCCTTTTTCTATCTATCTATCTATCTATCTATCTATCTATCTATCTTTCTCTCTCTATCTATCTTTCTTTTTTTTTCATTATCTATCTTCCTTCCTTTCTATCTATATATATCTTCTTTCCTTCCCTTCTTTCTATCTTTATCTATCTATCTATCTATCTATCTATCTATCTATCTATCTATCTATCTATCTATCTATCTATTTATCTATATATCTATCTATCTATCTATCTATCTATCTATCTATCTATCTATCTATCTATCTATCTATCTTTATCTATCTTTCTATCTTTATCTATCTTTCTTTATCTTCCTACCTTCCCTTCTTTCTTGCTATCTTTATCTATCTTCCTTCCCTTCTGTCTTTCTATCTTTATCTATCTATCTATCTATCTATCTATCTTCCTTCCCTTCTTTCTTTCTATCTATCTTTTTTTCTTTCTTTATCTATCTTCCTTTCTATCTATCTATCTATCTATCTATCTATCTGCCTTCCTTCTTTCCTTCCCTTCCTTCTATCCTTATCTATCTATTGTTATCTATGTATCTTTCTTCCCTTCTTTCTTTCTTTCTTTCTTTCTATCTTTATTGATTTATCTATCGATCTTCTTTCTCTCTATCTTTATCTATCTATCGTTCTTTCTTTCTATATCTATCTTCCTCCCTTCCCTTCTTTCTTTCTATCTTTATCTATCTTCTTTTCTCTATCTATCTATCTATCTATCTATCTATCTATCTATCTATCTATCTATCTATCTATCTATCTATCTATCTATCTATCTATCTATCTATCTTCCTTCCCTTCTTTCTATCTTTAGCTATCTTTTTTGTATCTATCTATCTATATTCCTTTCCTTCTTTCTTTCTATCTTTATCTATATTTCTTTACCTTCCTACCTTCCTTCCCTTCTTTCTTGCTATCTTTATCTATCTTCCTCCCCTTCTTTCTTTCTTTCTATCTGTATCTATCTCTCTATCTCTCTCTCTATCTATCTACCTTCCTTTCTTTCTATCTATATCTTTCTTTGTATCTATCTTTCTCTCTCTCTCTCTCTCTCTCTCTCTATCTATCTCTCTCTGTCTATCTATATTTCTTTATCTCACCCCACATCCCATTATTAACCCCCGCAGCGCCCCCCCCCCCCCCCCGGGCTGCTCAGTCTAAAATGCCCGGGCCTATTTTTTGTCCCAGTCCGGGCCTGATGACAATACATCTGTAATGATAATAAACAATTATAATTTCTATGGAATCCATCTGGGTATGATGTGGATAATCTATCTGTTTTCTTCAAATACTAGTAATACTAGTAATGGCACACTAAAAGATTGGGTGATTTGCATCCACCTCAAAATAGAGTTAGTGAGACACCCTCAGACTTTATTGGGTCCATTTTAGAGTGGCTACTTATTAAAGAGTGGCTTTCCTTTCTTTTAAAATGTTATAAAATTCTCAGGGTTGATAAGAGGACAGTATTTTAGAAGGAAGAGATTTTTAAAAAAACATGTCACCTGTAAATTATGATATATCATAAATGTCTTATTATCTCCCTGTGGTCTCTCAGAAAATTAAGATGGTATTGCCCAACATCAATCCTAAATTAGACACAGTAATCTATCAGTTCCAAGACATTCATTTGAAAAAGATCACACTGAGGGACATTTGCAGTTCACTGTATTGGACTTCTTTGTAAATTACCTGTAGAAAAACAACAATGTTGTTTTTTTAATGTATCTACCTGATCCGAGTTAATCACCTTAGTGACCAATTATTTTATATTTGATGTCTATTTTAGAAGGGTGTCAGAACTATGTTGGTCTATTGTGTTGAGGTATCATCTATGGTAGTGTATTCCTTTTATTATGGATAAAAGGAAAATGGTTGCAAAGTAAAGTAATACATTAGGTAGTGTGAAACCTGTCAAGACAATCCATGACTGCTGGACCCATTTCTTTATTTTAATGAGTTGAACTAGTATAAGTGGCCCACTGGAGGTAAGTGCAGGCTGGATATCCTAGTGGCAGTGGGTTATTCTTTATTTCAATCAAAGAGAACTTGTTGCCAGCAGTAACAAGGTTTGGGTTTCATCTTGTATGTTATAGAAAAATGAAAGAAGAATTTTAAAGGGGTGTTCCAGCCGGAATTTTTTTTTTTTTTTAAGTCAGCAGCTACTAACAGTGTAGCTGCTGACTTTAAATAGGGACACTTACCTTGTCCTACTTGCCCGCGCTGATGGCCCCCCGATGCCGGTCCCACGATCGCTCCAGGTCCCGCGCCGCCATCCACACTATGGGAAACAGGCAGTGAAGCCGTACGGCTTCACTGCCCATTTCCTACTGCGCCTGCGTGAGTCTCACGCTGGCTTGTGAATGGGCGGCTGCTCTCTGAGAACACACAGTTCTCAGAAAGCAGCGCGCCCCATTCACTAGGAGAAGGAGAAGAAGAAAACACACCGCGTTGCGGATGAGGCAGATTACGGACTTCCGCATAGCAACAGGTATTTCGGGTGAGTATTTTTTATTTTTTCACGTTTTTTTTATTTCATTTTTTTAAACAAGATGAGCAATTGTTGTTTTCCTGGGTGGAACTCTATAAATTATAGCTATAGCTATGTGCAACAACACCATTTTGTCCTTTTCCTCAGGGCCAACTGCAGAGGCTTCCCTGGATCCGGCCTCGGCTCCCAGCACTTCATGAAAACTCAGGGATGTTCGGCAGAAAACATGGTTTCAAACATTGACCACTGCTATTTTTGTTAAGAGATTTATAATGCTGTAATAATGAACTTTGTAAAATGTTTTACTTATACTGTGTAGTTTTTGGGCACCTTGAAAGCTCACTCCCAAAACACAACAATTAGGATGTAGTGCCTTTGTAACCTAGACCACTAATCATCTAAAATTGCAAAAAATGTATAATCCGCAATGCAATGCACACCCATCGGGGGGTGTTATTCAGAACGAATGACTATGGGGTCAATTCACAAAGAGAAACGTTATTGGTTTTCTTCAGGTGTTAAATTAGCACTCCTTATTTAACGCTAGCAAACATGGTATTCACGAAAGCTATAATCGTTATTTATCATAGTCGTTATGGTTTTCAACTGACTCTTTATCCAAACGTTATGCTAACTACTCAGACGTTATTATTAACATTTGGGACGTTAAAATAACTCTTAAGATCGTTAAATAATGCTGGAGAGATGCATTCTGGGAGCAGAAGGGGAGGAGAACAGCTGCATGTGGAAAAGAGCAGATACAGAGAGAGAGAGACACAAGCAATACACATGGAGATTGAGCATGTGATGTGCAAAACTTCTAGTGTGTGCTTTTCTAAAGCCATGTGTATTTCCTCATACAGAGAATAAATCATGGGAGATGATAATCGGAATTTAGCTATCACCTGGGTTTCAGAAAAGTCATCCAAAATAGTATGTGAACGGAATATACATTTATAAATCTGAACAACATTCTAACATGTTCTTCTTCGCCTCTGGATAATTTTAAGTTCAAATAGAGCATGGTTCTAGCTTGCCCAACACTACACTACACTACAAAAATCACCAAAAACTTCCTCTAACAACAAAATATCGCCTGGGAAATGTCATAACGCCACCCTGAGGGAGGTGTTAATTTAACGATTGCTTAACGATTGATAACTGTCAATTTTTTTTTTGTGAATTGCACTTCTGTACATATTTAACGATTTGACTCTTTAAAATAACGTTTTGAATCTTTAAAATAGCGATTTGACTCTTTAATAAGGATCCACACCTTAAAATATCGGTTCTGTGTAGGGAAACGTTATTTGATGATTTTTCAAAGCGTTAAATCGTTTAGTGAATTGAACTAGCTTCAATAACGTGCAAAATCGTTAAAATAACACTTGCAATCTGAAAATAAAGCTTTGTGAATTGACCACATTGCATTGCACAAATATGCGCCTGATGAGGTGTTACTTACAGCAGTAGCCACAGGGAAAGCTAGCACGGGGACTTACTATATTTTTGCTACACCATAAGGGCCTGCAGTTCCTGCCTGCAAAGGGCATCTGTTTAGGCCTGGCTGAGCCAGTGTCAGGCCTACTTATCAGTACTAGCTGATCCAGGAAGTGCAAGCAAGTGAAGTGATGGAGGTGTTGAGAAGAGATATGCTGCAAGCAAGTGAGAGAGAGAGAGAGAGAGAGAGAGCGGAGACTGAAAATACTGTGAATGTATATAGTTGGTCCCAAAATTGACTGTCTATTGTCTGGGCATCTAATAATTCCCCTATCCCTATCCAAGTTAAATTCCTCTCAATAAAATACAAAAAAACAAGTGCAAGGACTATTTCATGTCTCTGGATGCTTGAGATTTGTGTGCCTGGCTGGGCAGGGTGACAGATGGACCACTACACTCAGCTGCCCCTATGGGGGTACCGCTATACTTGTGATGAACATGAGGCAGCTGTCCTCAAGTAGGTAAATCTATCAAAAGTAAGGATATTCCCTGTGGATCCCTAAGCTAAAGAAACACAACTGATCGCCACCTCTGTGATACAGATTGGGCACAGATTGGGCAATGGTCATACCAGGTCTACGATCACCTTGGAAATAAACCTTGCTTCCAACATCTCTGTGTAATAAAAGGTAAAGATAATGATATCTTAAACCTAATAAGCAACTATAACAAAATAAGCAGACCACTATATCATCATATCTTCAGGCCCTGTACACACGATCAGACATGTCTGATGAGACTTGTCTGATGGACCGTTTTCATCAGACAACTCGGAACTTGTCTGATGGTCTGATGTGCGTACACACCATTGGACCAAAATCCGATCAGACCAGAACGCGGTGACGTAGAACACAACGACGTGATGAAAAAACTAAGTTCAATGCTTCCAAGCATGTGTCAACTTGATTCTGAGCATGCACGGGTTTTTGGTCCGATGCTTTTGTGTACTAACCATCGAACTTGTCTGACGGACAGGTTCCATCAGACAGGTTTTAAAGCATGTTTTAAAACTTTGGTGACGGACAACGGTCTGATGGGCTGTACACACCATCAAACTGGTCCGATGAAACTGGTCTGCAGTTTCATCAGACATGTCTGATCGTGTGTACAGGGCCTTAGTGTTTTGCGAGTTGAAAGAGTCAAAATCTATTATATTTAAATGTTATATTTAAATTGTAATGCCATCAAAAAGACAGTCATTCTGTGGAAAACATTTTCTAATTAGGAGATCTAATAAACCATATATTAACAAGATCTGTAACATATGTATTTTAAAAAGCTGAAATTAATAGGCTATAAACCAGAAAGCTAAAGCTGAACATAACAAGTTGGTATACTGATAAACACTGTTAATTTTTAGTCTCCAGTTCCATGAGTTTACTGTAATAGAAGTCTCTGGTTTTGTACCTCATGAGTTCCCATGTGCCTGTGCAAGAAATTGTTAATCGTATTGTATAGTAATGTTATCTTTCTGTAGCAATTTAACCACATTGCATAAACTTCATGCTATTAATCTCCTCCATAGAGTTTAATGGTCCAGGCGATTAATTACTCATTTAAGGGATTTTTGCAGCACTTCCGAGCAGGAAATAGGAGATTCATCTCATGAAATTAATCTCGTAAAACAGCATAAAGCATTATTGTGTTTACTACAAAAATGATTTCAGAGAATTTATCACAGGAATTAAGATTACCCCTGTAGCCGTAGCATAAGGCTCAGAATCATGACATTACAAAATAAATGAGGAGACTGGCAATTCATGGTCTAGTGGGCTGGAAAGCTTCAGTGCTTTTTGATGGCTTTATTAAGATCCCCATCTAAACATTGATCATTGCACGTTCTATTGACAGGATGAAGGACATAGTCTACCAAGATGGACTTGGGGTATATAGCAACCATGCATAACGCTTCAAACTCCTCTATTCTACTGAAATGGCACTACTATAAAATACAGTAATAAGATTCTAAATGCTTTATTCCCCTGCTTTCGCACCAGCTGTGTATGTTTCCTTAGCGTACTGATAATAGATCCAAAGGGTTCCTAGTCTTCTTAAAGCTTAATGCTAGGCAAACAGCTAAACACACAGATGAAATACATACTGTATATGAGAGCTGACCCGCCAAAAGATTTGCATTTTTTTGTCTATCCAGTCCTGAGATTTACATGGCGTGACAACATGGCTTAGCCCTTTCTGGTAGGGCAGTAGAACTATATTTTATCTCTGCTGCAGCTCAGTAACGCTTAGAGGTCTCCTCCCCACAACCAGCTTGTAACTGCTCAGTAGGAATGGGTTCGGGCCTGTTTAGGAAGCTGACATTGCACACTAATCACAGGCAGTGAGACATTTCCTGAACCGCAGCTGCACAAATCTGGAAATGTCTCACTTCCTGTGGTTAGCAGTGTGCAGTGTCGGCTTCCTGTCAGGGTCAGGCAGGTGGGATCCCGAACGCGCCCGAGCCCATCTCTACTGGTCAGTAATCAGAGAAGCAGCACACCAGTTAACTATTTTCTCTGTCACTCAGCTTGCTCCTTGCACTGCAGCACAACTAATCAGCTTCTTAGGTTGCTTCTCCTTCTCCCAGTCTGAGCTCTGCCATACAGGTACTGTAAGAGTATGATGCCGGGTCAATTTCAGGTATTTACACTTGTAGCGGTCTCCCCGACTTCCAATGGCCTGATGGGACTGACATTCTTCCTCAGGGTGCAGGTTACTAGGCATAGTGGGTGTGGTGCAAGGTCGAGAGATTGGGCGGCAGTCACTTTTTGTAAAAATGAACAAAAAGATTTTATTTCTCTTAACAGGAACAGTGGGAGAGGGGGTTAGGGCACAGGACACATTTAGGCAAATGCAATAGCAATTAGGCAAACTCCGCAGACAGAAATAGAACCAGGCAGACAGCAATACAGATAAAGGGCCTTTAATCTGAATGCAGCAATCTGTATCTTGTAGAAACTGCTGTCTCCTATAGCAACAACTGTTCTAACATTATCCTATGTAGCTATCACAGTTTAACTCACAGTATACCCCTGTAGATCTTCTAGCTTAACTCGCAGTATCCCACTGTAGATCCTCATGCTCAGCTTGCCCTCTCAAATTAGACTTCTTGGATTTTCAGCTACCTGCAAGCTTCACCCAGAACTGCTGTACTTATCTTCAAGCTTCATTACAGCTACCCGCTGTACTCCTTCAAGCTTTACTCACAGCTACCCATTCCTGGATGAGTCTCCACTGAAGCTTTCCCACTTACTTCACTGTCCCTGGCTAGGGAAGCATCTGCTCTGGTACCCCTTCAGAACTTCTTTCCCTTCCCTTCTTTCCCTTCCAAATTTGCCTCTGGTAACTGTCATCCCTCTGGCAACTGTTTCTGCTTTACCATGGCAATGATTAGGCTCCCCTTGGGCTGAGCCTCTAACACACGTCGTTCTGCCCCGAAGGAGCAGCTTCGGGCCTAACCTATGCTGCTCCTTCTTTGCAGGACATTGATTTACTGGATAGGCTTCACCTATGCCTAGCAGCCAGACTTCTGGATAGGCCTCAGGCTTCAGGCAGCCAGGAGTTGTTTGACACACATCCACCGAGGCCGCAGCCCTGGGCGGGAAGAACCCTGATTACCTGACTCCTCCCAAATATATAGCCTATCCCAGCATGCACAGTGGCCAAAGCAACTCCCACTGATTGGCCGAGACAACTTATTTACCCATGACCTGAATTAACTGTAATTCATCATCCTAATGCCAAAGGCAACAGTGCCCCCTATTGACAGAAAAGAGAGACCACAAATTAAACTCAGACTTAGAACAGAAATCAGAGGTGAGTGGGAAGCTTACAATGGAGATTCCTGTTCTGATGAAAAGTGGAATACCCCCTCCCATTTAAAGAAACCTCCTCTGACCTCTTGCTGTGTTTCTGGGACAGGAACTGAAGGTAAACCTCCCCTGCAGGACACAGACAGCAAAAAGACCCAATAAACTAACCACAACATACTACATGGGAGTCATTAGTGCTGGGCACTTTAATAGGGTGCCCCATGGCCACGATCAGTCACCCATTGTTTTTAATGTATTTTTTCCCTATTATTCAGCTTTGGCGCTACATTTCCCTTAACTCCTATGCTGCAGCACCAGCTTCTTCTGCTATCAGACTTTAGATGTTAGAGCAGTTCAGAGCCACAGGAGGGCTCCCCTGGGCTCTTTATCTGCTCTAATCACATGACTCGGCTGTGGGGAAGATTTTACCACATAACGCACTCCCACCTTGACCAGTGTACTTCGGATAGCCCAACTTTTCCCCAAAACCATCAACCCCTTTCATTACCTTAATTACCCCCCTTTTCTAAGATTAACGAGAGACACAATCTTGTTGGAGTCAAAATGGCCACAACAGCCAAACTTTATTCCACAACAGCCAATTTTATTTTTAACCATATACATTAAATAATTAAATCAAAATAATTAAATCACGCAAAACTTTATTCCTTAACAATTTTGTAACCAACTTTATATAACCCAGCTTCCTGGTCTTTGACGGAAACATGGCTTCACCTTCCTTTTTCCACTACACTGCACCACCATTAACCCTTAACCAGCCCCCAGCCGACCCAGCTCGGAGACAAACCTTTCCCCTGCAGTGCAACCATAAACGTATTCCAGCGGACACCGTTCCGCTGGAATAATCCCCACCGATGAGCCCACCACCATTTCCATCACATCTGTAACTGCCGCCATCAAAGACCAACTAACACCGCCACAGCCCGAAAGGGTAACACCTTACGTATGCTGTACCTCCGGCAGCACCCTGCCCCACCCCATCCCCTGGATCCCCAACCACCTGATCCTTGCTTCGCTCCTGGGGATACCTAGCTGTCGCCCTTCCGGCCTAGCATCCGCCCTTAATGCTCCCCAGTAGACGTAGGAGTGCCCCAAAATCCAAACGAGGCGCTCCTGAACACCATCTGAAAAACAAATGACAAGCATGAGTGACAAGCAATACCAAATACTTCTCACCACGACCCCCTTCTAACACGTGCAACACTCTGAAACCCCACCAACCATCATTCCAGCAACATATGTGGTCTAACGTATGACCTGAATCTCTTGGATTCCCACCTCCCAATCCATTTCACAGCAGCCTCATCCAACCCGCACCGAGCCGCTTCCGTAGCAGCCCCGATGCAGAAGGAGTGCGAGGCGTACTGTTCTGCAGCGAACCCCGCTGCCTGTAAGCACTTCCGAAAGACTGCCACGAACTGGAACCTAGAGACAAAAGACCTATCCGCGTGCATCCACAGGGGACCACCCAAACCCGGGCGAATAGCCAAGAACTCCCCCATAACCTTTACTGGGCAGACAACAGACCCTTGCAACGCATATAGGGACACATACGCCCCTTTTCCATACTGGTCCATCTTAGACCTGCGCAGCCGTAACACCACCCTGCCCTCTGTCATCCCCACATCGCCAACCAGCAACCCCCCCCCCCAACTACCTTGGAGGGGCTAACCAACTCACCTAGTCTGAAAGCTCCAAAGAAGGCTATGGAAAAAAACGCCCTGAACAAACTTACCTCATACCCCGAAGAGCACACTTTCATCAGCACACTACAGATCGACTGCAACACTGAGAACGAGACCGGTCTCCTCGTGTACCTGGATACCTTATCTTTTCTGTACCCTTTTACAGCTTGCTTCACCCAAAACGATTTAGTCAAATCCGGCCTACCCTCCAGCTTGAACAAGAATGCCAACGCCATCAGTTTTTTGGTAAGGGCTGAAATTGACCCCATATTTTCCATATGGCGTACCGCAAAGTACAATACTAACCATCCCAGTTCTGCATCTCCAAGATTGGCGTCCGCCAACCGCGTATAACTGTACCATTCGTCCCAGACCTTGGCATACGCCGCCCATGTAACCCTACTCACCGAACGCCTGATCCATGTGGGGGCGATTCCGAAACAATCCCCCACATCCAACCCGGGCAAGGCACACCTTCCTTTTCCACGTGTGGGGCCAGCTCCCTGAACCTGTCCCACTGAAAGCAAGACAAAGCGTCAGCAAGCCTGTTGTCCACACCCGGAATGTGAACAGCATACAAGAATATGTTCTATTGAAGACAACGCAACACTAGATGGCGCAGCAACCGAACCACCGGCAGGGAAGATGCGGAGATCCGGTTGATGACCTGAACCACCCCCATATTGTCACAGTTCAGCCTAATCTTCAAATTTTTGCAAGATTCACCCCACAACTCCAACGCCACCACCACCGGGAACAATTCCAACAGTACCAAGTTCTTTACCAACCCTGCTGTGATCCACTCCTCCGGCCACCCCTCCGCACTCCAGCACCCTTTGAAGAAGGCCCCGTAACCTGTGGACCCCGCCGCATCCGTGACAAGGTCCAAATCAAAATTACTCACCGGGCCTTCCATCCACAGGGACCGGCCATTGTACTCCTCCAAGAACGTATGCCACACCCGCAAATCCGCGTGTAGCTCCTTAGTCAACCGTATGAAGTGTGTTGGCAACTTAACCCCTGCAGTGGCCGCTGACAGCCGTCGGCAGAACACCCTCCCCATGGGAATGATGCGACAGGCAAAATTTAACTTGCCCAGCAACGACTGAAGCGCTCTCAACTGCACCTTGTTACACCCCAACATACCTTTAATCACCATCCGGAGATTCTCCACCTTTTCCACAGGCAACCTACATTCCATGGCCTCTGAATCCAACACTATACCCAAAAAACTCAACGTGCAAGGAATGGCAAACCCTTTCGAAAACCCCGCGGCGAGCAGTTCTGCCGCCGCCCTATCCGGGTATCTACTTAGAAAAGGAAGCATCCTTTCCCCCTTCACTGGCGTCCTCCCTCTTGTTCCCAGACTCCCCCGCCCGCTTCCCCTTTTTGAAGCACCGGGACAAGGGATGACTACCCCCACATCCGGAGCATTCATGCCTGAAACGACAGGTTCCGCCATAGGTGCAGGAGCCCTCGTTAAATTTCCAGCAAACCCCCCACTTCTTTCCGGCCGGCGGTCCTGAGGTGGAAGCACCTCCGGCCCCCCCTGGAAAAAAATTATTTGCGTCCGCGGCGCCGACATCATCCGCATCCACAAGCTATTGTCCTTGTGATCCCATCGCAATGATCGGCGGACCGCCCTACGCTGCCGAAATTGTTCATCGTAGCGCAACCAACCTGTACCCCCTGTACCACAGACACCGATGCGCCTCCCCAATTGCGTCCATATAGCAGAACAACCCAGAACAATGCTCTGGGTTCTTCTCTCCTATGATGCTTGCCATTATGGCGAAAGCCTGCAACCAATTTTGGAACGTACGTGGGATCAACCTATACCTCCTCTTCTCCTCGTCCTCCTTTTTAGAATCATCCGGCTTGACTCTATCCAGATTGAATTTTTCCAACGGGAGGAGGGAGAAGATCTCGACATACTCCCCTTTCACTATTTTGTCCCTCACCTCTTGCTTTAAATGAGCTCCCAAGGGACCCTCGAAACACACGTAAACTCCGCATTTTGCAGCGTCAGCTATGTGCACCACATCAGATCTGACCACCGCTGGTTTCTCAGTCCCCCCCTTTTCCCCATTCCTGCTGCTATCCGGAACCAAACTCTGCCCCCCCGGTGAGGGGGACGTCCACCACCACCGGAGGGGCGGCGACCCCTTGCGCCCCAACCCCTCCCCCCACCCAGGGTGCGACCTGCGGATGCGCTGACAACCCCCCGGAAAACTGCTGCACCTCTAAAAAATTCCCCCAGTCCCGCCGGAGCACCCGGTGCGGCAGGCGGGATGCCCGCAACACGCGGGATAGCAACCGGGGGGGAAAAGGTGAAGACACGGCCCCCCCACCCGAAACATTGGCATCACCCCCAACAGTCTACCCAGCACCGCCGCTACCTCCCCCTCCACAGATTGAATGGTCTTACCGTGCCAGTTGGATGTGTCCCTCTCAGTCCTCGCAGGCCCGTCCACCGCCGGCGATACCACCGCGGGATCCTCACCGTCAGAATCTGTGGCTTCGCCTTCTGACCTCTCTTCTGAAGCCAGCGTCCCTGGCGACGTCAGCCCCCCAGGCAGCGCCGGCCTGGGGGCCGTGGACCCTGGCCTAAACGTTGGGTGACCTCTGGCTTGGGACCCGGCTGTCGCTGTGGCGGAAAGCCCCTCCTCTCTCCCAGGGCCCGGACTGGGCCCCGCCGCTCTTCCAGCATGCCTTGGGGATTCCGGCCTCCCCTCTGCCCTGGAGCCGGCGGCCGAGGAAACGGACAGCCCGCCGGCCGTATCACGGCTCCTCCCGCGCCGAGTCCTCCCCCTTTCGTCCCCGGGGGAGACCGATCGATCCCTCCGTCCCTGATGTGGTAGCGAGGCCTGAACGCCATCGCTGCTCGTAGCCCCGCCCACCGCCTCCCGCCGCCGCGTGTCCCAGTCCGCCTCACCCCCGACCGAAGCATTAGCCCGCTTTGCCGGGGGGACCCGCTTTGCCGGGGGGACGCCGTGCCCGAAGGGGAGCTCCTTACTTGTTTCTGTGCCCTGGTGGCGGGGCCTGGCGAATAACGCTCTGCGAGCGCGTGGGGACCTCCTGTCTTGCGACCCCCCAGCCTCCTCCTCTAGCAACCCCCCGACCTGCTCCTCTAGCCATCCGTGGCCCCGTGCTGCTGCTGCCGCCCTCAGCCTCGCAAAAATCCTGTCTATGTCCCCCATGATGTGAGTGGCAAGGAGCAGAGAAAAAAAACCTGCCTCCTTGCAAATTCTTTCCCGCACTTTGCCTCTCGGTCCCCGCCCCCTCCTTAAATAATACTCCTCCCCTCTCAGCTTCTCTGCCTGCTTACCTTCCAACCAACCAGGCTCCCTCCTACAGTTAACCCTTCATTGCCCTACCTCCACCTAGTCATGCCCGGCCCTACGTTATTTTGCTTTGCTGTCTTTTCACTCCGGGCCTCCCTATCTGGCTGTACAATCTGTACAATTTGACAAGGCTTTGTTGCAGGCACCTCTAGGTGTTACATTTTGAAGAGGACCTCCCCCCAAAAAGTGGTAAACATATATAATACATTGCATATAAACACGTACACTTATCTATGTCCATGCTGCCTTTATTCCTTCTGGGTCACTTGTCAGGATGCCTTGGTGCAGCTGGTTTCCCTGCTCCCACACAGCCATTTTGAAAATGTACAATATGTTGTCTTACGCATGAATGGATAGAATGCATGTTGTCATATGTTTTGTCTCACACATAACACTCATGTGTCTTTTAAAAAATACTGCCCCTAAGATCTCACAAGACGTCATGCACTTCATCTTGCACATGCACGGTATGAGAATGTACAAGATCTTGCAGCTTAGATAAGGGATCTCCCTGAAGGCACTAGTGACATTGCTTTCCCAGGAAGCATCTGTGTGGCCTGGGCTATGTCACTAGTGCCTTCAGGGGGAACAGGATGTGGACACAAAAAAAGGTAAGTAAATCAAAAACCTTTTTTCTTTGAATCATTGTTAGATGGTTTCACATCAGCATACAGAGGTGCATGCTGATGTGAAATTTACTAAACAAGGGCAAAGGTCTGCTATAAGGACCACTAGCAGTTTGTTAACTTTCATGTAAACATAAGTTTAGTTTGATGGGAAAATACAATGTTTAATGACCTAAAGACGGCCGAAGAGCCAGCTCGGGTGAGGACTACGCTGGATCCCTTGGACAGGTATGTGTCATAATATTAAAAGTCAGCAGCTTCAGTATTTGTAGTTGCCGAATTTAAATGTGTTACTTCTAGGGTGAAGAACTGCTTTAAAGTGTGACGCCACACCTTAAAAAACTAACCAATTCAGTTTAGAATTGAAATTTAGGACAAAATATTTGTTTTGTGTCAGAGGGAGGCAGAGAAAGAACAATACAATGCTCATTCCAGTGAAGAGATGTGCAGGTGATGCATGTCAGCAAGTCTTGGCCATTGCAGGACAAGCAGGCTGTGCTCCCAGCACAACCAGAAAACTGACTGCAATGGGATGGATGCGCTTCTAATTCTAGTGTGGTCAGTTTGAAATAGGAAAGCAGGGGGACTGGCAGGAATACTAGGTATTTCACAGAATGGAGGAAATATGAAGAGAACAGGATGCTTTATAACACAGGTACATAGTAAAAATATACATTTTCAGAAATATGAAATGTTAAGGTAACACTTTAAGGCCATATCAGATATTAGAAGATTACCTTTAATTTATCATCACTAGATCATAAATAGATGAGAATCTATGGTTCGGATTCATCAAGCTGCAATATTATATATGGTACACTAAATAGTGCTTATGGCATGCTAAAATATATGACATACTATAATATTAATTGATAGGCCTCTTTAGAATGTCATAAAATAAACAATGAAAGCAATAACTGACTTTTATGACACTTAGACAAGACTCATTAAATCGTAATAAAATCAATACAATTTTATTAATAGCATTCTAAAACATATTAAAAATTCTGTTGCTCTCAGATATATCATACTTGGGCCTCAATTGCACGAATATCCCCATCCAGCACCCATTATACATGCATTATATTATTTATAGTCTCACCTGTTAACAAGTAAAGAAAACCTCATCTCCTCTTGTTCCCATATATAAATCTTGTGGCAATGTCCAAAAATCACAGGACAGAATAGGTTGTCCCTTCACTCTCGTTCTTTCTACTTGCTAAAGATTAGACTGTGAAAAACATAAAGGCCCAGATTCACGTACATCGGCGCATTATTGGACCGGCGTAGCGCACCGCCTTTACGTTAGACTTGCGCCATCTAGCCGCGTAATCCCCCGATTCACGTAGCTTTTGCGCAGGAATTTGCGCAAGCATAAGGTTTTTTCTCCCGTGCCCTCCTTAGTGCCATCCTCCGTGCCCTCCTCCTTCTTTGTTCATCTAAAGTCAGTAGTATAGCTATGCGCGACGATGCCCCTGGCATGTTGGCATACAGATTGTTGAGCAACACGTGTGACTGCTGAACTCCTCACTAACAGTGTTGCTTTATCTGACAATTAGACTTTTTTTCTTTTTTTAGACCAGCTTTTATCAGCTCTAATTTTAGACAGGACATTTTGCTGTTGCGCACACTGTGTCGCCTGCGCTGCCCCAACGTTGTTTTGTGGATCCCCGTAAGTCCCTCATTAGCATATTTGACTAGCAAATCAATGGTGTGTCTATCGCACTTTTGCGCGGACGGATGCGCCAGTCTAACGAAATTACGCGGGACAAAAAAAAGTAGATTTTTTGCGTATCTCGTTCTGGGGATGCCGCGCAACGAAACGCACGCGCACATTTAGACTTACGCACGCGCATCTCCTGTTGCGCAGGCGTAATCGCTCTGTGAATCTGGGCCAAAGTATGTATTGAGGAGCAGTGTTGAGCGGAATACACCATATTCGATTTTGCGATATTTGACGAATATATAGAAGAATATTCGTGAAATATTCGTTAATATCGAATATTCGTGATATTTTATCAAAAAAACTATTTTGCGAAATTTGGCTAATGCGAATGCGAAATTTGGCTAATGCGAATGTGAAATTTCGCTAATGCGAATGCAAAATTGATTGCGAAATTCTCGTCAACACGCGAAAACGGAGATCATTTCCTGGATTACTAAACTAATATGCACTAAACACTAACTCTACTTACACAAACTTATATGACTAAGCTAAAGCTAATTTTTTTTTGTTTTTTATACACAAAACACAGAAGGGCAGAGAAAGTATTTGCGAATATTCGTAATACGAATATTCGCATTGCGAATATTCGGCAACTTAAAAGGATCGCCTCAGCTACTCGGCCCAGGGTCTCTAATCATACCAGCAATGCTTTTAGACGTCGATGGAGATCACTAGGATGTGATCTGTTTTAAAAATAAATTTGAAAAAATACGAATATTCACAATAGTGAATATTCACCGCGATATTCGATTTATTCGCGAATACTCGAATATGCAATATTCATAACGAATATTCGCAATGCGAATATTCGTGAGCAACACTATTGAGGAGGGGGCGAGGGGGTGGGATGTTTACCTATATTATAGAACCTACAAAGTACTAACAGTCCCACCTTAGGGGGTGGTTTTGATGTTTTTACAGTTGCCCAGTAAGATTGTATTAATCCTGGGATTTATGGTGCTATGGATTTTTTTGCATAGCATTAATAAACCCATAACTAGAAAAGTAATATATTGCAGATAAGCGATTAGATGTGGTGGCTGCATTAATTTTCTTTTTATAGTCTTTTTTCGCCCTTTTTTCACTGGGTAAACTGACCAGTAACACCTCCTATACTGAATATCAGTTAAAATTCAGCAGTACCTATTTATATAGTGACTAAATTTGTAATGGTATATCCTAAAAAGGTCTCAACGTAATTAAAGGGTGCTGCTCACAGATACATGCAAGATCAGGTAGACAATTATCAATTATTATGGGGCACTCCCTAAAAGTACACTGTAAAACACAAAGCTCTATAAATATTTATATATGCATACATATATAATGTGTATAAATAACAAAATATATCAAACTATGAATCTAACCAATGTAATCCCAATAAAAAAAATTAATTATGCACGTCATCAATATAATTCTAAAAGTTTGTGAATGTAACTACTGTAGCCCCAATACAATATCTTCCTTTTTTTTCAAATTGTATCAAAATACCATACCAACATGCGAATGGATCCCACCACCTTTTATCCAATGCCCTTACCTAAAAAACTTATGTTATTAAGTCAGGTGGGTGTTTTACACCCAGGGGGTAAGAATATGATAACTTTTTTCTTCCTGGCTATCCTCAGGGATGATCTTTTTTATTGAAACGGGTGAGTATATCTTTAGGAGACTGCCAGTCTCTGCCTTCTCTGCTGCCAATATGCTCAAGAAACATAGGAAGGCCTCTCGTAGTGTAGTACAATGAGTACCAGATATTCATTAAAAGTATTGCACTTACAACACAACTATAGTAACTGTGCCTTTAAAATCATCGCTGTGCAGCCACGATCCAACACTCCTGCATAATCGACATCACCCGGCTCCACCTACGCATTACGTCACCAGACATGATATTCTGGTCAAGCATAGAGCGGATGGAAGAGCAGGCTTACCACACATGAAATTATACCATATGGCAACAGTTTTAACTCGAATGCCTGATCCTTACCATTAAGTGAGCTTACTACACTGGAATCCCATTGCCTGGGTAAGTCTCCTCACTACTTTCAACTTAGACATTTTCACAACCATTTAACTAAATTAGGAACAATACATAGAGACCTGATCCCTTTTGAGGCTTTATGCCTTAGGAAAACAGCTTATCCATGTGTGATATCTACTATATATATGATATACTTCTTCAACACACTGCACTAGAGACTGAGAGAGAAAGCTAAACCAACCACTTATGGCAGAGGACTGGGAAAAATAATTTTCCAAGCTCAGGGCAGGAAGCACAAAATATTGGTTGGTGATACAGATGCCCTACTAGGGTGCACAAAATGCTATCCCATGATCCCTTTTACTGTTAAGATGTGATGGGAACATGGATACCATGTTGCATCTGTAGTGGGTCCTGCCCACTGTTGATGCCATTTTGGGCAGAAGTCTTCCAGCTTAACACTTGAATCACAGGAACCGACATCCCTACAACTCCTGAACTGGCCTTACCATCAGTATTTCTGGGCCATTTCTCTACCAATGTTCAAAAAAAGATTTGCTACCCTTTCAACTCATGGAGGCACAGTGTATCATACCCAGATAATGGAATTCTACCACAGTGCCCAGCATTAGAGAAGGGGTGACCAGTGTTGTAAGTAACGGCGCTAAAATAAACGCCGTTACCGAACGATGCCCCTTTTGAGGGTAACGAGAAATCTACCAGATTACTCTTCCCCTCACGGCACACGCTGTTCCTATTACTTGGGCGGCGTTACCGTAATTACACCTACCTCTGACTCAGCCGTCGCCATTGGCCATCCATTATTAAGAAAGCGCGCCTCCCCCTCTGACTGTTCCGTCCGTGATAGGCGGAACACTAATTTTCCCAGCAGAGCCTCTGTTTAGTGTTCAGCCTATCATGGATGCCTTCTCATCCTCAGCCTCGGCCTCGGACGAGAGGACATCCGTGATAGGTGGAACACTGAACAGAGGCTCTGCTGGGAAAATTACTGTTCCGCCTATCACAGCCTGAGGAGGAGGCGTGGATTTTGAATAATGGAGGATGGCCGCCGACGTCTGACATGTGGAGAACAGGAGAAGGTAGGGAGATCGTTGTCAAGGCATTTTACAGGCACAGTGAGGCATGTATAATGGCACAGTGACTCACTGTGCCATCATACATGCCTCACTCACTGTGCCTGTAACATGCCTCACTCACTGTGCCTGTAACATGCCTCACTCACTGTGCCTATAACATGCCTCACATGCCTCACTGTGCCTGTAACATGCCTCACTGTGCCTGTAACATGCCTCACATGCCTCACTGTGCCTGTAACATGCTTCACTGTGCCTGTAACATGCCTCACTGTGCCTGTAACATGCCTCACTGTGCCTGTAACATGCCTCACTGTCAGTGAGGCATGTTACAGATGGCACAGTGAGGCATGTTACAGATGGCACAGTAAGGCATGTTATAGATGGCACAGTGAGGCATGTTACAGATGGCACAGTGGGGGTTGTCTTATACAGTGAGTATATCCCAAAACCAAAATTTTAGCTGAAAAATTAGGGGGTCATCATACGCCGGCAAAACAAAAGTCAGTTACTTTGCTGAGTAACTAATTACTTTGCCAATGTAGTAACTGAGTCACTAACTCAATTACTTTTTCGGACAAGAAATTTGTAACTGTAACTAATTACTTTTTTAAAGGACGATGAGCAACACTGCCTGTACCATGCCTCACATGCCTTACTGTGCCTGTTACATGCCTCACATGCCTCACTGTGCCTATAACATGCCTCACATGCCTCACTGTGCCTGTAACATGCCTCACTGTGCCTGTAACATGCCTCACTGTGCCTATAAAATGTGTCACTGTGCCTGTAACATGCCTCACATGCCTCATTGTGCCTGTAACATGCCTCACTGTGCTGTACCATGCCTCACTGTTCTTGTAACATGCCTCACTGTGCCTGTAAAATGCCTCACTGTGCCTGTAACATGCCTCACATGCCTCACTGTGCCTGTAACATGCCTCACATGCCTCACTGTGCCTGTAACATGCCTCACTGTGCCTGTAACATGTCTCACTGTGCCTGTAACATGCCTCACATGCCTCACTGTGCCTGTAACATGCCTTGCATGCCTCACTGTGCCTGTAACATGCCTCACTGTGCCTGTAACATGCCTCACTGTGCCTGTAACATGCCTCACTGTGCCTGTAACATGCCTGACATGCCTCACTGTGCCTGTAACATGCCTCACATGCCTCACTGTGCCTGTAACATGCCTTACTGTCAGTGAGGCATGTTACAGATGGCACAGTGAGGCATGTTACAGATGGCACAGTGAGGGGTCGTCTTATACAGTGAGTATATCCCAAAACCAAAATTTTACCTGGAAAATTAGGGGGTCGTCATACGCCAGCAAAAAAAAGTCAGTTACTTTGCTGAGTAACTAATTACTTTGCCAATGTAGTAACTGAGTCACTAACTCAATTACTTTTTCGGACAAGTAATTTGTAACTGTAACTAATTACTTTTTTAAAGCGGGGGTTCCACGGGATATCATTTTTTTTTTTTGCATTATTCCTCTAGTCATACCTTTACTACATCACAGCCGGGGTGTCCCACTCCTTTAGCCGGCGTCATCGCGGTAACGGAGCAAACGATATTTTATAAAACAATCCGACAGATGTTTCCATATTAACTCCGGGCACTGTGAAGCCCACATGGTATTCTTCCGGGATACGGTGAATGCTGGCCTCCCAGCATTCACCGCTCGATCCCGCGCATGTGCAGTGTTGATGGCGAGCGTCGCCGTCAACACTACACTGTTGCCATAACAACAGCCGGCGTAATAAGCTCACGCCCCATTGTGCAGGCTTCTACCTTTGCTATCAGCTGCAGCTCAAAACGTTCCAAGGCCCGCTTGCCGAGTCACGTGACCGGCGAGATCTCACGCGATTTGAGCAGAGCGCGTCTCCTGGGATTGTCAGGACTGAGTCCCAGGAGACATAGTGACGTCGGGGGAGAATAGAGATACACGCCCACTCCCCCGCGGTGGATTTTGATTGACAGGGCAGAAATGCAACCTGAAACGGGGTAAGGATAAAGAAAAAAAAAAACGTATTTGTTATTTTTAATGCCTTGCTGTTTTATTGCGATAAAGTCGAAAATTAGGGTGAACCTCCGCTTTAAAGGACAATGAGCAACACTGAGGGGTGACTGAGCTGAACCCAATTATTCGTATGGAAGGACTCACAGGAGAGCATACAAGAAAAATACTTTCAATTTACCTAATACTCTGAGATCATACCTGTGACTCCGATGCATAAGATATGGAGACATTGGCAATCCCTGTCAGACTGGGCTCCTCCCTCCTTCTATGGTATACACAGATCTGCACACAGCCTTACCTCAGCAAAGTCAAAGTGCTTTCTTTGTGCCTATTGTTCAGATGTGTACTGTATTCTGAAGTTATACACACTTTCTTATATATACTGTATTTGTACTTCTCAAACTGAATTCAGTGCCTTCCATTTGTAGCCCATTGAAAGTGCTTAATAAAAATTGTATTATTTGGTACACTTCCAAAAAAGACATTTTCTAGTATCATAAATAGGCCTCTTAGAATGTCTTAAAGTGACATTTCGGTAACTTTATATGTCGGCACGAATACATTCCTGACAATTCACAGTAGAATAAAAAAAAAAAAAAAAAGTTTTTTTATTTTATTAAAAAGCAGTTTTAAGTAACTTTGTCTGAAATGATGTCATCTGTCTGCTGCAGGCAGGAGGAAGCAGCAGGGTGCCAGTCAGACATTTGTGAACACAGCCAAGATCCACATAGCCATCATATACGGGTACATGGCTGTGTAATCTCTATGAAGCTAGAGAGAGTTGTCTTCCTCCTTGGAGCTTGACACTTTCTGGATGTAGATGGTAAATCTGAAACAATCATATGGAACATTTTATATTTCTCTTATTGACAAGAAACAAAACATTGTTTTTAAATACAGGACAGAGTATTAAAGAAACAACTGAATAAACCTACTGTATGTATTCCTATTAAATTAACACTTACCAAAAGATTGAGGTACACAACACAAAAGCAGCTATACTACAGATTTTATGAGGTTGAAGTCCTATGTTCATGGAAAGGCTAGGCAATTTCTTGCTGAGTTTTGACTAAGCGTTCAACTATTTATGTACTCATTGACTGTCAGGTGTGGCTATTCTGTGTAATTATTTTGTTGGCTTAGTATAACAATTATTAAATAAAATTATTTTAAATAGTTTTGACATGCTTGCTGTGCCATATTTGCATGCTAATATTTTATACTCCAGATTGATAGATTGGATATCAGAATGCCAGAGAATGTACTGAACACCCTTGCTGAATGAATAAAAACTACAGAATAGGTTAGAGAGACCTAATGTGAAAGGGATTAGCCTAGTGATTCTTACTCAGCTTTATTAAACCTAAGGTAAATACAAAAAATGTCATTGCAATTCACTTTAAATGAGCTTGACAATATGCAAATTGTGAATTCATAGAGGCATTCCTGGTTTACCAGCATTTATGTTTGTGTAAAATGACTTGATTGTTCCATTCCACGCACTGGTGGTTAATGGAGATGGAGCTTTATCCAATACTTTCAGTGGTATGGCATTTGTACCTTCTAGGCACACTTTATATGCAAATGCACATTTGTAAGCAATGTTTATAAGAAAAAAAACAAAGATTAAGTGAAATAAACTGAAGAAAAAAGAAAACGAACACCAAGTGGCAAAATATAATCCATTATTGAAGGCTACAATGTACTGCAAGTAAAAAAAATGGATATTTCCAATCATTGCTGAAAAGATTTCCCAATAATTGCCATGATACTTATTGCTGATACAATTATTTATGTCACTGCAGAAATCCCAAACTGATATTGATAAGAGCTTTGCTCTTTATATTCTCGATCCATAAGTATGAATGAATTGTGTTTTTTTTTTGTATAGATTTAAATAAATTTGTTATTGTCAAAAAAAATTAAAATGTTGTCAATATCAATTTATTTTTTAAATAATTACTGTAAAATTGCATACAAATATTTTGTAAATTTATTTCCAGCCAGAAGGTGGGCCTCCAGGTTAATTTTTGCCTATCTATCCAAATCTATCTACCCACTCCATCCCATTGAGGCCCGAGAACACCCTACTGACCACACTGACCCACTTTTAACCACAACCACAAAATCATTCATAGTGACACCCACAAAATCCCTCTCCCAATATCAACACACCCTTAAACAATTGTTCATAGACTTTTGCAACAAGAGGCAGGCATTCAAGGAATATAAAAAAAAGAAGAGATTTCAAATAAGATGCACCAAGATATGCCTACATAGTTAGGAATATCATCTTGACAGTATCAAGAAGAAAAATTCAGCATGCATAGCATGCCACCCGCCAAACATCTAGAGGTGTGGTCAATAAGCTCCTGCATTGGTATCATTGGCAGTAATGTAACCTCCAGCTCACAAACTGTCAGCAAGGGCAGCAAATATATTTTTTTCAGCAAACATTTACTTTAACTAGCAGACACTTGTGGATTATACCTGTGTAGCAGTATCACCGGAGGAGTCACTGGCAATATGCCCGGGTTCCTTTTTTTCCAGCAATTGCCCTGCAGCTAGGTGCACGTGTATGTCACTCCTTTGGTTTAAGAAACAGTCTAGAGTTATTAGTGTTGAGGTTTTAATATAGGGTTGAACTTGGATGGGGATTGGGGAAAGTAAAACACTTCAAAAACTTGCTTTCAGAACACTCTATTTGCTTCTTCAAACTCTGGACAGGTTCTGCAATACAGTTTTGAGGAGATTGAGCCTTCCTCTGTGAACAGCCCAAGCAGTAACTCCTTTACAAGGAATGGAATGGCACTGCTCTTTAGGACAAACTTAGCAAACACACTGCTGGACCATCTAGCACACAAAGGGGTGAAGGTACTCAGTCTTTAGGATCTCTTCCCGCCTCTACTCACAGAACGCCTCTGGATAAATGGTGGCATCCTACCATTATCCTGCAGGCAGCTTCTCTCAGTGGTATCAGAATAGATCCTCAGATTACAGCCCGTTCAGCCAGTCATCAAAAGCAGACAGTGGCCCCCAGCCCTCCAGCATCCCAGCTGGGGCCTCCACTTGACAAGCACATGGCAGAATGCTTGGGAAGAGAAAACAATGTCCCCTAGGTGCTGATCTCTTTCTCTGAAAGAAAACCCAGCTTCTCTATGCTTCAGGGTATTTATGCATTCTACCAGAATCCTCTAGGCAAGACCTCCCAAGGATTGGCTGGGGCTACATAAATGTTAGGCTGCTGATTGGTATGCTCCCACCTCTATAACCCACATGTCCTCCAGGTGAACAAAGAAAGGCAGGCAATCATGCAGCCTCTATAACATAGATTAGACCAGAAGAATCAATCCAGCTCCACTGGATACAGCGGACTTAACTAAATTTATCTACACTAACAATTAACTATAAAACCCAAACAGAATTCCAGCCTCATTGTGTACAGTGAGCAAAACTAAACTTACACCAAGGTGGTAAAGCGGTTGCAGAGTTTTAATAAGGAGACAAGAAATACATTTATGATACGCATATTAGAAGGAAGGTCTAACGCGTAAGCCACTAGGTTAATCCTGTGAAGAATATGAAAAGGCCCAATAAACCGAGGTGCGAACTTCAGAGAGGGAACATGAAGTCGGAGGTTGCGAGATGACAGCCAGACCCTGTCCCCAACCTGGTAGGAAGGCGCAGGCAGGTGTCTGCAGTCAGCATGGAGTCTGTACCTATCATTAGCATGTCGCAAAGCCTCCTAGACTTGTGCCCAAGTGGAATGAAGACCACGGAGATGCTCTTCTAACACAGGAATACTCAGCGAAACAAATGAGTCAGGCAAACATGGAAGGTTGGAAACCATAGTTCAACATAAACGGGGACAATCGGGAAGCAGAATTCAAAGCACTAATGTGAGCAAACTCTGCCCACAGTAAGATGTCTGACCAGTTGTTATGCTGGTCAGAAGTATAGCAATGTAGGAATTGCTCCAATGACTGATTGGCTCATTCTGCGGCCCCATTAGACTGTGGGTGATACACAGAAGAGAAAGCAAGCTAATTTCCGAACTGTTCACAAAAGGCTTGTCAGAACCTTGTTTAATAATAAAAGTAAATAGAACAAACATAGTCAAAACATAGCCAAAGTAAGCGGAAGGGATAGTCAGACAAACCAGAAATTCAGGAAACCAGGGATCAGTGTAGTGGAACAGCAAGCAGGATCTGTATCCAGACGGAATGTCAGCCAAGCAAGTCTTTAACAGAAACGTAGGTGATTGTATCTGTGATGTTGACCAAGGCGAAGGCAGAGATCATCTGGGCAGGATGGCTTCAGTAGGCAGGACTGATGAGCAGGATATCATCAGTCACTGTGAGTCACTGTGGAGAGATAGGAACTGGAAATTAGCGAACATCTGAGTGGCCAGCTCAGAGAAGGAAGGGCTGAGCCCAGCCATGATAGCATCAACCGTACCCAGCCATACTCAGTAGACATGTGCATTTGTTTTCGTTCTAATGCATTTTCGTCCGAATTTCAGGTATTTTCGTTATCGTTTTACCAAACGATAACGAAAGCACAGAAAACAAAAACAGAAAGATCCGACATAAACAAATGCTTTATTTTTGTTTTCGTTGAATGTGCCTAACCTGAACTCTATTAGTCCAATATTATTCTACACAGAGAGAAAAGATTCGACATAGAGAGAAAAGATTCGTCATAGAGAGACATGAAGATTCGACATAGAGAGACATGAAGAGTCAAATATTTTTTTTTTTTTCTTAGAACATTCGACAGACACCATAAGCCTTCAATGACAGATTCAAATTCATTTGGATTTTCGGACGAATGTATTTTTTTTTACGAAAAACTAAATAAATAAAAAAGAATTTCGGGAGTAACTAAATAAATGTATTTTTCGGACGAAAATGAAATTACGAAACAAAATATTTGTGTGTGCACATGTCTAATACTCCGCCATACTCGGCCATACTCAGCCGCACTCTGTATGTGGCTAGGCTGTGGAAGTCTCACACATGTGGTATTGTCGTACTCAGGAAGATTAGGAGAATCTATTTTGGGGTATCATTTTTGGTATGTACATGCTGTGTTACAAATCATGTATAATTGGACAGTTTTGTGTGAAAAATAAAATGCATTTTCATTTTCTTTCCACATTTTCCAAAAATATTTTGAAAAAAATTACATGTTCAAAAGATTCATTATGCCTCATAGATTATACTTTGGAGTGTTTCTTTCCAAAATGGGGTAATTTTTGGGGCATTTCCATTGTCCTGGTGCTCACACCATCAGTACTTCAGGTGTGATACATTTTCAGAGATTGGCACCATAGCTTAGGCACCAAGTATAACTTTCACAAAGACCAAATAATATACAACATTTTGGGTTATTTTTACCAAAGATTTTTAGCACTATAAGTTTTGGCCAAAATGTATGAAGAACAATTACGAATTTGCTAAATTTTATAACTGAAATTCCGAAAATGCTTTTTTTTTTTTTTTTTTTACAGAATTTTCAGTCGTTTTACTTGTATGGCACAAAAAAATAAATCAGCTGTGATTAAATTCCACCAAAATAAAGCTTTATTTGTGAGAAAAAAAGACAAAAATGTCATATGGGTACAGTGTTGTACGACAAATTGTAAGAGCACCGAAAGCTGAAAATTGGTCTGGTTAGGAAGGGGGGTTTAGGTGCCCAGTGGTCAAGTGGTTAATTAAGTTTCACTTTAAAGCCCAAAATATTGCTAAAACTTTTTTTTAATTATTGGATTGTGTGAGAAAGGATTTATGTTCGTCAGGCTTTAAATGCTGTATGTGTCAAACTTTGGAGATGTGCCCCTGTTTTTAGGAATATTCCCTTTTTCTTACTATGCTGCCTGATACGTGTCCTCCTGGGCAAGGAAGTGAGAGGAAATCTTCATCACAATGATACAGACAGTGATAAACTCCTAACAGAGGTTCTAAACCTTCTTCAATCTCCTAGAAAATTTGTTTTTTACTGTAGAAGTGGTCTTCATTGAAGGGCTTTTCAGTTCCTATCTGTGTAAGGAGAAATTTCTCAAATGTAAATGCAGAAAGCAATAAAAGTTGACAGAGGTTCTAAACCTTTTTAACTCAAAAACTAAAAATAAAGGCCCAGATTCACAGAGCGATTACGCCTGAGCAACAGGAGATGCGCGTGCGTAAGTCTAAATGTGCGCGTGCGTTTCGTTGCGCGGCATCCCCAGAACGAGATACGCAAAAAATTTACTTTTTTTTGTCCCGCGTAATTTCGTTAGACTGGCGCATCCTTCCGCGCAAAAGTGCGATAGACACACCATTGATTTGCTAGTCAAATATGCTAATGAGGGAGTTGCGGGGATCCACAAAAAAACGTTGTTGCTGCGCAGGCTACGCGGTGTGCGCAACAGCAAAATCTTCTGTCTAAAATTAGAGCACATAAAAGGTGGTCTAAAATTTGAAAAAACGTCTACATCTCACAGAAAGCAACACCGTTAGTGAGGAGCAGACCACACACACGTGTTGCACTACAATTTGACTGCCAACATGCCAGGGGCATCGTCGCTCATAGCTGCACTACTGACTTTAGATGAGCAAAGAAGCAGGAGGGCACGGAGGATGGCACGGGAGAGGATATACCGCACCCGCATAGACCTGTTTGGCATGAGTGATTCTGAGGTGTTTTGCATCTTCAGATTCACCCCTCATGCCATCCTGGAATTAACCACAACCCTGCAGGAGGACCTCACCAGCCCAACACACCGCTCACATGCAGTGCAGCCACTGGTCAAGGTACTGGCAACACTCCATGTCCTTGCCAGTGGCTCTTTTCAGCGTACAAGTGGAGTGGTGGCTGGGATGTTACAGTCCTCCATGAGCAGATGTGTACACCAGGTTGTCTCTGCAATCCTCACACGCATGGCCAACCAAATCATTAAACCCACCACTGAGAAGCTGCGACTGAAGGCAATGACAGATTTCTACAGATTTGCCAGGTTCCCACGCACCATCGGGGCCATTGATTGCACACATGTGGCACTCCAGCCCCCCCTGGAGACAGAGCACATGTACCGCAATCGGAAGCATTGGCACTCCATCAACGTACAGGTGATAGTTGATGCCCAAGGCCTCATATGGCACGTCCGTGCCAAACACCCCGGATCTAGCCATGACAGCTACATATACAATCAATGCCACATCCGAATGGAATTCGATCAGAACGTGTATGGGAACACCTGGCTAGTTGGTGAGTGACATGGGAGTCAGGCATGACTATCCCCTCCCGTGATGCACACCTCACAAGTGGCACATGCATGACTAACATGCTCCTGTCTTTTCCCTTACAGGTGACTCTGCATATCCACTGGGACCCCATCTCATGACTCCAATCCGAAACCCCCAAACCCCAGGAGAGGAAAGATACAATCAAGCACACATCAAAACCCGTTCAGTGGTGGAGCGCACCTTTGGCCTCCTGAAGTCACGTTTCCGATGCCTGGATAAGTCTGGGGGTACACTGTTGTATTCCCCAAACTTCGTGTGCCATATCATCGCTGCATGTTGCATGCTGCACAATTTCGCAGTGAGGAAGGGCCTGCAGGTTGAGCTACATGATGACCTGACCCCCCAACCAGACATACAACCCCTAACCGAGGATACCCCGTCTTCTGAGGGAAGAGCAGCCAGGAGGCAGCTCATATTGGGCATCTTTGCACGTTAAACACACACATTAATCATGGCACAATGAGAATGCATGCATGCACACCACTGTGGTCCCTAGCACACACACCCCACATCCACATCAAATTGGATTGGCACCAGTCCACCATGCAGGACTGGTGAGCAGTAACGCCACGTCAAGGCTCCAATTATGTCACTGAACATTCATACACCAATCACACGGACCTGAGGATCACTTCTCCCTTGTCCTGGGGAACCCTTCTCCACCAAAATTAAGGGATGACACCCCTTTTCCAGCAGGAATGTCACCCCCACATTCAAACAGCATGCACAACCCAAAATAAAAAAAAAATGTCATCAAAAAACAAAACAAAAAAGCAAAAAATGTCAGCCAAAAAAAAATGCAAAAAATGTCAGCCCAAAAAAAAAAGGGGGAAAAATAAATTATTGCCCTCTGTGTGAGCCACGCCTGGGGCGCCCCCGGCCCCTCAGGGGAGACTCATGGGGGAGGGGCAAACCCAGGGAAGGAGGAGCAGCCCCCGATCTCTGCCCACCTGGCGGCCTGCCCTCCAAGGCCACGGCAATTTTGTCCAGGGCAGCACCAAGTGTTGCCGTGTTGGCCTGGATAGCCTGGGTAAGGGCCCTCACATCCTGCCCAACGCCTGCTGATGTCGTCTGCAGTTCGTTTAGGCAGGTTGTGAAAGCCCGGGAGTGGGAGTCCAGGTTACCCAGCGTATCCTTGATGGAGGACAGGCTCTCCTCCATCCGCCCCAAAGTCTGGCTGAGCTGTCCCATATGGCGGGTCTGGAGGGCCTGGTCCCTTCTCAGACTGGCGGGCAGGAGATTGGGCGCCCCCCTGGTGCTCTGGGATGAAATCCTGCCTCCAGCTGATTGTTGTGGCCGGGGAGAAGGGGAGGCCCTTGTGAGGGGAGCCATGTTGGGGGAGGAGGGGGGGGGCTGCCCCTTAGGGAGGGCAGGCTTCTGCCAGCCAGAGGGGAAGAGTCCGCAAAACCCAATCGTCCAGTGCCTGACTCCTCCTCCTCATGATTCCCCTCCTCCTCATGATTCCCCTCCTCCTCATGATTATCCTCCTCCTCATGATTCCCCTCCTCCTGTTGAACCTCCTCCGCGGACTCCGGCCTTGTTGGGGGGGCCTCATTAGGCTGCTGTCCTGGGGTTGGTGCGGTCAGCCCAGATGGCCCTGCACCCTCCTGCACATCTGTGGATGACACAAAACATTCACAGGTTGGAGGATCCACACATTTGCCACATATTCCCTTTCACCCCCTCCCCCACACATGCTACACACCTGATTGTAAAAAAAACCTTACCTGGCACCACGGGGACCGGACTTGTGTCAAAGCCTGGCAGGCCCTCCACTTCATGCCGGTGAAAGGTCAGGGCCACCGCATGGTGGGCCCCCTCCTGTGCCCCTGGCATGGGCCCCTGGCATGGGCATGCATTGCGGCCAGTTTCTTTTTGACCAGACGCCGGAGGTCGTTGATTTTTTTGTCAATCCCAGACCTGGTCCGTGTCTCCCCCTCCCCCGATGAATTGACCTGCTCAGTGATCAGATCCAAAATCTCCCTCCTCCTGGCCGGGGTGGTGTTGGCACTCTGCGGGCCGTGGAGAAAACGCCCATACTCGCTAATGGCCCGGGCAAGAATTCTTTTTTCCCCCACAGTAAAATTGAGCTTTCTTTTTCTCTCAGTCATACTTCCAAAAACAATCAGTCCCAGTCAACAAAATTCAATCACACAAACAAGCACAAACAATCAAGCAAGAACACACACAGAAACCTACTCAGCAAGAAACTGTCACAAAACAATATAAACCAAAAAAACTGCAAGAAAAAAAACGAACAAAAATATATCAATCAAACAAACAGTCTCTCAAACACTTATCAAAAAACACTTTCACAAATATACCAACAAGCACTTGATCACACAGAACACTAATCTGACAACTACAAGACACACTGCAACGAACAACAGGAACAAAAGCACTTTGTTAAATGGGAAGGGACAAAGGGATGTACTTTTGCAATGCAAGTGCGTTTGTGTGTGTCTATTTATGCTGTCTGCGTAGTTCACAGCGTTGCCCTAGTCCATTTCCAATTTCACTGATTGCGCCGCTCCCGAGTTGTGAGCATGCGCACAGCGGAGCTGACATGGTCTCCTTCACGCGCGCATGCGCGAGCCGGCCGGCCCTTCATTTGCATGGGGTCACGGCTCATTTCAATGTAACACGCCCACGTCCTTCCCAATTTGTATTACTCCTCCTTACGCCTCGGAAAAAACGTTATGCTTGCACAATTTCCTGCGCAAAAGCTACGAGAATAGGGTGATTACGCGGCTACATTGCGCAAGTCTAACGTAAAGGCGGTGCGCTACGCCGGTCCAATAATGCGCAGATGTACGTGAATCTGGGCCAAAGTTTTGAGTTTAAAAATATAGTAATATGGCATCTATCACAGCGGTCTTATTTTTAAAGCACACTTGCATCCTCCCTTATCCACCACAAAGAAAAATCCTCATTGAATAGAGCGCACCACTGATGTCTTCTGATTTGCAATTGGTTACCATGATTTATGGTAATACGGTCCTAGTTGTTATGCAGCAACTGGTTTCAGCTATACAATTGGTTGCTTTACAGTCAGCAGTGAAATCAGTCCTTACGTATTGCTGTTACGTACATCAGTAATGCATGCACTCCCTCCTCTGCTTGCCCATACCTCTCAACTTTTCGAGATGGAAATGAGGGACACCTATCAGCAAAAGTATGCAGGTATAAGACACACCCCTTGCCACACCCCCTTAAAGGAGAATTTTACAAAAAAAAAACTGATTGGTTAAACCCACAAGTGCTTTTTTTATCACTACTATTACTTTATATTGGCTTTTAGAGGTTACAAATGCAGCAATTTAGAAATCAGATGAAAAGTTTTGCGCTGTAAAACACTTTTTGATAATTAAAAGGGCATTTTATTTACAGCTATACATAGCAGACCAAAATGAGGGACAAATGAGGAGAAATGAGGGGCAGAGGGGCATTGATCCAAATCAGGGACAGTCCCTCGAAATCAGGGACAGTTGGGAGCTATGCTTGCCTGGCACAGTCACAAAGAGGAGACAGCATGGGAGGCACTTAGGGTATCGCTGACTGTACGTATCCGACTACATACTGTAGCTGAAGTTGGTTTCTGCATAAGAAAACAGGATTGAGTACTACAGACTTCAGTAATAATTAAAAAAATTCCAAGGCGTCAATGGTGAACTGATTTACTCCTCTATTCAAAGATTCCTTTACTTCGTGGGTAAACTTTAAAATAGTATTAAATCCTAGGCATTAAAAACATTTTTCCCTTCGGCAGCACTATACTATTTATTGTTGCCAGTTCCTTAAACCTTATTTTGCCCAAAGGACTCACTATTTTGTTCTTTTAAGTTCAAGTGTCTTTGCCGCTCTACCCTGAACTTCCAGCCAGGGAGCATTTACTGCCTATATTAAGTAATAAAGTATTGTTCTACTGCACTGGGACTACATGTCCAATGATAACCTTGCTCCTTGGCCTCTCTTGCACACCTGTTACACTTTCCCTTTTGCTGATTGCTTCATGGTGCTGTGCGAGTCAGAGCATGCAATTCAGAGTGGCCCAGGGAAGCCTCTGCAAGGCAATTAAGCCACCCTCTAGGGGGAATGCAATGCAATCTAAATTTTGAGTACATATTTTGCTGCAAAAATGATAAAATGAAAAACAAAATAGCAGCAACAAAAGGAATTGATATGGCAATAAATATATATTTTAACAAGCAGGGTTTATTAACACTTGAAGGTGCAGGAGATAGGTCTGTCTTCTTTATCTTTGGTTCACTACTTACTAAGTCACTTACCTGCAAAAGTTCATGTGAATGTCAGGTGTGCTGCAATTTTTATATTGATCACTATACAGTAAATACTAGTTTTATCTTTTTATAGATGCTGTTTTTTAGGTGTATTATAGACTTTTATAAACTACCTCCTTCTTAGTACTGACATTGTTATTAGACATTATATACAGTATATATTGCTTAAATTACAGCTATAATTAATGGAGGGAACATAGTCAAGCAAAAAGGAAACATGGATTTGTTATCCTAATATTTTTTTAGCATGCACATTTTGACAAAATAATTTTCATTAAAGAGAAAAAAAAGGATATGGGGGAAAATATTAATCCAGATTTGTGCAGTGTACCTGCAAGCCAAACAGCCACATGCATGCGACAAGCATATCAAGTAACACCAATCTAGCTATGCCGTATTAGTATTTGATATGTATCCGGATCTTGTTGTCTGTCTCAGAGACAATAAACAGGCTAACAGAACAGATGTGCCATAGGAATACTTGTGGGAGAAGCTATAATCCATGCAAATGTGTGTTATGAAACTAATCACAATTCACATTTCTGCCACACTGTGTGCATAAATAGGGGCATGTGTCACATACACATACAGAGTTTTCTGTTGATATATATGAAAGCCTGCTAATATTAAAAGGAATACAATTTAGAAATAACAATTTTAGCATAAGATTTCCATATATAGGTAGGAAGATGATCATCCAACATTTATAGGGTTTAACTTTTGCCAACATCCCCTTATTTCATTGGTAAATGTATCCAACCTCTTTATTTGGATTTTTTGTCTAATTAACTGCTCACTTAACTGTGTATTTACTGTCATTAATTTGTTGACAGTTCTCTGGGTATTGAATGAATAGCAACACTGTGGCTGCTAGTGTTTAAACCATGACCCCAAAAAGGTATTGATACCTATTATAAAGATATATTGGGGACAATAACGAAAGCGCAAGAAACGAAAACCGAAAGATCCAACATAAAAAATGCTTTATTTTCATTTTCGTTGCGGTAAAAATTTGATATAGAGAGATTCGACATTATAGGGAAAAGATTCGACATTATAGGGAAAAGATTAGACACTATAGAAATAATAGATTCGACATTACAGAGAATAGATTTTGATTTATGAGAAAATAGATTCGACATTATTACTAGTCATACAACATTAGAATTCTTGTAGGCGGAATATTGGAACGGAAATGTACGATTCGACGTAAAGATTCGACGTTCCGTCGAATATTCTTTTGACCATTCGACAGAAACCAAGTATTATTGGACAAAAGCTATTCCCCAACGAAAAACTAAATAAATCAAAACGATTTTTGGGAGTAACTAAAAAAAATTATTTTCCAAACGAAAACGAAAAAACGAAACAAAATATTCCAGTCTGCACATGTCTACTCGTTACCAACCTTTGGCTTGTTCCTTGACTACGCTTCGGTCTGATCCTCTCCAGATACTACATGGTACTGAAGGGGTGGCCTCCACAATGGCTCTCAGGGCCCTCTGTGGCAAACTTCATTTTATGCCTGCAAGACTATTGTATTGTACTGGAATTAGCAGACACAGCACTCTATATGGCTCTCTGAAAAGGACTAGATGATTCAACATTACCGTTCCACAATGCCACCTACATAACTGAAGTCTGTCCATCTAAATTTTTTGAAGGTATGGAATTGCTGGCTGTCTGTGATTAGCTCCAATATCTGAGCACATGGCATGATAATGTTGTCTTTGTTATAAATCGAACCAGCTAAATTAATATCCCTTCTCTCATTATGTGCCTGATACATTTATGTGGTGCCTGTGTACGTAAGGTAGAGTGAAGACAGTGGCTGGCGACCCTCTGTGTGACAACCCTTCCCCTCTCTTCTTATTTATCTGGAAAACTTATATGTGGGTGGGCGGCAAAAACTTGTACGCAGTCCTTGTATTAGCAGAACTTGTAGTGAAGTAAAGGCAAAACATTTCACAACAAACCCGGTGGGAGAAGGTCCACTCATAGATGCCAACAACATGTAGAGAGCAGGTATCAGCCAAACTGACAGCATTTTTTTAAAGGGGTGGAATGTCAGCGCCCAAAGGGGAAGATGTCCAAAGAGATTGGAACCATTCTCTAACACTAATTCTGTCTCTGACAGATAGATGACCCGTCCCTACACTACCCACACATGAATGCATGAATCCCAACCTAAGGGCCAGGGTCTTAAATAGACTCTTCCACATCCAAGATGACCACCAGAGTCACACGGGTGACCAGCATTCGATCTGATCACTGCCCCAGTGACTGAGAAAACCATAAAGGAATAATGTATGGTATGGTAAGCCAAAAAACATATCATGATTGTCTAAAAAGTTTACAATATGTTGTGCATATGAAACACAACAATGAATGCAGACCGATAAAATATGAAAACATTTACCATGTACGTGGATTATTTTCTTTTCACATTGTATGCATATTTTATTCGTCTACATTCATTACTGTTGTGTTTCATACGCGCAAAATATTGTAATAAATATACTTTTTATATAATCATGATATGTTTTTTGGCTAACCATACTCACCTTACACAAAGTCCCAGAGCGAATCCTATGGCCCAGATTCACAAAGCACTTACGCCGACGTAAGTGGAAATTTGTGCCGATAAGTGCAAATGTGCGCCGGCGTATCTGTAACTGGCCACCCTACGCCGACCTAGCTTACATACGCCGGCGTAGCGTGGGCGCACTTTTTTCGTCTGGACGCATGCTGCTGCTCCCATTGATTAGGTATTCAAATATGCAAATGAGGGAAATACGACGATTCACGAACGTACGTGCGCCCGACGCATTATACGCGAGGTGCGTGTAAGTTTTACGTCAGGCGTAAAGTTATTCCCCATAGATGAGGCGCAACCCAGCAATAGACATGCAAAGGTCTGCACCAGAGAACACAGGCCGGCGTATTGGGCGTACATTATGTTCACGGCGTACGTGGTGATCCGACATAGCTTAGGCATTTGTCCCGGAGTGGTTGTGAGCATGCGCATAAGGGTGCTGTTTCATGCATTCACGTCACAGCTATGTCATGGCGCATGCGCAGTTTGTGATACGCTGGGCGTAAAACACTGCACCATGCTCGGACCATCATTTACATGCTCACTCCCACTTCCACCTACGCCGGCCTGCGCCTTCGAAACTTACGCCACGCTGACGCAGCTTTGGGAGCAATAGCTTGCTTAATGAGGTGCTTGCCTCTCCGCGCTGCGTCGGTGTAGCATACAACGTTTGCACTATGGCGGCGTAATGTGCGCCCAACTCTCTGTAAATCTGGGCCAATGTATATATAGTTATACTTGATGGTCGCTTTAACTCACTTGTACCTCTTGTGGTCTCTCTTTGCTAATGCTTGTTGGTCATTTTAGGATAATGGTTTTTCTCTTAGTTTTTTTCTTGGGCCTTTTACACGTTGTTTATGAAATATACTATATATTACTACTAATTACCACTCTAGTTAAGGTTAGCTAATCAAGGCTTGTTTGGCGCTGTATGGCCACTATTAATTGGAATAATTTTTTATCATTTTGATTTTTTGTGTGTGTTTTTTCCTCTTTTTTTGTACAATTTAAAATATATTTTTTTTAGAAGAAAACTAAACAATTATGAAAAAATTAGGTGGTTTTCGTGCTCTGAGCAAGTTCAGACTATAAAAGACATATTATATGCAGTGCATTTTTAAATAGCCTATGTGTTTACAACACGATGACACATTTCTGCCATCCATATGTCACAGGATTAGTAATTCAATTAGCACATTTAAAAAGGTGAATAGATGCTAATAGGTAACAACATGATTTGCAGTTGTATATGGGAAGTAGGTAAAACCATTCAACCCACAGTCCAGCATTTAAAGAAGTTCACATCAAATTAATTAATTGATGTAAAGGGCATGTTTGAAAATAGCGACTCTTATCCTATAGTGCACTGAATGTACTAGGAGAGAATAAAATCACTGCAGTGTAACAGTAATGAAGTTCTAATTATGAATCCTTCCCATAGGTCCATCTTCATGAACAATGTGGTACATGATCAGTAAGCCTTCCTGATGTACAACCTTGTAAAGTTTCAGCTGCAGCCCTTGGTACTAAAAGTGCCAAATTATTTAAGATACATTAAATCATGTACTTTTTATACAGAAAATGGAGAAAGAAAATGGTCTGTCTTGCCTGTAATAATAAATCAGATTACTCGGTTTGACTTTCACTAAAAGATCAACAGTTCATATCTTACTGGTTGCCATGTGCAACATACACATTCTTTCAGTTTTTATTTCCAAGGTATTCTGCATTCAGTCATGCATGGTTTATCCTGACCTTAACTAAGATTTCATCTCCCAAGTTTTTTTTTTATGAGTTTTTTTGCATTTAGTCATGCATGGCTTATCCTGACCTTAGCTAAAATTACTCCCTGGCTTCCTATATGAGGTACTCTGCATCTAGTCATGCATGGTTTATCCTGACCTTAGCTACAAGAAAATTATTTTATTGATTTTCTCGTTCTGTGATGTTACAAGCACAGCATACACAGTGGCAAGATACATACCTTCCAAGTGTACTTTAAAGAAGGACAATTTTGAATGTTTTGGACCCTGACAAGTTCAAGGTTCAATAAAAAGGGAATGGATTTGTCTAAATAAGTGCACAATTCAGTCATTTGTCATTTAATGTTTAAAAAGCATTAGAAAACCTTTTAACTTGTATAGCCTTTTTTAAAGTAGAATTCTGGGATCAATCTAACTACTTTTAAAACTGCTCCCATGCCCCATCTAACACTTATACTAACTACGCAGTGGAAGAAAGATGCATATACTTACCTATTCTCAGGCTGCTCTGGTCCGGTCATATTTTCTCCCATGTCAGCCAGCTATGTATTCAGGGGAAAAAAGAGAAATCTCCGAATGCCGGGGCGGTGACTTCACCCATAGGCTTACTATGAGTCATCTTTTGTGGTCGCTCCCTCCTGTCTCCTGAAGCCTCTGCTAGTTGACAGAGGAAAGACAATGACGTAACTGAGTCAGTGTCCCCTGAAAATAGGTAAGTATACAGATATTTCTTCCACAAGTTAGTTTAGGTGTTAGAAGAGGTAGGGAGCAGTTTTAAAATTAGTTAGATTAATCCCGGAATTCCACTTTAATCTACCCTATGCCATGGTATACATCTAAGGTAATTTAAATCCCCTTAAAGTCTAAAACCTAAAGTGTATTTTTTGGGTAGAGTAGGGTAGCATTATGACCCTTGCTTTTTTTGGTCAATGTCTCCTTGGGGGGATTTCTCTTTACTTCCTATTCCACAAACACAGCAGAAAGTAAAAAATCTCTCCAAATTAACATAAGGATCAAGAGGACCAATTGAAACCATTCCAATAGGGGGCATAGAGAGCAATAAGAGCTTGACAAGGGGATTTACTCCTCATTCTCTACCCAAAATTACAGATTTTACCATAGTGTTATTTAGATGCATCCCACACTTTTAGTAGGATGCATGGGCAGGCTCTGTCTTTAGACACCCTTTGACAGCATTCCTCAAACCCAGTAATGTAGCTGTGCCTGTGTACCAGAAGCTAGAAGAGCCTGGAGCTGCTGGCAAGCGTGATACAACTTTTTTTTAGGGTAAGGGTTATTATATAGTTTAGTTTTAAAATACAATCATCTATATACTGTGTTAATCACTGAGATGCAACATTTCTTCCCTGTAATGTGAACACTTGGAAAAAAGGTAATTCTAAAAAACAGTAATCTGTCCATGAGGTATTGAGGTTATGCAAATTGGAATGGTCTTGTTGAGCACAGTCCAGCAACTCATTCCAACCTGATTGTAAACTGCATGAATGACTCCTGAATTAACCTGGCACAGGCTACAACTCTTGTTAACAGAGATTTAACAGACCACTAAGAGCTTTGATCATTCCAGTCATCTGCACTGCTTCCTCTTCCTAGAAATGAAATTAGTTGATTATATTTTAACTCCAGAGAAATCAAAGAGAAACCTTTGTGCATAATGCCGGAGAGTCCTAGTTGAGTCGTTGGAGACACAGAAAGTCATTGGTAATTTTCCAGAATTGTCAGAGATTACTTTCCTTGGCGGAGAGACCACCAATATCTACAACACCAGCCTGGGAATATTGTCCAGATTGTCAGGAAGCTGCAGATCATCCCTAATTAGCAGTATACGTATGGGATGTCATTTGTAAGGGAGAAGACGTTGTGTTGAGAATTGACAAGCGACTTGGCAGCCAGATATCTCATTAGCGCCAGCCACACATACAGCCCTTGAGAAGTGGAACCAAAGGGAAAGCCACAAAAATATCCATCACTGATGTTTTTTGCCACTACTTAACATGCACAGGCAGGCATAAAATATATACTGTGACATGCAATGTATGCATAATCTAAAATAAGATTTGTTAAATGAGTAAACTAAATATGATACTTCCTAAACAAAGGCATTGCAAAAATGACCATTCTATGTTATAACGTTAAAGCCTCGTACACACCATCGGACATATCCGATGAAAACGGTCCGCGGACCATTTCCATCGGATATGTCCGATCGGGAGTTTGATCCGATGGCGTGTACACACCATCGGATCAAATTCCCCGCCGCCGGACGGCGCGGTGACGTGGCGGTGACGCGGCGGTGACGTTGACGCCGCCACGTCACCTCTACGTCACCGCACCAGGAAGTAAAACACTTCCGCGCATGCGCCGAATACATTCGGCGGCGGTGCGGGACGACATGTCTGCTGGTAAGTGTACTAACCAGCAGACATGTCGGGCGGACAGATTCCCACCGGATAGATTTCAAAGCTTGCTTTGAAATCTGTCGGGTGGACAAATCTGTCCGCTAGCCCATACACACGAGCGGAGATGTCTGCTGAAACGGTCCATCGGACCGTTTTCAGCGGACATATCCCCTCGTGTGTACGAGGCCTAACAGTTTTTTTCACACTTGTCACACTTAGAACTCAATATGCAGTTGGTATAGTCACTAAATTATTATAGTAGTTATTATTACACAGCTCTAACATAATTTCCAGAGTTCTACAGAGAACAATGTACCATTCATATTAATGAATATGAGCATCTTATATCCCAACACATTGTGGTGTGACTCCATATTATTCCTTTTAATGTACTGTAAACTGACTCCATCATTGTACATTATCAGCGGATTGGAATCGTTGAAGAGAACACCTACACTGTTATCACACAGCTGAGTAGAAAACATATCAGCTTAGTAGCCATCCAAAATATAATGGCTATATACAGTAGGTCTATGGTCAAGCTGATACATACCTAGTCCATACTTTGCAGAATAATCCATTGTCATGGATATGCAGTAATGTTTGTCTGCCAGCTTACCTCCTCTATGTGCTCACCTTAGAGGCCAGCCACTCTCACCTGGCAGTTAAGTAATCTTTCCTCTAAGCATGGCTGCACCCCAGGTCCTATCAGGGAACTCTATATTAACCTGTGCACTGCAAGCCAGCCGTGCTGATCAACAGTGTTTGTTAAGCTATTGTGTGTTTGAGTTCCTGCTTGCCGTGTGCTACGTCTGTCTCTGTTTTACCGATCTTAGCTTGTTCTCAACTATCCCTGTCTGCTTATGACCTTGACCTTTGGCGTGTCCTTTGTTTATCCTTGTCTGCTAGTCGCCCCAACCTTTGGCTTAGCCCCTCACTATCTCTTGTATCTTGAGCTGCTGCTTTCCCTTTATCCTCTATAGCCTATTGTGAGCGTGAGCTGGGGGTCTCTGGGGGCTGCTACCTGGATCCAGTTGCAGCCCAGTCCATCCTCACCACTAGAGGGTCTGATGAACACCTGCTGGATCTTAGACTTTGTGCCCTGGGGAATCTTAGGCTCTAGCTCCCTGTGGGATCCCTATTAGTGCTCCAGTGGACCTGCCTTTCTTTAGCAACCCAGTGTTCCATCCACAGCAGTCATCCGTAGGGTCCACTACCTTAGCAGTGCATTCCTGACCCCAACAGTGTGCATCTGTCACCTGACCGCAGATGACCTGACAGTTTAATCAGCCATGGACCCAGCTGATGTGCCGCTACCCGCTGATGATCCGTTGTAGGGCATAGTCCACAGACTTGAGACCCAGGAATCTAATCAGACCCAGGTGTGATTCCTTCAGGATTTGGCCTCCCATTTTGAACAAGTTCAGGCCTCCTTAGGACCCCCGGTTCAACAACCTCAACTGCTATTAGCGGCGGGACCTATCAGCGGCCAGCACCCTTTTATGTCTCCGCCAAGACTCTGCTTCTGTGGGACAGTATGCTCTTCATTTCCGCATACTGACGGCTGAGTTGAGCTGAAACAATGAGGCCTTTGTCCCAACCTTTTTTCATGGCCATTCTGATAGAGTGAAGGATGAATTAGCAGGAAGAACCATTCCCACTGATCTGGATGAAGTTATCTCCTTGTGTAACCATATTGACATTCACTTTCAGAAAAGGACCCATTCCTTGGTCCTTAGTCAGCATGAGCTCCCGTTTCTTCGACCCATGGAGCATCTCCTGTCAGCTGAGGAACAGCTGAGGAACGAGGAACGTGCTAGGCGCAGAACTCTAAGCCTGTGTCTCTACTGTGGGGGCAAAGGTCATTTTCGTGACACTTGCTCTCTTTGTCCGGAAAAACGTTCAGGTCCAATACATCTAGAAAGTGGACTATTGGACCCAGAAATATCACATTAACCTGTTCCTTCATGTTGGCACTTCTTCTGATTCGGTCTCAGCATATCTGGATTCCGGAGCTGCTGGCAATTTCATGGACTGGAAAATCGCATCGTCCATGAGCCTTACCCTTTTGCCCCTCGCCACGCCATTGGCGGTCTTGGCGATTGATGGAACTGTTCTCCCAGGGGGTCCTATTCTCTTCCAGACACTCCCTGTTAAGATGTCGGTAGGAACACTTCACCAGGAGTGGATATCCTTCCTTATCTCAACTCATATTGTTCTGGGACTTCCTTGGTAACGGCTCCATTCTCCACACGTCGACTGGACTACTGGACAGATCCTGTCTTGGGGTTCCTCCAGTTCCTTGTCCTGCCTACCCAAGGTTACCCCAAAAGAAAAACTTCCTGCTGCCATCATCCTAGTATCTTTTGGTCTTCCTACTGCATATAGTGATTTCTGGGATGTGTCCTGTAATAGTCGGGCTGATGCACTCTCCAGGTCATGTGGCACTCTGGATGAGAAACCCACCTGTAAACCTGAGCCGATCATTCACTCCAGTTTGCATAACCATTTACCTTTGTCCTTAAATACCCTTGGATAACCCCAGGCTAGCTTGTCTGCAAGTCGATACGATTTGCGATGCGATTCACGTAGTCGCTACACCTGACCATCATATTCATTCGGTTTCTGAACTAGTTATGTCACTCCAGCCCCTGCCCAGTGAGCCTCCTACTTTTTCTTATTCAGGACATTCTGCAACCTCACCTCACCTTAATACTTTCTGAATCTGGCCCTATATATTTTTTTTTTCTAACACCCTAGAGAATAAAATGGCGGTTATTGCAATACTTTCCGTCACACCTTATTTTTGAATTTTTTTTTTTTAAATTAGCCCAATTTTTTTATACTGTAAAAATGTTACGCTGAGTAAAATGATTGCCAACATGTCACGCTTCAAAATTTCGCCCGCTCGTGGAATGGTGTCAAACTTTTACCCTTAAAAATCTCCATAGGCGACGTTTAAAAAATTCTATAGGTTGCATCTTTTGAGTTACAGAGGAGGTCTAGGGCTAGAATTATTGCTCTTGCTGTAACGATTGCGACGATATCTCATTTGTGCAGTTTGAACACTGTTTTCATATGTGGGCGCTACTCACGTATGCATTCGCTTCTGCGCGTGAGCTCGTCGGGATGGGGCACTTTAAAAATAAACATTTTTGTTTTCTTATTTCTTATTTCCCAGTGGAAATAACACAGAGAGGGAGTGTCTGCTGTAATCAGCGTGCTATGCCTCTGAATAGCCAGGAAGAAAGGAATGATCCTCAATTCCTGGACTTGGGCAGCCAATAGGAGAGCGGCTTCCTGTGCAGGCCGGGGCTTCAGCACTGAAGCATGGCAATATGGAGGACGTTGGCTGAACACATAGACAGGTAGGACAGTGCTATTGGTGAGGGAGGGAGGGAGAGGTGGGGGCGCTCGCAGAAGGCACTGCTGTGTATGTGGGGGGGATGTGAAGGGGGCAGAGGACACTGCTTTGTTTGGAAGGGCCCTGTATTTTGAGCACAATGCATCCATCCAATCCATGTATTCAGAGCAAAATGCATCCACCCAATCCATGTATTCTGAGCACAATGCGTCCATATGATCCCTGTATTCTGAGCACAATGCGTCAATATGATCCCTGTATTCTAAGCACAATGCGTCCATATGATGCCTGTATTCTGAGCACAATTCGTCCATATGATCCCTGTATTTTGAGCACAATGCGTCCATATGATCCCTGTATTCTGAGCACAATTCGTCCATATGATCCCTGTATTCTGAGCACAATGCATTTATCCGATCCCTGTATTCTGAGCACAATGCATATATCCAATCCCTGTATTCTGAGTACAATGCATCCATCCAATCCCTGTATTCTGAGCACAATGCATCCATCCAATCCCTGTATTCTGAGCACAATGCATCCATCCAATCCCTGTATTCTGAGCACAATGCGTCCATATGATCCCTGTATTCTGAGCACAATGCATCCATCCAATCCCTGTATTCTGAGCACAATGCGTCCATATGATCCCTATATTCTGAGCACAATGCGTCCATATGATCCCTGTATTCTGAGCACAATGCATCCATACAATCCCTGTATTCTGAGCACAATGCATCAATCCAATCCCTGTATTCTGAGCACAATGCAACCATCCAATCCCTGTATTCTGAGCACAATGCATCCATCCAATTCCTGTATTCTGAACACAATGCATCCATCCAATCCCTGTATTCTGAACACAATGCGTCCATATGAATGATCTCTGTATTCTGAGCACAATGCAACCATCCAATCCCTGTATTCTGAGCACAATGCATGCATCCAATTCCTGTATTCTGAGCACAATGCAACCATCCAATCCCTGTATTCTGAGCACAATGCATCCATATGATCCCTGTATTCTGAGCACAATGCATCCATATGATCCCTGTATTCTGAGCACAATGCATCCATCCAATCCCTGTATTCTGAGCACAATGCATCCATCTAATCCTTGTATTCTGAGCACAATGCATCCATCCAATCCCTATATTCTGAGCACAATGCATCCATATGATCCCTGTATTCTGAGCACAATGCATCCATATGATCCCTGTATTCTGAGCACAATGCATCCATCCAATCCCTGTATTCTGAGCACAATGCATCCATCTAATCCTTGTATTCTGAGCACAATGCATCCATCTAATCCTTGTATTCTGAGCACAATGCATCCATCCAATCCCTATATTCTGAGCACAATGCATCCATATGATCCCTGTATTCTGAGCACAATGCATCCATATGATCCCTGTATTCTGAGTACAATGCATCCATCCAATCCCTGTATTCTGAGCACAATGCATCCATCCAATCCCTGTATTCTGAGCACAATGCATCCATCCAATCCCTGTATTCTGAGCACAATGCGTCCATATGATCCCTGTATTCTGAGCACAATGCATCCATCCAATCCCTGTATTCTGAGCACAATGCGTCCATATGATCCCTATATTCTGAGCACAATGCGTCCATATGATCCCTGTATTCTGAGCACAATGCATCCATACAATCCCTGTATTCTGAGCACAATGCATCAATCCAATCCCTGTATTCTGAGCACAATGCAACCATCCAATCCCTGTATTCTGAGCACAATGCATCCATCCAATTCCTGTATTCTGAACACAATGCATCCATCCAATCCCTGTATTCTGAACACAATGCGTCCATATGAATGATCTCTGTATTCTGAGCACAATGCAACCATCCAATCCCTGTATTCTGAGCACAATGCATGCATCCAATTCCTGTATTCTGAGCACAATGCAACCATCCAATCCCTGTATTCTGAGCACAATGCATCCATATGATCCCTGTATTCTGAGCACAATGCATCCATATGATCCCTGTATTCTGAGCACAATGCATCCATCCAATCCCTGTATTCTGAGCACAATGCATCCATCTAATCCTTGTATTCTGAGCACAATGCATCCATCCAATCCCTATATTCTGAGCACAATGCATCCATATGATCCCTGTATTCTGAGCACAATGCATCCATATGATCCCTGTATTCTGAGCACAATGCATCCATCCAATCCCTGTATTCTGAGCACAATGCATCCATCTAATCCTTGTATTCTGAGCACAATGCATCCATCTAATCCTTGTATTCTGAGCACAATGCATCCATATGATCCCTGTATTCTGAGTACAATGCATCCATCAAATCCCTGTATTCTGAGCATGATGCATCCATCAAATCCCTGTATTCTGAGCACGATGCATCCATCAAATCCCTGTATTCTGAGCACAATGCACTCCTTTGAAAAAGCACAAAGGTTTTCAGAATGAAGACAAAGAAAAATGGATAGCCGCACTCCAAAACCTGATGGGTGGTCTTTTATTCAATAGACAGCATGTACAAAAATAGGGTCACAGCAGTGGAAACAAGGAACAGCCGACGCGTTTCGCACTGGATCAGTGCTTATTCATGGCTGAATAAGCACTGATCCAGTGCGAAACGCGTCGGCTGTTCCTTGTTTCCACTGCTGTGACCCTATTTTTGTACATGCTGTCTATTGAATAAAAGACCACCCATCAGGTTTTGGAGTGCGGCTATCCATTTTTCTTTGTCTTCATTTTGCTTAGTGCACCGCCAGCACCCTTAGGGCTCATTCAGAGGGATGATTAGTCCTATCCTCTGTACAGAGCCGCTGGTAGATTGAATTTCATGTTGGCACTTTGAAATAAATAATTTGGTTTTGTGTCGCAGTTTTGGCACTCAGGCTCAAAAAGGTTTGCCATCACTGATCTAGACTGTATACCAGGCCACTTTAAGCTCACATCAGATAGGGGCAATACCGCCAAACCATCTTTCGTGGACCCCGTGTCCCGGCAGTGGACCAGAATTAATGCTAAGTGGGAGGGAGACGCAGAGGGCCAGATTCCCATACATTTCCCGCTGGCGTAGCGTAAGCCATTTACACTACGCCGCCGCAATTTAACTGAGCAAGTGCCGTATTCCCAAAGCACTTGCTCCGTAAGTTGCGGCGGCGTAGTGTAAATGGCTCTGCATATCCCCGCGTAATTCAAAGGGGGCGGCTTGTATTTAAATTAACCGCGCCCCCGCGTCGATCGAACTGAGCATGCGCTGGCCTCAAAAATAGCCCAGTGCGCATGCTCCAGCTCACATCGGAAAAAATGAATGAAGCCGACGTGAGCGTCGTTTACGTATATCCCTATTCGCGAACGACTTAGTAAACCAATGTAACCGACGGAAAAAGACGACGCTGACCCAACGCCATACTTAACATGGAAAAGACGGAACTTCGTAAACCTACCCCTCATATAGCAGGGGTAGGTTTACGCTTACGGAAACGACGTAAACGACGACAGGGCAGCGTAAAAACGTTCCGGAATCATCGGAGTAGGCCCATTTGCATAGGCAAATGAGAAATCATCGTAAAGGCCACCTAGCGGCCAGCGATGTCATTACATCTACGATCCGACAGTGTAATTGTTTTACACCTGTCGGTTCTTCACTGTATCTATGCATAAGTGATTCTAGGAATCAAAAGCATAGATACTCATGAAAAAAAACAGAGATACGATGGTGTTTCTACGAAATGCCAGCGTATCTCTTTTGAGAATCTGGCCCAGAGAGTTGCCTCATCTAAGCCTCCAGTGGTGAAAAAGTAGGTATTACATCTTATATAATTCAGGCACAAAAAATAATCATATCACATTATATATTTTTAAAATCAAGAATATGAACACCTGGAACATAATGTCCAAAGGTCAGATCCAACATATGACCCTTAACTAATTTGTATGGTTCCAATATCGCCAATAGCTATTTGAGTTATTTGATAAAAAATGGATCTTATAGTTAGTCATGGAAGGGGAAGATACCAAGAAGACCATTGGAGCCTTATATAACTATAACCAAACAATGCATTTCGAGGAATAGAAAAGGATTATAAAAAAATAAAATAAAAATGAAAAATAACATTTTAATTAAGAATGAAAATATTAGCAAATACATTCTTTGAGAATTTCCTAAAGGTACTGTAAGGGATAATGGGAGCGACAGAATACTTTTGGGTAGGATGAAAGGTATAGTTGGAAAGGTATTGCCACTCACATCCAGTTCATATCACAAATTTTATGTCATTGAATAAGCCACATAATTAGGAGTTGTCAATAAATGCATTTAAGTCCACGACAACATTTAACCCAAATGGGACATAACTCTTAATCCAATGTATCCAATACTTCTCTAGTCTAGATATACCTTGCACCAAAGAACTCCCTCTCCACTGTGAGCAATACTTGTCTATCCCCAAAAATATCATCTTAGAGGGATTCTTATTGTGGGCTACCAGATAATGTTTGGAGACTGAATGATTAGAAAACCATTTTTAATATTAGTGATGTGTTTGTTTAATCTCACCGAGAGGGGGCGTTTGGTCCTGCCCACATATTAAAGTCTGCAAGGGCACACCCTACATCTCCCACACTAATAAAAACCAGTGATTCTGGAAAAAAACTCTTGATGGTCGAATGGTTAAGGATATTTGATTCCACTCTATCTTTGAGGGAAGGGGCTCCCTTATAGATAACCTGAGGTATATCAGGCATATCAGGAAGGACTGCATTAAAAATCTAATTGTTACTGAAAATATGCCAATTTTTTTAATACTTTTTTTACACTCATATGTTACAGAGTAGGTATTAATAAAAGGAACTGAGGGTAATCTATCTTCACGTGTGGGTATTTCCTTAAGCAAATCCCCTCTTTCCATGAATGTAATTTGCACCAAAAAATCTTCCCTGTTTGTGCAATTGCGCTTCAACCGCATATACTGGCTTTTTGGGACAAATCTAAGCCATGACACATGGTGGCAGCTTTCGACAGGAATGTATGAATTCCTGTCGTGCTTTTAAAAAACGTTGAGGTTATAACTGGTCATTCTTCACTGTAATTCTGAGGTCTAGAAAATACATTTCTGACTGACTAGCCTCATAAATAAGAAAGATACCCCTAGTGTTGTTTAGGTCCTCGATGAAAAGGTCCGGATCTAATCGGCTACCATCCAACAGGAGGAGTATATCATCTATATACCTAGCCCACAGCTGCAACTGGGGTTTCTGATGGGCATAGGGGACATCCTGTAGCCTGTAACACACACACTGCATGTTAGAGACACTACTGTAGACATACAGTACATAGCAAAAGACCTACCATCAGCTACTCCGAAGAGCTCTAAACTTAAAGGTTAGTCGTGTTCCTAAGGTGTTTTACTACTTCAACTAACATTTACAAAAAAATACCACTGTAGCAATAAAAAAAGTTTTCATATTACTTAGAAGCAGTAAAAAAGCTTTAAATGTATGCTTAACAATCTCTGCAGCTGCTGGCAATGTGGAGCAATCCATTGTCAAATCTCACAATGGGACCCCTGAAGTCTTAGTTGACTCTCAGCACTTCTTTCTCTTCCTGCACATGTGTTCTGTGTGTACATTAGGTATAAGGCTGACAGGCTACCAATTCACTGCTGGGAGGAGCAGATCTACTGAGGATCCAAAGCAAAGGACAGCATTGCACAGGTCATACAGAGAACAAATTCTCCTGCACACGAGAGGATAATCCAAAAAAGTCAATTGTCCATACAGGAGATGCCAACAACGGAGACACTAGCCCTGCTGCCCTTTGAGGATGGGGGTGTCCTAGTAGCAAACAAGAGAAAAGAGAATAAAGGTGCACCAGCCTAGTGTATTACCGTTAAAAGATTTTAATAAATTAAAATATATGTATATACAAGGCCTACTCACATGTGTAGCAGAAGAAATCGCATTTAAGCTTAATCGACATAAGCTGCAGAGAGAAGACCTCGAGCCACACTCCGATCGGTCATGGAGAAAGTGACGATTAAGTGTCGATTAAGCTTAAATGCGTTTGAGAAGAACAGGAAAAGTACCCCTTGGGGCTTTGAGTTGCAGAGACAAAAATAATAATAATGAAGTAGTACTGAGAAATATGAATTAAATGAAATACAATTTATTGATGAGGAAATACATTACAGGATAAGGGGTAAAGGAGATCCTCCCATGAGATCAAGACATTAACAAAAAAAAACATTGGTATATTGTCACGTATAATAAATAAAATTCATTAGTAACTTATGCGCAAAAGACCCCAACGCATTTCGACCCTTGAGTTGATGTGGGTCATCTTCAGGGGGAACTGCGTAAGCGGGCATAAGTTCTATAAAACAAATATGAAAAATATATACAATGATGAAGTCTGTTAAATTGCACAGTCAAGAAACAGACAACAGCATGATCATATAAAACTAGAGTATCCCAAACAAAGTCAAGAAATGAACAGTGCATAGAGAACACATAAGTATCTAAGTGTATAATTACCAAGGTCCATGTCGTGCTCCAGAGGTGGCAGACAGCCGATGGGTCCCACCGCCGGGAGACGGGAGGTGTGGGGTGCCGTCCACCAGAGGGGAGGCCGATGGAAGGGAGTGGACGAACCAAATCCAGGCCTATGGGAAATCGCAGGGTGGGGACAAGGGAGGGGAAGGGAAAAATAGAGATCAGGCGAGATAGTAGAACGTCGTCCAGAATTGGACGCACATCCCTGCAAAAGAGGGGAAGGAAGAAGGGATTTTAGGTAACGAAGTACCATTAGAGAAGGAAATTAAGTAAAAAAGGGGGAGGGGGAAGAAACATAAAAGTGTAAATGATTGAGGAGACCAAGGTCAGAAAAACACACGTGTGAAAATATGTGCAGGAGGAGTAGGTGGATATGGCATGTGAGATGTACTGTGGTGAAAGTGTGAAAGTGTAAAAAGAAAAAGATATGTCATTAACAAAAATATGCTGGTGTATGATAAAAAAAAGTGTCGTGGGAAAAGCTATGAATGAAATGTGTGTATGTGTGTGTACGTGATGGGAAAGTGCAAGAAAAAGAGGAGACAAAAGACGAAATGGTATGAAGAAAAAGAAAGAAAAAGAGTAAAGAAATGGTGCACTGGACTGGCTGTGAGATGGAAATAAACCACTTGACCACTGACCTGTGGGGTAGTATTAGGAGATCCCTCTGGATTAGTATGGGGTAGACTAAGTATATGTCCTGGGGATCTGCAAAGGAGTAAGAAGCAAAACAATTGAGTATTGCTAGCTGGAAGTGCAAGATTGGAAATGCTGTAAATTGTGAGTGGCCATATGGTAAAAGAGGCTGAGACTCACTGGTAAGACCTGGTGTCGAATGGTAACATCATCATTCGATCCGCCGTCAGGGCTCTGTATGAAGAGCTCCTTCCGGCTGCACTCCTAAGTAGGGGTGTGTGTGTCCTAATAGGGCCCAGCTGGTAAACGACTCCACCCCCCACCATCTCACGTCCCGCTCCCCCCACCTCCCACCAGTCGACAGTGGTGGGGACCCAGATGGACAACCTATGTCCATCGTGCTGAGGTTTCCCCGGCGTTCCGGAAGAACAGGACGTCCCCAGCAACTGCCGTCACTCCCGTCGTAAATACGACGTGATGTCACCGCGTACTACACCGGCGAATGCGCATGTGTGATAACGCAGGAGACGTCTAGGAGGATCACGGGACGCCGCCGGCAGACTGGGAGCTCCTCCTAGCGGCCAGGAGAAACAAGGCCACCAAGTGGCATAAGAGGGACCCGAGAAGATCCTCGAGAAACCCCCCTCAGGCCTGCCGTGAGGCGTGGAGATGGGCATGCCACCACCGAATAAAGGACCGCCCAATGGGAGGGTGGACCCCAAGGAATCCCCCCACTCTAGTGATAGGGCCCAGGGCTGGAAGCCACGACTAGGAGAAAAGACATGTAATTGGAAATAATGATAATATGTCAAATAAAGGTGTAAAGTAAAAGTACAACGCAAATAGATTAAACATGTAAAATTGTTAATGAAGGCTAAACACAGTTAGCATCATAATATTCAATAATATATAGGTAATTAAGTAAATGAGTGCAGGACAGGAGCAGATTAAAAAGTTTGTGTGAGACCAGCAATTAAAGGAGAGAAACAGAATCTCAAATGTGGTTACAATAAAGACAATAAGGATATTGGTACCATTAATATTAATGATATCAATAAAAGATATACTGGAGCAGCGGAGAAAGAAAAGCTCTATTGTCTACTAGAGTGCTTATCCAATGCTCCTCTTTTACCAAAATATTATTATTATATTTTTATTATATATTATTATTATATATAAATTATATTTTATTATATATTTTTATTATATTATATTATATTATTATTATTATTTTTGTCTCTGCAACTCAAAGCCCCAAGGGGTACTTTTCCTGTTCTTGGCCTGGCCAAAAAGGGATTACTTTGATGCAATTGGCCAGCTTAAACATAGATTGTAATGCATGCAAACTAAAAATCCCTATTTTAATGCAAAATTTACTGGAAAGGGTGTATAGCACTGTGCAGAGGATTCATTTAGTATTTTTTGTGTTAACATGTAGTCACACCCCTTTAACCCCCTTAATGGGAGATAAAAAAAAAAAAAAAGATAGATAGATAGATAGATAGATAGATAGATAGATAGATAGATAGATAGATAGATAGATTCTATATTGGCAGTAGGGATTCTGTGGTGAAGGATGTTCAGCAAGGAGGCCTCAAAGGTTGTTCCCAGCAATGGCCCTCAGTTGCAGCAGATGTAGATAGCACTAAAGGAGTAGTTGCGCCTAGAGCGGTGGTGTTGCAGCATGGGGAACGATGACACCAATCTCTGTAGCGTAGCCAAGCTACTACTGACAATAATAGAACAGGCATTGAGTGTAAGGTCAATGCCTTTATAGGCCTGTGACCAGCTGTAGAGCATCACAGTGGGTTTTGAAAGAAGCGCCGTTCCACGGTGGAACACACAGGGTGCACCTGCACCCGTTACACAGTCCTAGATTGGGTAGGTGCCCGGGGGGGGGGGGGGGGAGTGTTTGATGTCGATGTCAAATCACGGTCTGTCAGGGGGTTGTAGCTGGTGTGTGTCACACCGCAGTCTTTCCGGGGGGGATGCTGCTGTCAGTAATGCCCCTCCCCCCCAAAAAAATCCACCAGCCGCCACTGTCTACAACTATATAGAAAAGACCAAACTGAGGAACAAACGAGGAGGAAAGAGGGACAGAGGCACTGTGTTCCAAATTACTAAGGCTCCATTCACATCTGAGCGACAAAACGCCGGTCGCCCGACGCTCTTGTCGCTCGAGATGTGAAATAACATTGCGGTCTATGGAGATGGTTCACATCTCAACGCCGGTCGCCTGAAAAAAAGTCCCGGACCCTTTTTTTCAGGCGACATTGGCGTTCGCTCATAGACCGCAATGTTAAAGAAAGAAAAAAAAAAAAGTTTAATCTACAGGCGGCAAGATAAGCCGCGTACGCGGCGTATCGTGTCACCTAGGTGTGAATGCAGCCTAAATCAGGGACAGTTAGGAGCCATGGATTTCTGTGAACCCCAGACTATCATGATTTTAATACGTTTCTCCAAAATGATTTTAACTACTGTACCAGACTGCAGAAGTAGCAGCAAGTATTCTCTTATATTTATTTCACTATGAGCACTAAAACAGTACATATAATTATAGAACTCTGCCAGTCTTTAAAATGATTGCCTAAGTCTGATTCTTCAGTATCCCAGTGTTATCACAATATATATTCCACTAAGCCCTTTTTAACAGGAATGAAGCTATACTCAGGTGAAACATTTCAAGCTTTCTGACAGTGATTTCCCTACCATCGACAATGCCTACTTGCTGACAGGATACATCTGCTGGCTTTCAGCACCGTGCTGTTACTGTTCTAGACTGCTGCTCAGCCGGATATGAAATGTGACTTCATTTTCTAGGTAATAATGGTTAAAATGTTTTATACCAGTTGTAATACAATAATGCAGTGCACACTGACAAGTCTTGCTAATTGCCTCTGTCTTTGTGCTAAGCGGCCTTCATTTAACTGGTTATTGTAGAGCTTTTTTCTTGGCCTCATTAGTGGGCATAAGGAATGCTCTATTTAATGAGCGCTATATCAGATCATGGTGTGAATGGTTCTCTGGGATTAACCCCATCTTCCTTGCAGTTCATGGAAGGAAAATATGTCAACTCACAGAATATGAGGGTGCATCTAATGGAATGCTAGTCATAACATACTCAAAGTAATAACTAATGAATACATATAGTTAGATAAATAAATAAATAGATGAATAAATAAATAAATACTAATGTGTGGAATTTAATGGCCGCAGCCTTTATTATAGGTATTCAAAATATAAGTTTAACTGCACACATACTATGAATATATTAAAATAATTGTCTTCAACAATTTCCAAGACAAATATACAACTCGTTTAGCTATTAAAGCCCAAACTTATAATAATAATTACACAACAGTCCCTTTTCAAAGAAAAGGACAAACCCTCATAACTGAGCCGCGACAGGGAGGGAGGGAGGGACGCTGCTTCTCTGGATCCTTCAAACGGTTTGCAATAACTGACGCATTTTCTTTTCTTTTATAGGTCAGGATCCCTGCTGATTGGACTATTAGGATCCTTACTAACTGACCAATCACAGTAAGTAATTTTCAAAACCTTTGTGTAACATAGCTTTTTTATGCCAGTATTCCATGTGTGATGTTAGGGGACATTCCATGCCCCTCCCCTCACTTTAAGAAGAAACTTATGCCGTGTACACACGACCGTTTATCATGACGAGAAAAATGCAATTTTTTAAATTGGTTATTAAAAACGATCGTGTGTAGGCTCCAGAGCATTTTTCTCGACATGAAAAATGGGCATTACAAATTTAAAACATGCTATATTTTGTCTCGTCGTTTTTCACGTCATTAAAAACGGTCGTCTGTAGGCTTTAACGACGGGGAAAAAATGTGCATGCTCAGAAGCAGGTTATGAGAAGGGAAATTTGCATAATCAGCCCAAAGGGTGTCGCCAATCGAATGGAACTTGCCCTTTATAGTGCTGTCGTACGCGTTGTACGTCGCTGCGCTTTGCTAGAGCATTTTTTTTTTCCGATCGTGTGTATGCAAGGCAATTACTCTAAAAATCTGCAGATTATCATTTTTTATTCACAGCTTACAGTGTTTGTAAAAGACCCCCCATACCCCCTCAAAATAAGTATTTTGCTAATAATACACTAAGGGCCAGATTCAGGTACAGCGGCGTATCTTTGTGCAGGCGAAGCGTATCTTCTTTACGCTACGCCGCTGCAACTTAGAGAGGCAAGTGCAGTATTCACAAAGCACTTGCTCCGTAAGTTGCGGTGGCGTAGCGTAAATTGGCCGGCATAAGCCCGCCTAATTCAAAGTAGGAAGGAGGTGGGCGTCATCTATTTAAATTAAGCGTGACCCCATGCTAATGAATGGCCGGTCAAACTGGGCATGCGCGCGCATGCTCAGAATCACGTTGCATATACTACCTAAGAGACGTCGGCGCAATGCCTATGACGTGTGAACGTAACTTACGCACAGCCTTATTCATGTAGTACTAGGTAAACGGCGTAAAATTTGACGGCTTCCTTCCCTGGCTCATACCTTTGCATTAGCTGCGCCTGCTATAGCAGGGGTAACTTTACGCCGGACGTAAGCCTTACGCAAATTGCGTATATGAAGTGGCCGGGCGCATCTACGTTTGTGAATCGGCGTATCTTACTCATCTGCATATTTATAATGGGAACGCCGAATGCATCCAGTGTAACTATGCACCCACGATACGCCGGCGTAGGCAAGTTACGTCGGACGGCTGAAGCCATGTTTTTCGGCGTATCTCGCTTTGTGAATCGGCGCAAAGATGCGACGCCGCACATTTGAAATTACGGCGGCGTATCTGGAGATACGCCGACGTAAATGCTTTATGAATCTGGCACTAAATGTTTTATTAGCTGACATAAACCCAGCAAAACTTATGTAGCAAGGTCCCACGCCTCCTTCGGTCTAATGAGAACCTCCAGGGCCAGAGATAGCTGGCATCCTTCCGCGTGTAGTGGGTTGTGAGGCATGGTGAGTGCAAGAGGATTAAAGTCATTGGGCGCCAGGCACTTCTTGAATGCAAAAGTGTTTATTTCTCTTAACAAACTTTTAGTGGAGAGAGGGTTAGGGCCAGGACACCCTTAGGTAGTTGCAAATTCAATTGGCAGACTCAGAGACTTCGATAGGAGGACAGCCATGCAGGCACAGGCATCCTGCAAGATGCCACATCTGCATGTGCAGTAATGCTGTCTCCTATGGTAACAGTCTTTAACAGTTCCTAACACAAAACTTAACAGTTCCTTTCTATTCCACTTCAATCACTCCTTGTAGTTCTTCAGCCCACTGAGCTTTCACGAAACCCAAAATCAGGGCAGCTCCACCCTGATCACGGTAGTCTAATTGCAGGCCTCTGTTATTGGCTTTTGTCCCCTCTGCTCTCCCGTCTCCACCCTCACCCCCCTACTTTCTGCATGTCAATTTGTGTCTGTGCCTTTGTCAAAGCACCCCGCCGCTTCTAGTAAAATCTTTTTTCCTCATATCCTAGCAAAAACACTGTACCTTTCTTTTAGAAAAACGAGCGCTGTAAATACAGTTTTAGCGCTGTCTTCAGGCCAGTCTTACTGCAGGAGAGGCTGAGTGGCCATGTGATCTCCCTGGCTGACATCAGAGGGAGATCACGGCCCCTCTAGCAGTATACATTGATCAGAGCTGTATAGCGGGCGTGAGTCATGTGACCGGCCTGAAGACAGCTCTAAATCAGTACTTAATGCTCGTTTTTCTATAAGACATGTACATTGTGCTCTGACAGGCTGTAATATAGAGTTTGAGTTATATCTGAGTTATGCCGGAATCACACTTGTGCGGTGCGAATTTCAGCTCTCTTATCTCTGCAGGGAGATTACAGAAGTGTTCAGCAGATTAGCTCAGTTTTAGCTGCGAATTTGGTGACCTGAGAGAAGTTACAGGGGAGAGGAGTGTGGGGGGGAAGTGTATTGGGCTGAATGAGAGAAATTCCTGAAGAGAATCGAACACATCTGCGAATCAGCTGCGTACCCATAGAAGATAATGGGCCTGAATTCGCACCTGAGCCGCACCGCAAGGCATAAAATCTGCACACGTTTTTTCTGCAATGCGCAGTGCGAATGCATCGCACATATGTGAACCAGCCTCATTGAAAACAATGTATTTAGAAATGTTCTGCATGTCTAAATTTCCATCCAATTCCAAGTACATGTTCTATATAATTTACTTACCTCATATTTCCTGTTCCTGAGCGATTCTATCTTGATTGTGGGCATGTGAAGCGAACTAAGATGCTCCTCCGGGATAAGGTTCATGCTGGCTATCCAGCATGCACCACTCCTGATCTCGTGCATGCGCATTAAACACAATACAATCCTTCAACGCTGCCCACTGACCCTTGGGAAACAATGACACACATTTCCCAGGAGCACAGATGCCGCGGGATATGATGTAAATCGCCACGGCCCGGAAGTGGCAGACTAAAAAGGAACCCAATGTCAACAATGCAGACAGAGTAAGTAAAAAAAGATATAATTTGTCCCAAATATTGTTGTTCATGCTGAAAGCTGCTGATTGATGTAAAGTTTATATAATAGGTGTAACTCCGCTTTAAAGGCAGAAAGAAAGCCCTGCAGAAAAATGATGTCAAAATAAAATGGAAATAACAAGACAACAAAAACAATCTTTGCAATAAACACGGTAATGAACAGGAGTGACTCCAGTGAGAGCGTTCTCTTTACTAAGAATATTTATAATACCAAGGGAGTAAGATGCCCCTAAAGTCCCGTGCCATCCCACACAATGCAGCAACGTTTTTAAGCAAGAAAGGCAGCAAGGTTAGTACAAATTCAGGTACCTGTATCAGAGAGGATTCTCAGCACTAATACAGGTCAAGGTCCATCCCACATGGTGAGAGGTCCTTTTTGGCTTCCAACAAAATGTCTCTTCCTCTATAGGGGATTTTCCTCCTCTCCTGGTATTAGTGAGTGGGTCTAAAGCCCAAGGTTGCTGCAGTCACTCAGATGCCTTGTTCCTTCTCCCTTAAAGCTGTCCATCAGTACCAAGAAAGGAGAAACAAGCTGACACCCAGCTGTGTGACTCTGAGTTAAAAGGGTCGCTGGCTGGCTAACAACTGCTATCGCTACCGCTTTAGAAATCAATGTTTTCACATTAGTGCTCTATAAAATCTCCTTAAAATAGCTTGAGTCACATTTGATATTTCTTTAAGCAAGATCCATTATAAAAGATCAGATGAAAAAGAAAACAAAAAGAGAAGAAGGATGGACAGCACCAAAAAAATATATAGGTTAGTGTGAAAGAAATAAACTGAGCTATTTAAAGTGGAAGAAAAGCCTAACACTATCTATTCTTAAAGTGGAATAAATTCATTTTTAATAGTTAACCACTTACCAAGCAGTCACCATCATTATGCTGCAGCAAGGTGGCACGATCCTGCGAATCACCATAGCTTTACTCGTTTTTGTGGGCTCCCGTTGTGGGCCACCATTACTAGTAAAAAATAAATAATAATAATAATAAAAATGCCATAAATCTATCCCCTATTTTATAGATGTTATAACGTTTGCGCAAACCAATCAATAGATGCTTATTGCCACTTGTTTTACAAATAATATGTAGAAGAATACATATTTGCCTAAACTGAGGAAGAAATTAGTTTTTTTATATATATTTTTGGGGATATTTAATATAGCAAAAAGTAAAAAATATTCAAAATTGTCGCTCTTTTTTTGTTTATAGCGCAAAAAATAAAAACCGCAGAGGTGATCAAATACCAAAAGAAAGCTCTATTTGAGGGAAAATTAGGATGTCAATTTTGTTTGGGTACAACATAACACGACTGCACAATTGTGAGGCAAAAAATGGCCTGGTCATTAAGGGGTTAAGTCTTTCCGGTCCTTAACCACTTAACCCCTGGACCATATTGCTGGTCAAAGACCAGAGCACTTTTTGCGATTCGGCACTGCGTCACTTTAACTGACAAATGTGCGGTTGTGCGATGTGGCTCCCAAACAAAATTGGCGTCCTTTTCTTCCCACAAATAGAGATTTCTTTTGGTGGTATTTGATCACCACAAAAATAGAGCGACAATTTTGAAAAAAAAAATATTTTTTACTTTTTGCTATAATAAATATCCCCCAAAAATACTGTATATATAAAAAAAAAAAAATCCTCAGTTTAGGCGTAAAAAAAAAAAAATCGCAATAAGTGTTTATTCATTGGGTTGCACAAAAGTTATAGCCTTTACAAAATGGGGGTAGTTTTATGGCATTTTTATTAATATTTTTTTTTTACTAGTAATGTCGGCGATCAGCGATTTTGCGACATTATGGCGGATACTGGCACTTTTGACACATTTTTGGGACCATTGGCATTCTTATAGCGATTCGTGCTATAAAAATGCATTGATTACTATAAAAATGCCACTGGCAGTGAAGGGGTTAAACTAGGGGTTAAGTATGTTCCTGGGTGTGTTCTAACTGAAGGGGGTGGACTCACTAGGGGAAATCACTGATCTTCTGTTCATACATTGTATTAACAGAAGATCAGCATTTCTCTCCTTGACAGGACCGGAAGCTACATACATAGTTACATAGTTAGTCAGGTTGAAAAAAGACACAAGTCCAAACAAAATAAAACACAGTACATCCCATACACCCAACTCCATACCCACAGTTGATCCAGAGGAAGGCAAAAAAAAACAGCAGAGCGATGATCCAATTTGCTACCGGAGGGGAAAAAAATCCTTCCTGATCCCCCGTGAGGCAATCGGATTTACCCCCGGATCAACTTTACAAAACTTAGTACTTAGTTATATTATGTGTATTTAGGAAAGAATCCAGGCCCTTCTTAAAGCAATCTACTGAGCTGGCCAGAACCACCTCCGGAGGGAGTCTGTTCCACATTTTCACAGCTCTTAGGCCTCGTACACACGAGTAAATCTGTCTGCTGGAAACGGTCTGCTAGACCGTTTCAGCAGACAGATTCGATCGTGTGTACGGGCAAACAGACCGATTTGGCCACCCGACAGATTTCAAAGCATGCTTTGAAATCTGTCGGCTGGGAACCCATCCGCCCGACATGTCTGCTGGTTAGTATGCTAACCAGCAGACATGTCTTCTCGCACACGCGCCGAATGATTTAGACGCATGCGTGGAAGTGTTTTACTTCCTGGTGCGGTGACATGGCGGCGTCAACGTCACCGCCAAGTCACTGACACGTCAGCGCGCTGTCTGCTGGCGGGGATTTTGGTTTGCTCGTGTGTACACGCGAGCAAACCAAAATGCCAGCAGACAGATCTGTTCAAATCGGTCGGTCCGACTGATTTGAACAGATAGATTTACTCGTCTGTACAAGGCCTTACTGTGAAGAAACCTTTCCGTATTTGGAGGTGAAATCTCTTTTCCTCCAGACATAAAGAGTGCCCCCTTGTCCTCAGTGTTGACCTTAAAGTGAATAACTCAACACCAAGTTCACTATATGGACCTCTTATATATTTGTACATGTTGATCATATCCCCCCTTATTCTCCTCTTCTCAAGAGTGAATAAATTCAGTTTTTCTAAACTTTCCTCATAGCTGAGCTCCTCCATGCCTCTTATCAGTTTAGTTGCCCTTCTCTGCACTTTCTCCAGTTCTCCGATATCCTTTTTGAGAACCGGTGCCCAAAACTGGACTGCATATTCCAGATGAGGTCTTACTAATGATTTGTACAGGGGCAAAATGATATCTCTATCTCTGGAGTCCATACCTCTCCTAATACAAGAAAGGACTTTGCTCGCTTTGGAAACCGCAGCTTGGCATTGCATGCCATTATTGAGCTTATGATCAACTAAAACCCCCAGATCCTTCTCCACTACAGATCCCCCCAGTTGAACTCCCCCTAGCATGTATGATGCATGCATATTCTTAGCCCCCAAGTGCATAACTTTACATTTACACACACAGCTCCTGGTCCTCGCTCTGCAACGAGCGATCACGTGTGCCCGGCGGCTCTCAAAGAGTGCCCTCTTTGAGAGCCGACGTAGAGCTACGGGCTCTCGCGCAGGGGAGCCTACCTGCCGCTGTATAACTGCAGCGGCAGGTCAGGAAGCAGTTAAGTGGTTCAAGCTATTTTACCCATCTATTCAGGTCTCTATGCTTATTTTGTTGAGAAATTACTTTGAAAATCAGGGGAGAGGGCAGGGTTCATGGGCGTCCGCTCATAGGGTTAAGGGGGGGCGAGTGACCCCCCCTGGAATCGGCAAAGGTCTGCAATGCTCGCATCTGTAGCTGTGCTAACTCTCTCTGTGTTTGTGCGAGTCGGCTCCACAGCTGTTGCAGGATCAGTGTCACGGAGCTTACAGAGCTCTTTACTGCCACCTCTGGCCACTTCCTGTATGTGCACCCTCGTGTTTGCTTTGCTGCCTGTAATGTATTTTCAAATGGACATGTGAAAACAGGACATGGGAGAAGGAAGACCACTGTGACCTTACAAGGGGGGGCTGTGAGTACAAGTGAAGGGAGGAGCCTGTTTGTTTTCAGGGGGGGCTGACATATATACAGATGAGGGGGGCAGCTGAGTGCATACAGGTATGATCAGTGAAGGGGGGGTGCCAGATATAGGAAAGATCATATCATCTGTCCTGTCCTGTATACAGGTATATACACCCATCTTCCTTCCTGTATTCCTCCATCATCACTGACTGCAGATATACATCATCTGTCCTGTATATAGAGCTTCCTCTATATACCAATACCATCCACCGCTTTTATATACATATATTGTACATTTGATCAGCACAGTGAGGCTGCATATCATGGGCACATGCCTGCGCTTTATGGGATAGTGACTAAGCCCCTTCATGACATTGTCAAAGAAGCGGAGCATAGGTGACCGTAAAATTATGCCCCCCCCCCCCCTGGAAAAAGTTCAGCGGACGCCCATGGCAGGGTTGCCAACTTTTCCTCAAGCCAAACCCAAACACTTTAGCGGCCTGGGACACACCAAGGAGAGTAGTAATGCAGTGTGCATAGCATGTTGCAGCAAACAGTGAGTGTGGCCTAAATGTTCTTGCTGAGCAATTCTGAACCTGCCCCACAGACAGCTGTCCGCAGCTCCCAGACAGCAACAGATTTGTGTGTCACCATCTTTGTTACTTGGGGAGCCACAGCCTGGTCTGAATAATGTGTCCGGGTTTTAGTCCGCCTGAAACCGGGACACACGATTCAAAACCCGGACTGTTCGGGTGAATCCCGGACAGGTGGCCACCCTAGATGAGGGAGGAGTGCTGAAAATGGCTGGCTTCTGGGAGACATCATGGCTTTGTTGTGGCAGAAAATCTAACTCATAACAGTAACATTGCACAGCTTTACACTAATAATGGTGCAATACTGTATCAAAAGCAGACACCAAACTAGTTAGCAAAGGCAATATTAAAGTATTATCAGTAAAGTTGATAACCAAATAAACACAAATAAATTTGCAATTGTGGTAACACAGTTCAGCATACAAAATGCCTCAGGTCAGAATAAATGAATGAATGAATGAATGAAGAACTTGTATAGCGCAGCACATGCGAAGTAAATCGCCTCTGGGCGCTTGTTGTTCCTGTCTCCTTTGAGATCAAAAGAGATGCGTCTTAATCTTTCTCCTGAAGACCCAGTAGTTCTCCTCCAGTCTAATGCTGACTGGTAAGGCGTTCCATAGTCTGGGACCTTGGACAGCGAATCTCCTGTCTCCTTTGGACTTGTATCTGGCTTTCGGTATTTGAAGCCGATTTTGATTGTTGGATCGTAGAATACGATTGGGATTGTACATTTTTAATTTTTCGCATAGATAATGGGGAGCATTCCCATGGATACATCTATGCGTTAGACAGAGTGCTTTAAAAGTGATTCTGTCATTGACTGGTAGCCAGTGAAGGGATCTCAACGAAGGTGAGATTGATTCCCAGGGTTTTTTCCCAGTCACAAGTCTGGCGGCCGTATTTTGCACGACTTGAAGACGAGCGATTTGGTACTTGGGGAGTCCGAGGTAAAGGGCATTTGCATAGTCCAATCTGGAGTTTACAATTGCTCCCACCACGACCGCTATGTCCTTCTTCGGAATAAAAGGCGCGAGTCTACGTAGTAGGCGCAGCAGATAGTGAGATCCGCTGACTACTGCCCCTATTTGTGCGTTCATTGTCATGTCGGAGTCAAAGATGACCCCAAGACTTTTGACTTTGGCGCTAGGGGTGATGACTTTGCCCAGAATGGGCGGGGGGATCCAGGTTGTTATCGGTTGATTCCTGCGCTTGGCGTGAAACAGAAGAAGTTCTGTTTTCGCTCCGTTGAGTTTGAGATAGCTCTTTGTCATCCAATCCTCTATCAAAGAGAGGCATGTCTCTAGATCGAGGTGGTGATCCTTTTTATTGCTAATGCGGAAGTACAATTGCGTGTCGTCTGCGTAAGAGTGATATAGCAGTTTTTGGCTGCTGATGATTTCAAAAAGAGGACGCAGATAGATGTTGAATAACATCGGCGACAGGGGAGATCCCTGAGGGACCCCGCACGATAATGTGCGTTGTTCCGAAGTGAATGATCCTTGCTTGACTATTTGCGATCGGTTTTCCAAAAAAGAGGAGAACCAAGATAGATCGCTTTCTGCGACTTTGGCTACTTTAGCCAGCCGAGTCAATAACAGCTTGTGATCAACTGTGTCAAAGGCTGCGCTTAGGTCCAGCAGAACCAGAAGAGAAGATTCTCCTTCGTCTGCGGCCTCAAGAACGTCGTCCCATATCTTAAGCAATGCTGTTTCCGTCCCGTGTCCGGGACGGAATCCTGATTGCAATGGGTCGAGTAAGTTGTGGGTATCTAGATGCTGTTGCAGCTGCTGTACCACTGCTTTCTCCATTACCTTGGAGAGAACATTTAAGCCTGTTATGGGGCGCCAGTTGAGTGGATCCTTAGGATCCAGGGTGGCTTTCTTCAAGATGGGTTGAATGAAGCCCTCCTTCAGCTGGGAGGGCATTATGCCCTCCCTGAAGGATTGGTTAATAAGCTGCGTGACAGGAGGTGCCAGGATGTCGGCGCATTCCTTCAGCAGTTTGGTGGGGATAATATCATTTGGCGCCGTGCTGTTGCGCAGAGTGCCGATGATATTTTTTGTGGTCTGAATGGAGATGGGTTCCAGCGTGAACTCACCAAACTGTGGTGAATTGTTGCCGGTGCTGTGTAAATGACTACGGGGGGGGCTGGGAAGGCAATTGTTCCGCTGAATGCTTTGCCGGATTGCCTCAATTTTGTTAATGAAGCAATCCGATAACTCATCGCAAAATTCTTGTGTATCCAAGTTGGGGGCTTCAAGACATCCTGGATTCATGGTCTGAGTGACCAGCTTGAAGAGTTCGCGGGGGCGATTTAGGGCACCGTTGATAGCCTCAGAAAAATAATTTTTCTTGGCTTCGAAGATTTGCTTGTAGTATTTTCTGGTTATTGCCTTGTAAATCGCGAGGTTCTCATCTGAGGAGCTTCTCTTCCAGGCTGCTTCTGCCCTTCTGCGCTCTTGCTTCAGTAACGCCAGCTGGTTGTTGAACCAGCCGGAGTTATGTTTCCTGATCTGGGTCTTTCGTTTCGGCGCTATCAAGTCAGCTGACTGCAATAGTGCTGTGTTTATGGCCTCTAGTGTTTCTTCCGCTGTTTGGTGCGGCTGAATTGTGTTTATTTTTACCCCTAACGTAGTTTTGAAGAGTTCCGAGTGGAGCTTCTTCTGACATCTGGTCCAGTGTGTTGTCACTGGATTTGATGTTTTTGTTAAGGGGGGGAATTCGGAAATAATGAATTTAATTGCATGGTGATCTGTCCATGGCAATGGTTCATTTTCCAAGATTTTTATTTCCAGATCTTGTCTGAAAATAAGATCGAGCGTATGACCTGAAGCATGTGTGGGCCCACATACTAATTGCTGAAGCCCTAATCCTTCCAGGTGGTCGATGCAGGCGTCGGCAATGGGGTCTTGCGGGGAGTTGGCCCAAAGGTTGAAGTCCCCGAGCAGCAAAAGGTGTTTGCTATTCAGGGTATAGGTGGAGACAAAGTCCGTCAAAGATGGGAGCAGCTGCGACTTGGGGCCAGGTGGCCTATAGCAGAGTAGAATCCGGACGGTCTTCTGGCCGTTTACTTGCAGTTGAAGAGTAAGGGTTTCCATGAACGGAAGAGGGTTTTGGAGGCTTGGTTTTGTGATCGCAAGACGCGTCTTATGGATCACTGCCAGTCCTCCTCCTCTTTGCCCTATTCTGTTTTCCGTAATAATACGGTAGTTTTCTGGCACCAATTCTCCTAGAATGGTGTTACAGTCGGCTGTGAGCCAGCTCTCTGTAATAAAGAGGCAGTCTAGGTCGTGTTGTAGAATGAAATCATGGATTTCAAGTCGATGTTTTACTGCCGATCTTGTGTTGATCAGAGCACATGAAATGTGCTTAGGTTGGGGTAAACGGCTAAAAATTTAAACAGTAGCAGCACCACCTGAAGTGCAACAGTGAGCAGCAATAAAACCTGACCTAAAAAATTGCTGAGACTATACTGCCAGTGTGCAATTATGGTGATTATGCTGAGCCTAAATCGCCAGGATAGGCACTGTCCATAGAAAGTAAGCAAATGGGAGAAGGGAAAAAATGGGATGGTTTTACGTGAGAGGCAATCCATTATGTTGTTCTTCTGTCAGATATAATTTTCTGTGATTGATGTTCCAGACTACAATTCCCATGATCCTAGGCATTCTGCATAGAAAATCATAGGCTTTCCTGGCTATAGTTCTCCCTTTACTGAAAATAAAATTAGAACTAACTGTAAACAATGGCTCCTGCTCCATGTTTCTGTAGTCCAGCACCTCTCTACATCTGCCCACTGAGATTTAATATCACTAGGAGTCTGTCAGTGTCCTCTCGACATCATCTACAGCCATGGCTGGCATAACCCTTTCCCCTCACCCCCTCCAAAAAACAAAATTTATTTTTTTGGAATGTGTGGTGTGTGAACAAGCAGTGATGCAGTTTTTGTACCCAGCAGCCAGGATTCTAACTCATGTCGGTCCTGGGTATGGCACCATTCTCTTAGAAGTACAGTCATGGCATTCTGAAAAGGAGAAAGGTGCTACACATATTTCCTAATAATTTGATGTATAACTAACAAAGACACGAGAAAGCCTTAAAAGAAACCTGTGCTGTGGATGCTGCGATTGTTTCCCTGTCCTTTTTGCAAATTCTAGTTCTTCTTTTTTTTTATACTAATCCAGTGTTTCTCAACTCCAGTCCTCAAGCCCCCCCAACAGGTCATGTTTTCAGGATTTCCCTCAGATGAAAAGGCTGTGGGAATTACTAAGGCAGTGAAACTGATCAAATCACCTGTGCAAAATAATGGAAATCCTGAAAACCTGACCTGTTGGGGGGCCTTGAGGACTGGAGTTGAGAAACACTGTACTAATCCACTGTCATCAATACTTTCCGGATTATTGACCCAGAAAAGATATGCCGATCAGGAGCTAAGACTTCACTCTGATCAGTATGCTGATCTGCATACTTCTTCCAAGTCTGTAATTCAGACTTGGAACTTCAGTAGAACTTCAGTAGATACAGCTAGGCAACTAGCTACAAATAAAGTAACAGTAATTTACCAGTACAGTTTTATTTTCAACATTATTCATGGATGTAAGTGTCATGACCTTTAAGGAATAATTGCACTTGCACAGCAAGCTCCCTTTCTTTTGTCCCTCCTCTACAAAAGTGTGATAAAATATTTCAGACCCTGACCAGAATTACTGGCCACATGAGTACTGTGGTCTGCCCAAGTGCTTCTTCATCATGGGAACTGGTATCTCTGCAATGCTGCATTTCCCACATAGAGTATATATGTCTATATACTTACAGGCTGCATGTAGTCAGTAATTCTGGTATACTCTATGTAATAGCTTACTTTTTATTTAGATAGGTACTGGTACAGTATATACCACTAAGGACAATACCCCTGCAGGAGCTGCTGAGAATAATTTTGGATCTGACGTAACCCCACTGTTCACCGTCCCATAATTAAGAGTCTGTATTGAAGTAATGACGTATGCACCATCACTTAGTCTCGTTTTCAATGCTTTTAATAAACGCAACTTGCAGCAGTAGTGGGATGGAGGGTTAGGGGAAGTTCAGATACCTTATTGCAGATCACTGGGGAACTTTAGGATCCAAAAGACAAATACCACTTTCTATCAGCGGATTTCTTGCACACCCGGATAGGCCTCTCTCACCGACCTAGCAGCCGGTATGATGCATGAACAAAGTCTCTACCACAGACTTAACAATCATTATGATGCACGAACAAAGTCTCTGCAACAGACTTAATGATCAGTATGATGCACAAACAAAGTCTCTACCACAGACTTAATCATTATGGTGCACGAACAAAGTCTCTGCCACAGACTTATCTGCCACACTAGAAATATAACAAAACTGCTGGATAATCCTCTGCCACAGGATTGTGAGACCAGTAGTTGGTAGATAGAAGCACAACTACACAGTACCAGAGCCTTTAAGCCATCCAGCAGTACTGTGAAGGTAAATTGGTTTAGGTGCGTCCTCCGAATGAGTCACCAGACTCTTCCCGAGAAACCAGCCTTCTGCTTGGTTCTCTCCAAGAAAAGTCCTCCATGGATCTTCCCAGTTGCTCGACTTCTTCCCGCAGGCAAGACAGCACAGGACCACCTCTGGACCAGTAGGCCCCCAGCCAGACTTCTGGGCCTACGTGTAGTAACACAGCCTTGGGCCAGCAGGAATACTTCTACCTGAGTGTTCATTTGGCTGAAATACAACAGGAATGGATTAGCAGCAGCTATCAAGCCCCTGATGCTGATGTCGTAGATTAAGTGTTTTAGGGATGTGAAATCTCTGCAAGACTGTCTAGGCTGCCTAGCTTTGTGTAGATTTAAAAAAAAAAAAAAGATTTTTTTTGTAAAGGTTTCATGGGCACAACTTTTCTGCACCTGTTTGACAGGTGCATATACTTTTTTTTTTTTTTAGCAGACAGGCCAATTCTTGCTTTTATCAAGAGTATCTCTATAGGGTTACGGTGTAATGGCACCACCATCGGGACTTTCAATTAAAGAGGCAGCTGAGAAAACAGGAGTTTCTCCTGTATATCTGTTGACGTTTGTCCCGCCCCCTCCCTGTTTCCTCAAGGCTGCAGATGGACATAAATCAGGCTGCACTGAAGAATGGTGAGTCTGCATTCATCTTAAATGCCAATGTGGTTGGTGCTGCAATCAGGGCAATGTGGGTGTTGCATTAATGGCAATATGGTGGGTGCTGCATTAATGGCAATGGAGTGTGGCATTCATGGCAATGGAGTGGGTGTTGCATTAATGGCAATACGGTGGGTGCTGCATTCATGGCTATGCGGTGGGTACTGCATTCATTGAAAAACGGAGGGTGCTGCATTCATGGCAATACGGTGGGTGCTGTATTCATGGCAATATGGTTGGTGCTGCATTCATGGCAATACGGTGCGTGCTGCATTCATGGCACTAGTGAGGCTGCAGATATGTACTGATTAGGCTGCATTGATGGGCACTGACCCTTATTTTGCTTCACAGTTCTTTATTTTAAATGTAAGATTTCTTCCTGAAACCTCTTTTTTAAAGTTAAGGTGCGTATTTTAAGCCGATAAATACGGTATATCCAAATAACACGCCTAAGCTTATCTCTTCACCACACACAGCCACAAAGGCAAGAGAATTATTGTTAGGCAGTGTATTAGTGCTCGAACGAACGAACACACTTCGACCAAATTTTAATGGTTTAAAGAATGTCAGGTAAAATGGTCGGCCCTCAAGCATGTTCACTTCATCAAATCTGGCCCTCTTTTTAGGAGATCTTTACATTTACATTGCATGCAGCCAGTGACATCACTGACGCATGCGCTTTGATGGAACGGTCACGGGTGCCGTTCCTTTCGAGCCCTGTGCTATGAATGGCAGCGGTGTGCGGGTGCCACTGGAACAGCTTCATTCTAAGGAAAGTATTTCATAATGAGCTAGTATGCTATGTATATATTAGCTCATTATGCCTTTGTCTTACAGGGTTTTTTTTTTCTTAGTTTTTTTTTCTGAGGTTTACAACCTCTTTAACAGGACCAAGTACTGAATAAATTTGGTCCCCTAGGAGATTCAATTTTCAATTGGAAGGCTATCACCAAAGAAAAGCCCTTTTTGCCTCCCCAAATGAAAAAATATATGCATTTGACTTAGTTAACAGCCATATTAAGGGCTGTGTAAATAATTGTCTGGCCCATAAGCCTAAACAACGGCTAGTATTAAAGCAGTAAAAACAACACTGTAAAAAAAATAGCTGCCAACAAATAAAGTAGGGCAGCTGTATAATGTTCTTGATAGGGACAAAGTATTTTCCCTAGAATTGACACATTTGCAAATATTATCCAGAGCCTTTTTTTTGTCGTTAGAATCTGGTAATAGTCCAGAAGCACTTTAATTCTAGATGCCAAACGAGTCCTAAATAATAAATCACTATAAACCATAAATAAAAGTAACACAATAACACCAACATTACCTTGCTAAAGTAATGTTCTTTAGGTTGCTTAGAACTGCCTAGCTGTACACTGTTGATACCGATGACAGCTCACACCTTTTAATGAGGCTGCAAGTTCTTCAGATCGTAAAACTGAAAAGCACTGAATAAAAAGCCACTGGCTTGTCTTGTTCTATATGTGGACTTTTTTCATTATTTATATTGGAGGGAATCATTATTTGCAATTCTGGTCCTGAACAATTGCAACATTATTACCATGTATTCGCCTTTTTTCTATAAAGTAGCCATTTCTCTCCCGAGAGTCTTTTTTTCTTCTGCTTCGGAGATTCAAAAACACATTACTAAGTGATTTTATAGAGTCAGAAAACACTATTACAGGTGTTGCAGCTCTTATTTAAAATCAAGGCTCCAGAGTCTGTTCATATAAATAGCACACAAGACGTTCTAGTTGATTTCACATGCTGTGGGTATCAGATGCTTCTCTCCTAGATTACCTTTATGAGCGGTCTAAATCCAACACTTATCTCTGCACTGCCGCTCCACCAAGAGAATTCTCAAATGATAACAATCAACGTTTAATGTCTTTCGTTAAGCAGAGAACATCAGTACAGACTCTAACGAGAAAAACAAAACCTTAATTAGCGTCTGCCTCATTTTTACCAGGTTATTTACGTTGGGGACATTAAGTTATGCAGCGTTATGTAAGAAAAATATTGTTTCTGTATTATACATCCCAAAGGAATGTGAGTCGCCTAAGACAAGATGTCTGCTTTGCTTCCATACTCTATACCTTCCTCATTAATTCTGCAAGCAAAAAACGATAACTTACTAACACACAAACTCTTTTCACTGCATTGAAAATGTCATCAGACTACACGCTATATTATCTGTCACTGTTCTCTATAGATTCAATATAGCGTCATAACAGGATTCTGGTAAAACCCAGTACAGATTTTTAAACTCACCCGGGAGTTTTAGTCATTTGATTTGCGTAGGATTAGACATTTTAGGAGTTTTTGCTAGCTACTATCTTGCTAGCAGATAACATTTTTCTCAAAGCAAGGCCTCTGCACAGGGAAAAAACAGACACAGATCACTGTATAAACATAAAGGTTTATACTTTCTTTTTTTTTTTCTTTTTTTTCCTAGATATAGTCAAATATACAGTGGGAAAAAATATTATTTGATCCCCTGTAGATTTTGTAAGTTTGCCAACTTACAAAGAAATGAAGGATCTATAATATTTATCATAGGTGTATTTTAACCACTACCCGACGGCCGTAACACTTTGTACGGCTGCAGGGTGGTTCTACTTCTAACCCCTGTTTTTAACGCATACTGTTAGACACTAGACAGGTTAATTTGGTTGTTCTGCAGGCTGGTCGGTAAGGAGGCCTGTTTTTTTCCTGGGCACTCCCCAGGTTATGTTGTTATCTGTTTTAGCCTACCAATACTACTTACTGTGATTGCCAGCAATAGATGGGGGCGGTGGACACGTTTTTGTTTCACCTGTGGTGTTTATATTGGTCCAGCAGTACACCAACACCTTTGCAGCCATTGTGCTATATGCTGGGTGTTTGGTGTGCTCCTGTACCTTTTAGGAGGGGTGGCTCCCCTTCAGTCCACCTGCCCCTATCTATCCATTAAAATGCATGTGCCTCTGCTATGGGGACACTCACTGTTTAGTGTTAGGACCACAGATTACAGGGTGCCTTGGTTCGGCTCTGTGGCTTACGCATGCGTTTGCAAATGCGTGCGGACAAAACCCCTGTTTTTAACGCATACTGTTAGACAGGTTAATTTGGTTGTTCTGCAGGCTGGTCGGTAAGGAGGCCTGTTTTTTTCCTGGGAATTCCCCAGGTTATGTTGTTATTTGATTCTACTTCTCTAACTGGCCGTGTTTTTACGGCCTGCGCTCCGCCAGGCCACTGGGGGGCGCACGAGCGCCGCCGTTGGAGGCGTGCGCGTGCCTGCCGCATCGCTGAGATGCCTATGCGCGTGCCTGGTGGCCGTGATGTCCGCCAGGCACTCGGGATCGGCGGCTACAGGGACAAGACGTGGATCTCTGTGTGTAAACACAGAGATCCATGTCCTGTCAGGGGAGAGAGGAGACCGATCTGTGTCCCTTGTACATAGGGACATAGATCGGTCACCTCCCCCAGTCACCCCCTTCCACACACAGTTAGAACACAATTCAGGGTACACATTTAACCCCTTCCTCACACCCTAGTGTTAACCCCTTCAATGCCAGTCACATTTATACAGTAATTAGTGCATATTTATAGCACTGATCGCTGTATAAATGTGAATGGTGCCAAAAATGTGTCAAAAGTGTCCGATGTCTCCGCCATAATGTCGCAATCACGAAAAAAATGCTGATCGCCGCCATTAGTAGTAAAAAAAAAAAAAATAATAATAATAATTCTGTCCCCTATTTTGTAAGTGCAACAACTTTTGCGCAAACAAGACACTTATTGCGATTTTTTTTTTTTTTTTACCAAAAATATGTAGAAGAATACGTATCACCTAGACTGAGAAAAAAAAAAAAAAAATTGGGCTAGTTATTACAGCAACAAGTAAAAAATATATATATATATATTTTTTTTTAAATTGTCGCTCTATTTTTGTTTATATCACAAAAAATAAAAACCACAGAGGCGATCAAATACCACCAAAAGAAAGCTCTATTTGTGGGGGAAAAGGGACGTCAATTTTGTTTGGAAAACCACGTCGCACGACCGCACAATTGTCAGTTAAAGTGACGCAGTGCCACAAGCTGAAATTTCACCCAGTAAGGAAGTGGTTAAATGATAGAGACAAAATATCAACCAAAAATCCAGAAAACACACATGATACAAATGTTATAAATTGAGTTGTAGTAAAATAAGTATTTGATCCCCAAGCAAAACATGACTTAGCACTTGGTGGAGAAACTCTTGTTGGCAAGCACAGATGTGGTAAGACATTTATTGGAGTTGGTTTCCAGGTTTGCACACATCTCAGGAGGGATATTGGGTCACTCTTCTTTACAGATCTTCTCTAAATCCTTAAGGTTTCTTGGCTGTTGCTTGGCAACTTAAAGTTTCAGCTTCCTCCAAACATTTTCTATATGATTAAGGTCTGGAGACTGGCTAAGCCACTCCATGACCTTAATGTGCTACTTCTTGAGCCACTCCTTGATTGCCTCTATGGTATGATAGCAGAGAAACAGAAAAATGGGGATATGTGGGACTTTAAATGAGAACGCAACAGGGGATTTTGCGTCTCCATCCCTAATTGCTATGCAAAAAGAAAGGGGGAGGGTGGGACTTTGAATGAGGTGTGTGGGGTAGAGACAGACAATTCCAAATATGATTGTAAATTTTTTTATTTAATATTAAACCAAAGATAGGGCATGGATCAACCCATATAAATGCATAATAGCACATTGGCATACGAAATACAAAAGAAAAGCATGCATAATGTGAATTATAACCAACATGACACAGAAAATAAATATTGTACATCACAGTCCCCCAAATGAAGTAGATATTGACATTATATCAGGGTTGATAAAGCAATAAAACCATCTTGAATCATAAATATGAAGTGGATGCTTCAAAATAAGCTGAACAAGGTTTCATCAACTTCTATCCACTCATCAGGAGCAAGTGCATCGATATACTATGATGGTGATTTTTTTATCCACCCCTTTTAAGGGGTGGATAAAAAAATCACCATCATAGTATGATGTAACTACCAACTGGGGGGGGGGGGGGATAATGATAAACAGATAGATAGTGTTGATCAAGAATATTCGCATTCGAATATTCGTTGTGAATATTGCATATTCGAGTATTCGCGAATAACTCGAATATCGCGGTGAATATTCGCTATTGCGAATATTCGTATTTTTTCAAATTTATTTTTAAAACAGATCACATCCTAGTGATCTCCATCGACGCAGCATTGCTGGTATGATTAGAGACCCTGGGCCGAGTAGCTGAGACGATCCTTTTATGTTGCCGAATATTCGCAATGCGAATATTCGTATTACGAATATTCGCAAATACTTTCTCTGCTTTTCTTTTGCATCAGAGCCAATCAGAGTTCTCCTACCACAGTTGTCAGAGGTTAGCAACCTCCATAGCAACCAATAGGAACCTGCCTGCGCGACCATGCGCATGCGTGGACGAGAATTTCGCAATCAATTTCGCATTCGCATTAGCGAAATTTCGCAAAAAAATTTTTTTTTTTTGATAAAATATCACGAATATTCGATATTAACGAATATTTCACGAATATTCTTCTATATATTCGTGAAATATCGCAAAATCGAATATGCCGTATTCCGCTCAACACTGCAGATAGATGGCCATAACTGAGAATACTCACATAAGAACTGAAATGAGACCATGCGATACCACCTGCCGGAGGTCGGCCAGATAAATATACTTCACACGCATGGCACGGGAGGCGTGGCGCCGATGCACGGTGAGAATGCCTGCCCATTCCCCCACCCCCATAATGTATGGGAAGGAGGGGAGAGGGAGGGCACACAGCGTGCATTGCAACTCCCGGGCAAACAAAACACTGGATAACCAGTCGGCTGCAGAACACAGGGAAACAAATCAGCCAAAAGGAGCAGAGACAATCACAGCAGCAATGTGTCCATCAATATCAACTCTTTTTAGAGTAACGATCAGGACTAGACAGGGATGCCCATTGTTCCCAATATTATTTGTCTTGTCTTTAGAACCCCTAATCTGTAGGATCCAATCAAATCTAGATATTGGAGGTTTAACAGTGGGAGTTATGCAGTATAACACCTTGGCGTATGCAGACGATGTGTTGTTCTCATTGACAAATCCGATAGTATCTTTACCTAATATTCTCCAAGAAATGGAGATATATGGCTCCTTATTGGATTTTAAGATTAATGTGGCAAAATCAGAAGCTATGGGAGTTGGGATCCCTAATGACATACTAGGAACGCTGAAGTTAAGTTACAAATTTAAATGGCCAGACCAAGCCTTGAAATACCTGGGAACCTATATCCCGGCAGACCTTTCCCATACATACAATCTTAATTTTCCACCAAATACTGCACAGAGTGCGAGTTCTTTTGGAGGGATGGCAGAGCCGATTCCAGTCTTGGTTTGGGAGGTGCAATATTATCAAAATTAATATTTTACCTAAGTATTCTAAGCACTACCTATTGCCATACCCAAATATTAATTCAAACATATTCACTCTCTCCTTGTCAGATTCATTTGGGAAAATAAACATCCAAGGATCAGTAGATCTCTGCTGACCATTCCGAAAAAAAAAGGTGGACTAGAGGTACCAGACCTGTACAAATACTATCAGGCGGCACTATTGAGCAGCCTGATTGATTGGAGTAGACATGGAGATTGGAAGATATGGCCTGGCCTGGAGCAGGCCCAGAGTAGTGCTCTACTGCAATGAGCCGCTTGGTGTTACAAAGACCTCCCGAATATTACGAAGGCACATCCTCTAAATAGGACCTACCCTAATGATGGGCCATGAGCTCTTTTTTAAAGGTAAATTATCGGCTATAATCTCACCATTGTTTCCAATATTGGGGAACCCTCAGTTCAGGCCAGGCTTGAGGAAAAGAAACTTTGCAGTATTGATAGACCAGGGGATCTTCCAAGCCTCTCATTTTTTAATACAGAGAATATGGCCCACAATATATTTATTGACAACAGGAACTACAACATATTAACTGGATTTATGGTGGGCAGTACAGCTGAGACACTTTCTAAACACTTAAACCCCATTAACTGGTTATGAGGGCACTCTAACAACTTTTGAGGGATACTGTAACGGAAGCAGAGTATTCCACCAAACCCTCTCTAAGGCCTCGTACACACGAGGCAATAGATTTGTTCAAAACGGTCTGTCCGACCGATTTGAACAAATCTGTCTGTTTGGATTTTGGTTTGCTCGCATGTACACACGAGCAAACCAAAATTCCCGCCAGCAGACGGCGCGCTGACGTGTCGGTGACGTGGCGGTGACGTTGACGCCGCCACGTCACCGCACCAGGAAGTAAAACACCTCCGCGCATGCGCCGAATCCATTCGGCGCCGGTGCGAGACGACATGTCTGCTGGTAAGTGTACTAACCAGCAGACATGTCGGGCGGACGGGTTCCCACCCGATAGATTTCAAAGCATGCTTTGAAATCTGTCGGGTGGCCAAATCCGTCGGCTCGCCCGTACACACGATCGAATCTGTCTGCTGGGACGGTCTAGCAGACCGTTTCCAGCAGACAGATTTGATCGTGTGTACGCGGCCTAAAACGTACGCATTACTGGTCGCACCCTCGGAGGACTTTCGGTTGCCCTTTCTTTAGGGGGTGGGAGAGGGGTTTAGCTCAAACTTTTTCGGAAGAGCAGTGTACCAACATAATACACAATAAATAAATAAATATAATTTGAGTCCTCAATCTGCATAAGAATTCAGGAGACAAATTTTAAGATCTGGTCCCAATGGTACCGCACCCCAGTATTCCTAAACAGATGCTACCCGGAGGTATCAGACAATTGCTGGCGCTATGGGCAGAAGGAAGGGACTTTAGTACATATTTTTTGATCTTGCCCCAGAATAGAGAACTTCTGGAAAGAAGTCCAGAGAATTGCTCAAAAATGTAGTGACCATTAGCAATCCATTTTATGCCACCTGTTGAACGCAGCTAAATCATCTATTCCACTTACTTGGAAGCAGACACAACCACCATCGTTAGGAATGTGGCTTAAAAGAGTAGAACAGTTAAATCTTATGGAGGATTTGGTTTGGACATCCCGGCAAAAACTAGGGATATATCTGAAAACATGGTCCTTATCGAAACTTTTCATTAACACAGAAGAGGGAAGAACCCTTATAGACGTGAATCTTAATGATTGAAAACGAATGAAGTTGTTATTAGAGTCCCGAGAGGTGGAGAGGTTAATCGGGAGGGGAGGAGGAGGTGCGAACACCCCTTCTTCAATTATATTCTTTTTTACTCCCCCCCTTTGTTTATGTTGTTTTGTTTTGTTTGATTTTATTCGGTTTATAAATGGAGAGGTAGGAGAGAGCTTGAAACTTTAGGAACACATAGGGAGAACCCCCACGATGGAGTCTGAGATGAATTTTGATTTGGGGGGAAGTGACCTTTGGCATGATTGGTTTTGATGTATTTAGAATCTAGGACCTAAGAAAACAAATTTACTGATGTATTCGATTAGTAGTCTGTTATGTATAATAGGTTGTATTTTATGTGGTAAAGTGTAAGCTTTCTGTCTCTCTTTTCTTTCAAATAAAATGGAAATTTGGAAAAATAGAACAGTAAACATTATGGGGCGTTTGTGCCAAGTTTGAGCGGTGTGGAGCGCCCCATAGTGCACTGCGACATAGCAGTGCATTGCTGTTTGATGATTGGCCAAGCGTGCACTATAACCTGAATGCTTTGGCCAATCACAGCGCTGTCAGCAAAGAGAGCCATAATTGGCCCAAGGCAGGGTGCCTTGGGCCAATTATGGCTCAGGGGGTTAAGAAGTCCACACCCCACACTATATAAGGCCGCCTGCAGGTCGACCCTGTGTAGTGTGTTACTGGCATTGAGAGAGAGAGAGTGACATTTCATTTAGTTTGAGCAGGCAGGCAATTCAGTCAGTTGCAGTGTATTTATTATATATATATATATATATATATACATCCAGGCTTTGTATATATATATATATATATATATATATATATAAAACATATATACACTGTATCCAGTTTAGCTAGATCTCACTGCAGACCATTCCTGGTGTAATTTTTCTAATATACTTCAGGCAGGCAGGTAATTCAGCTAGCTTCAGTGCATTTAACATACTGTATATATACAGGCTTGTGTATTGTTGGAGCTTGTTCCACCACACCTCTCCAAATTGCTGGTAGTGGTGATTCTGCCACACCTCTCTTCTTCTTCCTCTATGGCCTCTTCCTGTGTAGATTTGTCATCTGAACCAGCGGTGCTCTGTATGCATTCTTGCAGTGCTTGAGTTGGTCTGCTTAGGGGACAGGAGCCACACTGGGGCAGAGATTCTGTCCGCTTTTCAGGGGCAGACTCCGAGGTGGTTGATGTCACGCTAGTGTAAGCCAAGAATGGTGGTTTGCGTCAATTTTTTTTTTCTAAATAGGTTAATTTAAGCTAGTGCATTGTTGGTTCACTTACCTTTTCCTTCCATTTCCCTTCTAAAGGTTTTTTTTTCTTTGTTTTCTTTGTCTGAATTTCTCACTTCCTGTTCCTCCTCAGTAAGGTGTTCAGTAAGCTGTTCTAAATGACTTTCCACCGCTGGGATGATGGTGGAAAGCTTACTGTGGAGAAACAGAAAGTGAGAAATTCAAACAAAGAAAAAAAACATTTAGAAGGGAAATGGAAGGAAAGGGTAAATGAACCAACAATGCACAAGCTTAAAGGAACCAATTTAGAAAATAAAAGCTGAACCTTTACAACCCCTTTAATTTGGTGGTGCAGCAGCTCTTGTGCAGGTACCCGGGCTTACAGGATCTCCTGAGGCAGGCCAGGAAAGTCTGTGGGCATTTCACCGGTCATTTAATGCCAGTGCTTGGCTGTCTGACCTTCAAAAGGAATGAAACCTGCCTGTCCAAGAACCGCCTCATCTGTGACATGCCCACCAGGTGGAAATCAACGTTGGCAATGCTGCAGCGGCTGTACACGCAACAAGGGGGCATCAATGAGTACCTGTGCGAGTATGGCACCAGGACAGGGTCATGGGAGCTTGTTTTTTTTTGCCACGCCAGTGGCTACTGATCAAGGATGCATGCACTGTCCTGTCACTATTTGAGGAAGCCACGAGTGCATGCATCAGTAATACGGTCCATCTTGTCTTCCTGTTAGAGCACATGCTGCGTGAAATAATGGACAGGGCAGTTGAGGCAGAACAGAGGGAGGAAGAGGAGGACTTTCATTCCTCTCAAGGCCCCCCTTATCCAGACAGTATTCCTGCGGGCCCGCCGCTCACACAGGAAGAGGAGGAGGATTGTGTCAGCATGGAGGTGGATCCTAGCACTCAACATCAGCAGCAGTCTTTAAGGGATCGTTTACAGTCCCCAGAAACCCATGGACTTGTACAAGGCTGGGAGGAGGTGGCTGCGGATCATGTCACCCTTAGTGACCCAGAGGACTCTGGATCGAATGCTTCAGCAAACCTACGCTGCATGGCCTCCCTGATCCTGAAAAGCCTGCGAAAGGACCCTCGGATTCATGTGATCAAGGAGAGGGATCACTACTGGCTAGCAACACTTCTTGATCCACGTTACAGAGGGAGCAGAGGATTAAACATCTTCGGGAGGCCTTGCAGAAAGCTTTTTGCAATGCGTTTGCAGAGCCTGGGACGTTACAATTTCTTGGTCCTCCTGGACAGTGTGTTGCTGAGGCTTCGGTCAGTCACAGAAGGAGAGGTTGAGAAGGTGCCCATCTGTCCAATGCTTTCAGACAATTTTTTAGTCTGCAGCCCCAAGGTCTGATCTTTTCCAGCAACCATCGCCAGCATCTGATTTACATGGTGCAGGAATAACTAGGGGCAATATCAGACTTGGAGACCTTTCCAACCGAAAATCCACTGGCTTACTGTGTCTTGAGGATGGATCACTGGCCAGAGCTTGCACAGTATGCAATTGAGCTACTGACCTGTCCTGCATCCAGCGAACGCACATTCAGAGTTGCTGAAGGTTTTGTAACCGATCAAAGAGTGTGCCTCTCCACAGACTCAGTTGATCGTCTTACCTTCATAAAAATTAATCAGTCTTGGATCACCAGCTACCAAGCACCTGATGCTGATGTAAACGAATAATTTTACTATTATTGTGAAATCCCTTGAAGACTGACTATGCTGATGCTGAGTGACTATCCTGTTATGCTGAGTGACTATCCTATCCCTCCTCAAAGTTCATGTTGATATCTTCTAAGAACATTTCTGTTTCTGGGCACCTCCACCAGTGGCTGAGGCCCAATTTTTCTGCCCCTGTTTAACAGGGGTGTGTAATTACAATTTGTGCTGTAATATTTTGTAGCAGGGCTCGTTTCTGTGCACAACTAGTGTATCTGTGAGGGGTTGCAGTTTTGTGGCACCACCACCGCCTAAGGCCCAATTTTTCTGCCCCTGTTTAACAATTACAATTTTTGATCTAATATTTCCCAGTGGGGCCCGTTCCTGCACTCAACAAGAGTATCTGTGAGGCTTTACAGTGTTGTGCCACCACTACCACTACCTAAGGCAGAATTTTCTGCAGAGTATATAGGGCAGGTTGTATAATATATACAGGAGATCCCCTACTTTCAAACATCTGACTTACAAATGACTCATACTTGCAAACGGAAGGAGACAATAGGAAGTGAGAGGACATCTACTTCTAGGAACGGAAATTTCCTCCTGTAAGGCCGCGTAAACACAATCGAACATGTCCGATGAAACTGGTCCGCAGACCAGTTTCGCTCGCTCATCCCCACCTCCATTCCTGTCCGGCCAGTCTTCGTGCCTGGGATAAGGGCTTGGTCTGGATCTGGGGGGATACCCACGCTGTTTTTTCGGCGTGGGTTTAACCCCTCACATTCCAGACCAAGCCGAAGAGCCTAATGTACCCCTGGAGGGGAACCCGGGCCGGTTTCTTGTTTGAAATTTGGCGCGGAGTTCCCCTTCATGGTCAGCGCAGGCTGAAAACAGGTCGGGGATTCCCATGCGCCGTGTCACGCACCGGAATTACAGCTACACCGCTTGGTATTTACCAACATTTTCCCGGCATACTGACAAGGCGCACGTGAATCCCAGAAATTTCCCTGTACGCATGCCCGGTATGCAAATGAACCTCCCGATGTTCAGGCTTACTGTGCAAGTATACAGGGATCGGTTCCCTAAAATCACTTTCACTTTCAATTCGGCCCACAACACACATTCAAACACATGTCACTACATTTCCCCCACATCACCCCCTCCCTCCGCTAATAAACTCCTGCCAAATCCCCGCTATTTACATTTCAATATGCCGTGCGCCAGGTCTATAGTGGTGCTCAATGCGCCCTCTCCTGGGAGCACTAGGCATTATAGTAAATAAAGAAATACGCTGCACTGCCAGCGTATTTCTTTAGTAAATGTCAAAAAGGCTGTTACTCCTGCATGTGCACCATGAGTCATGGCGCACAGGATTGGTAAATCAGCCCCCTAGTGTTGTGGAAGCAAGTTTTTCTTTGACTAGTTTTTCCCACACCATGAATAGTGGAGCCCATAGATTTCAATAGGCTGCCCTATACATGGCAAAAGAGCTCATGGGACATTTTGACATGTTGCAGTTTGAAACTTTTTACTGTGCATTTTGCTGAATTTTTCTGTGTTTGTGGTGCCACTAACAATTAATGGCACTGAAAGTGCAACTAGTTAATTTTAGATGTATAAAGATGGCCATACACTATATAATCAGATTGTACAATCTCTGTATGATCTCCTATAGATTTACCTACACAATATGATTGGCAGACACACCATCTATCCAATCACTTTATGCAGGCCCTTGCACTACATAGTTGATGGTAGATATAAAGAAGATTGTACAATCAGATAGTATAGTGTATGGTGAGCTTTACAAAACTCAAGTCATACTTCTCCGGTTTTTAATAGTACATCTCTATCCACAAAGGCAGTTAACTGATCACTCTGCTCCTGCACATTCTGCCAAAAGAACGATCTACGCTTAAGTAAGGTAGAAAAAAAAAACATGGCTGTGTATTATTGAGAATGGTGATCACTGATTGCATTGTAAAACCATTCACCTGAGGAAGTGGGTGGGAGTGACCTTCTGGAACGGTAGGAAAGCTGCAGGGTGTGTGCTAATCAGGTCAGCTGGGGACTCCTTCCTGTGTCTTAAAAGGTTTTTACATCCTAAGATTTGTCCAGGAAGTACATTAGAATTTTTTATTTTATACAACCAGCTGGACACTGGGGTAAGTGCTGTGCAGGATAAACAGAAAGCTTTTTACTTTCTGCAAAAGAACATTAATGCTACAGTGCCTGCCGCCGAGAATGTGTTTTTAGCAGGACAGCATCGCGCTGATTCTCGGCGACAGGCTGCCGACATCTCGCACTCGCTGGAATAGTAAAAGCACATTCCAGCGAGTGCGTCATAGAAGCGACGGGGATCCGACGCGGATTCCCGCCAATTCTACACGTGGGCGGAGTTTGTTATGAATCCTGAGAAGGAAGTCCCCGCCGGATTTTAAATAAAAATCCGGCATGGGTTCCCCCCTCAGGAGCATAGCGGGCCCTTAGGTCTGGTATGGGTTGTAAGGAGACCCCCCTACGCCAAAAAAAACGGCGTGGGGGTCCCCCCACAATCCATACCAGACCCGTATCCAAAGCACGCCGGCCGGCCGGTCAGGAAGGGAGTGGGGGCGAGCGAGCGCCCCCCCTCCTGAGCCGTACCGGGCAGCATGCCCTCAACATGGTTGGGTCAGGTGCTCTGGGGCAGGGGGCGCACTGCGGCCCCCCACCCCAGAGCACCCTGTCCCCATGTTGATGAGGACAGGGCCCCTTCCCGACAACCCTGGCAGTTGTTTGTCGGGGTATGCGGGCGGGAGGCTTATCGGAATCTGGAAGCCCCCTTTAATAAGAGGGCCCCCAGATACCGGCCCCCCACCCTAAGTGAATGAGTATGGGGTACATTGTACCCCTACCCATTCACCTGGAGGCAAAGTGTAAACACAAATAAACCACACAGGGTATTGAAATATTTTATTAGTTGGCCGCCGGGGGGGGGTGTGTATGATCGCTTTTATAAAAGCGCCCCCCTCCGGCGGGCTTCTGCGGGGGGGTGGGTGCCACTGTTCTTCGCCGCCGTCTGGTTCTCTTCCGCCGTCGGGGGGGCGCTTTGATAAAAGCGCCCACCACCCGGCGGGCTTCCTTCGACATCTTCGGCAGCGGGGGGGGGGTCTTCTCCCACTCTCCGGGGTCTTCTTCCACTCTCCGGGGTCTTCTCCCGCTCTCCGGGGGTCTTCTCCGCTCTCCGGTGTCTTCTTCTTCTTCAGGACTCGCCGCCGCTATCTTCGTGTGTTAGCTCAATTACTAGCGGGCGGGCGGCTCGCAGCGAGTTCTTAAAGGGGTTGTAAAGGTAAAAAAAAATTCCCTAAAAAGCTTCCTTTACCTTACTGCAGTCCTCCTTCACTTACCTCATCCTTCGATTTTGCTTTTAAATGTCCTTATTTCTTCTGAGAAATCCTCACTTCCTGTTCTTCTGTCTGTAACTCCACACAGTAGTGCGAGGCTTTCTCCCTGGTGTGGAGAAAGCCTCTGGAGGGGGAGGGGGCGAGCAGGAGGGTCAGGACGCCCACTAACACACAGCTCCTTTCTAGTAGAGAGCGTCCTGACCCTCCTGCTCACCCCCTCCCCCCTCAAGAAGCTTTCTCCACAGCAGGGAGAAAGCCTTGCATTACTGTGTGTAGTTACAGACAGAAGAACAGGAAGTGAGGATTTCTCAGAAGAAATAAGGACATTTAAAAGCAAAATGGAAGGATGAGGTAAGTGAAGGAGGACTGCCCTATGGTAAAGGAAGTTTTTTAGGAAAAACATTTTTTACCTTTACAACCCCTTTAAGGCCTCACAAAGCCTAGAGCCACCTTTGGTTCTTGACATTCGTAATTTCCAACAACATTTATGCAAGATAAGTTTGAGCCAAAATTCAGTCTGAAAAAAATCCACAGTTTTGTTGTCGGAATTTCCGATCGTGTGTACGTGGTATTAGTTTTAAAAGGATAAAGGACCTTTTCTAGCAGAATTTTACAATTAATGGCACCAAACGTTTGACTACTTCATTTTATGTCTATAAAGGTGGCCATACACTATACATTCTGACTGTACAATTTCTGTACACTCTTCTTTAAATTTACCAAAACAATATAATAGGAGGACACATTTATTTATCCATTCACTTTAACAGTCAGACAGGCCCTTGCACTACATCAATGATGGCAGATCTAAAATAAGTTGTACAATCAGATTGTATAGTGTATGGTGAGCCTTCCAGACTTCCAGGGACACACTTCTTCTGTTTTCAATATTACAGCTCTGCTGAACATACTGTAGGCTGTTATGTGATCACTCAACTACTGCACACTCTGCCAAAGGAAAGATCTATGCAAAAAGAAGGTAAGGTACAAAATGACCAATCAGCAGAAGACACTGGCTGTGTATTCAGGGAGATTGGTGCTCACTGAAAATATCTGCATGAAACTGCAGAGGTCAACAGAAGCAATCAGGTAAGCTGCTGCAGTACTTCCTTCTAACATTTTTCTCATCCCAAATACCGAGATGAATACCAGGAAGACATTTTCTGTAGGAGACACTTGAGCCTGAGGTATAGCCTGCTTGGAATATTGAGAGTTTTTTCTTCTCTGCAACCGAGGTACATTAATGGTATATTAGTACATAGAGAAGCTGGGATTTAGAAAAAGAAAAAGGCGAATTTAGCCTTTATTATTGTATTTTTATTTGATTATGCAGAATTGCTGAATACATATGTTAGCTAGCATAAAATAATAATAAAACATAATAGAATATACTATTTAGAATGTCCAAGGAAATTGTGCTGTTGTCACAAAAGCAATAATTATATATTCTGTTTGTGCAATGAGCTATAATGAAGTTTTCCAAGCAGCTCTTTGGTGTCCTCTATAGGTTTATTAAAGTGCATTTGCCAAAAAATATCAAAGGTTACAACCGCATCAAAGAAGGTAACAGCAGGAGTACCATCATTCTATCGAATAGTAACTGCATTCTTTTCTGCTAAGAAGCACTGATTTATATCTAACCATCTCTATTTCTAGAGGTTCCATGTGGGCACAATAATGATAATGTGAATACGTTTTCATTAGGACTAATTGTATACTTTTATAGTTCTTGTGAACATTTGCCCTCCTATGGTTTTATGTAACAGATTTATTGTAATATCTACTCAAGATCTCATAAGGGAAGATAGTTTCCACCTATGCTGCTTTACATTATTTTTCACTCCCAGCACGGGTATTAGAATGTTCAATGGAAACTATTCAAGGCCAATTTAATTACCAGGAAATATACATGTGTTCTGAACCCACCACACAGCAGACCTATACTATTACACTATATAGGAGTTAAACATGAATCTTAGTTCACCAGTGCATTGTTTATAATCATCTGGCCCCATAAAGTTGAGCTTATTAGGCAGGTGAAGCTTTACACCTTGGACTGAATGAAAGTGTTCCTTACCTGCTTGACTGAATGAGGCTAGATGTGCATGTATGCTTGCAGTGCATCACATAGCAAAGGGTGGTCCAAAAATGCCCAAAAGTGCATCTGACTACATGCCCGAACATAGTGCTTTCTGAAGTTTATCACTGCTTTTTGCTCCATAAAGGATAAAGGAGGCTATCATGCTTTTTAATGTAGCAGATAAGCTTTGCACATAAGATGTCTTTACTAGTAAAGGCTAGACATGTGCATTCGTTTTCGTTAGAATGCATTTTCGTCCGAAAATCTTTTTTTTTTCGTTATCGTTTTAACAAACGATAACGGAAGCGCAAGAAACGAAAACCGAAAGATCCGACATAAAAAATGCTTAGGGCCAGATTCAGCAAGACTTGCGCTGGAGTAATTCGATATGCGCCGCGTAACTGTGATTATGCGCCGTCGTTTCTATGTGGCCGTACCCACCAAACTAGATGCGACAGAAAACGGCCCATTTCCGATCGGCTTAACTTTCCGACGCCAGAGTATCGTCAGCGCATAATTTCGCTTGGCGCATCAGTCACGCCTATTGATTTCCCCTGCAAATATGCAAATGAGGGTTATTTCCCGATTCGCGAACGGATTAGCACCATACGCTGGCTACATGCGCCGCGCGTATCTCGTCCGTCCGGCGCAAAGTTATTTCTACAAATAGCTGCTTTATCTTTACTCCAGACGGCCACAGGTCAGCAGGAGAGCAGCTACAGCAGCGTTACCGACGATAAGAGCTAGCTGAGCACCCCCACTTGCAGGACAACACCTCTGTCCATGCTTGTCTGTCAACTTTTACAGCCATGGAGGAAGACATCATAGGTCTCCATAGCCGAGATGACGGCTGACAGCTCCTGGCCTTTAGAGTTCAGCTTTCTCCTGTGTGTTTGCGGGGAACGGGAGCAGCCATCTCAGAACAAAAGTAACTTCACTGCGGGGAGGGGGAACAGGATATACTTTAGTGCCGGAATGGCGCATCTACGGGCGCATTTAAACGTCCAACGGAACACATTGCGCTGACGTTTCCCGTGAAGTGGTGCCGACGGAAGTTGTGAGCATGCGCACAAGGGGACGAGTGAAGCCTCACTTACTGCGCATGCTCCGTGGATGATGCGCTGAACGTAAGCCTCTGCGCTGGGCTCCGCCCATCATTTACATATGATCACACCCACTTCCACTTGCGTCGGGTTACGCCAGCGCATTATCGTTACTCTGGCGCAAGTTTACGCGCAAGTGCTATGTGAATAACAGTACTTGCGCCGAAAGTGTCGGCGGAGTAACATAAATGAGAAACGTTACTCCAAAGTAAAGAAGCGCCCATCTACCTGAATCTGGCCCTTAATTTTAATTTTCACTATAGATTCGACATTCGATTTATAAAAAAATAGATTCGACATTATTACAACATTAGATATCTTGTAAGCGGAATATTCGAACGGAAATGTACGATTCGACTTAAAGATTCAAAGTTCCGTCGAATATTCTTTTGACCATCGACAGAAACCAAGTATTATTGGATTTTCGGACGAAAGCTATTCCCCAACGAAAAACAAAATAAATCAAAATCGATTTTCGGGGGTAACTAAATAAATTTATTTTCCAAACGAAAAAACGAAACAAAATATTCCAGTCTGCACATGTCTAGTAAAGGCTAAGTTCACCTTTTTGTTTTTTCTAAATTCCAGCTCCCCTATGTACCAATATAGCATTAATGTACTTCTTTTGCAAAAATAAAACAGCTTTCAATTTATACTACACACCTTACCACACTCTCTTCATGACTGTTCAAAAACACTTATCCATTACTTCTGCCTTACTTTCTGGACAGACTTTAGGTCAGGACACAAGAAGGAGTTGACAAGCTGAGGGTAGATGATGCAGGGTGTGAGCTAATGAGATCAGCCGGTCAACACCTTCCTGTGTCATGACCTAAAGTCTGTTCAGGAAGTAAGGCAGAAGTAATGGAGCAGGGCTTTTAACCACTTGACCACTGGGCACTTAAACCCCCTTCCTGACCAGACCAATTTTCAGCTTTCGGTGCTCTCACAATTTGAATGACAATTACTCAGTCATACAACATTGTACCCATTTGAAATTTTTGTCCTTTTTTTTACACAATCAGAGCTTTCTTTTGGTGGTATTTGATCACCTCTGGGTTTTTTATTTTTTGCGCTATAAAAGAAAAACGACTGAAAATTCTGTAAAAAAAACAAAAACAAAACTTGTTTCTGTCATATTGGCAGGTTATTTCTCACACACAGCATACGCATACCACAAATTACACCCCAAAACACATTCTGCTATTCCTCCCGAGTATGGCGATACCCCATGTGTGAGACTTTTACACAGCGTGGCCACATACAGAGGCCCAACATGCAGGGTACGCCATCAGGCGTTCTGGAGCACCCAGACCAATTCTGACATTTCTCTCCTACATGTAAAAATCATCATTTATTTGCTAGAAAATTACATAGAACCCCAAAACATTATATATACTTTTTTAGCAAAGACCCTAGAGAATACAATGGCGGCCGTTACAACTTTTTATCTCGCACGGTATTTTCGCAGACATTTATTGAACGCGTGTTTTTTTTAAAAAAAAACGTTTTTTGCTTAAAACAAAATAAAACAGTAAAGATAGCCCAATTTTTTTTCATAATGTGAAAGATGAAGTTACGCCAAGTAAATAGATACCCAACATGTCACACTTCAAAAATGCGCACACTCGTGGAATGGAGCCAAACTTCGCTACTTAAAAATCCCCATAGGCGGTATTGCAGAGTATTGGGGTATTGCAAAGTATCATGCAGGGTATTGGGGTATTGCAGAGTATCGCGCGGGGTATTGCAAAGTATTGGGGTATTGCAGAGTATCGCGAGGGGTATTGCAGAGTATTGGGGTATTGCAGAGTATCGCGCAGGGTATTGCAGAGTATCGCGCGGGGTATTGCAGAGTATCGCGTGGGGTATTGCAGAGTATTGGGGTATTGCTGAGTATTGGGGTATTGCCGAGTATTGGGGTATTGCCGAGTATTGGGGTATTGCCGAGTACTGGGGTATTGCCGAGTACTGGGGTATTGCCGAGTATTGGGGTATTGCCGAGTATTGGGGTATTGCCGAGTACTGGGGTATTGCCGAGTATTGGGGTATTGCCGAGTATTGGGGTATTGTTGAGTATTTGGGTATTGTTGAGTATTGGGGTATTGTTGAGTATTGGGGTATTGCTGGGTACTGGGGTATTGCTGGGTACTGGGGTATTGTTGGGTACTGGGGTATTGCTGGGTACTGGAGTATTGCAGAGCTGGGATGGATTGAGGGATGGCTGGATCTGTGACTGCATTTGTCACAGATCCAGCCACAGCACAGCTGCTGACACCCCGCCCCCCCCCCTCTCCTCGCACACTGTACCGAACGGTACAGAGAGGAGAGGGAGGAGAGGGAGGAACCGGCGTCATCAAATGACGCTGGTTTGTTTACAAGTGATCGCGCCGTCATTCGACAGCGCGGTCACGTGGTAAACGGCCGCTATCAGCGGCAATTTACCTTGATCCGTGATGCGCCGGGTCTTCTAGACCCGGCGAGCACGGACACTTCCGCAAGTGCGTCCCAGGGGACGCGCAATCGCGGAAGTGAAGGACGACGTCCCAGGGACGTCGTGTCACAGTAGCTCGACCGCGCTGTAGCAGTATTTTTGCTATAGCGTGGTCGGCAAGTGGTTAAACATCCATGAAGATAGTAAGGAAAGCTGTTTTATTTTTGCAAAAGAAGTACGTTAATGCTATATTGGTATATAGGTGAGCTGAAATTTAGGGAAAAAAAGATGAACAAAGGTAAATTTAACCTTTAAGAAAACCCCTCTTGGCTAATATTAGATGGACATTTTTTACAACACTTCCTTAATAAAAAATACTTCATTTTTAATGCCTTATTTTACAATGGCATGGTCAACAGCACTGTTGGCTCTACTAAACACTTTCTAATATGTTACAAATATTTTCAGTAAATTTATCGTTTTAAACTTTTAAGTTTGAAAAGCCACTCCATATCAACATTACTATGTGTAAAAATGAGACATGACATAACAGTAAAAATTCGGGAAAAATACAACTTTGTCAATAACATGCATTAATAAAATGTTGGTATATTGAAGTAAATACAAAGCAAACTGTGTATATAGGTCAATGGCTGAATTCTATCACTTTTCTCCTAATATTGCATTCATTAAGTTGTGTAGGGGGATCATTTTGTTTTAGGAGAGGGCTTTAAGCTCTCCAAAATGCCCACATGGTGGGGATGTTTCTTTATGATTTTCTGTGCTCTGTGGGCAGATGGGAAGACTGCTGAACATACAAGTGGCAGAGCTGTTAATTCTTAACTTGTAAGAACAGAGTAAACAGCTTGGCACAGAAATATCTTTGAAGGAAGAACACACTGTGTGGATGTAGAAAATGTCAGAAATGAATCCCAGTACTGTCAGATGGGATTGAGCCGAAACATCCATTTGGGCAAAAGGGCCTATATATTCAAAGTTGATTGTTTTCATGCACATTGCAGATGCTGAAGACTCAGATTTTTTGAAAAGCTCTTTAATATACTTGTTTCAAAACTTGGCCTAAGTTAGATTGCATATATTTGGTTCATTTTATTCTTCCATTTTCCATTAGAACAGAGTTCCATTCAAATAACAGTGAACAGAGCTTTGCCAGCTCTGCTTGTCATGCAGATCTTTAGGCTAGGTGCAGTTGCGATCTGAAGCGGGTGACAATGTTAAGTTAACGACACCCCAAATGCAGGTCTCAAACGGAGGGCTTGCACCGGATCGCATAGTACAAAATTACCATGTGATCCAGTTGCAGTGTGTTTCCAAAAGTAGTGCATGTGCAACTTTTGGTGCAAAGCAGTGTGATTTGAGCCCATTCAAAATGAATGGGCTCCATTTCGCACCACACTGAATTGCACAGGAATGCACAGCACGTTTCTGTGCAAGTTATAGTATGAACCGAGGCTTAGGAAAGGTTTTATAATTTTGTGTGTTAACATTTGGTAACACAGCTATATTACCTCACATGATATATATATATATAAGAAGGCCAGTATGGTGGCCTGAGTTTATGGGAGGAGCCCGGAGGGTATTTAAGCAGCCCACTCACACATGCTCTTTGTCGGTTCAGTGTGCAGTACTACACGTCACTGGGCCGACTCTACCCAGCTCACCTCATGTCCGTGAGTCTGCGCATTCAATCGCATTCGACATTGCAAGTGCATTGCGGCTTCTCCGTTCATGGTCTTCGACGGCGGTTCCCGCTTACTGTCGCAGGTTGTATTCAAACCTTTTGTATCATGTGCAATCTTGCAATTTGTTATGCTTCCTATCCTGCATTTCTTTTGTAAAAATCTACCTCTGAGTTATTGTTGCTCATGTTCTAACATCTTAGTTACAAGCTTGGTACATTTGTAACTTCCTCCTGCCAAACAAACTATTTATTTGTATATTCATATTTGTGTCCATGCTTGCTGTCTCATTCATTTGGAGATTAGCATATATTCTTTGTATGGGTTCTTTGGCAGATTGAGGTGGTAATTGAACTCACCTGCTGCCTTGTCTGCACTTGATAAGCCTGGGGGAAAGGGTGGCTGGTAGCATACACTCTACAACAAATTCACAGCAGATTTGTTCAACACTCCTTACTTCCGATTCGTGTCGGATTTGTTTAATGCATTTTACAACCGTTTTTGTATCAGTCATTTCTCTTTATAACCGTTTTGTATCAGATACATTGCATACTTTCCACCATTGCCATTCTATGTTTCCCCCATGCCGTGCGTTTTAGTTTCCGCAGTGGAACTTACGAATTGTTTGTACACGGTTCTTCGCTCTCATTTATTTACCAAAGTTATTGCCTGTGCGTCATGCATGGCGCCACACCACACCACGCCACACTCTTCGGATGTGTTGCACATCCACTCCAGTCCAAGCAAACCCAGTTGCATGTTCATTGTCCCAGGTAGGATTCGTTAGCTTGTTTGTCATGTCAAAATTCGTGGCCACTCATGGTGTCACCCGCATCATGTTCGGTTGCCACAGTGGAGCTTATAAAATATTCATACGCACTTCTCGTGTTCTATTTTCTACACCAAACCTTGTTGTTTTGCCCCATGCATGGCATCCCTACACCTTTCCTACATGTTTCACTCCAGCCACAGTCCGCCGCAAACTCACTCGCATGGCACACTGTCGCAAGTAAAATGTGTTATTAAATTCTTTATGTCCTATCAATTTGCTACTAATCGTTGTCTCCCATATCGTTCGTTAGTGGCCCCTACGGAACCTACGATTCATACAGGCATTGTCCTTCTACCCTATACTGCTTGCTTAAGGTACAAACAAATCAGGTGTTTCTATCCTTTCTCAGTAAACCAATTCTTATTGATTGAGACCTTGCAACCATGCAAATCATCTCAGCAGCCTGACACCCTTGTTAAGACCCTTGCAACACATGACCTTTACAAAACGCAAAATAAAATATATATAAAAACGCAAAAAACAAACGCTAAAATAAAAAAAAACGCAAAAAAAACCTGCAATAAAAAAATAAAAATAAAATTTCCACCACGCAATCTCAGCCCCTCGGCAACCTGACACCTGTTGAGACCATTGCAACCATGCAAAATCATCTCAGCAGCCTGACACCCTTGTTGAGACCCTTGCAAACGCAATATCGTCTCAGCAGCCCTATACTCACTGAGATCCTTGCAACCATGCAAAATCATCCCAGCAGCCTGACACCCTTGTTAAGACCCTTGCAACACATGACCTTTACAAAACGCAAAATAAAATAAAAAATATATATAAAAATGCAAAAAAAAAAAAAAGCAAATATATAAAAAAAAAAAAACGTTGCCACCACGCAATCTCAGCCCCTCGGCAACCTGACACCTGTTGAGACCATTGCAACCATGCAAAATCATCTCAGCAGCCTGACACCCTTGTTGAGACCCTTGCAAACGCAATATCGTCTCAGCAGCCCCACACTCATTGAGATCCTTGCAGCCACGCAAAATCATCCCAGCAGCCTGACACCCTTGTTAAGACCCTTGCAACACATGACTTTTACAAAACGCAAAATAAAAAATATATATAAAAACGCAAAAAAAAAAAAACTTTGCCACCACGCAATCTCAGCCCCCCGGCAACCTGACACCTGTTGAGACCGCTGCAACGACGCAAAATCGTCTCAGCAGCCTGACACCCTTGTTGAGACCCTTGCAAACGCAATACCGTCTCAGCAGCCCCACACTCATCGAGACCCTTGAAACCACACAGAATCATCTCAGCAGCCTGACACCCTTGTTAAGACCCTTGCAATACAAGGCCCTTACAAAAACGCAAAAAAATATATATATATTTATATATATAAAAAAAACGCAAAAAAAAAAAATACTTTGCCACCATGCAATCTCGGCCCAGCAACCTGACACCTGTTGAGACCATTGCAACCACGCAAAATCGTCTCAGTAGCCCTACATTCATCAAGGCCCTTGCAACCACGCAAAACCGTCTCAGCAGCTTGACACCCTTGTTGAGACCCTTGCAAACGCAATACCATCTCATCAGCCCCACATTCATCAAGGCCCTTGCAACCACGCAATACCGTCTCGGCAGCCTCACACCATTGTTGAGACCCTTGCAAACGCAATACTGTCTCAGCAGCCCCACATTCATCAAGGCCCTTGCAACTACGCAATACCGTCTCGGCAGCCTCACACCATTGTTGAGACCCTTGCAAACGCAATACCGTCTCAGCAGCCCCACACTCATCGAGAGCCTTTCAACCACGCAATACCGTCTCGAGCAACCTCCCACTCATCAAAGACCTTTGTGACCACGCAGTCCCGCCCCAGCAACATGGCATCCTCTATGTTATCTTATCAGTACATGTACACAGGATCATTTATAGTCATTTCTAGTCAGTTGAGTTCAGAAACCTTCTCGAAAAAAAAAATGGGTTCAGACGGATGTTCAAAGGCATTCGAAACACCAATGCCTGTAACAGCTTGTAAACACAGCCAGATGTGGTAACTCATGTTTACCAGCGTTTCATTCACAGTCGTTTTCATAAAAAAAGAAAAAAAAAAAAGGGGGGAATATTGTCTCAGCAACTTGACACTCATTTGAGACCCTTGCAAAATGTCATCTCAGCTACCTCAAACTCGTCTACACCTTTGCAACCACACAATCTCGTCTCAGCAACCTAACGCCCGTTCAGACCTTTGCAGCTATACAAAGTCGTCTTAGCAAACTGACACTCATTTGACACCATTGCAAACGCAATATCGTCTCAGCAACCTGACACCCGTTCAGACCTGTGCAGCCATACATAGTCATCTCAGCAGCCCGACACTCACTTGAGACCATTGAAAACGCAACATAGTCTCAGCAACCCCTCACTTGTTGAGACCCGTGCAACCACACAAGGCCATCTCAAAACAAACCTCATAATCATCGAGACCTTTGCAACCACGCAATATCGTCTCAGCAAACCAGACTGAGACCCTTGCAACCACACAATATTGTCTGCAGCAGTATAAAACACTTTGCAGCACGCACCTATGTGCAAACCCGAATACAAACTAAACTTGCAAACACACCTCAGTGACAATCAGCCAAACAAACACACAGTGGCACCCAGTTGGCCATTCATCTTTAGTGGCACGCGGGCCACTCATCTTTTCCCTGTCTTTTTCCCTGCAGTTAGTTCAGGTTTTCAACCAGCACCAGCGAGTGCACGTTGGTTTGCGAGTGCACGTTGGTCTGCGAGTGCACGTTGGTCGGCGAGTGCACGTTGGTCGGCGAGTGCACATTGGTCAGCGAGTGCACGTTGGTCAGCGAGTGCACGTATATCGTCTTGTTGAACACCTGTGTATTGTCTTGATTTTCTCACACCAATGCAAGATCCAGTCCAAGTTCTCAAACTAGACCAAGCATCAGTAGCAGACTTAGCTATGTGGGACAACTTCCCCACCTGATAGAACAGCATTTCAATCTTCATCCTGGCAGTGTCAGCCGAGCCACCACAGGCTTTTGCCTGCATTTTTCGTCCGCCGCTGGTTCTCCAAACCTTGTCCCCCAGAAATTCTCTTAAATTTCTGCTTCACCCAGTCTTCATCACGCCTCGTGCTGTACCCCATTGTGGCAGCTGCCCAGGTCGGGGGCCACACTTGAACTGGACAGACAGTGTTCTTCACCACAGACAATCAAGCCACAGCCGACTTCATCAATTAAGGTAGATCAAGCCTCTCCCCATCACGTCCTTCCTGCGCAGGCTCGTGCAGCTGTCACTTTGTCACCAGTTTAATATCTTCTGTAGACATGTTCCAGGCAAATGCAAAATCGCAGCTGATGCTCTGTCCCATTCCAACCTTACTTTGTATTTCCAGCAAGAGCCTGGAGCTGACCCAATAACCATCCCTGTCCCACCCTGGTCATTGCTGACGATGGATTGAAGTAGCATCTCACCAACTCTACCCAGCTTATTAACCACTTCTTGGCACGCAACACACTGAAGGCCTATCGCACTGCTTGAAACACTAACTGATAATTTTTGGCCACTTGCCTCGGTGCAGCAATAGGCAACGTTAGACACATCCTAGCCTTCATATCGTATTGCCACACACAGCTGACCCTTTCTCACAATACTATCACGCCATATCTAGATGGCATCCAGCATTTCCTGTCCCTGCAGGACCCCAGTAAACTGTCAGTATTCTCGAGCCCATGCAGTCAAGTCCCTTCTACAGAGCATACAGAAGCACCAACCTGTAGTCAGTGGCAAGCGCCTACCTTTCAAGAGTGCCCTCTTTTCCCCATTTAGGGCCTTGCCAAGCATAGTCATCGAAGCAGCCATCTACCAGGCCTTCTACGGTTCCTTACAACCTAGTGAATTTACAGTCAGTGGCTCCGGCAGTCAGACACTGCTCCGACGCCACCCGACTCGCTTTCGAACCCCTACACTCTCAGTCTGCAAACGCAACAAACCAGCCCCCGGGGTTGACATCAACCTGTTTCAGACTAACAATGCCTGACGCCCAGTGATGGTGCTCGACCGACTACTGCTCCATCTACCCAGCCAATCTGATGGTAGCTTGTTGCTACCCTTTCTAAACCAGCTCCCTGAGTGGCAGACAGTTGTCAAGCATGTCAGAATCCTAAGCAACTTGGGCTTCAAATCCCAGTCGGTTCTCTGGACATTCTTTCCGAATTAGAGCAGCCTCAACTGCCTCCCAACAGGGAGTACCAGACCACGTAATCGAGATACCAGGCTGCTGGGAAGTCTCCTTGTTTTGCCACATACATCACAAATCCTCAGGAAGGAATGGCACAAGCCTTTACCAAGCTGGCTCAATAAATACAAGAAATCAATATAAGCTATTTCCCTATCTGAGTCTTTTGCCCCCTTTTCTTGGCATACTGACCAGACCACCAAGGCACACTTCAGGTCTATTTATGTTGTAAGTCTTGTTGCGTGTTTATGTGATCCACATCACTCTCGGTCAGAGGGCCACGACCATAAATAAGAAGGCCCGTATGGTGGCCTGAGTTTATGGGAGGAGCCCGGAGGGTATTTAAGCAGTCCACTCACACATGCTCTTTGTCGGTTCAGTGTGCAGTACTACACGTCACTGGGCCGACTCTTCCCAGCTCACCTCATGTCCGTGAGTCTGTGCATTCAATCGCATTCGACACCCTCCCGCCCTTCCCTTTTTCAGGGCACTTCTCAGCATATCCTTCTTCAACAACTACCCATTACTTACTTTGGGTATGCCCCCTTTTCTTGGCATACTGACCAGACCACCAAGGCACACTTCAGGTCTATTTATGTTGTAAGTCTTGTCGCGTGTTTATGTGATCCACATCACTCTCGGTCAGAGGGCCACGACCATAAATATATATATATATATATATATATATATAACACACACCCCAATTTTAGGAAGGTATTTTAAGGAAAAAATATACATATTAAATAAAGAATTGCCCATCATTGCAGCATGATTCGTGTCCATCTGCAGTCCTGCCCCTGTTTGCAGCATGATCAGTGCCCATCTTCAAATGTATTCCCCTACTGAGATAGACAGAGCCGGATCTCCTGTGTAGTTGTCCCGCAGTCTAGCCCAGTCCTGCCCCTTGGTCCGGCTCCTATGATGGACTTAACACCGGTCCAATGGCGGGACGCAGATCCACAGCCGTGGAACTACAGGTCTCAGATGCAGTCTGTATGGAAGAAACTCACTTAGCAATACTACAGTCACTGCTTGGATAGACAGGTGCCTTCTCACCACTATGGATCCCAGCTGGCTGCAGACTCTGTCCAGAACCTCCTGCAGGTGTCTCCGTCAGTGTAGATGGTGTCGCCATGCCGTGCTACTCCTCCAGGTGTGCTTGAAGGCAGATGGCTTCAAATGCTCTGAAGCACAGGCCAATCCTCCTGCTTGACTAACAGGGCTGTTCACGGGCAATCTGCTCTCTGCTGTAGGCCCCAGGCTCTCAGCCCTGGTCACACATACAGACCACCTGCTGGCTGTTGTATGGCGTCTAGAGAGGCCAAAAGCAGGCCACACCTGTCCTTTTATCTCCCCTCCTAGCAGGCTGTTCTGTGACTTGACATTGTGGGTCTGTGACTTGGCATTGTGAGGCCAGTAGTTCCCAGACTGATTTAACAACATGAGTCACTTCCTCATCAAACTATATATCCCACAATGCATAACTGTTTGCTTCTTAAATGAAGGAAAGATTTCAGCGGTCACTTGTGGGAGCCAAACCCTTACCTAAGAAACAATGAACTATTCAACATAATAACCTTAGTAGCAACCCTGTGCTATATATATATATATATACTGTATATATATATATATATATATATATATATACTGTATATGTATATATATATATATACACAAAGCGGGTAAAATAAGTATTAAACACGTCACCATTTTTCTAGGTAAAAATATTCTAAAGGTGTTATTGACATGGAATTTTCACCACATGTCCGTAACAGCCCATGCAACCCATACATGCAAAGAAACCAGGTAAGCGCTTAAATAAGGTGTCTAAATGAACAGTATTCTATATATCAAATTTTGCTATGCACATAAAAGTAAATACCGTATTTATCGGCGTATACCGCACACTTTTTTGCCCTGAAAATTAGGGCAAAATCGTGGGTGCGCGATATTCGCCGATACCCGCTTTCCCGCGCCGAGTTTGAATACTGCGCCTGCATATACCAAGCGCAGTACACTCGTACAGGACGTGAGCGCGAGAGTAGCCGAGCCTGCCTGACTATACACGAGTGTACTGCGCTCGGTATATGCAGGTGCAGTATTCAAACTCGGCGCGGGAAAGCGGGGATCGAGCGGGGAGGACGCCACAGAAGGACGCCGGACCCGACGAAAAGGACACCCGAAGCCGCCGACGGACGCCGGACCCGACGAGGCCGCCGATGGACGCCGCGCAAGACACCAAAACTAGGGTTGTCCCGATACCACTTTTTTAGGACCGAGTACAAGTACGGATACTTTTTTTCAAGTAGTCGCCGATACCAAATACCGATACTTTTTTTAAATGTGTCCCCAAATGCAGCCGTGTCCCCCCACAAATGCAGCCATGTCCCCCACATATTGCAGTCATGTATGTCCCCCCACATATGCAGTCATGTATGTCCCCCCACATATGCAGTCATGTATGTCCCCCACATATGCAGCCATGTATGTCCCCCATATGCAGCCATGTATGTCCCCCATATGCAGCCATGTATGTCCCCCCTATGCAGCCATGTATGTCCCCCATATGCAGCCATGTATGTCCCCCATATGCAGCCATGTATGTCCCCCATATGCAGCCATGTATGTCCCCCATATGCAGCCATGTATGTCCCCCATATGCAGCGATGCGTCCCTCATACCTTTTAGATATGCTGATGCCGCCTCTGCCGCATACCGCCGTATCCCCTGCACAATCGCGTAGCGCATTACAAGCTTTCATTCTAAAAACTTGTAAACGGCTGCGCTCCGTGTATTAAAACTCCCCTTCTCCGGATGGAGGGATCCGTCCAATCCCACGCAAGGGGGAGTGTCTATACGTGGATTTGTGCATAGACACTCCCCCTTGCTCGGGATTGGAGGGATCCCTCCAATCCGGAGAAGGGGAGTGTCAATACACGGCCATTTACAAGTATTCAGAATGAATGCTTGTAATGTAAGCTATGCGATTGTGCAGGGGGATACGGCGGTATGCGGCAGCGGCGGCGTCAGCATATCTAAAAAGGTATGAGGGACGCATCGCTGCAATATGGGGGGGGAAGTATTCTATTTCAGTATCGGGGGTATTTGCGGGAGTACAAGTACTCCCGCAAATACTCGGCATCGGTCCCGATACCGATACTAGTATCGGTATCGGGACAACCCTAACCAAAACTGTAAGTACAAACATCTTTTTTTCCACAGGAATGCGGGTCCACTTTGGAGGTGCGCGCTATACGCCGGAGTGCACAATACCCCGATAAATACGGTATCCAATGTGAAAAAAACACATGAATAAATGGAAACATAAATGTAGAAATGTCCCATGAGTGGAAAATTTGTGTAATAAACACATGAAGTCCAACATGTTGTTGTTCAGAGGTGAGGCACAATGATTAGGTAAACACGTGAAACATTAGGCATGATGTGTCTTCTACCAAAACTATGGGGTGTGCACTCTTAATGGAAGTGGTGGACTCGAATGTCGGTAACAATGAGTCAAGGTCCCAAGGTGATCATAGAAACCCTTCGAGGGTCTTGCAGGTAACCGTAAGGTTGGAAAACCAAATTTGGACAGCCGGATGGAAGGGCCAAGAAACTCTCATCAGGAAAGATATAAAGAGAGAAAAAGCCTCCACATGGTATAGATCAAAAAGTGTAGGTTTTATTGAATAAAAACCAACATACATCTGTAATGATAAAATATGTGATCACAAAAGCAATAAAAGCAATGTGGGGAGCAATAAGCCAAGCCCAACCATGTGGAGGCTTTTTTTCTCTTTATTGCTTTTCCAATGAGAGCTTTTTGGCCCTTCAATCCGGCTGTCCAAATTTGTCTTTCCAACCTCATGGTTACTTGCAAGAACCTTCTAAGCTGCTCCTGGAGTCGCCTGGGTTTCTATGATCGCCTTGGGAGACTGTGGATCCTGGTTTTCTTTGCTCGATTGAATCGTTTTTACCGGCATTTGAGTCCACCACTTTTGGAGTGCACACCCCATAGTTTTGGTAGAAGACACATCATCCCTGATGTTTCACGTGTTTACCTAATCATTGTGCCTCGCCTCTGAACAACAACACTTCATGTGTTTATTACACAAATTTTCCACTTATGGGCCATTTTTACATTTATGTTTCCATTTACTTATGTGTTTTTTTTTTCACATTGGAGACTTACTTTTATGTGCATAGCAACATTTGATATATAGAATACTGTTCATTTAGTTGCCTTATTTAAAGCGGATCTCCACCCTAAAGTGAAGATCCGCTGATCGGAACCCTCCCCCCCTCCGGCGTCACATTTGACACCTTTCAGGGGGGAGGGGGGTGCAGATACCTGTCTAAAGACAGGTATCTGCACCCACTTCCGGCCCGCAGTCTCGGGCAAAAGACAGGCTTTTCCCGTTGTGTGCTGGGAACTCTCGGCTCCCAGCACACAGCGGGAGCCAATCAGCGGGCGCAGCGCGACTCGCGCATGCGCAGTAGGGAACCGGGCAGTGAAGCCACAGCGCTTCACTTCCTGGTTCCCTCACCGTGGATGGAGGGGGGAGCAGCAGGGTGACGAGCGATCGCTCGTCCTCTGCTACGGACGCCGCTGGACTCCAGGACAGGTAAGTGTCCTAATATTAAAAGTCAGCAGCTGCAGTATTTGTTGCTGCTGGCTTTTAATATTTTTTTGAGGTGAACCATCCGCTTTAAGCACTACTTTTTTTACTAACCTTGTTCACTAATCTTTGTCACATTTTTATGTAGCAGCTATTCACTTTTCATTATTGGGTAAGTGCAGTAATACCCTCTTTTTACACATACAAAGAAACCAGAACAGATAAGTTCAGAAATTAAGTTGTGTGTAAGGCCTCGTACACACGAGTAAATAGATTTGTTCAAAATGGTCTGTCCGACCGATTTGAACAAATCTGTCTGCTGGCATTTTGGTTTGTTCGCGTGTACACACGAGCAAACCAAAATCCCCGCCAGCAGACAGCGCGCTGACGTGTCGGTGACGTGGCGGTGACGTTGACGCCGCCACGTCACCGCACCAGGAAGTAAAACACTTCCGCGCATGCGTCTAAACCATTCGGCGTGTGTGCGAGAAGACATGTCTGCTGGTTAGCATACTAACCAGCAGACATGTCGGGCGGACCGGTTCCCAGCCGACAGATTTCAAAGCATGCTTTGAAATCTGTCGGGTGGCCAAATCCGTCTGTTTGCCCGTACACACGATCAAATCTGTCTGCTGAAACGGTCTAGCAGACCGTTTCCAGCAGACAGATTTGATCGTGTGTACGAGGCCTAAAAGATAAAATGACACAGGGAAAAGGTATTGAACACATGCGGCACGGGAGGTGCAAAAAGGCATGGAAAGCCAAGACACCAGCTGAAATCTACTGTATCCGTAATTCGAAAACAATTCTGTCCCTTGTCAGTGCAAATTAATATCTGTTGGTTCAGTTTCAACTAATGCACTTAAAAAGGTGTCTCATTACCAAGGTGTCACATAAGAAACATCTCATGATGGGTAAAAGTAAAGAGCTTTCTCCAAACCTTTGCAACCTTTTTGTTGCAAAACATACTGATGCTATTGGTTACAAAAGGATTTCTAAATTTTTGAATGTTCCAGTGAGCACTGTTGGGCCCATAATCCAGAAGTGGAAAGAACATAATTTCACCAAAAACCGGCCACGACCAGGTGCTCCTGGCAAAATTTCTGAGGAGTGAAAAGAGTTACCAGAAGAGTTCAAGAGTGAAGCACCACTTGTGGATCGCTTCAGAAAGACCTGGAATTAGCAGGTTTTCAAAGAAAACAATAAGTAATGCACTCAACCACCATGGCCTGTATGCACTCTCATCTCCAAAGTTGAGCATTCCATAATTTCCCTACCGCATCCAAATTATCATCCCTTAACCACTTGTCCACCGCCCACCGTCAAATGACGGTGGGCGGAGGACTCCATTGTTCTGACAGCACGTCATATGACGTGCTGTCTCTTTAATGCCGCGGGCGCGCGCGCGCGCCGCCGGCGGCAAACAACGTGCTGGGATCCCGGTGCGAGTGCCCGGCGGCAACGATCGCCGCCGGGCACACGTGATTGCCCAGTAACTGAGCGGAGACGTGGAGCTCTGTGTGTAAACACAGAGCTCCACGTCCTGTCAGGGAGAGAGGAGAGGACACATAGGGACACAATCGGTCACCTCCCCCAGTCACCCCCCTCCCCCTACAGTTAGAACACTCATAGGACACACATTTAACCCCTTCCCCGCCCCCTAATGGTTAACCCCTTCACTGCCAGTCACATTTATACAGTAATCAATGCATATTTATAGCATTGTTCACTGTATAAATGTAAATGGTCCCAAAAATGTCACAAAAGTGTCCGAAGTGTCCACCATAATGTCGCAGTCCTAATAAAAAAAATCGCAGATCGCCACCATTAATAGTAAAAGAATAAAATAATAAAAATGCCATAAACTATCCCCTATTTTGAAAACACTATAAATTTTGCGCAAACTAGCGCAACTTTTAACTTTTAATTAATCGATTAATCTTAAATTTTTTTGATCGATCAAAATCTTTTTGATCGATTTAAAATTCTTTTGATTAGTACTCACCTATCCGCCGGCTTCTGGGACTTTAGGGAGTTCCGTCGGAGATCCGGTAATGTCACAGACACCGACAGGGCTTGCCGTGTTCATCTGAAGGGCTCCTTTGCTGTGCCTTCATATCTGCATGCCGACGGGACCTTACTATCTGCCGCACACAAGGGCTGTTACACTTCCCTCTATCACTTCCCTTTATCAACCTGGGATTCTACAGCCATCCACTGGGAGTTGTGATAATTCCCTTCATGGAAAATCTACATGCCGACGGCATGATGTTAACCTCTCCTCATCTGGATTCAGCAGTGGCATCGTGGTACCCATTTTTATACCAGTATCATACTTAGCTACATGTTTTTATGACTGCTTTTGCTACCGTTTGGTATTACTACAGTTTATGTAGCTACATCGATTTTTATCTCCAGTGCAATATTTATTTTGTTACCTACTTGAAGACTATAAAAGTTTTAATGCTCTTCCCATCGAGCGCTGCCTTTGTGTGTTTTTTGTATCCTGCTATGCATTTTTCCAGTGGTTGGAGCTGCACTGGGAATCGGCCTGCAAGGAGATCAGCTAAAAGTAGTTGGATCTGTGTGTGCGTTATAATTAATCGAAATTAGTCGATTAATCGATTAAAAAATAAAACGATTAATCAAACACAAAAAATTTGATCAGTAACAGCCCTAGCGCAAACCAATCGATAAACGCTTATTGCATTTTTTTTTTACCAAAAATATGTAGAAGAATACGTATCGGCCTAAACTGAGGAAAAAAATATTTTTTTTATATATTTTTGGGGATATTTATTATAGCAAAAAGTAAAGAATATTGCATTTTTTTTCAAAATTGATGCTCTATTTTTGTTTATAGCGCAAAAAATAAAAACCGCAGAGGTGATTAAATACCACCAAAAGAAAGCTCTATTTGTGGGAAAAAAAGGACGCCAAATTTGTTTGGGAGCCATGTCGTACGACCGCGCAATTGTCAGTTAAAGCGACGCGGTGCCGGAAGCTTAAATTTTGTCTGGGCAGGAAGGGGGTGTAGGTGCACAGTAGGCAAGTGGTTAAAAAAAAAAAAAAAAAAAAAAACAAGCCAAGGACTGATTTCTGTGTCTGAATGAATGAAGGAAGCGCTAAGTGACTGGCCATGCAGCAGTGGGAAATCTTAACTCAGCAGCTCTTTTGAGGGGTGTGCTACGCTAGCTTTAGCTTAAATAATGCAGACACTGGGAGGAGTGGCATACACATTTTTACAACAAAAGCAAATTTATCCTTTAAACATTGTTGCAGATTGCATTGCTTTGCACTAGGTCAATGAATTGCCTATTATGTTCTCCATATCAGGAAACAAAGAGTTAAATATGTTTGACTGAGCTTCAGCAAGCAAGAACAAATTGAACATAAATTGTATAAAAGGACTTGGAAAACGAAAGACAAGAGAAAGGGCGATGTACTCAAAAACTCGTTTCATCTTTAGAAAGACTGCTGCTTTGTCTCCTCAACTCAAATATGTTTATTTCAGAGATAATTAACTTGCAATTACCACACAAATAACGGCCATGAAGCAATTAGACAAGAAAAAAAAATTGAAAGTTGGGCCTGACCTCCGTTTGCTCTTCAAATATAAGCTGTGTTTGGCTAAATTTCTGCACACAGCCATGTGCACAGAAACAAATTAATGGAGATTCTCCTTTTATCCAATGGTCTGTGAGATTTTCAGAGGAAATACACACCAAAAAAAAAATAGTCTTATGCACTGCTCCACTTCACAGAGCTTGTTAGAGAATAAAAGTTTGTTGTCTGAAGTGCCGTGACATTTTAGAGAAGTTATACACAAAGATAAGCTGTAATTATTTCTAAAATACATTTTTCTCTTTTCTTCCTTTTGCTTTTTTTTTTTTTGTAGAGTGCTATCACATATTTCTCTGTTTTGTAGAGCTATACTGTATATTGTTCATACTGAATGTTCATACACACCCATTAGCAGAGCTGTCTTTAATATTGATTTTTTCCTCCCCCATGCAATTTCGTTCTCCACCCCAACATTGCAAAAAACAAATAAACACGCACATAGACATATCTCAAAAAACTTTAATAATGTAAGAATAAAGAACTGGTCCACACTCACTGATTGGTTGCTAGAGGTTACTTCACATCCTCAATGCTCACTGATTGGTTGTTAAAGGTTACTGCACATCCTTACCACTCACTGATTGGATGCTAGAGGTTACTGCTTATCATTGGCACTCACTGATTGGGTGCTAGAGGTTACTGCATATCCTTACCGCTCAATGATTCGTTGCTAAAGGCCTTTTATTCATTTTTATTATTCCAAGTACCAAATTTACACACTAGAAATATGCCAGCAAACACCAACTCAGTTATAGAGTCAGTACAATACTGACACACAGGAACTTGTCAGCAGATACAGAGTCAGTACCATACTGACACACCAGAAACATGTCTGTAGGGCAGTGTACTGAGGTGATTAGAATGTAGGGCAGTGTACAGGGATCAGTAGGGCAAAGAACAGGGGATCAAAAGACCACAGTATGAGAGGGTCAGCATGTTACAGTAAAAGGGGTCAGGAGAGCAAAGGGCACAGTACAGGGAGCGAGGGCAAAGTACAGGGTGGGCAGGAGGGCACAGTATGGTGGATGAGAGAGCACACACCAGGGGTCAGGAAGGCATTATATGGGGATTAGGAGGGCACACTCCAGGGTGGGTCAGGAGGGCACAGTACGGGGGGATCGGAGAAAAGAGTATGGGGGCACACACCAGGCGTTCGGGAAGGCACTGTACAGGGGGTGGGAAGGCAAAGTATAGGGTCTTGGAGGGCACAGTACGGGGGCAGGAGGACACAAATCAAGGGGGTCAGTAGGGCACAGTATGGGGGCCAGGGGGGTCAAGGGGACACAGTATAGGGATCAGGGGGCACACACTAGGGGGTCAGGAGGGTACGCACCAGGGGGGTCATGAGGGCACATGCCAGGGAGGTTGGGATGGTACACAAAGAGGAAGGTCGTGGGGCACACACCAGGGGTCAGTAGGGTACACACCAGAGAGGTCAGGAGGGCACACACCAGGGAAGGTCAGGAGGGTACACACCAGGGAGGTGGAGGGGGCACATATTAGGGGGGGTCAGGAGGTCACACACTGGGGGGGTTGAGAAGGCAAACACCAGGGGGGTCGAGGAGGGCACACACTAGGAGGGTTGGGAGGGCATACACAAGGGGGTCAGGGGGCACACACCTGGCTCCTTCTTTGGCATGCTTCTGTAACCCCTTGTTAGATGAACGAAAGTTTTTAGGCATTGTGATACTAGCAGGACATGTCCAGGAACAGACTGTGCCAGAGCAGCTAAAAGTAGATGACCGCTGACTTTTACGGTGGTTGCCGGTAGCAACAATAAAGCTTGTAGCCAATGTCTCACTGAAGGGTACAATCTTAGTACATTCTCGCCCGCAGGCATCTGCAGGTTTACCCAGATCATACCTGGCAACAGTAGACACTTCCAGACACACTTTACCGATTAATGCAGGAATTTGGAGCAAAAGTTAGGAATGCCCAGCATTTGCAGAGCGCTGGGATCTTTGTAATCCAGTGTGACATGTCCTGTGTTAGCAGAATGCTGGACATATTTATAATCCACGGGCGCAGTCACCTGTCGTAATTGCCATGGGTGTCAGCGCATGGTGAAAAGTCAATGACTGTAAATGTCACTCACCAGACCTTCTGGCTGCAACCGGTGGTTCCACCCTGAAGACTTGCCTGACAGTACTAGCTCCTGCTGTCCTCTCTTGCTCCTCCTGTGCCTCCTGTTCAGAGCCTCTATGATTTCCTGGAGGGCTCCACCATGCACCCAAGCCCCAGGCACAAGGTCAACCCCCCAGTCTGGGGAGCTCCCTCAAAGGCCCCAACAGCCTTGTACTCCATCCTCAGTTCTTTCACCCAACAACTCCTCCCCAGCTGGGCTGACTCTAGGTATTTAAGGAAGCCTGCTCCCTGCCAATCCAGGTTGGGGATTGGTCAGGGCTTCTTAACACACCCCATGCAGCTCCACTTCTCCTTTCCTCTTCTCTTTCTAGTACCTTCAAGAAGGCTCCAGAAAGAAGAGGGAGGTCTTAGTGATGCTGCCTGTGAATCACTCTGAGGCCCCGTACACATGGCAGAGATTCTCGGCAGAAACCAGCGAGAAGCTCGCTGGGATCCTCATTCTGCCGAGAACCTCGGCCGTGTGTACACTCTCGGCGAGCATCCCGTCGGGAAAGCCGCTGAGAGAAAATAGAGAGCAGGTTCTCTATTTTCTCTGCGGCCCGTCAGGATTAATAGCTGGTCGCCTTTCCCGACGGGATGGTCACCGATTCTGACGGCCGGCCGAGAACCTTGACGGGCGGAACGAGGTTCTCGTACGTGTGTACGCCGCCTGAGCCATTGCCAGCCCACACAAACCAAACAAACAGGCCTAGCTTCCAGCTAGACCTGCCTAAATGTGCCTACACTCACAAAAAATATGAATCTAGCACCTAACTATGTATAGGGTGCTACAATTGGTATCAGTTGGGGGAATAGTACCCCATCATTGGTAGCAGTGCGCCAGGAATAGTGCCCCATCACTGGTATCAGTGGGAGGAATAATGCCCCATCAATGGCATCAGTGGACGGAATAGCGCACCATCATTGCTGTCAGTGGGAGGACTAGTGCTCCATCATTGGTATCAGTGGGAGGACTAGTGCCCCATCATTGGCGTCAGTGGGATTAATAGTGCCCCATCATTGGTATCAAAGGGAGGAATAGTGCCCCATCAAAAATAATTGATCCGCTTGTTTTATAACATGAAAAACAATTGGTACAATGTATTATTTGTCATTTGGTGCACCCAATTGGTAATAACAAACCTTGGCATTTGCTTCATGGTGGATTTTTATCATTGTACACCCCTTAAAGGGGTTGTAAAGGAAAAACATTGTTTTCATAATAAGCATCCTTTACCTGCAGACATTCCTCTTTTCACATCCTCATTGTTTGTTTTTGCTCAGAAGTTGCTCTATTTCTAAAAAAATTAGGGGAGGGTTGGGACTGAGATGCGTTTTTAGCAGTATGCAATTAAATATATAAATGGAATATAAAAAATGTTTCCATATTGGCCAGGCTCAAAGTTGCTCTATTTCTTCTCTGTTCTGTTCACTTCCTGCTTGTCTGATTGTAACTCACCACCGTGAAGGGAGGCTTTACTGCGGTGGTCAGTGACGTGCTCGCCCCCTCCTGGGAACTACATCTGTGTGGCAGGACGCTCTCTACGTGTTAGAGAATTCACTGGGCATGCCGCAATTCTTACTGGGAAATGTAGGTCTTACATGAACGAGCCCAGCAAACCAGGAAGTGATTTTGGACAGGTCAAAGGGTCACCAATGTTAAAAGCAGAAAAACGCCCAAATCTGCCTAAAAAAAAGGGTCCCAGAACTTGTTTGAGCTTCAGGCGTTTTGGAACCTCTGCCTTCAGGCATTTTGGAGTGGAGATGTGAACCATCTCCATAGAGAATAATAGATTTTTTCCCCTCCAGCGTTTTGTAGCTTCGGGCTTCAAGCTACAAAACGCTCAGGTATGAATGGGGTCTAGAGCAGTTTTAAACAAAAAATTTTTAACATGTTGCAGCTTACCAATCATTAGAAGTACAGCCAATCCCATGAAGAAGTTAATAAAATAACAAAACATGTCGGGGGCGTGGCTGTACGGCAATCATCCATACTGACGTGGGATGCCTGAGCTGGCAGCAGGACACTGACTTCGCGATTTGGAGCTTTGGAGTGGTTGAGAACTGGTTGAAACGATTTCACGCTATTGGAGCACTATTTTCATTTTACAGAGAGAGATCCTGTGTAAAGCACGGTTGAATATAAGATGATCGTTTTTAACCCATTGTGAGGTTTAAAGAGCCAAACACGAAAGTGGGAGGCATTGCAAGTTGGTGAGTGCTATTTCTAGGAAGAGGAGTCACTTGCACGTTGGTGTGGTGGAAGATTTAGGAAGATTAAAGCGGATCTCCACCCTAAAGTGAAGATCCGCTGATCGGAACCCTCCCCCCCTCCGGTGTCACATTTGACACCTTTCAGGGGGGAGGGGGGTGCAGATACCTATCTAAAGACAGGTATCTGCACCCACTTCCGGCCCGCAGTCTCGGGCAAAAGTCGGGTTTTTCCCGTTGTGTGCTGGGAACTCTCGGCTCCCAGCACACAGCGGAGCCAATCGGTGGGCGCAGCGCGACTCGCGCATGCGCCGTAGGGAACCGGGCAGTGAAGCCGCAGCGCTTCACTTCCTGGTTCCCTCACCGTGGATGGAGGGTGGAGCAGCAGAGAGACGAGCGAGTGCTCGTCCTCTGCTGCGGACGCCGCTGGACTCCAGGACAGGTAAGTGTCCTATTTTTAATAGTCAGCAGCTGCAGTATTTGTAGCTGCTGGCTTTTAAAAAAAAATTTAATGGGCCATCCACTTTAAGCATTGAAATTCTCCACAAAAGTTTTTTTTGCTTTATAGACTATTGATTTATCACATGTCACTGGGTGATTTTATTTAATATCTATGTTTTATACATTAATCATTGTTATCATTACAGTTTTTGCTGTATACTGCTTTGTTTAAGCGCCACAATTTTTCCTGTTTATACATCTTTTGTTTAAAAAGGTTTAAAAATAACAAACATGTCAAATTGACCTGCTCTATGCAGTGGTTTTCCACAAAGCAGCCAAACCCTCCTCTTGTCAGGTCCCCTGCTAGCAATCCTGGCTCCTCCTCCCTGTTGAGTGCTCCCATAGCAAATGCTTCCTAGGGGGCACTCCCGCAGGCCCACTCCCGAACTGCGCTCTGTCTGTCCGTTAACACACACAGCAATGCCTCATACACACGACCGGATTTTCCGATGGGGAAACTGCTTGGGGAGCTTTTGGCCGGGAATACCGGCCGTGTGTATGCTCCCTCGCAGTTTTTCCGATGGGAAAACTGCCAAAATCCACCAGCAAAAAAAAGAGAACCAATTCCCAACTGACTTTTTTCCGTCGGATATCCCGAGCGTGTGTACGAGGCATCAGGCTCTGCCCCACCCCCTGCTCCCCTCTCATTGACTGTGATTGACAGCAACAAGAGCCAATGCCTCCCTCTCAGCCAGTGAGGACAGAAAGAGAGAGAGAGAACAGTGATGCTGCTCTGTTGTACAGCGCTGGATTGACATCAGGCTCAGATAAGTACAAGGGGGGCTGAGAGTAGTCACACAGGTTTTTTTAGCCTAATGCCGGAATGCATTAAGGTAAAAAAAAAAGTATGCTTTTCAAACCACTTTAATCACCCTTGCCAGTGCTAAGTGGTTTGTCACATCCATGTAAACAGATACATTCTGGGGATTTTTTGTTGTGAAAAACAACAGACTTGCTGACTTAATTATCAAATGAAAATAGAAGAAAGAAAGCCTAAAACTAATGTAGCAATAACCCCCATAGGAGCTGCTGGTTTAGATTTGGGTTTTGCACGCTACCTCTAGATTTGTTGTCAGAGGAGGAAAGTCTGTAGAAATTGCAAAGATGTAAAACCTTCAACTGTTAGGTTTTATTTTTGCTGCATAGAACTTGTGAAGAAAGTAAAAGGTAGAAGGAAAGGTTCAGGTAAGCGGTACAGAGCACACACAAATGTCTAAAGTTCCAGTATTCACCACTCTCTCTAAAGTGGGTTTTGCTCACCCGGATAGGCCCCTTTCACATGGCCTAGCAGCCAGGATGATGCACGAACAGTATGAAAACAGTCTCTGCCACAGACTGTCTGAGAACGAAAGATGGATAGCCAGGAAGCCTCTGCTTCGTTAAGCAGCTTCTCCTCTTGGATGGACAGCTTGGGATCCCATTTGTAATCGTAGGCCCCAGCCAGCATAATTGGGCCTACTCCATGGAAATGCGACCTCGGGCCAACGTGGTCCCGAAGTCGAGATCACACACGTGCCTCGCGCCAGGAGGGCCACGAGGCATAGGACCCTGAAAAACAGTGTCTTCCCCTTAAGTATCCCTCCACGGCATGCACAGCGGGGCAACACTTACAAAATGTGTTTCCCAGTGCTAAACCTTTCATTCAAATTCTAAATTGTCACATTTGTAAATTTTAAAAGCCAATATAAAGGAATAGTAGTGGTAAAAAAAAATCCCTTGTGGATTTAATTAACCTTTTTTTGGGTTAATTCTCCTTTAAGAGAGTGTGACAGGGGGCGTGTCCCATGCCTGTCCCTCATTCCCATCTCAAAATGTTGGAGGGTATGCATGCCTTCAATGTGCTTCTGTGTGGAATCCACCATCATGGTTAAAGCAGAACTTTGCCTTCTTATGTTAGATGTGTCTATTGATGAGTGGGGGCACGATAACCTGTGAGGTATGTTCAAGAAGAACAGATTAAGCAGAAGTAAGGCGATTCTTGTAGTTCAGGTCCTCAGGTACAGCTTCCTGTCCACCAAAGAGAACAATAAGCAGCACAGTACTGACATTGAAAAATTTCACTTAATTTACTGTGCAGCCAGAGGTTGCAGTCCTTAGATAATCTCACAGGCAGGGCCGGCCTTTGGGGTGTGCGAGCTGTGCGCCCGCACAGGGTGCCATGGGCAACAGGGGCACTGTGCGGCCAGCACAGCTCGCGGAATGTGAGTCGCAGCAGAGCCCGGCCGGAGCTACCACTAGGCGGATTAGGAAGGCAGCCACCTAGGGCGCACTGCCACCTAGGGCGCTGCTGACTCTTGCCTCACATATTCCTCCTCATTGCCGCTCCCCAGGCTCCTGACAGAGTATAGAGGAGCCCCAGACAGCCTCTTTATGTATGTTTAGGTGACCAGAGGACGAGGGGTGAAGATAGGGGGGGCGCCACAGGATTAGCTTGCACAGGGTGCCTGAACACCTAAGGCCAGCCCTGCTCACAGGACAGATATAAAGCTATGAAGCAGGAAGTGCACTGCTATTTTTAGAAGCAATTCAAGACAAACAAGTAGTTTTAGAGCCGGTTTTCACTGGGGCAACATGACTTCTAGCACGACTTTGGGAGGCAACTTGGACACGACTTGAGTATGAATCATCAGGCAACTTACAAGGCAACTTCAAATCGCCTCCAGGACAGGAGGCTTTCCTGTGGCCAATCAAACAACAATCAGCTCTGGGGGAGGGAGGGGTTTGCCTAAGAAATGTATGGTCTCTTCATGTAAAGTTGCTTCAGTTAAGACAGTGATCAGACTTCTGAGGCAACTTCCATTGAAATCAATGGGTACAAGTTGCCTACAAGTTGCCTAGAAGTCGGATTGAAGTAGTACAGGAACCTTTTCTGAAGTCGGAGCGACTTCAGTAGTGTGAATTAAGACGGCTCCATTCACTTCCATTGATTTTCTCAACCACACGACTTGGTTTCTTAGGTACAAATAGCTTCCTTATTCTGTAGCCATTCATTACTTTTTTAAGTTAAGGTCCACGCAAGAGAAGAACTCTGCCCTCTAAAACAAAATATTATTAATGTGTTTTGTAATACAAACTGTCAAAGCTGTTATATTAGAGAATGCCTATAATGTGTTATATCAGTGGTAGTACACACCAGCTAGATTAGCCCGATTCATTCCAACTTATTCTCCACTTTTGAGGATCCTCACAGGAAGGCTCTATGGCACACATATGGTGGTCTTGCCCAAGGGCATGCAGACTATGGGTCAGAGTTTATACTATTCTTCGTAACATGTTTCACATAAATCTTAAAAGGGACCCCTACAAAGCCCTCCTCGGGAATCCTATTGTAGAACTATTACATCCGGAGTGGCAACTAGCTCAGCATCTCTTCACTGCAACTAAATTGACCATTGCGAAAGCTTGGAAATCCCCAGCACTTAGTTTTGAAGCGGTAAAGAACCGTATGAATGAGGTCATGGTGAACGAAAAAAACTGACTGCCATCCTTTCAGACACACATGACAAATTTCTCAAAGTCTGGCGGCCATGGATCGCATACTCTCAACCCTCACGATTTGATGACACCTGCGTGCACATTCCGTGGACCCCCCCTCTCCCCCCTTCCTCCCATCCTCTCTCCTCATTCTTCCCATTTATACTGGACTTTCCTTTTCTTTTCTCTTTTCATCATTTCCTTCTACCTCTTTTACTACGTTTTATGTATTTGTAGCGCCCCTCTACTTTCAGTAGGGACACTATTGTAAATTTAGTGGGGGGAGAGACTTATCTGCTCTCAACCAATGTTGATTTGCTCAAATTCGGCTGTTGCCAGCCCTGAACCGTCCTGTGGGTCATTCTGTGCTTCAGAGATGTAGTTCCATCTCTGGGCAGTAGGTGGTGCCAGAGGGGTCCAGGCAGAGCCGCTTTTCCCCAGCAGCCAATCGGAGGAGTTTCTCCTCGGGGGTCATGCTGGGGAGGGGTATATCTGTGGCAGACGCCATTTTTTCAGGGTCTTCGCGGGTTCCTGGTTCCGGGTGCGGCACCCACCTTCAGGGTGTGCGCACATTACGGGCCCCACCACTATGGCCTACCTGGCCAGGGCCCGTGCAACACAGAGTTCCTGGCTCTGGGCCCATATGGCTCAGAGAAACTGAAGCAACCAAAGGGGGGATTCCAGTGACTTACTGGGACCCCACACTTAGAGAGAGATCCCAAGCTGGATGCTGTTCGGTGGGGAGTCGGTCTGAGGTGAACCCGGAGGCAGGTGATCCAATAGGATTTATACAGAACCATCTGGGATCTGGGTGACCGGACACTGACAGGTTGTGAGTTGCAAACTGTCAGTCGGTGACCCCAACTATTGACTGAGAGGATCTGTTTTAATTCTTGTCCTTGAGTATTGGACCTGTGGCAGAGGCCTTTCCTAATTTACTAAAGCCAAGTCGGTGGCAGAGACTTGTTCCTTCTCAGAGCTCACAGTGACACTCCGACTGCCAGGTCTGTGAGGGAGGCCTGTCCGGGTGCACTGCACCCATCCCAGCTGGGCTGGCGACGAAAGCGAGAATACTATTTGGAGGCAGGATTGCTTCCTTCTATCCAAAGCCTGAATCTGCAAGGTTGCTCTTTTCACCAATCTGTCCTATCTATTCCAAGTTGACTGTTGGTCATGTTGACCGAGAATAAATCATTTGAAAACGTCAACCAACTGCCTGGACATTCTGCCACTGCTATCATCACTAGACATATTACAGAAGTAAATTCAATTACGCCAAACCCACATCAAACCAGCGGCTCTTGCGGGAGTGAGCGCTACATATTTATTCCATAATTTTATCGGGCCATCAGGTGTGGACCGGGCCGAGATGGTTGTCATTGAAACATCATATACTTCACGTTACCTTCTATTGCTGTTAACTGTTAACAAGGTATTTTGCCTGATGGGGATAACCGTAGCCGTGCAGCTTTGCTGACATAAGCCCAGGCAATTTTTTCTAGTACATTCTGACCATGGTCACCCTACCCGCCCAGGGACATTTTGATGAGCAAATCTTGGTCTTTCGTTTCTCCATTCAATTTTATGGGACATTAGGTTTGTTACCTGCTTGAGTGTGTGATACATGTCTCTACATGCAGTTATGTATTATTTTTCTATTTCCTTGTTTGTCTACCATGCAATGTAACCATCTAAGGAAAATGGTGTTATATGTTGGATTTTATGCCAATAAAGTCTTTTGTAAAAAAAAAAAAAAAAAAAACTGTCAAAGCTGCATTTGTTTTATTAATGGGAAGGAATATGTACTTTTTTATTTTACAAAAGATATGTAGAATAATAAATGTATATATATATATATATATATATATATATATATATATATATATATATATATATATTTATTGTAGCAAAAAGTAAAAAATATTGTTGTTTTTTTTTCAAAATGTAGCTCTTTTTTTGTTTATAGCGCAAAAAATAAAAACCGCAGAAGTGTTCAAATACCACCAAAAGAAAGCTCTATTTGTGGAGAAAATATTTTGTTTGGGTACAACATCGCAGGGCCATGCAATTGTCAGTTAAAGCGACGCAGTGCCATATCACAAAAAATGGGCTGAAGTGGTTAAAGCATTTATCATGGTAGTAAAAAAGAACTAGATGTTCGGTTTCCCTAATTTAACAAAACTAGACCTCTAAATGGGAAGCAGTGAGCCATAGCTAGTGGCCTGTAGGTAACCATGCATTAGAAAGGCAGGATATAAAATGCCATTGGAATTGCTACTGTAGGTGATCTGTAATGTCTTTTTATTTCTGGTCAATCAATACACTAATTAAATGATTTCTTAGTACCAGGGCAGCCGTGATGGGTTTTATGGGCAATTGATCGGTTACATGGTAGTGCTTCAGATGTATGTTATTTTTTATTGGTTTGACCGGAGACTAGTAGCCAGGTGAAATAGAGACAGCCGTATAGAATTCTATTTAGACTTTGCATTTTAGTTTGGGGTATAGGCTTTGCCTGCTGTGACCCAATACTAATTTCTTTGTGTAAAAATGTGGGTTTGTACAATTGTACGGTGACAAATTCTTCAAGGATACATAGTAATCAAGATCTAGCAGCACAACATGTAATAGGAAACTGGCCAGTCATCTTTCTGTGTCATGGGCAGCAGTCCAAACATCCCTGAATGATAATGGCTAGACTGTGCAACAGAACTTAAAGTTAAATTAAAAGCTAATAATAAGTATCAATAAAAATGTTGCCTTCCCTCCTTCTCTGCCTATGTTACATGGTTGGTGTTTATAAAAAAAAATAAAAAATAGAAATACCTTTTTTTAATCTGCTCCGGAGCGGTATTATGATTGGGAAGCTGCAACCCCCTGTGTCAGGGAGCGCTCGACAATAGCAACATTATTAACAACCCTTATAGTTAGCCTTCTTCCACTTTAAGAAACTATGATATTATCCAGCATTCTCGTTACAAGAAATTCTAGAGTTGAAAGGTGGGCTTAGCAAAAATCAGCATTTTTATCTATTTTCCTTGATTGAATGTAAAAACATAGGCCCAGATTCACGTAGATCGGCGCATTATCGGTCCGGCGTAGCGCACCACTTTTCCGTTAGACTTGCGCAATCTAGCCGCGTAATCCCGCGATTCACGTAGCTTTTGCGCAAGAGATTGCGCAAGCGTAAGGTTTTTTCCGGAGGCGTAAGGAGGAGTAATACAAATTGGGAGGGACGTGGGCGTGTTACATTGAAATGAGCCGTGACCCCATGCAAATGAAGGGCCGGCCAACTCGCGCATGCGCGCGTGAAGGAAACCATGTCAGCTCCGTTGTGCGCATGCTCACAACTCGGGAGCGGCGCAATCAGTGAAATTGGAAATGGACTAGGGCAACGTTGTGAACTACGCAGACAGCATAAATAGACACACACAAACGCACTTCCATTGCAAAAGTACATCCCTTTGTGTCCCTTCCCATTGAATCAAGTGCTTTTGCTCTGTTGTTCGTTAGAGTGTGTTTTGTAGTTGTCAGATTAGTGTTCTGTGTGATCTAGTGCTTGTTGGTAGTTTTGTGAAAGTGTGTTTTGATAAGTGTTTGAGACTGTTTGTTTGATTGATAGATTTCTGAGCGTTTGTTTTCTTGCTTTATTTTTTCATCTGATTTTTTTGTGTCTGTTTCTTGCTGAGTGCTAGTGTGATTTTTGGGTGTACTTTTTCTCTTTGTGTGTGTTCTTGTCTGATTGGTTGTGCTTGTATTTGTGACAGATTTTTGGTGACTGCTAGTGAGTTTGTTTGGAAGTATGACTGAGAGAAAAAGAAAGCTTAATTTTACAGTGGGGGAAAAAAGAATTCTTGCCCGGGCCATTACCGACTATGGCCGTTACCTCCACGGCCCGCAGAGTGCCACCACCACCCCGGCCAGGAGGAGGGAGATATTGGATATGATCACGGAGCAGGTCAATTCATCGGGGGAGGGTCTGGGATTGAAAAGAAAATAAATGACCTCCAGCGTGAGGTGAAAAAAAAACTGGCCGCAATAAATGCCCATGCCAGGGGCACAGGAGGGGGCCCACCATGCCGGGTTAGATTTACAGCGACGGAGCGTGTGGTGGTCCTGACCTTTCACCGGCATGAAGTGGAGGGCCTGCCAGGCTTTGACACAAGTCCGGTCCCCGCGGTGCCAGGTAAGGTTTTTATTTCTCTCAGGTGTGTAGCATGTGTGGGGGAGGGGGTGAAAGGGAATATGTGGCAAGTGTGTGGATCCTCCAACCTGTGAATGGTTTGTGTCATCCACAGGTGTGCAGGAGGGTGCAGGGCCATCTGGCCTGACCGCTCCAACCCCAGGACAGCAGCCTAATGAGGCCCCCCCAACAAGGCCAGAGTCCGCGGAGGAGGAACAAGAGGAGGAGGAGGATCATGCGGAGGACGATCATGAGGAGGAGGAGAATCATGAGGAGGAGGAGTCCATGGCAGGCACTGGCCGTTTGGTTTCTGCGGACTCTTCCCGTCTGGCTGCAAGAAGCCTGCCCTCCCTAAGGGTGAGCCCCCCCCCTCCTCCCCCAACATGGCTCCCCTCACAAGGGCCTCCCCTTCTCCCCGGCCACAACCATCAGCTGGAGCCAGGAGGTCATCCCAGAGCACCAGGGGGGCGCCCAATCTCCTGCCCGCCTGTCTGAGAAGGAACCTGGCCACCCAGACCCGCCTTCTGAGACAGCTCTGCCAGACTATGGGGCGGGTGGATCAGAGCCTGTCCTCCATCAACGATAGGCTGGGTAACCTGGACTCCCACTCCCGGGCCTCCACAACCTGCCTAAATGACCTGCAAACTACAGCAGCAGGCGTTGGGCAGGATGTGAGGGCCCTTACCCAGGCTATCCAGGGCAACACGGCAACACTTGGTGCTGCCCTGGACAGAATAGCCGTGGCCTTGGAGGGCAGGCCGCCAGGTGGGCAGATCTCAGGGGCTGCTCCTCCTTCCCCGGCTTTTCCCCTCCCCCATGCGTCTCCCCTGAGGGTCCGGGGCCGTGGCCGGGGGCGCCCCAGGCGTGGCTCAGGCAGAGGGCATTAATTTTTTTTTCCCCCTTTTTTTGATTTGAAAGCATTTTTATTTTTGTTCTCTGCTTTTTTTTTTTCTATGCATTTTTTTATTTTTTTGCTGACATTTTTGGCATATTTTGGGTTGTGAATGATGTTTGAATGTGGGGGTGACATTCCTGCTGGAAAAGGGGTGTCATCCTCAATTTGGGTGGAGAAGGGTTCCCCAGGACCAGGGAGAAGTGATTCCCAGGTCCGTGTGAATGGTGTATGAATGTACAGTGACATAATTGGAGCCTTGACGTGGCGTTACTGCTCACCAGTCTTGCATGGTGGACTGGTGCCAATCCAATTTGATGAGGATGTGGGGTGTGTGTGCTAGGGACCACAGTGGTGTGCATGCATGCATTCTCATTGTGCCATGATTAATGTGTGTGTTTAACGTGCAAAGATGCATAATGTGAGCTGGCATGAGATGGGGTCATGAAATGGGGTACCAGTGCATATGCAGAGTCACCTTGAAGGGAAAAGACAGGAGGATGTTAGTCATGCATGTGCCACTTGTGAGGTGTGCATCACGGGAGGGGCTAGTCATGCCTGACTCCCATGTCACTCACCAACCAGCCAGCTGTCCCCATACATGTTCTGTTTGAAATCTGTGGGGATGGGGCTCTGATTGTATATGTAGCTGTCATGGGTGTCATGGGTGGTGCCATGTGTTGGGCTGCTGATGTCCTCCTGCAAGGTTGTGGTAATTCCATGATGGCATGAGGGGTGAATCTGAAGATGCGAGACACCTCAGAATCTCTCATGCCAAAGATGTCTATGCGTGTGTGATATATCAAGTGAAGAGTGAGGGGCTTGTATCAGATAAGAATATTGTATTAGATTAGATTAAATTGTAAATTTTATATAAGCAAAAAAAAAAAACATCTCCCGTGCCCTCCTTAGTGCCATCCTCCGTGCCCTCATCCTTCTTTGTTCATCTAAAGTCAGTAGTATAGCTATGCGCGACGATGCCCCTGGCATGTTGGCATACAGATTGTTGGGCAACACATGTGACTGCTGAACTCCTCACTAACAGTGTTGCTTTATCTGACAATTAGACTTTTTTTCAAAATTTAGACCAGCTTTTAGGTCCTCTAACTTTAGACAGGACATTTTGCTGTTGCGCACATCGCGTAGCCTGCGCAGCAACTGCGTTTTTTTGTGAATCCCCGTAACTCCCTCATTAGCATATTTGACTAGCAAATCAATGGTGTGTCTAGCGCAGTTTTGCGCGAAGGGAAGCGAATGTCTAACTCAATTACGCCGGACCAAAAAACGTAGATTTCTGGCGTATATTGTTTTGTGAATCGCGTGCAACTATACGCACGCGCACATTTAGACTTACGCACGCACAACAGCAGTTGCGCACGCGTAATCGCTCTGTGAATCTGGGCCATAATTTATATCTTTAGTATGTCATATGTGGAAAATGACACAGCACAGGTGATTTACTGAGCTCACAGGGATGATCTGTATCACAAATGGCAATGCAACTACTTATACACATTGGGGCAGATTCACAGAGAATTAGATTATCGTAGAGTATCAGAAATACACTACGCCGCCATTTTTTACCTGGCTCTACGTGGAATCCAGGTAGATTTTGTCCAGTAAACGACGGCGGCGTAGTGTATTTCTCCCGTCGCAATCCATCTGCGCGAGTAGGGGGCGTGAAGCATTTAAAATAGGCGCGTTCCCGCGGCGATCGAACTGCGCATGCTACGTTCGCAAATTTCCCGCCGTGCATTGCGCGAAAACACGTCGTCACGTCGTAGTAGCGTCGTTTACGTACATTCCTATTCCCGAACGAGTTACTTAAAAAAAAAAAAATATTTTCAAATCGACGCGGGAACGACGGCCATACTTTACATGGGTTACGCACTGTTAGACCAGCAAAAAGCTCCTCTAACATTACGTAGCCAAAAAATGACGTAGGCGATTGCGAGGGACACTCGTACCTTCGTGGATCGCCGTAAAAACTCATTTGCATATCCCGACGCATGAAAACGACGCAAACTCCTCCCAGCGGCCGCAAAAATATCGCAGTGTAGATCCGAAGGCTTACGAGGACGTAAGCCTCTCGGATCAAAGCCCGAAGCCGCCGTATCATGGTTTGAGGATTCAAACTAGTGATACGGCGCGCGAAATTTGAAATTACTCCTGTCTAACACCAGTTAGACAGGCGTAATTGCTCTGTGAATCTGGGCCATTATGTATAACTAAGTATGCCAGTTTGTAGGTCTACCATTACAAAAACATAAACGTGTTAACCTTTGTTACCTTGTAGATTACCAAAAGTGTATGTTTTGGTATTGGAACTCAGTATCAATTAAAATTAAACATATACTCACATATACATTAAACAAATGTGTTATTACAATGGAAAAACATTTTTTAATCACAGAAATGTAATAAAAATGTACTGTACAATTATATTAGAAACTTCACCTTTTCCTCTTACAGTATAAGGCTCTATCTAAAACATTTTTTGGTTTTGGTTAAAGTGGGTAAGGGTTAAAACCTCTGTCTAATTTGGTTTTAATTGGTGTCTCTTTTGGGAAGATTTCATTGCATTCACTCACCACATGGAGTGTGATGAAAACTCCCCAAAGGGGACATTGATTGTAAGGAAAAACCCTGATATTGTTTTTTTCCTAAACCTTTTGCTGTAAAAAAAATAGGGGGGGGGGGGGTTATTGCTATATTCCCATTGGAGAGCATTTAGAACAGTAATATAAACCTGACAGAGGTTAACTCCACTCTGCTTCCCTTTCCTAAACCTAAGTCGCCTTAAATCTATTAACCTCTAACCATTAAACTAAACCCAACCCTTATATTTAACTCCCAGACTTTACCTTTTAGTTGTAACCCTTTTATTGATTTAAATGTGTTATCATAGGGACAATTGTACCATTACACTGATAAAAATGCCAAAAGTATCCCAAAAAATCTGAGCCCTGAGCACAATGTATCAAATCCTCTGTACCCAAAGATCAAGGAGTCAAAATATTTTGCGGAAAATTCTAATACAAAGTGATATAATGCCTATGGGTCTGTAATCAGTTGTAACTCATTTATGAGGGGTTCTTTAAGTACAGTTAGTTATATGTTATACGTTTTACACTTTATATTAGGTACCTGCACTTATTATGTTTTTTTATATCTTAATGTTATTTGCAGTTATGTTTATTTTTGTAGTCATATAAAGAACTTTGCAATATGCAGTTTTAAGTTAAGAACACCCTGGTCTGTCCTCAGAGGATAAGCAAACAAAGGAAAGTGGAAAACACAATGAGGGCAGGACTATGAATAAAAAGATAACAAAAGCTTAAAGGAACACTAAAGTCTATTTTTTTTTTTTTTTTAAATAACAAACATGTTATACTTACCTCCACTGTGCAGCTCGTTTTGCACAGTGTCCTCTAACCCAGTCTTCTGGGGTCCCTCGGAGGCTGTCTCAGGTCCTGCTTGCAAAAGCATTCCACCTTAATGCGAGCGAGCGAGCGCGGTGGAAAGCTTTTGCGAGCGCGCTCCCGTGATACAGCGGCGGCCATAGCCGCCGATTGTATCACTCGGCCCCGCCCGGGCGCGCTGCGTCATCCGCTGTGATTGACAGCAGCGCCAGCCAATGGCTGTGCTGCTATCAATCCACCCAGCCTAGCCAATCAACGGCCAGGCTGGGAACCGAAGAGGATCACGTGGACGCGCCTGGGAATTTCGAACGGTCAGGTAAGTAAAACGGGGGCTCGGGGGGGGGGGCGGTACCATCGGATGTTTTTTCACCTTAATGCTTAGGATGCATTAAGGTGAAAAAACATTTACCTTTACAACCCCTTTAACTTACTTTTTCTAATGTTGCAAAAAACTATGAATATGATACATAAACCAGTATATGACCCATATATCTGTTTCCATGCAGATCTTTGGTCTTGGATGGTGGTTGCTCTCAAGGTACTTAAAGAAACCAAACATTCCTGCTTAGAGTGTGGGTCATGTTCCCTAGTGCGCAATATTGTGAACTCGGCATAGGAAAAATCCCAAACCTTTGATGCAAAAGCGCTCCATACTGTGTTAAATTGTGTATAAGAATAGTGCCATCTCTTCTCCAATAAGCAGGGTATAGTTTTTGGCAATCCTAATAAATCACCAAACAAATTTACATTTTAAATTTTTGTTGGCTATTGTATAGAAGACTTCAAGATTCTTTCTCATACACAATCTAACATGCTGAAAAGTGCAATTACAGCAAAGCTTGGGATTTTCCTTTGTTGAGCACACTTATGTTTTAGTTTTAGTTTAGTCATCTTTGAGGCGCTGTACACACGGCCGAGGTTCTCGGCAGAAACCAGCGAGAACCTCGCTGGGAGCCGCATTCTGCCGAGAACCTCGGCCGTGTGTACGCTCTCGGCGAGCATCCCGTCGGGAATGCCGTCGAGCAGAAATAGAGAGCATGTTCTCTATTTGCTCGACGGCCCGTCAGGATGAATGGCTGGTTGCCATTCCCGGCGGGCGGGTCGCCGATTTCGACGGCCGGGCGAGAACCTCGTCGGGCGGAACGATGTGTTCCGCCCGTCGAGGTTCTCGTACGTGTGTATGCCGCCTTACACAAGCATGTTCATTGGGCAATATATTAGCATTAGTATCTCTGTTCAATGAACAGGGAAGTGATACAATGGGCAGGATTACTAAACCTGAAATTAGCAGAATGACCTTCCTGAATAGCAGAAGTCTGGGTATCACAAAATAATATGACAATGGGCTCAATTCACAAAATGTTATCTACCATTTTAAGATCCGCAGTAAAGTAGCTCATAGTGTTTTTCCAATTTTTTATTTATTTTTTGTAATTCACTAAAAATTCTACTAAAATACATGATCATTGTTACATGAAGTGATGTGATATTTTATTAGTAAAACTTAAAGGGTCACTAAAGGAAAACATTTTTTTTGCTGAAATGACTGTTTACAGGGTATAGAGACATCAACGTTAACTGATTCCTTTTCAAAATGATTAAAAATAGATAAAAATCAATCATATAATGTGCCTGCAGGTTAGTTTCACTTTTGAACTGGCTTCATGTTTCTGTGCAGTAGAAATAGACACACAGAACAAAAACAAACAAATCCAGGGCAGTGTTTTGTTTTTAAAATGAATCTGATTGGTTCTGGGAAGTTTTAGGCCTCGTACACACGATCAAATCTGTCTGCTGGAAATGGTCTGCTAGACCGTTTCAGCAGACAGATTCGATCGTGTGTACGGGCGAGCCGACGGATTTGGCCACCCGACAGATTGGAAAGCATGCTTACCAATCTGTCGGCTGGGAACCCGTCCGCCCGACATGTCTGCTGGTTAGTATGCTAACCAGCAGACATGTCTTCTCGCACACGTGCCGAATGGTTTTGACGCATGCGCGGAAGTGTTTTACTTCCTGGTGCGGTGACGTGGCGGCGTCAACGTCACCGCCACGTCACCGACACGTCAGCACGCTGTCTGCTGGCGGGGATTTTGGTTTGCTTGTGTGTACACGCGAGCAAACCAAAATCCAAACAGACAGATCTGTTCAAATCGGTCGGTCCGACCGATTTGAACAGATAGATTGCCTCGTGTGTACGAGGCCTTAGACACACAGTAATAACAGCTTAAACCATTGTGAGAAAGCTCCCAGTATGGTGGTTATAAGGAAACAGACAAGCAGGAAGTGTGGAGATCAGAGCAGAATTGCAGCAACTTCAAAGCAAAAAACGAACAATGAGGACATGAAACCAGTACTGCAGTAAGGTAAAGGAAGCTATTTAGCTAAAAAAATCCTTTAGTGACCCTTTAAGTTATTTTGACTCCAGCAGCTGCCAGCATCTTTAACAACCAGTGACAACCATCCTTCTGCCAGGAATCTCTTTATGCCTCCGTCTCAATGATTCCTAAACCCAAGACTGATGATACTCACTGCTCTAATTTTTGACCAATATCCCTGTTAAATGTAAACATTAACCTTCCTAGCGGTATTCCCGAGTGTGGCTGGGGAATAAATTTCACTACCAAAAGCGGTAACCCTGAGCCACACAAAGTTACTTACTTGTCCCCAGGATCCTGCAATGTCCTCCCTCTGTGACCACTGTCTGTGTCCTCCGCCCAATGCTCTGTGTGCCGTGCTCCGCTCCCTGCGAGCATTGCGATGCATTGGGGTGGAGCCCAGCGGCAAGTGCAAAAAACATAACACATACAGTGCACTGTAATCTGTAAGATTACATTACTGTATCAAATCATTTCACATCCCTTCTGTCTCTAGTGCTTTGTCCAGTGCCCTGCATGCACTTTTATATTATATATGCTATTCTTTCTGCCTCAAAACCTGAGAATGTCCATAGCATCCAAAAAGCTTCCCTTTTACGTCAAAAGCGGTTTTTGACCAGCAAAAAAACAGCAATCGTAAATAAGAATCTCTTGCAGAATTGAGCAATAGTGATTTGTGGGGAAATTTGTCATCAGACACAATTTGTCATCAGACACAGACAACAGTAACAATTCTGTGACGGAGCAAAATTCTGTGTTTTTGATTTGATTATTATATTATTTTTAATAAATATTTATTATTATATAATTTATGATTTTGTGTTTCAAATTCTATTATACCTGGGATGTCTACTAGATTGTTTGGACATATTTAAGTGTGTTATTGCTAAGAATTACAGGCCTACAATATAAAACGCCAAATTTCTATGCAAAACAATGTACCACTTTGAGACGCAAAAATCTGACATAATCATACTGCCAGGGAGGTTAAAGTGGTTGTTAAGCCACTTGTATAAAAAGCTCCCATCCCCTCTGTATTAGAACAATAATTTCCCCTGTGTTATATCATAAATATGCTTATCTGTACTGATAAAACACCGTCTTCCTGCTATCAGTTGCCTCCTCTCCTCTGCCCGGCTGACAGTTCCAGCGGGCAGGATGAAGCACTTCCGCTGACATCAGCCGTGAAGGATAGGAGAGAGGAGAGACAGAGCTGAGGAGTCACATGATCGCAGAAAGACTGTGTGTTATCAGTACAGATAAGCATATTTATTATATAACACAGACACAGGGGAACTAATTGTTCTAATACAGAGGGGATGGGAGCTTTTAATGTTAAGTTTGAAAGCAGCAGGGTTGGGGTGGCAGGCACTGGCACAAGCAGACAGTCAGAGAGGGGAGGGGGGAGAGGATGGTGGAGAGGACACAGAAGACAGGGAGCAGGGCTGCGACTGAGGGAGGCACGTATGCTGACAACTGTGTCAGGGCTCAGCAGCGCTGATATATCGTAATAAAAGTATAGGGGGAAGATATAGCTAGGCAGGATCAGCCAGGTATTACTGATGATAAAGGGGGCCAAATGCAACAGCACAAGCACCGTGCTGTATAACATGTTTTAATGGAACAAGATAATTTTTTGGGGGGTTAACAAACGCTTTAAGCTCTCAGTTAAAATGCTGGCCACTAGACATAGCTAGAGTATTTGAGGCCTTATTTATCAAGACCAGGTGAGATTCATGTCTACCAGACAGGCCAGTGACAACATAAGGAAGCTTGCTCTCAAGATTGAGGCCTTCAAACATCAACAGCTTCCTCTTATGCTTTTATCTCTGCACATAAAAAAAGCCTTCGATATGGTCTGGCCCTTTTTATTCTATTTTTATTCTAGAATAATACACTTTCTTAAATGGATATGTAGCTGTGAAATACGCTGAATTAAAACCTTCATATTCGCCATTTCCCAAGACACAAGGCAGGGATGCTCGCTGCCCCCCTCTCTTATTTGCCCTGGTCATAGAATTCCTCACCATCTGGGGATCCCTATATATTTTAGGCCTACAGATTGCAACTTGCCAATATAAATTGAGCTTGTTAGCCAATGATGTCATCTTGACTGTAACTGACCCACTAACCTCCCTAATTTGCATACCATCCTCATTTTGGTCGGCACAATCTCATGTTTACGAAAGCTAGGGCTCTGAATATTGCTTTACCTCTTCCCTTACTCCAGAACACTTAATAAACTTTCCCTATCAGTGGGAACTGCACAAATTACTATACCTGGGGGTCATTCTGACTAGTGACTACTTCTTCCTGTATGACGCTAACCACCTGCCCTCAATCAGCAAATTACTTACGTTACTAGACACTTGGGACATTTAACAATTCTCCTGTTAAGGCTGCATTGTGGCAATAACAATTAGTATGCATTCTATGCATTAAAATAAAAGCCTTCTGTGTGTAGAAGCCCTCATCCCCCTCAGCCCCCCTAATACTTACCTGAGCCCCATCTCTATTCAGTGATGTCCATAAGGCCTTCTGGGGCTCTCCCTCCTGACTGGCTGAGACAGTAGTTGCGCTATTGGCTCCTGCTGCTGTCAATCAGGAGAGAGAGGGGGTGGGGCTGAACCCCAGCTTCATGTCTGAATGTACACACAGAGCTGCAGCTTGGCTCAGGTGCCCCCATAGCAAGCTGCTTAACAGGAGGGAGGGGGCAAAAGCTCCAGCCAGGGACTCAAGAAGAAGAGGATCCTGGCTGCCCTGTACAAAACCACTGCACAGAGCAGGTACATATAACATGTTTGTTATTTTTATAGGGAAAAAACAAGACTTTACAATCACTTTAAGGTTTTTTATTTGTTTGTTTATTTGTGTGCAGTTATGTTGTAAGGACATTTTCTTTGTCGTGACATGGTCTTTGATGAGCATACTATTTTAAAATGTTTAGGTGTCTATATTTATAATGCTCTGAATGTCCCTGTTATTGTCTGAGATATAAGAAAAAAATGTACTCTTTCATGAAGAATCCCTTCCAGATATTTAGCACAATTTGTAATTCAGCAGTATGGGGAAAAGACATCTCACCCACTCAGAATGTACTTTACAGAGCTTTATTCAATTTCCTTGCAAGAGTGTTACCAATTCAGCTAACATTTGTGGTGATAATATGGGCAGAATTATAGATCAAAAAGTGAACTAACATCTATACATTCTACTTGTAGATCTGCTAATTGCTGCAAATGGTAAGAGAGAAGAAAGAAGATACATTCCCTTGGGGTATAACTTCTTTCCATCTTCAGATGCTAATCGCTGGCAGTATTCATTTGCAGTCGAAGTCGAAAAGATATACAGGAACATTCATTTTTATATGCCTATAATAAACAAGTGACTTGAATACAAATATAAATATCATGCCAGATATGTCAATGCATCATGTGTTAGCAACATAATGGAATTGTAGTTTGTTCAAGAATTTGTTAATAACAATCATGCAAAGATCTGTAAATGTTTCCAATGTTATGAAATATTAGAATTTTTAAAAACAACAGTCAGTGCACCTAAAACTGGTATTTTAGTGTTTGATAGCTGCTGAAGAGACAGGGCCCATTTGTGCATTTATTCTTCCATGCATCAAGACACCTTGTGATAAGTCAAACCATTACATTTGAATGGTCTCTCAATGCACCTTTAAACATGATAAAAGAACCAGCACGATTTTACAGCATAGAACACAGAGTATTCATACCTGGTGCATTGTGATAGTTTACAGCATAGGGGGTTGCTATTTAGAATGAATGGCAACATACAACATATATAACTGCGCAATTCTACAATACAGCTTAAAACTATCCTCTTGAAGACTCTGTTGGTTAAATATTGGTGCCACTGCCTAAGAAAACCTGTGCTTTGCCCCTGCAGGGCAAACGCAAGTGGGTTTAGTTTAAAATGCCTTCACCAGCTGCATATACTATCTTTTTTCTTCGTCCCCGTTGCTGCACTTAGACTTTCTCTCCCAGGGCGTGTCCGGATGGCAGAGGGAACAGACCTGTGTGACTTTAGCTCTGAATTCCGAGTGGCATCCTACAGGCATCCTATATCTGATTTGTACCAGACCAATTTTCAAATACTCCCCACGATAGTGGGAACATTCCAGGCTGGCATCCATGGTGAAATACCGGCCACCCGCGCCAGCATCCGCGGCGGAACAGCAGGCCCGATTCAGATGGCAAGATGGCTCCAGGACACAGGCAGAGCAGCATGGCATGATGCTGCAGCCACCCATCTCCACTCCTCACAAGAAATCACAGGCTCTGGTGAGTGAATCTGCCCCTGCTCCCCACTGTGCACAGCCAGACCCCCTGCAGTCTCAGGACTTTCCCATAGACAGTGAGGATGGCTCAGGCCCTGATTCCCCTCCTGCTGAGCCCACCCTGGCCACCATCATGCATGCTATACAGGACTGCAAGGCCTCTCTCACTGCAAAGATTGCATCAGTCCGCATCTCTCCTGAAGCAAGATGTGCAAAATTTAAGGGACAGAGCTGGGGAGGCTGAAGAACGTATCAGCTACCTTGAGGATGTTGTCCACCCCTTAGCTGTTACAGTGAGGGACCTAACAGGGGAAATGGCGACCCTCTGCTCCAAAATCGACAATTTGGAAAATCGAGGCATATCAGATGCTTTGGAGCTGTGGTGTCTCCTCTCCGATGCCTCTCGCTTCACATGTAAACACTGCCGACGCTCAGGATGGAACGCGATGACATCACGGCACCCTACGATCGTTTCGTCTCGACAGGACTTCTACGGGGGATTAGCAATTACTAATTACTCCAGGGGGGTTTCCATCCTTCTAGCCAAATCTCTCCCGGCTGAGACCTTTACCCTGGTGAACATTTATGTGCCCCCCCCCCCCAATTTTCAGTGGAGGTACTCTCTAGACTGTCACTTCAGCTGCTGACTAGACCCCCTGGCCCCTTACTTTATGTGGGGGACTTTAATGCTATATTAGATCCAACTATGGACCGCCTGGGTGGTCGAGGTAGACCCTTTCCCTCTTTTCTAGACTTGGCACAGGGTTCATGGCATTACAGAGGTGTGGCGATAGAAAAATATGGATGTACGCCACTTTTCCTGCCATTCGGATTCTTTCCACACCATGTCCAGACTAGATATGGCGTTTGCTCTGGCTGAGACCCTCCCTGTTGTCTCTGCCATTTCAAATCTGCCTAGAGGGGTTTCTGATCATGCCCCTCTCTCAGTGGACCTCCTCCTCCTCCCAGGTTCGGGACCTGCTATTTGGCGCCTGAACTCATACTGGTTGGAGGACAAGGTAGTGCAGGGAGAATGCAGGACATGCATCACAAACGATTGGAGGGATAATCTGGGAAAAGTAGACCCTTCCACTGAATGGGACGCGTTTAAGACAACTCTGAGGGGCACTTTCATGTCCATCACAGGGGTCTTGCGCAAAAATAACCAGATGCTTACAGAGGAAATTTAGACTGTTATGGTACGTGCTGAGTCTGCTTATGCCTCCCTGCCTCCGACATGAGGGAGGCATGGTTACAGAGCCGTGGGAAGTATGAACTCCGTCTGTTAGATCTCACGCAAAAACGCATGTTGCATGCCACACAAAAATCGTTTGAACATGGTAATAAAGCCGGACGTCTCTTGGCATATCTGACTAGACCTGACCACTCTCCCATTTCCATCCCTTACTGCTCAAGGCCCCATCAGTGACAACCCAGGGGATATCCTAGACTCCTTTTTATGCTTTTACAAAGACCTGTATACCTCTAGGGTGGACTACGATGACTCCCAATTGGATGACTACTTGGCTGACATATCTCTCCCCTCCTTGTCAATGGAGGGGCGCGAAGTGCTGGATGCACCTATCTCGGTTGAGGAAATTGCTGCAGCCATTTCACAAATGCCTGCACATAAGTACTTCTATTAAAACCCTGTAAGGACCCACTTAAATGTGAATCTTACCGTCTTATTAATGTGGACGTTAAGATTCTGGCCAAAATATTGGCAAATCGTTTGAACACTGTAGGAAAATAAAAGAAGAAAAGCTGCACCAAAAATAAAAAAGTTTGAATAAACAAACTGAGATGACCAAAGTTCATAAATCAATAATATTCAGTAAGTGTCCATACAATGGTAGATTGATCCCAGGCAGGAACCTCCTACGCTCCACACCACCAAGTGAAGTGACGTGAACAAACAAATGCTAAAATTGTAATGGCCAAAGTTCATAAATTATAAACAGTAATGTCCGTATAAAGGTAGATTGGTCCCAGGCAGGAACCTCTACCATCCACACCACCAAGTAACTTAAATGCAAAGGTGCACCCTCCACCAGATAAATAAGCAGCTTACCAGAAGGCAAGCGGTTTGGACGGTTGACTATAACCCAGCCACGGCCTTTAAAATCCTTATGGTTCCTCAAGTGTTCCAACCTGGACCAATTGGCTCGGGGATGTGGTAACTGCAGGCTCCAAATGGTTCAGTACAGATGGAAGAAAAAGGCGCACATAGCGTGACTCCGTAAACAGTTGTTTTAATAAAAAATTAAGATGTACTTACAAACATAACGGTAAAATAGCATAAAATCAAGGTATTGCCGGCCGGCATGAAGGAGCCCTCCTCCTCAGCGTGGTGACGTCACTGCGTAGCCTCCCAAATGCATTTCGTCACTATAGGACATTGTCAATGGGGGGGTTTGAACACTGTAGTCACGTCCTTGGTCAATAGTGACCAAGGGGGCTTTATCCCCAACAGGTCCACCAGAATGAATATCCGCAGGCTGTTTTAAAACCTGCAATATCCATACGACTGTCCTCCCACTCGTGCTATTGTGTCTTTGGACACTTGCAAGGCATTCGACAGTGTGGAATGGCCATATCTGTTTCGGGTGTTACAGATGTATGGCTTTGGCCCCCATGTTGTAGCATGGATACAACTCCTTTACACCTCCCCTGTAGCTCGGGTGCGGGTCAATTCCTCTATCACTGGCCCCTTTCCGATTACTAGGGGCACACGACAGGGGTGCCTGTTGTCACCCCTCTTGTTTGCCCTGGCCATGGAGCCGCTTGTGGTTCACATTCGCTCCTCCCCCTCGATTAAAGGACTCCCAATTGCTAATATAGAGGAGTGCATTTTACTTTATGCGGATGACACATTGGTGTATCTGGCTGATACTAATGAATCACTTCAGGCCCTGTTGGTGGAGATTAATACCTTTGGAGACTATTCTGGCTTCCGGGTAAATTGGGATAAGTCTAGTCTTTTCCTCCTAGATGTGGCAGAGCCTCCCCTGATTCACCCAGATTCCAAACTTCAAGTGGTATCCTCCTTTAGGTACCTTGGGGTTCTGGTGCAGACCCCTTTATCTTTATATGTCGCCAATAACTTAGATCCTCTATTGGTCCGCCTTCAGGAGCAGACCAAGCAGTGGATGATCTGCCTCTGGATCTTATGGGGAGGGTCAACGTCCTCAAAATGATCTACCTACTGAGATTACTCTATATCCTTGCCAATTCCCCATGCAAAATACCTAAATCTATTTTTAAACGCAAAGATTCAATATGTACTACTTTCCTGTGGAAGGGTGGCTCCCCCAGGGTAGCACTTGAAACACTACGGTTGGTAGCGCACTTGGCAGGCCTGGCATTTCACAACTTCTTTCTATATTATTTGGCACCCCAGTTGGTGCACATCCACGATTGGCTGTGCCAAGTTCCGGCCAATGCCTGTACCTCCACGGAGGGAGCCATTGCATCTTCTCTGGAAACCCTACATAATATTATCTACAGAGGCCGGGTCCCTGATCGCCCCGAAACCTCCCTACTTGCCACTCCCCTTTCCTCTTTTCGTTATATTGTCACTAAAGTATCCCGTCACACCTTGCTGAAATCTCCCAACAACCCCCTGTGGTTTAACCCCAATCTGCAGGAACTATACTCCCTTCCTGAGCCCAATCGCTGGAACTCCAAGGGGGTTAAATATTTATGCCACCTGTACAATGCTCAGGGCTTTAAATCTTTTTCTCAGCTATGTTTAGATTTCGATTTACTTATGTACATATTTTATTACTACCAGCTCAGGCACACTATCCGTGCCCAGTTTGGCTCCCTGGATGATCCCACTGACCTGGCCAAATTGGAAAAAATGCTTAGACAGCCACATCCCACTAAACTTGTCTCCACCTATTATGCAGCCCTAATGACTGACTTTAACCCCAGGTTTCACAAAGTTTAGGTAAAATGGACCTCTCTGGACATCTCCCTGGTAGACGAGGACTGGTCAGAATTTTGTGATACATATAAAACCTCTGTTATTGCTTCCCGGGACCGCATCATAAAGGTCAAAATTTTCCATCAAACCCACCTCACTCCGGCTAGGTTACACAGGATGGGTCTCCTGCCCTCAGCTGCCTGTTTCCGTGGCTGTGGCCGGGAGGCCGATTTCTTACACTGCTTCTGGACATGCCCGGTAGTCCAGGACTTCTGGGAAGAAGTGGGTGCTTTCATCTCATCGGCGCTAGGCCTCCCAAACATAATCCACCCCAAGAACTGCCTATTAGGCATTTTTGGCGAATGACACCTATCATCATATGCCAAGAGACTGCTCCGTATACTCTTCTTCTATGTTAAAAAAGCTATTTTACTGTCCTGGAAGGGCACACAGACCTCTCTAAAATCCTTCTGGTCAAAACTTATTGATGACGCTGTCCCACTGTATAAACTTACTTTTGAACGCCGGAAACAGAACAAAACCTTCCACAAAATTTGGGGTAGATGGTTGGCTAGTCTGCTAACCCTCTCCCAGCACTGATTGTACTACTCTTGCTTGACCATTGATGGGCTGTGCCTCACGGATCTCTAATGTCTGGACCTCCGCTTTTGCTATATCCAGGTATTATACATGATCCTTTTACCACTGTGCCTACTTTATATTTTGCACCGATGTCAGTTTATTTTTCTATGTTTAAGTGTATTGCCTAACATTTATGACCAGGTTGTCTGGTGGTTTTTTTATGTATGGTTTTCTGTTTGCTGGTTTGTCTTAAATCTAATAAAAATATCTTAAAAAACATAACATAACTTTTCCTTTGTTCTCTAAATTTCATTTGGCTGTGAGAACACAAAAAATGACCACTGCTTTTGGGTATAGGGATGTTGTGACTTTTTTCCTCCCACTCGTGTCACAGCACTGTAAGACATGATCTATGTGTAAGCTAAAACTAATGGCTTTTTTTATCTCCTGGAAAACACTGTGATCCAGGACTGAGAGGAAGGTGTATGAGCAGCTGTGGGCGTCTACAATAAATTCTGCCCTAAATGAGAAAAGAATAGATTTTAGTTGGACATTTCCAAGGTGTGCGTTATAGCTGGAACATTATGCATCCTTATAAGCTGTCTTGGTAGCTTATTCCTGTTCTGGTACTAGTTTTTTTTTTTAGGTTATCCTACTACTTGGTGCCTATTTTTTTTTTAAAGAATATGTTACCTTCTGTTTTCCTTTATTACCAATCCACACCTGGGTGATACAATTGTAGCGTCACCCTTGGCTAGGGCCGATGATTTAATGTCCCAGGTTCTATGGGACCACAGGCATCATGCATAAGACCAATCGTGCATAGAGAATAAAGAAACCGACAACAATAATCCTTGAAAATATTTATTTAACAATGATACATATAATTGTTTGAAAAATAACTTGGCCACGGCCTGATTCATTGGTTTTATAATTAATACAGGTAATATTCCATAACCGTAAAACATAACTGTATATCACTTAGTCAATTAATTCACCATAACCAACCCCAGCTCAGCCACTGAGACTCGAGCTGCTTTCTCATCAAATTCTCAATTCTCCCCTCAGGCAAATCGCCCGAGTGAGTTACCACATGAATCGGCCGCGACGGAAAAAGACAAAAGGGGGGGGTAGGGCGGGGAGCTCCTCCAGCTGTGGTTCCTGGTCACTGGCCCTGATCCATACCGCAATGGGCCTATAAATAGGCCAGAACCGGCACCCAGAACTTTCCAGCTAATAACCTGACTTACACTAACCAACCACTGATCTAGGCTAACATGCTTCCAGAACCCTCACTAACCAGCTGTTTCTAATTACCTAACACCCGACCTGCTGTTAACCCAGTAGCTTTAACCACTACCTGACCTTAAAATAACCTCTTATTATAACTGATACCTAACTTAAACCTAATCTTTCCTACCCAAATGCCCCTGCCGTGGACCCATGAGGAAGGGAGAGCCTAAACGGCTACTCCCTTTCCTTTCCAATGGGACCACAGGCATCATGCATAAGACCAATCGTGCATAGAGAATAAAGAAACCGACAGCAATAATCCTTGAAAATATTTATTTAACAATGATACATATAATTGTTTGGAAAATAACTTGGCCACGGCCTGATTCATTGGTTTAATAATTAATACAGGTAATATTCCATAACCGTAAAACATAACTGTATATCACTTAGTCAATTAATTCACCATAACCAACCCCAGCTCAGCCACTGAGACTCGAGCTGCTTTCTCATCAAATTCTCAATTCTCCCAAACGACAGAAAGAGGGGCCATAGCCACCCTTCTGTCCACACCACCCCAAACTGCGGCCGCCTCTATGCACGATTGAAGTCCCACATTAAAAATATCATGGCCTATATCTGACAGGTGGACACCATCCATCCTATAGAGGCCCTGAAGACCACCCTCTAGTTCCCGATGCCTAAATGAAAAACCCAGCTTGGGGGATAAAAACTTCTCTATTGCTCTATTAATCCGTTTACGGACTTTCTCCAATGGTTTGCAAATTAAAGATTCCAACCAGTGCAGGCATGGAATTACCTTGGAAAAAAATAAGACCGTATGCGGAGACACCAACCTCAAAAAATTAAAACAATCCTTCATCTTGTTTACCAACTCATATGTTTTTACTTTACCAATACCTAACTTAAACCTAATCTTTCCTACCCGAATTTCCCTGCCGTGGACCCATGAGGAAAGGAGAGCCTACCTTTCCTTTCCCATTCCTGCTACTACAAGATCCAGGCAAACAGCAACTCCACTGCCTTTTTTGAGGTTTTATTGCAGCATTAAATTGGATGGGTTCAGGGAGCTGTGGGATATGCCACATTTTAACTGGAACAATGACTACACTCTTCCTGTAGAAGCTCTGCTAAGAGCAGCCAAATCCCAAACACACACAGCTCTACTGATTACAGGAGAGCAAAAATAAATTTGCCTAACCAAAAACCTAGCAGTCTAGCAGGAAGGCGCTACACAAGCATGCACGTTAGCATTAAGATCATTAAAATAAACAGTGTTTAGCAGTTGGATAGTGTTGCCCAAGCAATGTTGTGCCTATGGCTAGTTTATTGCTTTTTCTGCCTGGATAATGTATTATGTAGCCTGACAGCGTGCCTTTGAAAAAAAAATTCCTTTGAATATTGGTCCACTGGTCTCCTGTGCAGTCCCATGGCCTCTATGTCTCTTAGTACACCCTCTGTATTACTGATAATCACAAGGTCACTACAAAAATTACACTGAATCTGTGGTCTAATGATTTCAAATTGGGCATAGAATTATTATTAGGGGTAACCAACTACCGGTATCCATTTCCAAAATTAATGTTCAAATTCAGTCTGATAATTACAGGTCACTGCTCACATCCTGAAATGTCTGCCTTCTCCTTTGTATGCTTCATAGTCATCTGATTTTCAGCACAGACTTCATGTGTCATCCACATATTTTTTTTTTATTCTGCTTATTAACAAAAGCCTTATTGCAAAGAAATTATTTTAGCCACTTGGAGAACTGCCACTGTTACTCAGGAGTAAGTACAATACAGAAGATTTATATTTTTTTAATAAAATTATTTTTATGGTATGAGACATGCTGCGTGGCTATGTGCCTTTATTTTGTAATAGGGAATATAATATAACAGTGATATATACATTGCATGATATTTGTGAGCCTAAAGGCAAAAACAAGGAGAAATTAATTACATAGAGTAGGTGCATTATGTATCACTATGAGTAATATGATGGACTATCCTTTTCTAAAATATTGCTATATTATTATGCAGCTCAGCTGGTTCAATTAGTGCAAACTCATGTCAGGCTATAGCTGCAGCTTTGTACCAGGAAAAGAGAATGAGTTACTGGCACTGAATCAAACAAAGGTCTTTCCTTGGCTGCAAACTCACAGCAGATCACAAACAACATATATTAGGCTTATTACTGCTGCTTATATTAGAACAATATAAAAATAAATATAGATATGCACTTGTTAATTCTCACACAAACGCAACCTGTTGTTTTGATGAGGTGCATTTAAAGGACAAAGATTAAATGAAGACCAAAATCATCTCAGAACATTGTAGAATTTTAACTTTCCTGATTCTTATAGATACCAAAAAAAATAATACTCAGAAAACAAGTGAGGCATTGTGATTATAGAAATTACTTAGCTAAATGAAAATTAAAAAGCAAAGGTGAACCACAAAGCTTTAGCAGGCCCTTTTTTTTCTGTGGTGATATCTACCCTTCGATTGGCTCAGTATTAATATGTTAGCCTCATGGTGCAAGCAATACATGATAAATATGTTTTTTGAATGTGTATTCTTTTATTTTATTTTTTTTTTTTTTTAGGAACCCATTGTAACTCTCTGAGCCCTTGAGAAAGCCAAAAAATGTGAAACACGTCAGTATGAGTCATCCCTTCTTTGTGTGATGTTATATGTATTATACAGTACATAATGAAGGATCTCTTTCTTCAGGGTTGCTCTGGGTTTTGATTATGACTTGTAATTTTTTTCTGATGGTTTTAGAACAAAGGGATCTGTAGACCCCTAACCTTATCCCTTTTAGAATCTTGTAATAAAAACTTATTTTAACTTATGGTTGTGTACTGGTAATTACTCTGATATGGGGGTTTTGGCACCTTTAAAGTCCCATTTTGTTTCTTCTCTTTGTACATGTTCTCATTCTGGATGTGGTGTTGACATTGTCAACTGGGACTATATGTTTTCCTATCCCCTATTACAAACCTTTGGGTCAGGCAAACCTTTAGTTATATCACTTACATATAAATTAAATAGAACATCCTTAATCCAAATGCATATCCCTTGAACCACCCAAGGGTTAAGTTTTAGCTTGTACAACGTTTGTATTAGGTCATTATATGGAACTGTATCAAATGCCTTGCTGAATCAAGATATGCTATGTCCACAGCACCACCCTGGTCAAAAACATTGGTAATATAGTAAAAAAAAATGCAATCAGATTAGTCCGACATGATCTGCCCTCAGTAAAGCCATGCTGCTTCGGGTCCAGCAAGTTGTATATTTTCTAAGTGATCAATAATTATTTTCAGGAGTGATTCCATCAACTTGACTACAACTGATATTAAACTCCCTGGCCTGAAATTGCCAACTTCTACCTTGGTGTCCTTTTTGTGGATAGGTACAACATTAGCTGTCCTCCAGTCATTGGGAACTTCTCCAGTTAGAAGAGATTGATTAAAAAGATCTGTTAATGGCCCCACAACTATATCTCAAAGTTCACTTAGAACTCTAGGATGAATACTATCGGAGCCCGCTGCTTTATTAAGCTTTAACCTTTAAGAAAGTTCCTCTGTTACCTCTGTCTCCTAGAAATCCTAAAAATGAACCATTATTACTAGAACCAATATTATTCCCCAACTTGTTATAGTTAGTGAAATGTATTTCTGAGAAGACTTAACAGAAGTAATTGCTTAAATGGTTTGCTACATCCAGGTCTCCCTCAACATAAGCATTGAGCCCAGTTTTCATTTTAGTGATTCCATTGTATATTTTCCTTCTACCACTAATGTACCTAAAAAGGTTTTTAATAGTGCAAAAAAGTATATGTAGTCAATTCCAGAATTTGTTCTAAAGATTTCTGGCACGACCATAGGCGTGCCCACGGGGTGTGCCGGGTGTGCCCAGGCACACCCTAATCATCCCTGTGCTGTGTCTTTTGTTTGACATCTTTTGTCTTGCTGACTGCCTGCAACATGTACTGTACCTGCAGGCAGTCGGGTCCGGCTGGCAAAAACAGCTGTGGGCTGCGAGTGGGAGGACTGAGCCACTGGTTGCTACAGCCGCCTCGCATCTAGCAACCAGTGATGTCAGAGCCGGCTCTCTCTCCTCTCCTTCCTGTCTCGCACGAAATGATGAGAGAGGAGACACAGCCGATCTGCTCTCTCTCCCCTCTCTTGTGTGTGCTTCAAGGGAAGTCAAGTGTGAAGCTAACAAGCTCACACTTCCCACAGTACACACACAGAAGAGGGAAGAGAGAGCAGATCGGTGAGAGAGGAAGGAGAGGAGAGAGCATCAATGCCGGCTCTTGTGCTCTGAGCTGTTCCATGAGAGAGACGCTCTCAGCTCAGATCCCTGCTGGAAGGCAGTAGGCAGACGGCATTCATGAGCACTGTTAGGACTGAGACACTAATGAACACTGATACAGGTGGGTGCTGTAGCTCCCCCATAATTTCACATATAGCACCCCTTCAGCAGCTGCCTCTGAAAGATATTTGGGTTTGCTGCTACCAGTGACACTCCTGCCCCTCAGCCTGCCCCTGTGTGTCCAGAGATTGGCAAACAGCATGTCAGGCTACAGGTTGTCATTCCTGTGCCCCGTGCAGCATAAGGGGGAGGGATCATGGAAGCACCTGCTATTATCCAATCATGCTGTGCCTCTGCTACAATCCCTCCCACTTCTGCTGCCGCCTTGTTTTGATTTCAGGCAGCTCCAGAGGAAAAAGAAGCAGCAAGACCTGCCAGCTCTCCATCTCCCATGTGAGTCTTTTTCTAATGTATTATTCATGGAGGGGAGAAGAAGGTTGTGCAGCAGCTTGTAGAGTGATAGGTTTGCGTTTAGTACAGACAGCAGTGTTCTCCAGAGGGGGACAGGACAAGGGGAAGACACTCTTATAAGTTATATATGGTGTAATTATCAGGCTGCTAGATCCTCAGCATCAGACAACAGAACACACACACACACCTCATACATTGATTTATATCAGCAAAAATCATGTTTATTACAGAGACTTCTGTGATAGGGAGAAACAAATCCATGAGATCTGTGCATTCTGTCCCTTTCCTGTCTCTGCAGCTACCATGTGATGATGTGAGTTGGCAAACCTTTGAAAATTGTAATGTAGTTTTTTCATTTGGAGCCAGTCAGAGTGGGATGGTGCTCCCGGATTACAATTAAGTGTGTTTAGGCCTATGAATTGTGGCAGCAGCCTCTGGTAAATCCCTGTATGCTCACAGATGTGGTGGTGGCGGCGCACCAAAGTGGGTGTAAAGATCTTAAATATACAGGTGAACTTTTGTTTTATTGCACATGTCACTTTTTTTTGGTGGAGGAACAATGAAATGGCAGCTAATAGCCATCAGGAGATCTGCTTTTGTTTGTAATGCATACATGAATTTAATCTGATGGTTTCAACTTTATTCACTTTTTTTTAGTTATGTATGCATCACTTTGTTTGCACTCAACACTTTAATACATTTTGCACAGAATATTTAGGTATTTCTCAAAGTGTTTGTTCATTCACACGTAATGCAGTGTGCTGTTTTCTCTGTGTTATTATCATTTTTTTTTAAACTTTTAGTGAATTACCACTAAGCACTTTAGTTTCTATGCACATTTATCAGATTCTATTTAACCTATTTCTCTTAGGCCACTCCCACTGTCGGGTGTTATCTCTGCATGCCCACTATGAACCGTGGTATGCTAAGTGCTTTCATTTTTATTTTATTTTTGTGTTCCCTAGGTATTTCGCAATCCTAGCAACACCCATGCACCACAGTGAGAGGCAGTATTTCACTTTTTCTAGCTAATAAGCAATGGTGGAGGGTGCCAGGAACCTATCTGTGGTCTGCAGAGCAATCTTGCACCTCCTGACATTTAGTCTATAGAAGCCTGCTGGGACTCAGGGCTGTCATCATTGGCAGATTGATATGAGAAGAGGAGTTGTTTGTGGTGCAAACGAGGAAGTGGTCTGGGAGAGCTTCTGGTGTTGGCATGGGACAAAGTATGACTGATTCTTTAAATGGCTCTCTGGCTTCTTTGCAGCCCTTAAAGTGGAAGTAAACCCTTTTTTGGCACTTGTACCTACAGGTAAGCCTATAATAAGGCTTATCTGTAGGTACAGTGAATATCTCCTAAACCTGCATGTTTTAGGAGATATTCACGCTGCATGCTGGCGGTGACGTCACCGGCACATGCACTCTGAAGGAACGGTATATCCGTGCCATCGCTTTACAGCTTTGTGCGCGGTGGAGTGACATCAACCCAGCACGGCCAATCAGACAGCTGGAGGACATGAACCTGGAGGGAAGACCAGGTGAAGATGGAGGAGACTGTCAGTGGTGACATCACAGCACTGGAGGGCTTTGTTCTAAGGTAAGTATTTCATAATGTGGTAGTATGTGCTGCAAAGTAACACATTATTCCTTTATTTTGCAGGGTTTAAAAAAAAGCACTAATGAGCACTGATAGGAGGCATTAATGAGCATGTATGCTTCTAACAAGACCTCTGGAGTGTAGGGGTGTTGAAATTAATCGTAGCATCGGTGCATCGCGATTCGACCACCCACGATGCGATTCCGATGCTACAACTTGCATTAATCGATTTTTGATGACGTCATCTGCGCACCGCTTCCCCCCCCCCCCCCCCCCCGAGTCAGATTTTTCAGCCGAAAAAAGAAGCTGTGGGCGTTAGCCGCACCTCCTTCCCCCCCCTCCGCTGCCCTGCAGACGAACAAGCCGTGGGTGTTAGCAAGGCCTCGTTTCCCGCCCCCCCCCGCTGGTTCATCCGAAGAAGCCATTCCCGCCTCCTTTCCCGCCCCCCGACCTGACAGGCATTCCCAGCCGCCCGCGTCACCACGTGGAGCGAGTGTCCCCCGACAAGTGATGACCCCGGTCCCGACTCCCCAGAGCCTTCCTCCTTGGCTCACCTTTCACTGTGCACACTGTGCACACTGCTGGCTACTGTGTGAAGACCCGAGACAGCCGAGGACTGCAGGCAGCAGAACACTGACAGGACAGAGATTTCATCACATCATCATCATCAGGTACTTACTTGGGGGGATGCACACTGGCAGCAATTGATGGCACACTGGCAGCAATTGATGGCACACTGGGCAGCAATTGATGGCACACTGGCAGCAATTGATGGCACAATTGATGGCACACTGGCAGCAATTGATGGCACACTGGCAGCAATTGATGGCACACTGGCGGCACACTGGCAGCAATTGATGGCACACTGGCAGCAATTGATGGCACACTGGCAGCAATTGATGGCACACTGGCAGCAATTGATGGCACACTGGCGGCACACTGGCAGCAATTGATGGCACACTGGCAGCAATTGATGGCACACTGGCAGCAATTGGCGGCACACTGGCAGCAATTGATGGCACAATTGACGGCACACTGGCAGCAATTGATGGCACACTGGCGGCACACTGGCAGCAATTGATGGCACACTGGCAGAAATTGATGGCACACTGGCAGCAATTGATGGCACACTGGCAGCAATTGATGGCACACTGGCAGCAATTGATGGCACACTGGCGGCACACTGGCAGCAATTGATGGCACACTGGCAGCAATTGATGGCACACTGGCGGCACACTGGCAGCAATTGATGGCACACTGGCAGCAATTAATGGCACACTGGCGGCACACTGGCAGCAATTGATGGCACACTGGTGGCACACTGGCAGCAATTGATGGCTCACTGGCAGCAATTGATGGCACACTGGCGGCACACTGGCAGCAATTGATGGCACACTGGCAGCACACTGGCAGCAATTGATGGCACACTGGCAGCAATTGATGGCACACTGGCAGCAATTAATGGCACACTGGCGGCACACTGGCAGCAATTGATGGCACACTGGCGGCACACTGGCGGCACACTGGCGGCACACTGGCAGCAATTAATGGCACACTGGCGGCACACTGGCAGCAATTGATGGCACACTGGCAGCAATTGATGTCAGCAATTAATGGCAAACTGGTTTATGAATGTCTTATTGTCTTAGTGATTGATTAACGTCGCAACTTTATTGATTTGAAATTGATACCCTTTTTTTTTTGTTTTTTTGTATGATTTTTGCTTTTGCTCATCACTGCCACACACATGCAGCCATGCATTGCACGTGTGGTAGTAATGAGAAAAACTAAAAATCATACAAAAAAAGGTATCAATGAAGTTTTGATGTGAATCAATCACTAAGACAATAAGACATACATAAACCATAATAATTATGACACGGCATACATTATCTGTCAGCTTGGCAGGACTTTATGGGGACAATGTCCGCAGTCTCTGATCCTCTCTAGTATCATTGTCTGCAGTCTCTGATCCTCTCTAGTATCATTGTCTGCAGTCTCTGATCCTCTAGTATCATTGTCTGCAGTCTCTGATCCTCTCTAGTATCATTGTCTATAGTCTCTGATCCTCTCTAGTATCATTGTCTGCAGTCTCTGATCCTCTCTAGTATCATTGTCTGCAGTCTCTGATCCTCTCTAGTATCATTGTCTGCAGTCTCTGATCCTCTCTAGTATCATTGTCTGCAGTCTCTGATCCCCTCTAGTATCATTGTCTGCAGTCTCTGATCCTCTCTAGTATCATTGCCTGCAGTCTCTGTCCATCTCTTGTATCATTGTCTGCAGTCTCTGTCCATCTCTTGTATTATTTTGGGGTCAGTCTGGAGCTCCTCTTTAAGTTGTCTGCTGTGTTTACAGTTTGCTACATGCAGAGAATTTTTTTTAAGAACAGATGAAAACCGTGCGCAGTAATCTTGATGCATCGTGATGCATCGCGGAATCGAATCGTGTACTTGATAATCGTAATCGCATCGAATCGTGAGACCGGTGAAGATGCGCAGCCCTACTGGAGTGCATTCTATTCTTGATATATATATATATATATATATATATATATAGCGTTTTATAATTTGCCCCCTTACTTTTGTCCTTGTGCCCCCCTAAATATGAAAGCTGGAGACGCCACTGCCTAGACAGCTTGAATAGCGGCAGGCAAGTGGCTTCAGGGCAGCCTGCTAGATCAAGGTGAGTGAGAGAGGGAGAGAGAGAGACAGCACTGAGTAGGGCAGCAGTTTCATATTTCATAATATTTCATAATCACCACACCAGCATCTTGATCACCGTTATGCCCCATACCAACATCCTGATCACCACCATACCAGTGCCATGATCAATGCCATATCATCATCCTCATCACTGCCATACCCCTATATTAGTGTCCTAATCATCACCATAACCCATACCAGCATCCTGATCAATTGAAATTCCGAACGTGTATATATAAACACACACACAGACGCACGTGTGTTTGACCTTTGGTTTGAGGTGCACACCCTAATGCAATAGGCTGCGCACGCCTATGGGCACGACCATCCCCTAAAATATACATAGGAGGCAAAATTTTGGAGATATGGGATTTTAAAGGTGCACTTATATTGACATATATATGATGAGATACTTAGATAAAAAAAATATATATATATTGTATTGTAATACATAAGAAAAGTTTAAAATAGCATTTGAATGGAAAAGGACATGTGTTGATGTTGTAATGCTTTACTCTATGCTTGTACTCTAAACCCATAGATAATTCTTATCCCCCGTAAACACGATCAGGATTCCCTGCGGTAAAAAGGCCGCCGGGAATCCCGGGGGGGGGGTCACTTTCCCCGTGTACACACCAAAGGTTTTCATATCGGGAAAACTGCGGTGAGAGCTTTGGCCGGGACTCACGGCCGTGTGTATGCTCCACCGCATCCATAGGGAAACTGCCAGGAAAAAGACCGCCGGGAATCGCGCTAGGAAAAAATGGAACATGAGCATTACTTCAAAAAGGGTACAAACTCATCCAACAGCGTAAGAGTATGTGATTCAACCGCAACCAATTTTGTATATCTATGAGGGGGAAAAACAAAGAGACAATTTATTCTCTAAAAAGTCCAAATAATCCATTGAAAATACATTGCCATTTATATGTAGGATTAAATGATACCTGCTTCTATTCAATAGCAGGCCAGTAGCCAAAAAAGATCTCATAAAAAGGGACAGTTCAAATTGCCCCAGGTGTCACTGTCACAAAAATAATCACCATACCATCACCAGCTCAACGTTCATTATTAAAAGGTTCCCACCCTGTTCTAAGGGTTTAATGATGATATTTTTATTTGTACTTAGAGATTTCAAAGCCTATTTTAGTTGTGCTGGTAAATTGGGACATGGTTCTGACCTCCAATTAGTGGCCTATATTTCTTTTGTCACCTGAATGACAAAAGCCCAAATGACTATGACTTTCTGTTGGACAATTAGGGCTGAGTCTTTTTTTCTTCTTTTGACTTTCCCTTTGTGCTACGGGATTTATATATATCTTTATACGTTTGTAGCAACCTCTACCATAGGTAGGTGCTAGATGTGAGTTTTTTGGTGTTAGCTGCCAGTGCAAAGTAAATGTAAGCAGGTCTATGCTGCAAGCTAGGACTGTTTGTTTTTGATCTGGGGGCAGGGAGTGGTTAGTTTAAGAGTGGGTGTGACTGACATGTACTTCAGCTTTTGGGCGCTTCTCCTGTTTCCAGTGAGAATGTTCTGGAAAAGGGGCAGGGCTGTTGGAGTGGCATGGGGTCTATGTAGGAGCTCTGACCAATCCCCAACTAGGATTGGCAGGGGCCAGGCCTCCTATATATTTCCTCAGTCAGCCTGCTGGGGGTGAGTTGTCAAACAGGCGAACTGAAGGATGGAGTGCTAGACTGCATTCTGGGGAGACACCCTCATCTGGGGTGTGGATCTGGCAAAGGAGCTCGGGAGCTGGGAGGGAGCCTCTCCTTGTACGGTCATGGAGAGGTGTCCTGGACCAGGAGCTAAAGAGCAGTTGGTCCGCATGGTCCTAGTAAATTCTTCAAGAAGGACTCAGGGCAGGAGTCGGTGAGTGAGGCACAGTGGAGATCTGGAAGAGGCACGCCAGGGAGAGCCGAGAGGGAGCCTTTCCTGACACAGTCATGGAAAGATGTACAGAAACAGGGGCTGGGTGTAGAGCCAGAGGAGAGACTGTGGAGTTTGTGTCAAATCGATGCAACCCGAGGGCGCAGGATTGCAAGTCAGGACCACAGGAATCAGTAGTCCATCATCAAATATTTTCCTTATGTAATATCCATGGCCACAAAAAGGGGTACTGCAGGCCCCTGGCCTATTCAGCAAACTACATTTGTGAATGATGTCACCATTGACACCAGGATAGAAATGATGTATTAGGCCTCACTCAGACTCTCCCTGTCTGACTTTTCTCCTGTCAATGACCATGGGTCCTAGATGCTATTTTTTCTGTACCTTTGTCTGAGTTCAATGTATGTATTCAATGCATGAAATAGGGATAGAGGTTAAACAAACTTGGGGAACAGTAGGTAACCAGAGACGTGGCAAATAGGGAAAGGTTCTAATACTACTAAAATACAAGTGAAAACCCATAATATATATTCACAATAATTATAATAAAACCAGTATAAGTTACAAGCAGGTTGAGTAGACAGATTAGGTGGTCCACAGCACCTGAAACTAGACATGTGCTGAGCTAAAAAAAAACATGTTTTGTTTCGCTTGGGGTCTATGTAGGAGCTCTGACCAATCCCCAACTAGGATTGGCAGGGGCCAGGCCTCTTATATATTTCCTCAGTCAGCCTGCTGGGGGTGAGTTGTCAAACAGGCGAACTGAAGGATGGAGTGCTAGACTGCATTCTGGGGAGACACCCTCATCTGGGAGGTGGATCTGGCAAAGGAGCTCGGGAGCTGGGAGGGAGCCTCTCCTTGTACGGTCATGGAGAGGTGTCCTGGACCAGGAGCTAAAGAGCAGTTGGTCCGCATGGTCCTAGTAAATTCTTCAAGAAGGACTCAGGGCAGGAGTCGGTGAGTGAGGAACAGTGGAGATCTGGAAGAGGCACGCCAGGGAGAGCCGAGAGGGAGCCTTTCCTGACACAGTCATGAAAAGATGTACAGAAACAGGGGCTGGGTGTAGAGCCAGAGGAGAGACTGTGGAGTTTGTGTCAAATCGATGCAACCCGAGGGCGCGGGATTGCAAGTCAGGACCACAGGAATCAGTAGTCCATCATCAAATATTTTCCTTATGTAATATCCATGGCCACAAAAAGGGGTACTGCAGGCCCCTGGCCTATTCAGCAAACTACATTTGTGAATGATGTCACCATTGACACCAGGATAGAAATGATGTATTAGGCCTCACTCAGACTCTCCCTGTCTGACTTTTCTCCTGTCAATGACCATGGGTCCTAGATGCTATTTTTTCTGTACCTTTGCCTGAGTTCAATGTATGTATTCAATGCATGAAATAGGGATAGAGGTTAAACAAACTTGGGGAACAGTAGGTAACCAGAGACGTGGCAAATAGGGAAAGGTTCTAATACTACTAAAATACAAGTGAAAACCCATAATATATATTCACAATAATTATAATAAAACCAGTATAAGTTACAAGCAGGTTGAGTAGACAGATTAGGTGGTCCACAGCACCTGAAACTAGACATGTGCTGAGCTAAAAAAAAACATGTTTTGTTTCGCTTGGGGTCTATGTAGGAGCTCTGACCAATCCCCAACTAGGATTGGCAGGGGCCAGGCCTCCTATATATTTCCTCAGTCAGCCTGCTGGGGGTGAGTTGTCAAACAGGCGAACTGAAGGATGGAGTGCTAGACTGCATTCTGGGGAGACACCCTCATCTGGGGGGTGGATCTGGCAAAGGAGCTCGGGAGCTGGGAGAGAGCCTCTCCTTGTACGGTCATGGAGAGGTGTCCTGGACCAGGAGCTAAAGAGCAGTTGGTCCGCATGGTCCTAGTAAATTCTTCAAGAAGGACTCAGGGCAGGAGTCGGTGAGTGAGGCACAGTGGAGATCTGGAAGAGGCACGCCAGGGAGAGCCGAGAGGGAGCCTTTCCTGACACAGTCATGGAAAGATGTACAGAAACAGGGGCTGGGTGTAGAGCCAGAGGAGAGACTGTGGAGTTTGTGTCAAATCGATGCAACCCGAGGGCGCAGGATTGCAAGTCAGGACCACAGGAATCAGTAGTCCATCATCAAATATTTTCCTTATGTAATATCCATGGCCACAAAAAGGGGTACTGCAGGCCCCTGGCCTATTCAGGATCATCAATTGAAACTACTAGGACTTATTCAGAGTGAGTCCAAGTGTGCTGTAGATGGCGGGACAGTAGTACTAATCTGTGACAGGAAAGTGATGTGCAGGAGCAGAAGAGTCCTGAGGTAAAGATCTGCAGGAGAGTGCAGAAGCGGGAAAGTTTTGAGGTGAAAAGTCTGTCAGGATTCGGGTCCACCATTTTATCCCATCTGAGTAGTGAAACGTATAAACCGCTATATCGTTTGTAAAGATGAGTAAACCATTTGTCTATGTAAAGCTGGATCCGCTCTAACATGGCAAATACCAATTTGTTCTATGGGCATCCCATATCCCTTCCCCCAACCAAGTTCAATCCCCCAAATAAAACAACAAGACAAAGCAAAAGACTCTTCATTGTCTACAAGTGTGACATATGGATGTCTGGCAGCAGGGTGAATATGCGTGGATGTTAATATAGTAATCGGTAACCATGGCGGCTGTGTTATGGTTGGTTACTAATGTACCCTGTATCTTGTGTTTTTTTTATATTGTATTTCATTTTGTTTGTGTGTTCAATAGTGGTTGCGCTCCCTCATCTGGTAGTGTTCAGTATGTTAGTTCCTTCCCCCTTCCCATTTGGGTCCCCTGGAGGTTGAACATGCACTTTATTCATATTTCTTGGAATCAGTCAATTGAATCTGAGACTACACCGACCTGCAGTTGCTCCTGCATTGTATGGTGATCATTTTTGGAGTGACACCTGGGACAATTTGCACCGTCCAGAAGGGCTGCCCTTTCGCCATTGGATCCCTGTATGGGCGCCCGAGGGACGTGGGAGCTGGCCTCACGGCTGTGTGGCCATTGACTTCCACCTGTGGGGCCACCTCCATTTGCGCCCGCTCTTAATTGTGATTGATCCAGTCGCATGGTGTCTTTGCTGTGCCCCACACTGTGGGCATGCCATCATCGCGCATGGCGCCGCTGTCTCTTGGCTCCACCCCTGGGCATGCTTGCTTGACCAGATGATCTCACTTTCTACCTAAAGTAGCGAGCGGTGGGGGCCTGCCATGCACACTGAGCAGTACGTCATCACGCGGCCCCTCCTATTAAGCATCCGAGTTGCATCATTACAACACAATGGGGGTATAAAAGGACCCGCGTGGCTGACGCCATGTTGCTGGTGTCTCTGAGAGTCTCATACCAAACACTCACGTCGAGCAGGTATACTGATATATGGGAACGATTTTGGTGTTAAGATGGATAAAGTATTGAATTGCACTATACTATCATATATAGTTATATAACTTACATCTGTAGGTCCAGTTGGGACTCTTGACTGCTGGGTAGCTTTGTGCCACTCTTCCCCTTTTTAAGAGATTATTTTTGGCTACTGGTCTGCTATTGAATAGAGGCAGGTATCATTATATTCAATATACAGTATAAATGGCAATGCATGGATTATTTGGACTTTTTAGCGAATAAATTCTCTCCTTGTTTGTCCCCCTTATAGATATACAAAGTTGGTAGTTGTTGATGTTGATGAGTTTGTTGGCTCCCAGTATCCTTTTTCAAGGATTTTTTCAAGTAAGAATTATCTTTTGAATCAAAAGCCTTTCTCAATGCTTCAGCAATGACTGCATGATCCCACTTAGAGCTAACTACATTGTGATTGAATTTTAGGTTGTACCCTCCTAACTTGTACACTTTATTAATATCCCTCCCAGCGGGAGATCTGATGCTATTGGGTGGTGATCACAAGTGGTTGGATGCTTAAGGCCAGCGGTTCTCACTCCTTATTCAGGCCATAACATGGTCCCAGATCCTCGCAAGCATGAGGTAGGAACCTGATATTTGGGAGCACTTCTAGGTGGGTGAGCTCACCCATATGTACACATTCAATTATGTTTTGTATTTCAAATAATGTAATGATATTTATCTGATATGTATGTTCCATTATTCAGTAGATAAAATGTCATGCTTTTTCTGAAGAAACCTTACGGTGAAACATGTAAAGTACAAGCGTGGAGTACAGCATTACAACATCAACATGTGTCCTTTTCTATTCAAATGGATGTGGATGTATTGTATATAATGCTACTTTAAACTTTTCTTATGTATTGCAATAAAAATATAAAATATATTTATTGTTTATCTTCGTGTCTCATCATATATATGCCAATTCCATATCTCCCAGATTTTGTCCTTTTTTATTAGATTTAGCAGTTGCACCACTTTTGGAATGTTTTCTAAACTATGAACCACAGACTATCATTGTTTTACGGATGTGTGCTGGGTGATCTGTGAGCACCAGCAAAATGTAATTATAGAAACATCAGAGTGAGTGCGTGGCAGATGGGAGAAGCCAATTCAATTATGTAGCAAACTACATTTGTGAATGATGTCACCATTGACACCAGGATAGAAATGATGTATTAGGCCTCACTAAGACTCTCCCTGTCTGACTTTTCTCCTGTCAATGACCATGGGTCCTAGATGCTATTTTTTCTGTACCTTTGCCTGAGTTCAATGTATGTATTCAATGCATGAAATAGGGATAGAGGTTAAACAAACTTGGGGAACAGTAGGTAACCAGAGATGTGGCAAATAGGGAAAGGTTCTAATACTACTAAAATACAAGTGAAAACCCATAATATATATTCACAATAATTATAATAAAACCAGTATAAGTTACAAGCAGGTTGAGTAGACAGAGTAGGTGGTCCACAGCACCTGCAACTAGACATGTGCTGAGCTAAAAAAAAAAAACATGTTTTGTTTCGCTTTGGGAAGATTTGTTAAGTTAAACATTTTGTTTAGTTACATTTGTTATGTTAGAATGATTCATTTATTATAAGGCATCCCCTGCAACAAAAATTTCATTTTTGGTGAGATACTCCCAACAGGAACACATCTAGAGGGATGCAGGCCAAGCAGATTTCCTCATTAGTGTCCTGCAGGTGCACAGCTGATTGTTAAATATGAAACCACTTCCATTAGATTCACTTTCCGACATGGGCACAGGAAACACAAGGGATTTCTTCAGAATAACAAAAGGTAGCAATCTGCAACAAATTTTGTTAAAATATTTGTAATTTACATACAATCACACAGGGGGAATGTTTTTTTTCACAACAAAAGTGGAGTTACACTTTAAAGCCACAGTATCATCACCAAAAAAATCTTAAACACAGGTTTCTACATAAGTAGAAATATTTTCTCAAAACCTGTGTCCTGGTTTTAAGTGGATCTTGCATTCCACGATTGTCATAAAACGACACTAGTATTTCTCCCTAAAATCTTAAACACAGGTCCCCACAAAAGGAAGGACAATTTCCAATGGCTTTTGTCTCCTACCTGTGCTCCTTTGAAGCCCTAATGGGGCATACACACGATCAGAAATTCCGACCACAAATGTTCGATGTGAGCTTTTTGTTGCAAATTCCGACCGTGTGTACGCTCCATTAGACATTTGCTGTCAGAATTACCAACAACAATTTGAGAGTTATTGTCGGATATTCCGATCGCCTGTATGAAATTCAGATGCACAAAATTCCTACGCATGCTCGGAATCATTGAACTTCATTTTTCTCGGCTCGTTGTAGCATTGTACGTCACCGCGTTCTTGACGTTCGGAATTTCAGACAACATTTGTGTGACCGTGTGACCGTGTGCATGCAACACAAGTTTAAGCCAACATTTCATCAGAAAAAAATCAACAGTTTTGTTGTTGGAATTTACGATCGTGTGTGTGCGGCATAAAACCTCCTTCAGAATCTTCAGTATCATGTTCCCTACCGCTAACTGTGATTTTATTCTCTAAACCCTACATCTCTACAGGACACAGCAACAAGGGTTTGTTTGAAGTAGCCAAAGTGCAGGGAGGGGAATACAGGCATCTTCACCAGAGAGGTAAGTATTATGTCGCTTCCTTTGCGGGGAAATGTGTTTACAATTTTCATGGAAGACAACAGTGTCGATTGAAGGAAACAATAAGCAATCTGGCAGGAAAAAGAAAATGTTCCATAGACTGACTAGCTGATAGTAAACGGATGAATAGATTTGGTCATATGCATTACAGCCTCATTATCTTGACTGTGAAAAGAAAAACCAGTATTGTCAAAACAATCAAAATAATTTTAATAATTTATGAACTGCCCTGCTTTGTGTCATTAAAGATATGTGTCTACTCTTTCAGATCAAAACTCTAATCTGGTTGAAGTACATTAATCACTGTAGTCATTCAGTTTTAACAAACATTTTCATTAGAAAGTATTGTACTGACTGGGCTTTAGTTCTGTACTGATGTGATTGTGTGGAAATACAGTAGCTGGTCTCAAAACAGAATGCATGATGCATTTTAACCTTAAGAAAACCCAATTATGTTGCTGCGTGGTAAAGTGCTTTCAAAATGCTACAACTTTAATGAAAACCACAGTTGGTTTGTTGCTACGTAGAGGCTCACCCTTGTTTCCAAGCTGGAGCTGAGAGGATGTCCCTCTTTCCTGCAGTCACCACAGCTGTTTTGTTTTACAAGCCCGGCACGCACTTAATTAGTCTCATAATTCGCATGGGTCCATTAAGCCTCTGATTGAACCTTAAGTACGCTTCTGATAAAGAGGTGGGGGGGGGGGGGGCTTGAGGCACAATGTATCCACCTGCTCACTGAAGCTAACCATTTGCTTGCTGGGGTATTCCTACCTGGGAAAACAAATCAGTGATTATAGTCTTCTGCTCTTTCCTTTGCTGTTGTATTGTTTCCCTCGGCGAACTAAACAAGCATCGGTGTGCTGCCAGCAGAATTCATCACACTGTCAGCAATTAGTTTGAAGTCAGTCATTGTTGAGACCTACAAGTGCTTAATTCATTCAGCTCTTAGGAATAAGGTTAAGAGCTGCTAATTCCTCCTCTGTAAGTAAGTCACAATTTCACACCCCAGGTAACAACTTCTTTTGGATTTTTTTTTTTTTTTAGCTTCCTTTGTCTTCCAAAATTCTTCTGGTAATTACGACTGTAAATTAGACAATTATCTCTATCAGCCTCTCCATATTACTCCCTCATTATTGCTTAATAATTGCTCTGCTTCTCTAATGTCAGCGCTAGAATGGTCTGTTTCTTCTTTTCAATGTTGAAATTATTTCAGCTTGCAGAGGACTGTAGAGATGATGCATGCGATTGTCTAAATTTCCTGTCGCTTTTGTCATTGGTTTATTGTGCATTATCACTTCATCTTATTAAATTCTAGGGTTGTGACTGAATTTGTCTCGTGTCACGTGTAGGACATCTTCAAGAGGTTAAAAGGAAAAACAAAGTACTGACAGTAATATGTTTTGTTCTAGATCTTGTATTCTTCGTAGCATAGGATGAGTGCCCTTCTACAAAAAAGTAAAGCATTTTAAAGATTGTATTGATATACGTTTCATATAATGAAAGGAACCAGATATAATTTTCCATGGAAGCTTTAGCCACAGCAGGAACATCCTTGAAAGGCATTGGATTAAAAGTTGAAACCATAAAGATAAAGTGCTCAGAAAAACAAGCCATCCAAAAAATAGGCCCACTTGAATTACCCTCTGTAATCCGACACAGGTAAATGAGGAAGCTCCAAGAAGAATCTCTGGTAGGAGAATCCAGGCCACTGGAGACAGATGGTAAAGTAAAATTATACACTGTACTGCTGATCCATTCCATAAATTAGCTGCTAAATATCGAAGAGCTTTCCAGAGGCACAATTCAATTGTGAGCACTATCCAGTGTAGTATGGTCCATATACTCTCAGCCATTGCCCAAGCTGTCCAGGATAATGCATTCCTCAAGAAAGTCCACAAAGTGGTGGCGAGACTCTGTAAGTCCCTCAACATCTTCCACAAAAGACACTGATGCAAAATCTGATCCAAAATACTATGTCTTGATTTGCGCAATGTAGTATTATATTTTCACATTATCTATGAATTGGCAGCAGTTTTTCCTAATAAATTATTCAACTTAGCATTGAGTCCATGTATTTCCATGTTGTAAGAGTAGAACTATGATGGACCTGCAAGGCAGAAAAGGTAATTCCCAAGTCAGCGTTTGAACCGATAATTACAGCAAGTTGCAATTATGCTGTGTTTACTGGTTAACATGAATCCAGCATATGGGCACAAAAACAATTCTGCCGAGGTTTCCACCATGAGCAGAACAGGCAATAGTGGAGCTCGTCCCTCCAGGGCTCTGTATGCTTAGTTTCCTAACAAACACATCAAGCTTCTGAAAAAAAGCAGTCGGGTAAAGCAGAGAGCATCTACAGGCATAACTAAACAACTTCCCCCCTCCAAACAAACTGCTCTGTACAAGTTATTCACGGCTGGCTGCATAAATTCCTTGTTCTCCCACCATTAAGAATCATCGGTGGAAATCCCAAGGCGATCTATGCTTTAGCTTTTAATTCTGCTGCTAGGAATGCTCAGCCTGGCCAGAAATTGCTTTGAAACAAAAAACACAAACAATGCTATGCAAGGGTATTAAATGAGGATTTACATAAAGGACCGAGATGCCAACATAGAATTGTATAATTTTGTATAAAATCTAGTGGTATTTAAAGAACGGTAGATGAGGAAAGGCCTACTCTGGATGACCAAGGGAATAGAAACTATATTACATTTCTCTGTGACAAAAAAAAACTGAGCAATATCTTTGATGCCTCATGATATTCAGAAGTGTACAATATCATTTTATCAAATCTTTTAGCCTGCCTATGGGCCAAATGTAGTCATTTACTTGAAAGTAGCTTCCCACCCATAATTCAGCTCTAGTCATGCTGCTTAGTCCAGATAGATATATGTAGAGGATTTCATTAAATTTTGGACAGCAGTCGTAAATAGTGATGACCTTTTAAATTAAGCTCTGAACCTTGATGCATTTGCAGGATATGCAGTTTATGAATTTAGCATTAAATAAGAATGTCCGAATCTGAACATAATGAGAGTGCAGGTTGCTGGAAAACAGCATCAGGTGATCCATTATATAAAACACGTAAATGGCGTTAGCAGCAAACTAGAATGCAGAAATGCATGCCTTAATTTCCTCTTTTATTAAAGAGGTGGTTCACCCTAAATATAAGCTCTCCCATGTGATCCAGCATACTGGCGTCAGCGCCAGTATGCTGTTTTTTTTTTTTAAATCCCCCACTTACTGTATTATGTTACATTTTAATTTCTTACCCCCGTGGTGGACGGCGCCAGTATAGCGCGTCACATCTTACGAAAATACCCGATAAGGACTCGGGTAATCTCTGCGAAAATGTGGCGCCTGCGCACAGACCTAGGAGCCGACTGCGCAGGCGCCATATTTCTCCGAGTCCTACGGCTATGGCGCGTCACGCCCTCCGAAAAAAAACGCCGGAATAGGACTAGGAGAAATACGGCGCCTGCGCAGTCAGCTCCTAGGTCTGTGCGCAGGCGCCGCATTTTCGCCGAGATTACCCGAGTCCTTATCGGGTATTTTCGTAAGATGTGACGCGCTATACTAGAGCCGTCCTCCGCGGGAGAAAGAAATTAAAATTCAACATAATACAGTAAGTGGGGGATTTAAAAAAAAACAAAAAAACAGCATACTGGCGCTGACGCCAGTATGCTGGATCACATGGGAGAGCTTATATTTAGGGTGAACCTCCGCTTTAATGTATATATATATATATATATATATATATATATATATATATATATAAAAGTAGTGTAGAGTTTAAATAGCAATCATATTTGATTTTGGTGTGGTGATATAGCAAAAACAATTTGAACTATTAATAAGGCATTTGTCCAAACTGAAGTATCAATAACTCATATTTATTTTTCAGCACCCAACATTGGTGTCAAGTGGGCGTGATTGTGCCCCATCATTAGTGTCAGTTGTGGATGAAATAGGGCCCCAAGGGTCTGATAGAGGCAAGCAAAGGGCCACATATGGCCCCAGGGCCACAGTTTGGAGACCACTGGTTTAGATCAAAGCATATTCATGTGCTAGAATGTCCCAGTCAAAGTGCAGACCTAAATCCAATAGAGAATCTGTGGCAAGACTTGAAAATTGCTGCTCACAGATGTTCTCCATCTAATCGGGCAGAGCTTGAGCTATTTTGCTAAGAAGAATTGGCAAAAATGTCACTCTCTAGATGTGCAAAGCTGGTAGAGACATACCCGAAAAGACTTGCAGCTGTAATTGCAGCAAAATTTGATTCTACAAAGTATTGACTACCATTTATCATCTTCCTTTCACTTCGCAATTATATGCCACTTTGTGTTGGTCTATCACATAAAATCCCAATAAAATATATTTATGTTTTTGGTTGCAACAAAATGTGGAAAATTTCAAGAGGTATGATTACTTTTTCAAAGCACTGTAAATGTTCCCAGTCCTCTCCTGCTACCACTGCATCATTTTGACTACCAGTATAGCATATGGCTGGACAAAGCTGTAGAGTGGAGATATTGACAAAATGTTTTATTATTACCAATTAAAAGCAGGATACAATCAGATTAAACAGTATCACACATTTCCTAATTCTAATTAGCTTACCATCAAAAGAAAAATTATAATGCTAGATTTTTCAGGTAGATAGCTTGGTAATTATCATCAGAGTACAACTCAAGCCTGCCTCTTTGCTTCCCAAATGAACAGTTTGTTTTTAACCTTATTAACATATTATAATTCTGAGCTACATCTTCAGGTCTTGTGTTTTTCTAATTTTATAAAAGGATTAAAAGAGAATATCCGTATTTGAAAAAGAAAAAACAATCATACCAACCTAGGTAGATGCAACATCAATCCGATGTTCCTTGCTACCTCTACACTGAGAACTGAGCAATCAAAGCCCACTGATGACTCAGCTATTTGGGTCCACTCTGAGCACACAGTGGTGACTATCAGTCACCTGCTGTCTGCTCTGCTGGGATGTGGATTGTGGGGGCAGCTGGCTCAGGCTCTCAACAGCACTCAGGCATCTAGGTGAATCCAGACGTTATTGTTAGAATCCCTGCAGAGCCTAGACTGGCCCTGTGACATCAGCCGACAGCGAATTGTAGCCTGCTGTCACTGAATCTGAGTCACAGGCGTGCAGAACAAAGTGCATCCTGTGACCTACAGAAGTAGAATTGCGAAAGAAAAGCTTTGGCCATAATTCTCCTTTAAGTCATATTACTGGTGTGTTCATTCACAGTTGAATGGAATGCTTATTTGTTAGGCCCAGCTCACTATGGCCTATCACCTCCATTGAGCAGAAGAATCACACATACATTTCACTTGCTTATTTCTTAGTACCTGCAGACACCAAAAGGAAAACAGTGTGTCTCTCTCTCTTTCTATCTATACTACCCTCTCATCACCTCCAGATTTCCACTCATCTCCAAGGATTATGTCCTAATTACTACCGTTCAGACCCTCACTTAACCGCAGATGCGCGTCTTCATTCAAACTAATCAGTGCTGCAGAAGGGAGGCAAATCGTGCTTGTAAAATTGTTTCTTTAATTAGGAATCTGTAATTGAATACAGCCTATGTTGCAAATCCAATTAAGAGTAGGTTATATAGCTGGAGCTTCATAACAAATGTTAAAGGGTTAAAACATAAATGAGGGTTGGAATCTAAAGAAACTCATGGAATGACATGTTAAATGCATATAATGTAGGGTATCTTGCTAACGTTTTGCTTCTCCCATTAATAAAAATCCTTAAAGTGGAATTCCAGCATATACTATGCTTCAAACACTCCAAAACAACAACAAAAAGTATCAAACTTCCACTCTGTATATGTTCTGGGAATTAAGTTGGCCCTTTTAAAGCTATGTAAGATCTGGGACTCTAATTTGTTTTGTGCTAGTTTTTGACAGATATTTACCAAGCCCAGCCAATTGACAAATGTTTGGCAAAACTTATAGCCAATCAGATCACCAGATTTCTGGCACTGGAGTCTGTCAACTTACAAAGTTTTGCAAAGTACCACACTTCTGCAATGATCACTTCTGTTGCAAACAATTTCCCTTGTTTTACTGGTCCTAATTAGTTGGAACATCACAAAAATATATAAATACGTTTATGTGACTTGGCGATATATGTATTCATGATGAGAAGAAATATATGGCTGCATGGGCATCCGCTGACATTTTTTCAGGGGGGGGGGCTTTTGCAGCGGCGATACACAGTCGCATTTAACCCTTTCTTCGACCACTAGCGGGGGGGGGTTAAAAACGCGCCCCCCCCACGTTAAAATGTAAAAACAATGGGCCAGATTCAGAGAGCCGTAACTCCTGTCTAACTGGTGTTAGACTGGAGTAATTTCAAATTACGCGCGTTTTTTAGCTAGTCTGAAACCTCAAACCATGAATAGACGGCTGCGGGCTTCAATTCGACTGGATTACGTGTTCGTACACCTACGGATCTACGCTGCAATAAAATTGTGGCCACTGGGTGGACTTCCCGTCGTTTTCCGCGTCGGGGTATGCTAATGAGCTTTTGCCGGCGATCCCCGAAATTACGATCTTCAATCGCAATCTCTTACGGCATCTTTAGTCATCTTTTTTTTGCGTAACACTATACCAGCTTTTTGCTGCTCTAATATTAGACAGCCCATGTTAAGTATGGCCGTCGTTCCCGCGTCGAATTTCTACGTTTTCCGACGTCTTTTATTATTTTTTACGTAAGTCGTCCGGGAATAGGAATGTTCGTAAACGACGCTACTCAAACAAAAAATGATGTAACAACGTGATTTCGCGCAATGCACGGCGGGAAATTTCTGAACGGAGCATGCGCAGTTCGATCGCCGCTGGGACGCGCTTAATTTAAATGCTTCACGCCCCCTAATCACGTATTTCGATTACGCGGCGAGAAATAGACTACGCCGCCGTAGCGTACGGGCAAAAATCTACCAGAATTCAATGTAGAGCCTGGTAAAATACAGCAGCGTAGAGTATTTTGATTACGCAGCGCAAATTTAAGTGTATCTGAATCTGGCCCAATATCTCTTTGTCACTACTGTGTACCCCTCTCCACAATTGCACCTCTGGACTCCTTTACATTACACAACACCCCAGAGCTCTGGGTTCGGTTCGCACCAGAACCTGCGAACAGACCAAAAGTTTGTGTGAACTTTAGAACCCTGTTAAAGTCTATGGGACTCGAACGTTTGAAATCGAACTGAATGACTAAAATCTAACTAAATGAATGACTTTTCTCTGTATTGCCGGGAGCTGACAATTCATTATAGCCGCGAGTGATTTTAAATTACTTTTTTTCCTTCAGAAATGACACTTTGTGCAGGGACAGTTCTAAGCATGGTAAGCCAGCGCTACTTTACAGGCATACTATCCTGCCCCAGGGGACATGTATCAATGCAAAAAAAAGTTTTAAAAACTGCAGTTTTTTGGCAGCAGTGATTTTAATAATTCTATTAAGTGAAACAATAAAAGTGAAATATTCCTTTAAATTTCGTACCTAGGGGGGGGGGCAGGATACATGTCCCCTGGGGCAGGATCCAGGTCCCCAAACACTTTTTATGACGATGACTTGCATATTAGCCTTTAAAATTAGCACATTCGAGTCCCATAGACTTTACCAGGGTTCTAAAGTTCACACGAACTTGCCGCGAACACCCCAAATAGCTCGCTGTTCGGCGAACAGGCAATGTTTCGAGTCGAACATGAGTTCGACTCGAACTCGAAGCTCATCCCTACTCTGGACCCCATTACATTACACAACCCTCTGTACAGTACCTCTGGACTCATTTACATTACACAACCCCCTGCATCTCTGGATGCCTTTACATTACACAGCATCCTGAAGCCTTTGGGATCATACTGGTGTCCTGGAGTTTGTTGCAGTGTATATGCAGTTTTTCTGCATTTAATCCCCACTTCTATTAGCTTGTGTAATTTTATGGTGTTTCCTGAAAGCACAACAAAGATTCAGTATAGAGAACATTTGGTGCGCTTTCAGAAAATGTTGCAAAAATGTGTAATTTAATAGAAGTCTGTGGGACTTTAGTGAAAATTGAGATAAATGCAGGATATCTGTGTAAACACACTTGAGTCCTAGTTCACATATATGCGATTCCAGTGCGATTCCTGCATTGCATGTTGCTTGTCGGCCGTTCACGCTGCCCTTTGCAAACTGTTACGGGTGTCAATGTAGAATTAATGACACCCCCCCATATTGGTTTGCAGATTGCAGTCAGGCCCCGTACACACTATCAAATCCATTTGTTCAAATCGGTCGGACCGACCGATTTGAACAAATCTGTCTGCTTGGATTTTGGTTTGCTCGCGTGTACACACGAGCAAACCAAAATCCCTGCCAGCAGACAGCGCGCTGACGTGTCGGTGACGTTGACGCCGCCACGTCACCGCACCAGGAAGTAAAACACTTCCGCGCATGCGTCGAAACCATTCGGCGCGTGTGCGAGAAGACATGTCTGCTGGTTAGCGTACTAACCAGCAGACATGTCGGGCGGACGGGTTCCCAGCCGACAGATTGGTAAGCATGCTTTCCAATCTGTCGGGTGGCCAAATCCGTCGGCTCGCCCGTACACACGATCGAATCTGTCTGCTGAAATGGTCTAGCAGACCGTTTCCAGCAGACAGATTTGATCGTGTGTACGAGGCCTTAGAACTGTGAAATGGTGCAGGAAATGTGCAGTGGTCATCAACCCTGTCCTCAGGACCCACTAACAGACCAGATTGTATGTATTACCTTGGGGAGAAGCAGACTAGAATACTGCAATCACTGAGCAGAAAATGATATCACCTGTGATGTATTTCAGTTATCTTGCAAACCTGGCATGTTAGTGGGCCCTGCAGACAGGGTTGATGACCACTGACAAGGAGCATCTTGATGACTTTTTACTTCTCCCAATACCAAAATCTACTATGTTTTGAAACACTCCAAAACAACAAATAAGTATCAAACTTTCACTCTGTATATGTTCTGGGAAATGAATTGGATGTTACATGAAGGTAACATTAATAATACTAGTGGTAGCCTTCCATCTGTAAAATCTGTCCATTATAATGTACCCTTCTAAAGATATGTAAGACCTAGAATTCAATTTTTGTGTGTGTGTGTTTGAGAGATACTTACCAAACCCAGCCTTCACATAATTGACAAATGTTTAGCAAAACGTTTAGCCAATCAGATCACACAGGATCAGATTTCTGTCACTGGAGCCTGTCAACTTACAACGTTTTGCAAAATACCACTCTTATGCGAGGCAGGGTTGCCAACATTCAGTAAATTTACGAACAGTTTGTAAAATCCTGTTGCATCTGTCCATTAATGTCAGTTACCGACATGCAGCCTACATGTCCGTAATGGACATTCAAGGACAGATGCAAAAAGTACAGATTTTACAAACTGTTCGTAATTCACTAAAAGTTGGCAACCCTGATGTGAGGACCACTTCCAAATTGGTTGGAACATCACAAAAATGTATAAATAAGTTTATGTGAGTTGGCTATATATGTATTCATGATGATAAGAAGTCTATGGCTGATAAGCAGGACAGTAGTGTAGTGGGTAGCACTTTCGCCTAGCAGTAATAAGGGTTACTGGTTCAAATGCCAACCATGGCACATCCCAACCCGTGCCTGCATGGGTTTCCTCCGGATACTCTGGTTTCCTCCCACCCTCCAAAGACGTGCTGGTAGGTTAATTGGATTCTATTTAAAATTAGCCCTAGTATATGAATGTGAGTTAGGGACCTTAGATTGTAAGCTCCTTAAGGGTAGGGACTGATGTGAATGTACAATGTAAATGTAAAGCGCTGTGTAAATTGACAGCGCTATATAAGTACCTGAAATAATAATAATAATAATAACTAATAACTCTTTGTCTCTGGTACCCACAGTAATAGGTCTATTATGCCTACTATAAAATGTGACCCAGAGAGCACATATTATTACATTTACTCTGGAGCTCTGTTTCGAATAGGTTTCTGTGGTCTCTTTGCCGATTACTTCTATGCTTGACAAAATGTCTAAAACTAGGCCTTTTTTCATCTTACACAGTCAACAACTGTACATTAATTGAAAGGGCAAATAAAGAAAACCACAAAGTCAGAAATGTTGTGTTTGGCAAGACCCTTGCTGGGAAGTCCTCTCAGATACAAACTTTAATTGGTTTCAGCTTGTTATAATTCTGATAATGTAGATACTAGGTACTGTACAGAACTTTACGACATTAGGTAATACTGTAAAAGCAGAACAGAAGGAAGACATCACTAGAAAAGTGTATAGAATTTATATCTGGTCACAGAGAAGCTCATACTGGATTTCAATCACACGTCTTGCAGACTCTTCCAACTTTGCAAAACAGCTGAGCAGTCATGTTGATTACAGCTGCAGGCTCACATGATGTGAAGACTGATTTCTGTTTGTTCCATTATGATCTCATATTGTTTAAAATGTTGAGCTTGTAATTTTTTGTCTTCTGCAGTTTGCAATGTTTTCTCTTTCCAACTCACTTTATTTCCTTCCCATTTAGAGCTGGTATCAATCTTTGCATATAAGTTTTTATACCAACTTTTACCATGTTGAGAGATTTTGACTAGGCCTGACCAGTAATGCTGCGTACACACGGTCGGACTTTATGTCGGAAAAACCTTGGATGTTTTTTCCGACAAAATTCCGCTCAAGCTTGGCTTGCATGCACACGGTCACGCAAAAGATCTCGGAACTTTCGTCCGTCAAAAACGCGGTGACGTACAACACTATGATGAGCCGAGGAAATTAAGTTCAATGCTTCCGAGCATGTGTCGAATTGTTTTCGAGCATGTGTCGGAGGAATTTTGTGCGTCGGAATTGCTACAGACAATCGGATTTTCCGTCTCAAAATTTGAGAACCAGCTTTCAATCTTTTCTTGGTGGGAATAGAGCATACGCAAGGTCGAAATTTTCGTTCAAAAGCTCACATCGGACTTCTGCTGTTGGAATTTCTGATCATGTGTACGGCGCATAAGGGAATCTCCTGAACACCAAATATTCCCAACCTTTACCTGCTTTTAAGCCACATGAAAAGTATGTGTACAACCAACTATAACAAATATCATGAAAGAAAACACTCAAACTCTTTAAAATAAATTATTTAAACAACTCAGACTATGCTTGGCTTCATACTTATTGGAGCTATGTAAAGCAAAAGGTGCTTAGACAAAGAGAAAAATTGGCTAAATTTGAAAGTCTTCCACAACCCACAACAGGGGTTAGTGCAATCTGCATGTGGTTCCTGTGTGTTCTAAAAACAAAATGTTATTTCAAAGAGTGCTTATTATTTTTCCACAGAATTTACAAAAGCACCCTTGTTTAACATTTTCAGATGTGTACCAATGTTTTTAAACCAGGTCTGCAAAATTATCTAGCATAAATCTACAAATAACTAAAATAACACCTTGGGGAAAAAAAACATACTGTTCTTATTGTAACCTTATATAATCCAGCATAGTAAATAATTGCTTCAATATGCAATCTGAGTATAACAACAGAAAAAAAAGAAAATTAAAAAAAACTTGTTCCACTGTTATCTTTTGCAGTGGAGACCACCATTTATCCTAATTCCCGGAAACGCTAGTTCAAAGTCACAGCACACATGTGTATCATCATGTCCTGTAAAATAAATTGCAGGTAAAAGCACGATAAAAAATCACATATTTCAAATGCTTACTTGCAATGTTTTTATTTCCATAAATTATTTGTACTCACTTGTAATGTGTCTCTGAACATGGTAGTAAATTTGACCAAGATAACAGCACCCAGCAGCAGGCTTAGAGCTTTTTGGATTTCTACTCATAGGAGGCGTCTTTATGTAAAATAACATTCATTATAACATGGTAAATGCACAATTTTATGGGAACTTTGTTGTTGAAATGAACAGTCTGGTAGGGTATCTTTATTGTTGTAAGGTAGGGTATCTTTAAGCTACTTTTAGAAATTTGGCTTAGCCATGGCAGGTAACACTAAGCTGCCCAGACAGGTTCCCTTTGAAGGAAACATGTACTGATAGAAAAGTGAGCAGCCATAGCTTTTTCTCAAAAATGACAGCTGCCTGGCTATAACCCAGTATATTCTGAGCCACTAATTTAGAACAAACAGATAACAAGTTAAGTCAAAGTGAGGTCAGAACACATGACTTGCATACCCTGGTCAAAGACACTACAAAAGCCCATAATGAATCAGCATGACAACTAGACAAATACTTTTTTTTTTTTTAAGAAAGGGTAAAGAATGTAAACCCTGCATTTCCCTGTATTCTCAGTATTTGTCTCTAGCTAGTACAATCTCTACCTAGAAACTCTGCTCTTTCATGCTTGCTCAGAATGCTTTTACTTTCATCGCCTATTTAAGTATAGTCGGTTTACATCTCAAAAGACTGGAAAAATCACTGTATTTATCTGAAGTTAAAATATATTGGATCCAACTTCTGTTTCTTATTGTACAGTAGAGTTAGGCTATCTATGGATTCTGCTGATTCGGCAAATGCCCATATTGTCCAGAAAGAATAAGGAGGTATGTCATTACATAAAGTAGCATTTAAAACAAAACAATTTCCAATGAGTTGAAGCTCCTACTCATTTAATTTAGATTCACTTTTTATACATCTAAGATTTATGATAGTGCTTGGGAAATAATTTGCCTGAACTTGGCCCGCTTTTAGTTTCTTTTCATTCACAACGCCTACAATTTCTCCCTTGGCTAGCATTAATTTTCTGGTTTGGGCATGCCTCCAACCTACATACTACTTTCTGAGCATCCTTTTGCTAAGAATCAGCATCTCATATACCTATACAAAAATTATAGGTACAGCGCTAATCGTGTAATATTAAAAAATATTAACAAGTGAAGAAATATGAGTTCATAAAAATGACATGGCTAATGTGATAAGTGGAATGAAAAATCAGAAGTGGAATGAAAAATCAGAAGTGATCCGAAAACAGTCCATGTCTGTGAAAAATCAAAATCTTCTTCCACCAAGAGAACCACCCAGTGAGTAAGATGTCTCCTTACCACAAATATTGACCGTATGGAAAGCGGTCAAATGAGCCTAGGGATGTTTATAGTCGTCCCAATCAGACTTCTCCAGAGCACCAAGCTGCAATGTATGATGGTTCCAAAACACAGGACAGCTCCACAGCATAGGTTGAAATGAAATATGGGATGCTTCAAAGGCTCATAGGAGAAGGATCAAAGACAAAAAAAAACATGGTGTTGTATGTAGAAACTGGGTTTAATGCACATTTAAAAGAATAAATTCGCACTCACAATTTAGTTGTTGGTGCAGCATATGGGATAAATGAAGGATGCAGCGTCTCATCTCCTTCGTTCAGATGCGTTAGGGCTCCGTGCTGTGTATTCCGTGTCGTGTAGACGTGATGACGTACCACTGCTTAGGCCACACCTACGCGTTTCGTCATCAAAAGACATCGTCGGGGATAGGCTGGGTCTCATATACCTATACCTGTGTAAATACTAAGTCTGTTGAAGCTGACGATGAAAGGATGGGAAACACTGGCATGGAGTAAGGAACAACTGGAAGCACAGCAGCAGGGCTGTAAACAAGGCCTGGGCAGTTTTAACTGCTAGTGTGCTGTAAGTCTTTATGCATGGTCAGCCACGTATAGTATTTTTGTCATGGGGATCTACCCCTGTTACAGAGAATGCCCTATTTGTGTTAAATGATGACATCTTCTCTCACAGCACAACAAAAAAAAGGTTTAGGTCTAGAAGCCTCAGTGTTAAAGTGCTTATAACTGCTGTACCACATAGTACTAATCAAAGTAAAGATTTTTCAGTTGCCATAAAGGAGATGGCTTACATACATGCACACACAGATCCCAGTGTCTGTTCCTGTACTTTATTTTATTACTACTAATGCTGGGGATTATATAATTACTGCACCCACTTAGGCATCGGCGGTAAAGCGCTGCTATTTTTAGCGAACTTTCTACCAGGATTCCCTGATGTGGGCATAAAATCAGAAGTGAATGATGCAGATAGCAGAGGAGGGGGAGAGCAGGCAGAAATCACACTAGGTACTTTGGATTGAGGCAATTACACACAATAGAAGGCTATGCTTTGTTCATTTTTCATTTTAGAGGTTTACAGACATTTTGATGTTTGTGCTGCCTTAAAATGGAAAATTGTATCAAATACTTACCGTCATTTTCCTTTCCTGACGCCAAACCATGGCAGCATACTAGTGATAGAGCTCTCCCTCTTGACCACTCCCCCAGGACTAAAAAAATGTAATTAACTAAATTAAACACCTAGTTAGGCCCCACCCAATTCTTTGTAATTAACTACATAGCGAAACACACAAGGGTGAGACTGTATGCTGCCATGGTTTGGCATCAGGAAAGGAAAATGAAGGTAAGTATTTGATACAATTTTCCATTTTCCTGACGCCAACATGGCAGCATACTAGTGATAAATAACTAGCTAACAGGGTGGGTTCTACTTGCCAAATCAATCTCTAATTAATATAGGATAGAAGATTGAATAGTTCTTCCTCCAAAGTCCACTGTTGCCAAGGCACCCGGGTCTACTCTCTAATGCTTAAACAGGTATGCTGTGATGATCAAGATACCTCTGTACAGAGGCACTCCACAGATGCTCTCAAATGGGCTGCCCATGAGGCTGCAACCATTCTGATACAGTGTGCATTTACCGTTGATGGAGGCTCGCATCCCCTCGCTCTTCATGCACAGCCAAGCAGTAGCCTTTTCTCCCTTGTGATTGCTAGCTGGAACGAAGAAAGGCTGATTAGATGAGCTGAAGGGAACATTTGTGGACAGTTACTTCCTCAAGGTTCTGAACACGTTCATGTTAATTTCCTGTGTGATCTTCTGGAAAGTTAAGTAATGCTCAGACGTCTGTTAAATGTAGGGCCATTGCTACTCTTGGTACAAACTGACCTACAGGACAAAACTCTACACTTTCTAGGAAGAAAGCACTATGGGCCAGATTCAGAAACACTTTACGCCGGCGTATCTATTGATACGCCGTGTAAGTTAAAAGATGTAACGTCGTATCTATGCCCTGTATTCAGGAACCAAGATACGCCTGAATTCTAGCTTGATACGACCAACGTAAGTCTCTTATGCCGTCGTATATTAGTTGCATATTTATGCTGGCCGCTAGGGGTGCTTCCGTAGATTTACGCGTACAATATGCAAATGAGCTAGATACACCCATTCACGAACGTACTTGCGCCCGGCGCATTGATATATGTCGTTTACGTAAGGCGTACGTAAGGCGTAAAGTTACCCCTTCTATATGAGGCGCAGCCAATGTTAAGTATGGACGTCGGAACAGCCGTCGAATTTCACGTTGTTTACGTCGTTTACGTAAGTCGTACGTGAATGGGGCTGGGCGTAAGTTACGTTCACGTCGTATGCAGTGTTTGAAGTATCTTAGGCATTCTATCCGATGTGAATTTTTTAAGCATGCGCACTGTGATACGTCCACGGACGCCGCATGTGCCTTTCGTTCGGCCCCTCATTTTCATGGGGTCACGGCTCATTTCAATACAACACGCCCACTGCCTTGATAATTTGAATTACGCGGGCTTATGCCGGCCCATATACGCTACGCCGCCGTAACTTAGGGCGCAAGTTGTTTCTGAATATGGTACTCGCCTCTCTAAGTTACGGCGGCGTAGCGCATATGAGATGCGTTACGCCCGCCCAAAAATACGCCAGTCTTTCTGAATCTGGCCCTATGTTTTTCTGTAGCACCAAAAGTCTGAATCTAGGACATCCCTCTGGATAAGGATATTGCGATAGATACTGCTCTGTAGTCAATGTCCCAAGCCGAACGCTGCCCTGTTGAAGCAACCGGTTGAACTGAAAGTAAATCCTGCCACAACGACCAATCTTACTTGGGAAAGACTCCTCCTCTTGGTGGATGAATCCTCATGACTGCCTCCAAAAATTGTGCTGATATAACCGACCATTGCAACCTCAATATGTATAGGTTAAGGCCCATGTCCAATCTAGACTCGAGGCACTTTTGGATCAAAGGCAAGAAAAAAACGCAAATTGTTTAAGACTTTGGCACTGACGCAGTCAGCATAGAGTCCTCTAGCATTCAACAAAGTAGAGATCACTCTGGAGCAACCCAGGTTCTACAATCTTTTCTCTCAGCCGCCATGCCTGCAGCTCCAGCCTGCACATGCGCAGAGGGGAATCGACCTCCGCATCCTGAAGTGAGTGTTCAGGGAAAACCAAGACCCTTGTGGCCAACATGAAGGAATGGCCATGGCTACCCTGCTCTCTCTTAAAAGCCTCCAGGGGAATCCCTTTATTAGAGATGTCGGGGGAGATATATAGGCTAGATTTCAGTTCCAGGAGAGACCAGAGGGTCTGTCCCCTCTAGCTGGGGATGTGAACATCGAGTCAGACTTCTCTCATGTTTGTAATTGCTGTGGGAAGCAAAGAGGACTGTCTGTTTTTATCCAGAAATCGTTTCTGCCCAGATCCATGCAAAGTGCACCATCCTGGCTCCTGCGCTCTGAGGAAAGTTGCCTGTATCTCTCTCAACCACTGCCTGATGCCTGGATTAAATAGGTGAATCTGGATATCTGGATCCAGAGGGATGGAACCTACTGGAGAAAGTCTTTGATGTTCTCTGTTTCTTGTTCTGTGGGAGCAGACCAGATTTGCCCCCTAAAACTCTTAATAAAGTTGCGTCCATCTTACTACAGAAGAGGAATTTTCCATTGGAAGTTATTTTGCACCAACTCCGTTTTGAAGATGCCACTGGAAAGCTTGCATGATAGTCGGTCTGCTTGCGTTTAAATTCCTTGGGGGCTAAACTGCTTTTGGAATTTGTAGGTGATTTTCCATTCCAGACATTATGGGTTTCATTTCTCTCAATAGCATATTGCTGCACGTACCTCTATGCTGAATATAGGCAACCGCTGCCTTCTTGTCCAAATGCAGAGAGACTGGTCTTCTCTAGATTATGTGTAGCAAGGCACAAAAAGCCATAAATAAAAAAGGCTACTTGAACTTCCAGCGCATTTGAGACCATTCCCCTTTGATTGGGAATCTCCACTTGCCTTGAACTGACAGCCACTCCCAGTGCGCCCTCCAGACTGTCTTGCTGACATTATTCGTAACAGCAATCCAGTCTAACAGAACAAGACTTGTTCAAGGTCTCTCTGTTTGACCGCAGACTGATTCCTATTCAAACTGAGTGACACTATTAACTGTGTTAAATTCTGTTCCCTCCATTGAGTTAAGAATCCCAACTGAAAACTGGTGCAAGTGCCCAAGGAATCATCAGTATCCATGATGACACTGTATCCAAAAGATTAAGGCACTAAGAGGCAACAAACAAGCAGAGGTTCCTGTCCTCTCTTGACCGACACTGCTTTCTCTGATGGAAGCAAAACAGAGGAATCAGTAGAGCACCCCGGGTACCCTAACTGTTAGGAGAGCTGGCTTTCTCTTTTTTTTTTTATAACATAGCTCTGCAGGGTGTAGATGAATATTTTTTGCTGTGCCAGAAATTGTTCCAGACCTCTGGCTAGAGGTAGACAATAAAATTAGGATGTGATGGTAGGTATCCTGGAGATTCAATAATCGCATCTAAGCGTCTGATGTGCTGCCTGAATGGACTCTATCTGAAATTCCCTTTTTTGCGAATGGAACCGGGATGATGACCCACTGGATCATAAGTGTCTGTATATATTGTAGCAGCCCACCTGCTTTTGTGGTGAATCTGGCAGCCTAGTGGGAGAGAAATGGTCTGGAAGAGGAGCAAAGGAGACTCTCCCAAAAAGCCCATAAGTGCCTAAAATTTTCACCCAGGAATCTGCACAACCTGTGTCCAGATACTTGCGGAGCATGCCAACTTTTACCTCAAGAGCCTGAGCATGCGCTCCTCCAAAGGGCTTAGGAGGTACCTGCGGTGTATCCAATGTATTTTACTTATGGGAAATGTTGCCTGATATGGCTGTCTTCAATCTCCTACAAGAGTTTTTCTGTTATAAGGTATCTATGAGGGGAAAAGGAAGAATGGGGTGGGGCCTAACTAGGCTTTTAATTTATGCTATTCATTATTTCATGTATGCTATTCACTGGTCCTGAGGGAGTGGTCAAGAGGTAGAACTCTATCACTAGTATGCTGCCATGGAGTCAGGAAAGGGGATTTATGTAACATTAGTGACTTTGTGGAGCCTTGCCTAAATTAATCCATGTTTTTTCAAAACATGCCAATTTGGGAAAAATATTACCTCCCCAGATTCCAACAAATATAAGAATCATTAAAGGCATGGTAAAGTGCTGTTTTCCTATAGTTTCAAACAAGCATTCCTTATGAAACTATGGGGTTGATTTGATTAGCGCTTCAGAAAAGTGATGTGTATGCACTACACAAAATATATATATATATATATATATATATATATATATATATATATACACAACACAGAACATATGAATAACTACAAATGTGGCCAAAATCAAATGTAGTGAGTCCAAACTGAAACAATGTGCACAGTTGGTATTGTCCTATTCACCAGGTGCATCCATTTGCTGAATGTGAATGGATAATAAATCAATGAATAGACAGTCTTTAGATGACGAGATAGTATGCGGGATAATAGAAAGATAGCTTCACTCTAACAATGTTGTGGTATCTGGATCTCCACAAAGGTCTTGTAGTTCCCTTACCTTAAGGGTGCTATATGTGAGCATATAGTGTGGGTGCTCCAGGGTCCTGGGTCCGACTTGTTCCAAGTGGATTCCTTCTTACTTCTTCCTACTTACCGCCAAGTGCGGCCAGCCCACTGACAACCGGATCAACCTATTGTATCTAACAGTATACGTTAAAACAACAGCCACAGAGCCTCACCACGGCACCCTGGTATCTGTGGTCCTATCTCTAGCCTGTATTTGTTTTAACGCATACTGTTAGATACAGTAGGTTGATCCGGTTGTCAGTGGGCTGGCCGCACTTGGCAGTAAGAAGGAAGAAGTAAGAAGGAATCCACTTGGTAAGGGAACTACAAGACCTTTGTGGAGATCCAGATACCACAACATTGTTAGAGTGGAGCTATCTTTCTATTATCCCGCATACCATCTTGTCATCTAAGAGACTGTCTATTCATTGATTTATTATCCATTCACATTCAGCACATGGATGCACCTGGTGAATAGGACAATACCAACTGTGCACATTGTTTCAGTTTGGACTCACTACATTTGATTTTGGCCACATTTGTAGTTATTCATATGTTCTGTGTTGTGTGTATATATATATATATATATATATATATATATATATATTTTTTGTGTAGTGCATACACATCACTTTTCTGAAGTGCTAATCATATCATTATTTACTTATTATTTTTTGTGTATATGTGGACACTCATGATTTAGCTGCCTTAGACCCACTGATGTCATCTGATCACTTCATCTGTATACTCACAGTAGCGCATTAGATACTTTCACTCATTTTTATGGGGTTGATTTACTAAAGGCAAATAGACTTTTGAAAGTTCAGTTGCTCCAGAACTTAGTAAATGAGGGAGAACTTTGCTGACTTCAATCATCCAATCATGTGCAAGCAAAAATGCGTTTTTTTTTTTTTTTTTCCCTGTGATTGGTTGTTCTTTGCAAAGTGAAATTTTACCTCATTTACTAAGCTCTGGAGCAACTGCACTTGCAGAGTGCAACTGCACTTTTAAAAGTGCACAATTTGCTTTAAGTAAATCAACCCCTACAGTATATCTAGTCTCAGAATATGCTCCATTTAGACAGCCGCAAACAAGCTCACACATGGTAAATAGGGAGAATTCAGCTTATTACCCATGCCACCTTGTTTATGTGGCAAATTTAGTAATCTGAACAACAAAAAAGCACATCTATGGCAATGCATTAAGGATAGAAAAACCCTTTCAGCAAGAATAGAAATTGCTGCAGCATAGATAGAAATGACAGTCTTCTGAGACTAAAGTACATGTTATCGCCTGTCACATTTGTTGAGTGTATATAAATTTTGCAGGCAGGAGTGATAATCCTGCTGGTAGTTCTCTCTCCTGAAATCTCAATGTTCCCAAAGTAAGTATCTCTATGATTTATTTGGACATGCTGAATTCTATTAGGAAATAACAGTTCCTTGCATGTAGTCTGCTATAGGGAGACAAGCTGAAAATGCATGTGCTCTGTAGGAATGCTCAGGTGCTGACATAGAATACAGATGAGACTCAGGCGTAGGTACAAGACTTGCATCACCCTATAAATAAGAGGGAAATAAATCTCTGCAATATGAACACTAACGCACCACAATCATTCTGTAAAACTCAATGAAATTATCAAACCCTTAACATGCTCTGGCTTTACCCCCTGAAGAAAACACGACACAGCTCAGAAAAATATTGGTTTAATCGCAGAGTCCATTAGACAACTAAGAAAACCTTGATGGATTATATTGTGCCATTTCTTAAAGAGATTTATGAAAGATTAATGCCAGTGGTATATTACTGCTGAAAGAATACAGACAGGATGCAAAACAGTACCTTCATACGGTATAGACTGATCATGGGCAATCTGTATGTGTCAATATTAAGGATGAGCTTTGTGTTCGAGTCGAACGTATGTTTGACTCGAACATTGTATGTTCGATCGTTCATCGAAATACAAACAAGACGGGTCGTTCGCACCAAATTCGAGTTACGCGTAGCGGCCCATAATTCACTGCGGCATTGCTCGCTGATGATCGCCCAAACATGCACTATGACCCTGCATGCTTGGCCAATCACAGCGCGCAAAAAACGGAGAGCCAGGGTGGCTTTGGCCAATTATGGCTCAGGGGGTTTAGTACACGCCCCACACTATAAAAGGCTGCCTGCAGGTCGGCCTTGTGTAGTGTGTTGCGGCGGTGGTTAGAGAGAACAGAGAGAGTGTCATTTTTTGCAGGTAGATAGAGCAGGCAGGCAGGCTAGTCAGATAATGTTACAGTGTGTAGAGGATATATATACAGTACAGACCAAAAGTTTGGACACACCTTCTCATTCCAAGAGTTTTCTTTATTTTCATGACTATAAAAATTGTAGATTCACACTGAAGGCATCAAAACTATGAATTAACACATGTGGAATTATATACATAAAAAAGTGTGAAACAACTGAAAATATGTCATATTCTAGGTTCTTCAAAGTAGCCACCTTTTGCTTTGATTACTGCTTTGCACACTCTTGGCATTCTCTTGATGAGCTTCAAGAGGTAGTCGCCTGAAATGGTCTTCCAACAGTCTTGAAGGAGTTCCCAGAGATGCTTAGCACTTGTTGGCCCTTTTGCCTTCACTCACCCCAAACCATCTCGATTGGGTTCAGGTCCGGTGGCTGTGGAGGCCACGTCATCTGGCGCAGCACCCCATCACTCTCCTTCTTGGTCAAGTAGCCCTTACACAGCCTGGAGGTGTGTTTGGGGTCATTGTCCTGTTGAAAAATAAATGATGGTCCAACTAAACGCAAACCGGATGGAATAGCATGCCGCTGCAAGATGCTGTGGTAGCCATACTGATTCAGTATGCCTTCAATTTTGAATAAATCCCCAACAGTGTCTCCAGCAAAGCACCCCCACACCATCACACCTCCTCCTCCATGCTTCACGGTGGGAACCAGGAATGTAGAGTCCATTCGTTCACCTTTTCTGCTTCGCACAAAGACGCAGTGGTTGGAACCAAAGATCTCAAATTTGGACTCATCAGACCAAAGCACAGATTTCCACTGGTCTAATGTCCATTCCTTGTGTTCTTTTGCCCAAACAAGTCTCTTCTGCTTGTTGCCTTTTTTTAGCAGTGGTTTCCTAGCAGATATTCTACCATGAAGGCCTGATTCACACAGTCTCCTCTTAACAGTTGTTCTAGAGATGTGTCTGCTGCAAAAGGTGGCTACTTTGAAGAACCTAGAATATGACATATATTTTCAGTTGTTTCACACTTTTTTGTTATGTATATAATTCCACATGTGTTAATTCATAGTTTTGATGCCTTCAGTGTGACTCTACAATTTTCATAGTCATGAAAATAAAGAAAACTCTTTGAATGAGAAGTTGTGTCCAAACTTTTGGTCTGTACTGTACATTCCAGGTGTTGTACATATATTCATACACTGTATAGTTTAGCTAGTTCAGTTCTTCCTAATTTACTGGCAGGCCAGGCAGGTGATTGTGCTATTTAAAGACGTTTTCACAGGCATACTATAGACACCCAGCAGGTACAATATTTAAAGGAATTTTTTTTTTATTTAAGCATCATGATTTTAATGATGCTTAAATAAAAAACATTCCTTTAAATATTGTACCTGCTGGGTTTCTATAGTATGCCTGTGAAAAAGTCTTTGAGAACCCGGGTCTTGGCCGAGGGAACATGTATCAATGGAAAAAAAGTTTTAAAATGGATAGTTTTTTCAGGAGTCCTTTTAAAACTTTTTCTCCATTGATACATGTTCCCTGGGGCAAGACCTGGATTCTCAAAGACGTTTTACGACAATAACTTGCATATTAGGGCTTTAAATTAGCACTTATGAATTCGAACGTTGGAGTCCCATAGACGTCAATGGGGTTCTAAATGTTCGCGCAAACGTTCGGTCCGTTCAAAGGTTCTGGTGCGAACCGAACGGGAGGGTGTTCGGCTCATCCCTAGTCGATATACAGTTAGACAAAAAAGGCTACATAGCAAAATTCAACGATACTATAATTTAGATGTGGACAAAGTCATTGTAAGGGCAGGAATTTTCTTTTCTAAAATAACAAATATCTTATACTTACCTGATCAGTGCAATGGTATTGCACAGAGCGGCCCGAGCCTTCTATTTTTGATCCCCTGTGATGGAAGTTACTAAAATGAATATTTTGTGTTATGCTACTTTGTGCTAAAATCACTCAAAGGTTGTTTTTCTTTCATTATATTGTTTTATTTCTTTATTTTCTTTTATTTCTTGATAAAAACATATGTACGTGTTGGTGTATTAGAATACAGTATTATTATCCTTAAGTGAAATGACAGATTATAAAAAGTTTCAGTACATCTCAACTTGCAGTGGAGACAAAGAACAGCTGTCATCCCTCCTCCCTCTTCACTCCAAAGCCCCCTCCATCAAGGAAAGCCCCTGTAAGCTTGAGTGGATGACCCTGTGTTTCTGGACATGCCACATGGCAAGAAGAACATGTAACAGGAAGACCCCTTATATGGACTGACCTATATGAACTGACCTATCAGATGTAATGATTAGTGTTGATCAAGAATATTTGCATTGCGAATATTCGTTACGAATATTGCATATTCGAGTATTCGCAAATAACTCGAATATCGCAGTGAATATTCATATTTTTTTAAATTTATTTTTAAAACAGATCACATCCTAGTGATCTCCATCGACGTCGACGTCTAAAAGCATTGCTGGTATGATTAGAGACCCTGGGCCGAGTAGCTGAGGCGATCCTTTTATGTTGCCGAATATTACGTATTACGAATATTCGCGAATACTTTCTCTGCCCTTCTTTTGCATCAGAGCCAATCAGAGTTCTCCTACCACAGTTGTCAGAGGTTAGCAACCTCCATAGCAAGGATCCAGGAAATGATCTCTGTTTTTGCGTGTTGTTCGCGCGCATGCGCATGCGCGGACGAGAATTTCGCAATCAATTTCGCATTCGCATTAGCGAAATTTCGCAAAAAAATTTCTTTGATAAAATATCACGAATATTCGATATTAACGAATATTTCACGAATATTCTTCTATATATTCGTGAAATATTGCGAAATCGAATATGGCGTATTCCGCTCAACACAGTAATCAGTAATGATGTAATTTTGTCTATAAAAGGCCAATAAAGGCTCTGCCTCCTTATTTTGCTGAACGTTGGGAAAGTGAAGGATGTAGACTGTTTCTCTCTGGTCTGCGTGTTTCACTATCATGATTTTGACCCAGAGGCAGAATGGGTTTATTCTCTGGAATTGGGCCAGAGAACCTCCTTATCAATTGGCGCAACCAACGTGTACTTTGTTTTCTTGGCCAGATGCGGCACCCCGAGATGTCGGTGGAGTGCAGCTGTGCGGATAGAGGCTGATCACCTTTATGGATGAGGTAAGAGACGTTTATTTTACATTTCTTCCCTGTAAACTTCCGCACAGATGCCCTCCATTACCTTGGTTTGTTTGCTAATTCTCGCTGAGCAAAGACGGGTAATTTCTTGAACAAAGTATTTTTAAAGAGAACCCGTCATCCCTATTCTGCCGGCGGATGTTTATGTTTTATGTTGATTTGAATGTGGCTATTTCAGGTGTATGTCTGTAGGAGGCAGGTAGGCAATATCTACTCTTCACGGTTCCTGGGCCGGTGGCGCAATTTGGCGTGTCTCGGGGTAGATATGTATATAGGTGGATGCACATATGGATATGTCTGGTCTGAAGAGAGAGGTCTCGGGAAATGAGATTATGGATAGACACAGAATTTTCGATAGTCTGGTTCTTTTAGTAAAGTTTTGGGCTACACGAGGGGTCAAATAGGCTGATTAGTAGGACGAGGTGTATGGTAATGATGTAAACACGGTAATTGCCTTATCAGCTTACTTGTATATTACGTGCATACTGGCAGAGGGCTCAATTTACACGTAATATATGTTTTTTTTTAGTTATAGATATATATATTCGGGGTTAGGGGTTAAGAATTAACGCCCTGCTGACAGAGGGGCTGAAATGGTCATATTCTATCTCTGTGTGTGTCTTGTTTACTGTTTGTTCGCGTCGTACACTGCTATGCATCTTTACATGCATTTTTTAGGAGAGATACAGGCAGCCCAGAATGGGAGACATGCACGCGTTGCAGCCTGTTTTTTTTAACTCCCATCCCTCCCTCCTTTCTGCCTTGGACAGGCTCAAAAGTTTCCCTCTCACCCTCTCCCCCCTCTCCGGTTGCTGTGTGTCTTATTAACCATTTGTCTGCTGGCTGTAGGAGGCCAAGCCAAACAAAAAAAAAGGAAAGGTTTTTAAAAAGTAAGACTGGTGTATTGCAACTGTCTCTTTGTTAGACATGTAACTGTATATGAGGTTTATCTGTTTCATGTTTTAGCAAATGGTAATGTTGATGCATGTGAAGGAGTTTTAGTAACTCACAATGCTTATTTTCTTAAGCTGAGCTTAATTTAGATATTAAATGATGACCAGCCTACACTGATTTTTATCATTATATCAGTAAGATTGTGTGATCTGTGGGGCCCTGCCTGTATTTATCACTGAGTTTCAGGTCAACCTTCCTTTTTGCCACTTAATGTCCCTGCCACCTCAGCTGAGAAAGCCTCACATTACCTACCTACCTACCCTGACGGTGAAATGTCACCCACGACATGATAAATATATGCCTTGTTGCCTGTTATACTGTGATAATGTGGTCCCCCTGATGCTTTCCCTGTTGGTATTACCTACCGAGTGGTGATCTTGTCAAGGTTTAAGCTGCTGTGTGTATGCTGAGCAACACCACTGCTATTGTGGTAGCAAGGGCTCTGCCCGAATGCTGTTCTGTGCTGGAGGTCCATCCCCCTGTGAACAGGCCTTGCTCCACCCTGACCCATTCTGCCCTAACCCCATGTGCTCAGTATTGTACTACCCCCTCTATCCCCTGTGAACGCAGATGGCATCCTATCCTGCCCACCGCCCATTGCCCATACCAGATTCTGTGTTCTGAAGCCCACCGACCCTTCTTCTCTCCTTTGTTTTGTCCAGGCCATGTCTTTGGGCAAACCAGAAAGAAGAGGATGATGCAGACCTACCTGCTCCTACCCTGGATAAACATAATTGTTCTGAACTCATGAAGGTGGAATCTGCTCATCTACCCTCTGTCCTGTGTGCCCTGACCCCAATGCCTTAACTCACCTTGTATGTTGATTGCTCCAGATTCAGATATGGGGTAACTGAGGTGATGGAGAGTAATCAAGGCCCTGCGTTCACTGCTACAGTTACAAAAGAAATATGGAAGGTCCTGGGTACCACATTAACGTTTCACACACCTTAGCACCCTCAGCGTAGTGGGAAAGTGGCCCCAAGGGGGAAGCATTCATTATTCCCTTTTGAAATCTTGTTTGAAACAGTCTCTAGATTAGGTTGTTAGTTACCCATGACAGTTGCAATTACAGTCTGATACTTTGAAAAATTATGTAACCGCTCTTTAAAAAATAATTAACTAATATCCATGTACGAGTATTTTCCTGCATTTCAGATCCTGGTTCAGATACCGATATTCGCCATATACTCCCTGGTGATTGGGTGATTGTTAAGAAGTTCCTTCGAACACATTCTCTGGAGATGAGATATAATGGACTGTGCCACCCACATCAGAACGAAACTATATATCTTTTTTCTTATATTTGATTAATGTAGTTTAATCTCCCTCCCTCCATTAGGTTGGCAGGGTAATATGTTCAGGAACCATATATATATATGTGTGATATAGGTGATGATTGTGACCACTGGGAATCTGTGGGTTAGAATATAGTTGATGACTGGGGATCAGTGGCGGCCCGCCCATATGGGCGCACGGGCGCCGCCCCCCCTCCCGCAGTCACAAAAAAAAAAAAAGAATAAAAAAAAAAAAAAAACGGGCCCTTTAAGAACTTTTATTCGGCTAAAATGTCATTTTGACATTTTAGCCAAAGTTCTGGCGGCCGTCTATAGAGGGCGCTGCAGCGCCACCCCCTCTCGCAAGTAACACACGTTCAATGCTATGCATTGGACGTGTGTTACTGTTGCCAGCTGCCTGGTCTATTCGTATAACCGGACATGGGACGCCGGTTACCCGAATAGCGACAGCTGGTTGGCTGAGGGGAACTGCCTATCAAAGCCAGTGGCTCTGATAGGCTTTTCCAGTCCCGCCCTCCGGCTCTCGGAAGTCTATGCTCGGAGCGCAGACAATCTGCGGTCCTTGCATTAGACTGACAGCCGTTTCAGCCAATCAGGTTCCCGGATTCTGGTTTTCAGGAACCTGATTGGCTGAAGCTTCTCCAGGGCGGCAGAAGACATCGAGGGAGGACATGGAAGCGTCAGGTAAGTGATTTTTTTACAGGGAAAGGGGCAGCATGGGGCACAGTGGCAGCATGGGGCACAGTGGCAGCATGGGGCACAGTGGCAGCATGGGGCACAGTAGAAGCATGGGGCACAGTGGCATCATGGGGCACAGAGGCAACAATGAGCACAGGCCGGGCACAGTGGTGACAATTGATGGCACAGTGACTGAATATGATGGCATGGCAGAGAGGTGACAATTGATGGCACAGTGACTGCATTTGATGGCATGGCAGAGAGGTGACAATTGATGGCACAGTGACTGCGTTTGATGGCATGGCACAGTGGTGACAATTGATGGCACAGTGGTGGCGTTTGATGGCATGGCACAGTGGTGACAATTGATTGCACAGTGACTGCATTTGATGGCATGGCACAGTGGTGACAATTGATGGGCACAGTAGCTGCTTTTGATGGCATGGCACATTGGTGACAATTGATGGCACAGTGGTGGCGTTTGATGGCATGGCACAATTAGTGACACAAGTGGTGACAATTGATGGCACAGTGACTGCAAATGATGGCATAGCACATTGGTGACAATTGATGGCACAGTGACTGCATATGATGGCATGGCACATTGGTGACAATTGATGGGCACAGTAGCTGCATTTGATGGCATGGCACAGTGGTGACAATTGATGGCACAGTGGCTGCATTTGATGGCATGGCACAGTGGTGACAATTGATGGCACAGTGGCTGCATTTGATGGCATGGCACAGTGGTGACAATTGATGGCACAGTGGCTGCATTTGGTGGCATGGCACAGTGGCTACATTTGGTGGCATGGCACAGTGGCTGCATGTGATGGGCACAGTGAGGCTGCAATATTTTTTTTTTCGTTTGCGCCCCCCCAAAAATTTTGAGCACCAGCCGCCACTGCTGGGGATATAGGCTTTGAAATAGAT